>OU862896.1:47500-1269444 GCA_917880725.1 Selenia dentaria | reverse complement strand
GTGTCTATTTCACCTTTTCTCTCAGACTTGGATATTTGTGCTAAAATCACATGATACACCGTCTCTTGAAGTTTTTGTTCGAGTTTGTAGAACAGTCGTTCGATTTAGGTCAACCGTACGGTCTCCGTTTCTATCAAAGCTATTAAACGATTTAGCAGATCTTGCTGCGGTCACTACTTGGAAGAGTGACCACTCGGGGGTTCTGCTGAGAGAATCAGTTCTGCATTAAGGCAGTTCCTATGGAATATTTGCAGGACGTAGCTAGGTAGTTATAATAACTGAATAATTTAGGTTGGTGGAAAATAGATAGGCTAAAGATCCATATATATGCTAGCGACTGCCCGCGACTTCGTTCGCGTAGTAGGCTCGACCATCAGCCTCGTCATTATCTCCCATCTTTTTTATACTTTTTTAATTTAATAACCTTCTATGAAGTATTAAAAAACATCTGAAAAAAAGATGAATGAAATCGGTAGAGCCGTTCTCAAGTTATAGCGTGACCAGAAAAAGTAGGGTCTCATTTTTATATATTAGACTAGCGACTGCCCGCGACTTCGTTAGCGTAGTAGGGCTCTTTTATATATATATATATATATATATATATAAATAAAGATATGTAAATGATATGTGAGGGTAAAGTACCTACTGATCATAAGAATACATGACTTGTGTAATATTGTCAGCTCAAATCCCAGATATTTTCAGCGACGAATTGATTTTCTTCCACAACAAAATCAAGCTAAGTACCTATCCATCTTATTATACAAGTAGTTCTGCGAAAAGTAGACCTCACGAGCACATACTTAGCTGCCGCTGAGTATGCAGTACTACACACTACGAATAAAATACAGTACGCAGTAGTGTGACCAGTTATGCTCATATTCGAAACTCCTCTTTAAAGTCAGGTACCTAATCTGTGCCAAATTTCATCGAAATCTGTAGGTAAATAGGGCCGCAGCAAACTTTCCCTCTTTTTGAGAAAAGTAGATACCCCTACACTCAAAATCGCCAACGACAAAAAATATACTTACAGTACATACAACCTAACAAACATGGACAGATGAAAGTCAATTTGGCCAGATAAAGCTCGCTCGGTTAATTATCTTGCCCTCTGCGCCAAAAACTGTAAGAAATGTTTATTTCATAGACATTACTGTGTACAACAAATTGCCTGACCGTATTAACCCTTTGAGTAATTAACGTCACGTAAATTAACGTCAATGTTACCTACCATTGACGTTAATTTACGTGCGTTTCATTCATAAACATTTTTTTTATATTAAATATTTATTTATTTATTTTACATAAATCTTTTGTTTTATTTATTACGGTATATGAAGGGTTACACCGTTAGATGGAAATAGCTTTAAAACCAGACTGCATTCGTGGTTAATTAACAATTATTTTACAGCACGAAAGAGTATCTTAATTTATTTATTCATGATTGTCTTGAAGAGATCGCTGTGAGCGATAAGACAGCCCATTGTGACGTAATCAAGGATGTTTTTGTCTTTGTGCGAAAAACCCTTTCTTAGTACCTACACCTAGAGGCGTACTAAGGGGGTTAAAATAGGTGAAACCGTTTGAGTGTATCTCAAAAACTACTTACCGAATTTAATGAAATTTAAATGGGTTTACACGGAAAGCACCAGCTTTCAAACAAAAAGAATTTTGAGAATAGGTTCACCCAGTCGAAAGTTATGAGGTAACAAAGATGAAAAAAAATACAGTCGAATTGAGTACCTCCTCGTTTTTTTGGAAGTCGGTAGAAAAGGGGTTTAAAATGGGTGAAATTGATTGTATGAAAGTCCTTTGTTTTTGAGTTTATAGGTGAGAAAAATTGTATTTAGATAGTTCATATATAAAAAGGGGTTTGAATTGGGTGAAAACGTTTGTATGAAAGTTCTTTGTTTTTGAGTTCTTTGTAAAAACATTGTATTTAGATAGTTCATATATAAAAAAGGGGTTTGAAATGGGTGAAAAGTTTGTATGATAGTCCTTTGTTTTTGAGTTTAACTTTGTAGAAAAACTTTATTTAGATAGTTCATATATAAAAAGGGGTTTGAAATAGGTGAAAACGTCCTTTTGCTATCGACGGTTGTTGCACTGAAAAAAAGCAGACGCCGACAGTTTTTTTACGCGCGAATCCGGCGTCGCTCTTTATGTGGTTTTTTACGCCTAGCGATGGAATGCTTTTGAGTAGGATGATTCCACTTACCTTTTCTAAAAGCTATTGAATCAAGCTATAAAACTGGCTATAAATGTTTTTTATTGTGTTTTTATTTTATTTTACATACCTTTCATTTGACAAAAAGTTGTAAAATAGTTTTTTTTTCGAAAATAAATGTTTTTCTAACAAAAATAACTTGTTTTATTTACTAGTTTTTAAGTTTCTACAGTAAACATAATATGTTATTTCTAAAATAAAACTAAAATGTATATCCTTTCATAGTAATATTTTGAGTTTTTTACGATGAAACATACCCACGAAAATTACGATAAACAGAAATTGGACGCGTTAGTGCCGTTCTTTCTAAATTTTTTTGTGACTAGGTTTTTAGCATTAGTCTTTATATTTATATAGTGTCCGATAGAAAATATATTCAGGATTTAGTTTTACATTATATCAGGTAAGATAATTCAAAAAAAATAATCTTATGAAGCAAAATGTCGGCAATGGTAGGAAATTCATGACAAAACCCGAAGATTTTTATTCTCCAAAAAATGCTATTATAAAACGCGTTTTCTGTTCATAAAATACTTTCTACAAAACGCCGCTGAATAGACCTTTCTAAGAAGGTATCACACTTATACACCCATAGAACAAAAACTCCTTACAAATGATACTTGAAATGGCCTTGCGTCATCACATCAACAGTGCGCTGTGGTAGACTGAACTTCGTCGGGTTTTATGACTCACTTTTGTTTCAAAATGGTGGCACGTATTATTTCATTCGAACGAGTCGTTCAGTCTGACGTCATTCAATAAGAAAGCTTTTGAAAAGAGACCCTAATTTTATCGAAATAAGGCTTACAAGAAACAAATGCCGAGCGGTGTATAGGTGTGAGCCATATGGCTCAGCTCGATGTTTAGGAACATTTCGTACTGTGCCATATGGCACAGCTCGGCGGCAAAGGACTTTTATACAAACGTATTCACCTATTTCAATTTTATATATGGAATATCTAAATACAGTTTTTTTACAAAGTTAAACTCATAAACAAAGGACTTTTATACAAACGTTTTCACTTATTTCAACCCCTTTTTTATATATGGACTATCTCAATACAATTTTTCTACAAAGTTAAACTCAAAAACAAAGGACTTTTAAACAAACGTTTTCACCTATTTCAAACCCCTTTTTATATATGAACTATCTAAATAAAGTTTTTCTACAAAGTTAAACTCAAAAACAAAGGACTATCATACAAACTTTTCACCCATTTCAAACCCCTTTTTTATATATGAACTATCTAAATACAATGTTTTTACAAAGAACTCAAAAACAAAGAACTTTCATACAAACGTTTTCACCCAATTCAAACCCCTTTTTATATATGAACTATCTAAATACAATTTTTCTCACCTATAAACTCAAAAACAAAGGACTTTCATACAATCAATTTCACCCATTTTAAACCCCTTTTCTACCGACTTCCAAAAAAACGAGGAGGTACTCAATTCGACTGTATTTTTTTTCATCTTTGTTACCTCATAACTTTCGACTGGGTGAACCTATTCTCAAAATTCTTTTTGTTTGAAAGCTGGTGCTTTCCGTGTAAACCCATTTAAATTTCATTAAATTCGGTAAGTAGTTTTTGAGATACACTCAAACGGTTTCACCTATTTTAACCCCCTTAGTACGCCTCTAGGTGTAGGTACTAAGAAAGGGTTTTTCGCACAAAGATAAAAACATCCTTGATTACGTCACAATGGGCTGTCTTATCGCTCACAGCGATCTCTTCAAGACAATCATGAATAAATAAATTAAGATACTCTTTCGTGCTGTAAAATAATTGTTAATTAACCACGAATGCAGTCTGGTTTTAAAGCTATTTCCATCTAACGGTGTAACCCTTCATATACCGTAATAAATAAAACAAAAGATTTATGTAAAATAAATAAATAAATATTTAATATAAAAAAAATGTTTATGAATGAAACGCACGTAAATTAACGTCAATGGTAGGTAACATTGACGTTAATTTACGTGACGTTAATTACTCAAAGGGTTAATAGCTGGTTTTAGTAAATTGTTAAAATTCCAGAGACAATATTATCCGTTCACCTTTGAGAAAACAATATTCAAACAGTTCACCGAAACGAGCGTCATGGTATGATTTCATTCAAAACTGTTTATGTCAGGTTTAAGAACTGCACGGAACTTGCATGGTTTTTACGAAGCTGATAGTAAGGCCCCTGGACACATGCTTCGTGATTTTGTCTTGTCCCGAACTAGCTGTTTAATACGCATGTATCGGCGTTTTGCCAAACTACAAGCCGATTATACTTGCGCTATTGAATGGGTGTTACATACGAGCTATTCGTGTCTATTTCACCTTTTCTCTCAGACTTGGATATTTGTGCTAAAATCACATGATACACCGTCTCTTGAAGTTTTTGTTCGAGTTTGTAGAACAGTCGTTCGATTTAGGTCAACCGTACGGTCTCCGTTTCTATCAAAGCTATTAAACGATTTAGCAGATCTTGCTGCGGTCACTACTTGGAAGAGTGACCACTCGGGGGTTCTGCTGAGAGAATCAGTTCTGCATTAAGGCAGTTCCTATGG
This sequence comes from Selenia dentaria, assembly GCA_917880725.1. Lineage (NCBI taxonomy): Eukaryota > Metazoa > Arthropoda > Insecta > Lepidoptera > Geometridae > Selenia > Selenia dentaria. The sequence goes on along the minus strand of OU862896.1, from coordinate 1,264,654 downwards.
AATATTTGCAGGACGTAGCTAGGTAGTTATAATAACTGAATAATTTAGGTTGGTGGAAAATAGATAGGCTAAAGATCCATATATATGCTAGCGACTGCCCGCGACTTCGTTCGCGTAGTAGGCTCGACCATCAGCCTCGTCATTATCTCCCATCTTTTTTATACTTTTTTAATTTAATAACCTTCTATGAAGTATTAAAAAACATCTGAAAAAAAGATGAATGAAATCGGTAGAGCCGTTCTCAAGTTATAGCCTGACCAGAAAAAGTAGGGTCTCATTTTTATATATTAGACTAGCGACTGCCCGCGACTTCGTTAGCGTAGTAGGGCTCTTTTATATATATATATATATATATATATATAAATAAAGATATGTAAATGATATGTGAGGGTAAAGTACCTACTGATCATAAGAATACATGACTTGTGTAATATTGTCAGCTCAAATCCCAGATATTTTCAGCGACGAATTGATTTTCTTCCACAACAAAATCAAGCTAAGTACCTATCCATCTTATTATACAAGTAGTTCTGCGAAAAGTAGACCTCACGAGCACATACTTAGCTGCCGCTGAGTATGCAGTACTACACACTACGAATAAAATACAGTACGCAGTAGTGTGACCAGTTATGCTCATATTCGAAACTCCTCTTTAAAGTCAGGTACCTAATCTGTGCCAAATTTCATCGAAATCTGTAGGTAAATAGGGCCGCAGCAAACTTTCCCTCTTTTTGAGAAAAGTAGATACCCCTACACTCAAAATCGCCAACGACAAAAAATATACTTACAGTACATACAACCTAACAAACATGGACAGATGAAAGTCAATTTGGCCAGATAAAGCTCGCTCGGTTAATTATCTTGCCCTCTGCGCCAAAAACTGTAAGAAATGTTTATTTCATAGACATTACTGTGTACAACAAATTGCCTGACCGTATTAACCCTTTGAGTAATTAACGTCACGTAAATTAACGTCAATGTTACCTACCATTGACGTTAATTTACGTGCGTTTCATTCATAAACATTTTTTTTATATTAAATATTTATTTATTTATTTTACATAAATCTTTTGTTTTATTTATTACGGTATATGAAGGGTTACACCGTTAGATGGAAATAGCTTTAAAACCAGACTGCATTCGTGGTTAATTAACAATTATTTTACAGCACGAAAGAGTATCTTAATTTATTTATTCATGATTGTCTTGAAGAGATCGCTGTGAGCGATAAGACAGCCCATTGTGACGTAATCAAGGATGTTTTTGTCTTTGTGCGAAAAACCCTTTCTTAGTACCTACACCTAGAGGCGTACTAAGGGGGTTAAAATAGGTGAAACCGTTTGAGTGTATCTCAAAAACTACTTACCGAATTTAATGAAATTTAAATGGGTTTACACGGAAAGCACCAGCTTTCAAACAAAAAGAATTTTGAGAATAGGTTCACCCAGTCGAAAGTTATGAGGTAACAAAGATGAAAAAAAATACAGTCGAATTGAGTACCTCCTCGTTTTTTTGGAAGTCGGTAGAAAAGGGGTTTAAAATGGGTGAAATTGATTGTATGAAAGTCCTTTGTTTTTGAGTTTATAGGTGAGAAAAATTGTATTTAGATAGTTCATATATAAAAAGGGGTTTGAATTGGGTGAAAACGTTTGTATGAAAGTTCTTTGTTTTTGAGTTCTTTGTAAAAACATTGTATTTAGATAGTTCATATATAAAAAAGGGGTTTGAAATGGGTGAAAAGTTTGTATGATAGTCCTTTGTTTTTGAGTTTAACTTTGTAGAAAAACTTTATTTAGATAGTTCATATATAAAAAGGGGTTTGAAATAGGTGAAAACGTTTGTTTAAAAGTCCTTTGTTTTTGAGTTTAACTTTGTAGAAAAATTGTATTGAGATAGTCCATATATAAAAAAGGGGTTGAAATAAGTGAAAACGTTTGTATAAAAGTCCTTTGTTTATGAGTTTAACTTTGTAAAAAAACTGTATTTAGATATTCCATATATAAAATTGAAATAGGTGAATACGTTTGTATAAAAGTCCTTTGTTTGTAAGTTTAACTTTGTAGAAAAATTGTATTGAGATATTCCATATATAAAAAAGGGGTTGAAATAGGTGAAAACGTTTGTATAAAAGTCCTTTGTTTATGAGTTTAACTTTGTACATAAATTGTATTTAGATAGTTCATATATAAAAAAGGGGTTTGAAATAGGTGAAAACGTTTGTATTAAAGTCCTTTGTTTTTGAGTTTAACTTTGTAGAAAAATTGTATTTAGATAGTTTTAAATAAAAAAAAATGTTACTTATATTTTTTGGCAGGGGTGACTTTTAGGGAGAGAAATGGAGGATGATACTTAGTAAGGAAAACTCTTTGTTTTTGAACTTATTGGTGTAAAAACATGTATTGAGATAAAATTGTGTTTCTTATTATATTTTAACATTGCTCTTTATTGTAACGATAATTTATATCTAGAAAATAAACCTCTACGCGGGCAAAGTCGTGGGCAAAAACTAGCTTAGAAATAAATATGAACATTTGTATGCATCCTTGAAGGTTAACTACATCACATAAAACGATTTACAACATCTGAAAATGTTAACGTATATCCCGACAAATAAATGATTTGATTTGAAAAATGTTTAAACTTTTTCAATTACAAACTTACATCTTTGTGTATATCAGACTGTAATTGTATCTGATTGCCTAATTGTATCGTTTATAAGAACAAAAGTCTACAAACTGCTTAAAATCAACCTCAAATTAAAAAGTTTATCTCAGAATCCCTTAATTCGAATGCAACTCTCCATTTTTGCCCGAGCGAGTTAAACCACTCCATTGTGTTTTTTAATCTCATTATAATTAGAGATGAACCAATAAGGTGCTTAATTTAATCAGTCTTCAAATTAAATACATTTATTTGCAAGTGATATAGACATGTAAAACGGCGAAATGAACAGCACAAGCGGTGAACAATATTGTGTCACACCCCTACTGCGTTGTTCCATCCGGACGCAGCAGGCATCGGCCATTGCCACGGCATAACCTACGTCGTTTGTGGCCACGGCAGACGTTATTTGTCTATAAATTATATTTGCCTAACCAATATAATACTATCAAAACCACATTATAGTAATAAACTTCTCAAAAACATATCGAAGCATTAAGGTGTTTTTTTTTCTGAGTAGAATTTTTTAGCGGATAAGTATTAAATGGTCGTTTTTTTAATGTATAATTACAAAACGAATGTTAACTTATTATATGCTAAATATTTTGCATTACGAGTTCCAATAAACGTTCATCGAAATTCAAAATATTCATTTTAAAATTAAAACAATTCCTAAACTATAAAATCCAAGTGATAAACATACATATCGTGTATAAAATAACAATTGTTTAAGATATATTTATTATTCTATATTATATATATTTCCTTTTCAAAATATTAATATAAAAGTTATATATATATATATATATATATATATATAAATATAATATAGTTTATGTAAAAGTTTCCTTATTTCTATAAGTCAGACAAAAAAACTGTAATATCTGTAGTTGCCTTCGTAATGTAATTGGTAACCATTGTCATTCTAACCAGTCATGCTCACGAAGGTGTTGGCAAGTGGCGGCGTCGTGTGTCGGGTCGCCATCTTCCCTCAAATATGGTTGAGGAAGGCGATAGCTGGCACATGCGTCAACTCGTGAATGGATACCTAATTTTGGTTTTGTTTTTCTCTCTATTATTTTACTTCTTATAATCTTAGGTTAAGTATATGTTCCCTCATTGTATGCAAAGATGTATATTTAAATAGTTGATTAATTAGTTAAGTAAATTAAAAAAAGGCACGGACCCTGGAGTCTGTGGGTTGAAATATTAAAGTAATAAAAAAAGATATATATATCACTACACATACTATTGTTTGGTTCGAATTTTAAGCTACATACAATTAAACATCGAAATAATATAATTTTAAAATTTCTCGCGTCGTCGTGGCTATCTCGCCAGATTTGTCCTAGACTAGTCATTTTTGATGACAAAATATATGTCCCATTCAATCTTCTTCGGGCGCATTGTAAGCCGCCGCCGCCGCGGCCCGCTCAGTTTGCTCGCCCCGCTCGCGCATAGTGTAACCAGTAACCTCCTCTTTGCTTTGTTAGTCGTCGTACGTACGAGTATGTATGACTTTTTCCTGATTTAGACATATATAAAACAATACTATAATAACCAAAACATTTTTAATGAAATTATACCGAAAACATTATGTGTCAAACCTATATGTAACAAAAATAAGATACTTGAACAGTACCTACATAAAATGAGTAGTATACCTAACATTAATATTACAGTAGATTTATACGTTAACTGCTGGTATATATTTTAAATTATACGATAACTATATCCAATATCAAATAACATTATACCAAAAAACTGTTAAGCAAATGCCATTTTAATTCAGTGAGCGGTATGTAAATAAAAATACAACATTCCACAACCTTACCACGGTAAATATCCCGTTAATAATCATATAACTTTAGAGAACAACCGTGATAGTTTAAAATCATGATAATTGTAATTGATATTTATAGTTTTTGTACGCTATTCTGAATCGCAAATGCGTAACCCCGTTGACTCGTGATTCGAAATATTTGGCCAATAATACAATAGATTTCGCAGAAATTAACCTATTGTTCCAGGAACTGCAACGTGTGTGGTTAAACAGATTCCAAGTACAAGTATCTCCACAGCTTGCGTGACTTTAAATAACCATATATCAAGCCCATTGGCAATGCACACTGGTTGATAACATAAGTTTTTACTGAAGCCCACATTTAAAAGTAAAACAAGACTAAAACCAAGACTGTAGTCTTACCACTATACACGCTGGCCTTGTTCCAACTCTACATCGGAAGCTGCTGAATTAATTTCGTTTATTTGCTATAAAACTCCATCCAATTGTTATATTATATCATAAAGTAAGTACCTATTTTTCCGCAGTTTAATTTCCTGTCGTATTCTACTGTACATACAAAAATGCTAGTTCTGTGTGTAACTGTATTGTTTATAAATAAAATAGAAATACATTTTAAAGTTAAAAGTGACCATTTCAAGTTAAATAAAGTATTACTGTTGTACGGTTTAATAATTTAATTAAATGATTAATATAATATAAATGTCAATGTAACAATAATATCTCTGTTATTAATATATTAAATAATGGATGTTTATAAGAACCTACTCGTACCTACAACTGGATAAAGGGATGGTTTAATTTTGTGACCGCTACCACGAAAGATAGATATCCTTATCCTTGTTTATTCTTATTAACTGTATTATATTAACACTCAATTAAATATTAACTTAATTATTATTTATAATATTATTATACACATATTATTATATGTATACTATTTGTTGACCCTCATACACACATGCAACAAACACACATACTGCACGCACACATAGTGCACGCACACTGTGGTTATTGTCGCCTGTACACATGTCGGATACCCCCTTTTTGCTCAACAGATGTATATATTTGTAAATGTAACATATTTAAATTTTCTGCTCTCTATTAAGTTTTTCTTTTTATAAATAAAGTAAATCCATAATTGGATGTGAGACTTATTAATAAGTTAATTTAATTATGCTTAAGATCTGTGGATTTTGTGAACTTAAATAAATAAATAAAAAAATACAATATAAATATGAATTGAATTATTCCAATTTTATTATTATTCTCTGTATTTCAATTATATCACGGGTTTAACCCGGCCCTTTACATAGGCATAAGTGGGGCTGAAGCCAACACTTAGAGGCCCGTTTGGTATAAAAATACAATGTAGTATAAAAACAGAAACTTTTGGATGGATAGTGACATGGTATATCTATTATAAAAAGGGTAAAATGGCAAGGCTATCGATATGATTTTATTAGTGATAAGAAGATAGTTGGCTATGGACGAGACTACGGCACCTGCCAATTTCAGTCTCATTATACATTTTTGGGCAGGTGGTGACTTGCCACCCACTAAACGGGCCCCCCATAAGAGCCACCATCAATGGTGACAAAAGGGGCAACGTTGGTGTGGATGGCTGAAGGGTGTCAAGAGGTGTGCTGCGGTTTCTCTAGAGCGCTACTACCGGCGTTATGCCCTTCACACTTCCACCCTTGGAGCTTTTTGTTACTTGCTCTTGCGTCTCCACCCCCAGACGGCCAATTAAGGCAAGCTGGGGGTCAGGGGTCTCATTTAGCCCCAGGGAGATTCAGGGTCCGCGGTGTCGCCACTCACCGACGGCTCGCCACAAAGCCGCCCCTGCGGTATTATTATTATTATTATATAATTGTATTATTTTAATATAACGATGTAATGTACCGCTAATTTATAACATGAAAATTGTATATATAAATATTAACATGAAAATTGATAGAGATCATAAGGCATATAAATTTCTGATATTAGAGTCTAATTTGCCGATATATATGAATGAAAAATTGTGGCCTGCAGGTGTCATATTTCGACGTTTCGTGAACTTTAACAAAAGAAAGACGAGTGGCGTAAATTGTGCCAGTGGCCTTGATAAACAAAATAATGGATAGTCACTCATATCGTTTCGCTAGTTTCAACTGCAAGAATGTGAAACGCTCCATCGACAGCGTCAGAAACCTGTGTAGTACGTGTGACGTAGTATGCCTTCAAGAGACATGGTTGATGCCGCATGATATACCCTACGTTGGAACGATCGACAGTGGTTTCGGTTATACAGCTACTTCTGCAATGGATGATTCACGAATTATCGGTTACGGTCAGGGCCGGAATTTTGGCGGCGTAGCTTTGTTATACAGATATTCGTCGTTCCAACAGGTATCTGTTTTGCGATGTGAAAATCCACGTATTTGCGGCATTAAAATTGTAACGTGCGACAGTTCCGTAATCGTGATGAGTGTTTACATGCCTACAAATTCTACTGCTAATTTACCGGAGTTTACAGACTGTCTAAGTGCGATGAGCGCTATTGTTGAGGAATATGGTGGTGAATCTGTATTTATTTTAGGTGACTTCAATGCTGACCCGAGTGAGTTGTTCTACAGTGAACTTTTAAATATATGTCATGAGCAAAGTTGGAAATGTATTGACGTAGATATGCTAGGGAGGGACTCTGGTACTTTTACTTTTATCAGTGAAGTACACGGGACTGGTAGCTGGCTGGATCACTGTATTGTAACTCACTCGGCGAAGCAAACTGTTGTTGATGTACATGTACAGTATGACACTCTATGGTCGGACCACTACCCACTTATAATAGAATGTAATTTAGATGTGCTAACCTCGAAAGTCCCGCCTAAGGTTTGTATTAATAAAGATGTAGTGTGGGGTATGCGAAGTGAGGAACAGGTTACCATGTATGCCAAGGAGTGTCATGAGAATTTGAAAGCAATTGATTTTCCTTCCGAATGTAGTAACTGTGCTGATTGTTTTTGCAATGACCCAGATCACAGGCGTATTCTGGAAAATCTTCACTCTGATATTGTGAACGCACTTCGTGATGCGGCGGTGGTGAGTCGAGGAAGCACGCGGAAGGGCGGGGTTGGTTCACGCATAGTGGGGTGGAACAAGCACGTCGGCGAGGCTCACAGAATGGCCAGGTCCACATTTATGGAATGGGTATTGTGTGGTAGGTCTAAGTCTGGCCTTATTTATAAGGAAATGTGTGAATGCAGAAGAGTGTTCAAGTCTCGACTAAAGTGGTGCCAGAATCATCAGGACCAGATAAGAATGGACGCTCTTGCTGAAAAACATTCCAAGGGTGACTTCCGCGGATTTTGGAAGAGCACTGGTAAATTACGACCTGGCCTTCCTGTTTGTGTCGATGGTGTTACTGACCCAAAGGAGATTGCAAATGTGTTCAAAGACCATTTTTCTGTGAAATCTCCGCTTGGTACGGCGGGTAAGGTGCTCAATGATGACATGAACAGTCAAGTTGTAGGAACTGCCTTCCTGGCTAAAGACGTAACTAAAGCCATAAGGCTTATTTCGCGAGGAAAGTCCCCGGGTCACGACGGACTCAGCATTGAGCACCTGCAGCACGCCGGACCGCACATCTCTAGGGTCTTGGCTATGTTTTACTCGCTGTGCGTGAGTCACTCCTATTTGCCAGCCAATTTCATGAAAACGGTGGTAGTGCCTGTAGTGAAAAATAAAACCGGTGACCTTACCGATAAAAGTAACTACAGGCCTATTTCTCTTGCCACAGTTATAGCTAAAGTGTTTGACGGTTTGCTTAACATACAGTTAAATAGGTACGTAACACTGCACGATAACCAGTTCGGGTTTCGTCCTGGGCTGTCTACTGAGAGTGCTATACTGTGTTTAAAGCATACCGTCAAATACTACACAGACCGTAAGACTCCTGTGTATGCGTGCTTCCTCGACCTGTCCAGGGCATTCGACCTGGTGTCATATGATCGTCTTTGGGACAAGCTGAGGAGCTTAAATTTGCCATACGAGCTCATCAGCGTGTTCCAATACTGGTATGCGCATCAGTTCAACAGTGTCAGATGGGCGGGCGCAATGTCGGACGCGTATCAGCTTGAATGCGGTGTTAGGCAAGGTGGATTAACATCTCCAACTCTGTTCAACTTGTATGTGAACGAGCTGATCGTTGCTCTCAGCAGTCAGCATGTCGGCTGCCACATTGACGGTGTGTGTGTCAATAATTTGAGTTACGCAGACGACATGGTGCTGCTGAGCGCATCGGTCTGCGGCCTGAGGAAGCTGATTCGGACTTGTGAAGAATATGCGTGTGGCCATGGCTTGAAATATAATGTTACAAAGAGCCAATGCATGGTATTTGAGACCAGAAGTGCAAAGTGTCCCGAGAATATACCACCTGTTTTTCTGAGTGGTGTTCCCCTGGAAAGGGTAGATCAATTCAAATACCTGGGGCATATTGTCACAACTGGTCTCAAGGATCATGCAGATATTGAGCGGGAGCGGAGGGCCCTGTCTGTGCGAGCGAACATGATAGCCCGCAGGTTTGCACGATGTTCTAATGAGGTTAAGGTTACGCTCTTTAGAGCGTACTGTACATCGCTCTACACGTGCAGCCTATGGGCTAATTACACTGTAAAGCATTACAGCGCCCTCCACGTCCAGTATAACAACGCGTTCAGGGCGGTGATGGGGCTGCCCCGGTTCTGCAGCGCTTCGGGTATGTTCGCGGAGGCGCGAACAGATTGTTTCCACGCGACCATGCGCAAGCGAGGCGCGTCCTTGGTGCGCAGAGTGCGGGCCAGCTCAAACACCGTCCTGGCGATGATTGCCACTAGACTAGATTGTGCTTTCGTTCGGCATTGCTGCAACAGGCATGTCGCAGTGCCAATGCCGAAGAGGGGGTACTAGTCCCAGTGGCTTTCCTGGACATGACCAATTATATTTTTACTAAACTGACTAGACTATAGAATAGAATATTAAATTTATTATTTAAATTAATTGAATTTTTTTTTTATATTTTAATGACATTTTATTTCTGATGACAACTATTTATATTGATGTATTGATTTTATTTGTGACTTATTTGTGTGTGAAATGTAATCTGAATGTTATAAATTGTCTACTGTTTTGCTGTGTATGGGTTAGAAGTACCTGAAATAAATGAATTTAAAAAAAAAAAAAAAAGTTTAAATATTTTAGACATAAGTATATTATTTTATGAATTATTTCTTGCCGCTTCTTCTCGGTAGGCTCTATATATTTTGGAACGCGGCGGTAGTCTTTAAAGTACATTATAATGAAAAGTTGACGTTCATAAGTGCGTCTTTGATGCCTAAATTGAATAAATGATTTTGACTTTGACTTTGACTTAAATTGTGTACCTATACAATAAACTTTGAATTTTTTAACTTAACCTATTGTTTCTCTTATGACATCGGTGTTATCAATAAATGATTTGTATTTGTATCTACCTACATATTATATATAAAAGCAGACTTTAGGAACAGTATGTGTACACTCAACACTTATTACATTGCATTGTATTTATACTAAGAACATATATCGGTTAAATTAAGGTGACTCTACACCTTTGCCGGCTTTTTCTGGGTTATAAGAACACGATTATATGAAATGTAAGACCATAAATGGAGGATTTAATTCATAAATCCTCTTAATCATAATAACATAAAATTGAAACAGATTATCAGCGCCCAAATCAGAAGCTACCTTTAAGGACAAATTGAAGCGTTCAACAAAGGTCTCCCTCGGGGACTGCTTTATGCTCCACTGTTTCGCGAATAACGTAGCCCTATACTACCGTGCTGTCACCAGCATACCTTATAACCCAAAAATGTGAGGTTTAGCAGTTTATATAAACATTTCACTCCAGGAGCCTAGCAGTACTTCTAGAAAACTGTCCGAATTATTCGTACCATTACAACGTTTCGGGGAGGCATATGTTCAGCAGTGGGCGTCCTATGGCTGAGATGATGATGATGATGATGACAACGTTTTAGCAGGCCTGTCCAGGCCTACTATTCAAGAACCGCAGAAAAACCGTTCACCTGTTTTTTATGGACTCTCGTTAACATGTCGCTCTGTCTGCAATATTGGTTATAGTTAGTTGTTAGAATGTCAGAGAAAACATTATCCGTTCACCTTTGCGAAAACAATGTTCACTGTTTCACCTAAATGATCGTTATGGTATGATTTCATTCAAAACTGTTTATGCCAGGTTTAAGAACTGCACGGAACTTGCATGGTTTTTATGACGCTGATAGTGAGACCCCAGGTGTGAGTGACATTTAGTGGAATATTCCCAGTTCACTGATTTCAGAGAAACTAGTATTGTTGGTCATTCAGGAAGTCATACCTATCACTTTTTTCAATCTCCTTTTATTTAGGGGCTTTTAGACACCCAACGACTATGTCAGTCCCATATGTTCTACTCATAGATCTTCACATAGCAATTTTATTCTACTTTAGTGATCCTATATACGGATCGATATAGAAACCTAGCTGCGTCGGATGTTTGCGCAGCTAGGGTACTTTGGAATATACCCACGTCTTGCAAATGGCGAAAGCCATTTCGAGAGATTATGAGATCGAGACATTCCGGAAACACTGGGAGGTACCCAAAATACAGTGGGTCAATGGAGTTCCCGGATGCGGGAAAACAACTTGGGTGGTAAGACACTTCGATTTTGACAAGGACGTTATCGCAACAACAACTACAGAGGCAGCAAAAGACCTGAGAGAGAAGTTGGCGCACCGAATCGGAGACCTGGTGAAAACCAAGATGCGCACTATAGCCTCGGTTTTAGTAAATGGTTTTAAAAAGAATGAGAGCTACGTCCGCCTGATGGTGGACGAGGCTCTCATGAACCATTTCGGGGCCATAGTAATGGCGTCTAGGCTGTCTGGAGCTAGCAAACTTGTCCTCATCGGAGACGTCAACCAATTACCTTACATAGACAGGGAGAACCTGTTCGATCTAAGGTATAACCGCCCTAACCTGGTTACGAACATCAGTCAGGAGTTGTTGTGCACGCACCGGAACCCAATAGATGTTGCGTATGCGCTGAGGGAAATATACTCTATAAGGTCCCTGCGCCTCGAGAGCTACACGGGAGCGAAAATCCCCAAATCCCTTCCAAACACCCTCTTCCTGGTCCACACTCAGGAGGAAAAGGAGACCCTGACCAGCCAGGGCTATGGTAAGGGCGAAGGATCACGCACCCTTACCATTCACGAGGCGCAGGGACTGACGTACGAGTCAGTCGCGGTGATTAAAACTAAAGGCAAAATGAAGCTGCACGAGAGCGTCCCGCACGCAGTCGTTGCGGTTTCCCGGCACACTAGGACCTTTGTCTACTACGCCGACGACGAGGATGATGCCATCGGACGGTTTTTGAGGCAAGCGACGGTTGCGAGCGAGCAAACCATCTACGGCTATAACCTGAAGATGGCAATCAGGGATCGAAACAGCGTGGTGATGGAGGCCCTGCTTCAGCGCAAAGTGGGCAACGTGGGCTCACAATAAATGTACTAATCCATTTGCTGTAATATATGTAGTTTTTCGAATTGTATGTAAGCTAGCGTTAAGAAATTATAACTGACAAAGAGATGGTGCGGGCATCCAGAGCAGACATGCTCACGGAAATGTGTTGGCAAGCGGTGGCGTGTGTGGCGGGTCGCCATCTTCCCTCAGAAATGGTTGAGGAAGGCGATGGCTGGCACATGCGTAAACTCGTGAACGGGTGCTGTTTGCGGGCACTGGTCTGCTGTGAATGCTTGCACCAACTCAGAATAAAATGTATCAATAACTTTAAGTGTATTATGTTATATGTATATTGTAGAGTAAAATTAAAAATATATATATATATGTTCCTCATGTATGTATTTTGTTGTATGTTATAAATTTATAAGTAAGTTGTCAAAAATCTGTAAGTTAAAAAAAGGCACGGACCCTGGAGTCTGTGGAGCGTAGATTTATTAATAAAAAAAAATATACCCACGTCACATCGGTTAAGTCCGAAGTGGGTAGATAGATCCTCCCTCATACATGCATCTGTTTCATCACATCTTTGATTCCGCATAAGTTACAATCAGGACTATTCACTTTTCTCATTAAATGATATAAGCTATTATTATTAAATTAATTAGATTAAGCTATATAAAAGACACGTGTCCAGAACGCAATCTATGAGCGACTACTACTAACATTCATTTCTTGATAAGAAAGTTTGTTGTTCAGAACATGTTCCATCTTACAGATACCTGAAGTGACTGAAATAGACCTGCAATAAGCAGGGTCGAATGTAAACACCATTTCAACTAAACTTTCATACGTTTATATCATAATACTAACTCTGAACTACGTAAAGGTTGCAGTGGTTAATTTTATACGCCTCGAAAATTCTTCGTAACTTACAAGCTGTAACGGATCGCTCTAGTCAGATAATTAACTAAGTTTCCTAGTCGGATAGTCACTGTACCGTACTGATATAGTTTTACCAGAAGCGATGCCACTCCACAGTATACCAGTGACGGAAGTTGTCACATTTCTAGCTTAGGAGTTACCCGTTACTTGCATAAGGTAAAAGTTTTATAAGTAGAGATCTCAGGTAGTTCGCCAACTACACTTGAGCTGTGTTAGAACAAAACTTTTGATATTGCTGCTAGCGGTTTTGATTACCGAAGTACTGATGTAGTTATGGATTTACTCATTTTTTTATCGACTTCCAAAAAGAAGGAGGTACTCAATTCGCCTGTTTTTTTTTTAATGTTTGTTACGAGTACCTCGATTTATTCGAACCTCGAATTTGGGTGAACCGATTCTCAAAATTATTTTATGTTTGAAAGTTGGTGCTTCCCGTTTGGTCCCATTTAAATTCCATCAAAATATTTTTTGAGTTACACTCCAATTGTACCTGTAATCCACCAGTTTATCATTAGATCACCAAGGTATATGGCATTACATAATCGCTGTAAGGTGGACTTACATAATAGGTTACTACTAAATTTAAAATGTTTTTTAACAAAATATGAAACCGACTTCAACATCAGAAAGTGTAAAATAACTTGTCGAAATTGGTACCATGATAGTTAAAAAGAAGGTATACTTTTATCACAATATTGTGCGCATGAAACCGACTTCGACAAGTTGTTTCACACTTTTTGGCGTTGAAGTCGGTTCCATTGTATGGTATACATTTTTTACCATTTTTAGTGACCTACTTATGGGATCGATTGTCGATCGCCGTCAATGACGATATCATCAATATAGGCGTAATACTTTTTAGTTTTTGGAGTGTAACTCAAAAACTGCTTGGCCGAATTTGATGCAATTTAAGATACCTCTCAAGTATACCCAAATCAAAAAATAATTTGGAGAATCGATCCACAAATGGAATAGGCATATACACAAAAAAATACATCTAAAATATCCTTCTTTTTTGAAGTAGGTTAATAAGCCTAAATTTTGATTTTTCATACTATTCCATACTTACAGACTCGTATTCCAGAAGTACGAATAGCAGTAGGGAACTGAGAAAGTTTTCTGTGGCAGTTACTGTCAAATCTCTACTCACAACTGAGCGTTTTTCTTATCTACTTTGTACGAATAACTGCGTAAGTGTACCGTAACGTACCGTAACGTGTCGTATACGTGCAACAGTACAAACTGTCATGTATCTAGCGCAACTGTGACATTGATAACTCATAGTTTGTGCGCCGAAGTGTGACGCGATAATCTTGCGATACGAATACTTTTTCCCAAAGTGTTTGTGCTACGGCCTCAGGCCCGTTATTCTAATTCACTCGGAAACGATTCGGAGACTGAAACGGCATATCCATCTCTGTCATTCTGAATGTAGATGACAGAGACGGATAGGCCGTTTCAGTCTCCGAATCGTTTCCGTGTGAATTAGAATAACCCAGCAGGTCTGAGAACCAAACGATATGCTTGATGAAGCTGAAATTTACAAGACAACAGTTTTACAAGGCATGGCTATTGACTTCACGTTATGACGAAGTACTGTTTGGGAAACTTAGTTCTGCTGCACGAGCAATTCATAAGTTCATTATGGAAGTCAATTTAACATGAAAGTTAACAGTTTACATGGAAGTACTATAGTTTTTAATCTACATTGCTCTTATGAGTTGTAGTACTGAATGAAAATATGACTGAATGATGAATCAAAATCTTCAAAATCTGGATTTTTACTCAATAATTACCTACAATCCAGTAAATACTTCTTATATTTTTTTTATTTATTTATATATAACAGAATCTACAGCTCATAATAATACATTAATTAAACTAGTGTATAAAACTTAAAGCCTATAACAGATTCAAATTATTTAGCCTAAATTTACTTAATGCGACAGTCACTAACAATTTAATAAAATCATGTTACAAAATAAACTATTAAACATTAATTATGTAGTAAGCAGGTATTGTTGTGTGTGTTAGTGTGGGGATATGTGTGTGTATGAGGGTGTGCGCGCGAGAGTGTATGTTTGATGGTGTGTTTTAAATTGATTCTTTAATTACGCTCTAAATATACTTAGAGAATTGTTTGGTGTGGATGAATTAAGAGGTTGCAGTGAGGTTGAAAATATCCTGCTAATATTATAAACGCGAAAGTTTGTGAGTATGGATGTAGGTATAGATGAATGGATGCGTGGATGTGTGGATCTTTGTTACTCATTAACGCACAAACGGCTAAAGCAATGTTGATGAAATTTGGTATGGAGGTAGATGGAGACTGGTTTAACATGTAGAATAGTTTTCATCATCATCATCCATCTTCAAACGGGTAAAAAAGCGTATTATGCTTGGGCACAGCATAGACAAAATAATATGATCTCCGCCTACGTCAAGATCGTAATGATGACAGTTCTGTCAAAGTTTGTGCCCGTTTCTGATAGCTTATTCAAATGCCAAGTCAATTTGACAGCTCGATACACTAGACGTGTTCGGCGACGGTCCAGTGTGATGAAATGTAATGACAGTTTTTTTCCATGGTGATTAATTTTATTTTATTAATATTGTTTAGATACTGATTGATATACTAAGTATTTAAATATACTCAAATAATACTATTATAGCAATTGCGTTTGATCATGTACGTATTTTTTTCATTTTGCGTATAAAGGTAATCAGGTAAATAGGTAATAGATATGCCCTTGGATAATATAATAAGCTACTCGAAGTACTAATCCTGCGCAGACGTAGTCGCGGGCACCAGCTAGTATATTATTATAATAAATCTTAACACAGAGTGCTCCTATATTGGATTTATATGTAGTAACACTATACAAAGTATGTTGTTACTAAATATAAACTCAGCCGTGTTGGCTATGAGAATGCGTAAACCGACACGCTTTTGGCCCAGATAAACCTAAGTAACCTAAGATAAGCCCAAGATAGACCTAAGTGGCGTGCAATTGGAGAGGCTTATGTCCAGCAGTGGACTGCTACAG
Organism: Selenia dentaria; assembly: GCA_917880725.1. Classification (NCBI taxonomy): domain Eukaryota; kingdom Metazoa; phylum Arthropoda; class Insecta; order Lepidoptera; family Geometridae; genus Selenia; species Selenia dentaria. The sequence continues at coordinate 1,248,675 of OU862896.1, read as the reverse complement.
GCTGATGATGATGATGATGACACGCTTTTGGCGAGTTTTATTGACTTTTCAAACTAACTCAGTTCGTGTGATAGTTATCCTCAAAACTCTTGCCTCCACACTGAAGTATATAAAACTAGAAAATGAGAAACAAATTATTCACGATGATAGTTTTTGCTTATTTTATCCTGTTACATCAGATATTACCTCAGGCTTTTGAATATCTTATAGGAATGGATATTGCTTCCATCTCCAATATGAAGGCTTCTTACCTAATATTAGTTAGGTAGATGTCTACTTTATGTAGGTGTGTAAATAATATCCTTGAAAATAGGTAATATTTCTGTACCTCTATCACGGCCTTTGAAACGTGTTAAGTAAACTTAAGTGTGAAATGTTATAACTAGATTTGATAGCTATCAGCCGTACAATTCTCTAATGATTCGTCGTTGCTTTCGTCGACGAAGTCACCGATGTCAAATGCTTTGAGATTATCGCCCTTGTACGTTGTTTGCCCAACATTTTATGTCATATCGTCATTTGTTTTACGGATGTTGTAAAAAATGCAACGATGTTTGCTCTTATGGAGGATCCCAATAATCTATCTATCTACGGTTTTCCTTACTACCGATAGAAATTTGACATAACGTCCATACAAATAGTGTCCAAAATCTATCTCTAGTAAGGTAAACCGGCGATAGATAGATTATCGGGACCGGCCGTTAGAGAATCGCACGGCTGATCCTAGCTTAGCTATTTTATGCTTAAGGTGCTGTCAAATCATGACGTCGATAGAAATGAAGGTTTTCAAAGCAGTTTATCTCAACTTATTACGACAAAAAAATAATGTGACATTTCTAAGACTTTTAAGTACACATTAACGGACTTTAATAGTAGTTTATGCAACTGTCATATAATAGAGGGTATTAAAACATGAGTGCAGTTTTTTGAGATTACACGAGTGTTCTAATACATAATTATATGCAGTTGCATACACTACTTTATTTAATCTCATGACATTTTTGCTACTTAAGTTTTATCCAACAAAATGTTACTCAAATTTGTATATACGAAATAGCGCTAAAATGGAAAAAGTCTTCATCTTCTTCTTATTTGTATGGCTTGTACGGCGTAACCACAATTTTGCCACCAAAATATCTTCTTCTTCTTCTTGTTTGTATGGCCACCAAAATATCAGTAGAAAAAGTCTGTTATTGGTCTATTGGCTCGGAACCAGCGCGTTGCGCGCGCAGAGCGCTCACCACAGATAATGTGTCCTTAAATTGAATTGAAACCTCCTTGGTCGGGACACATTGTACTTTAATAATTAAAAAATTGTTTTAAAGCATTGTTTTGTTAGGAGAATAACGCTTTACTTTTATTTTTTAATTTTATTAAAGAAGTATGTAAATAAAATAAGCCAATAAAAGTTTATCGGGACTTATCACGTATTATTTAAATCGCGAAAGTTTAAAAATTACTAAGCCAATAAAAGTCTGTATTTCATTTCATAATTAGAATATTACTGAATCAGATTATAGAAAACATATTTTAGCATACTAGAGTACATTAAAAAAATTAAACATGCCATTTAATTTCACCTTTAAAACTGGTTTGCTCATTATTCACAATAGTATTTGTCATGAAATACACATTATAAAATAGCAATTTTCAATACTCTCGCTGACCGATGGTTTTTTATTGAATATTGAACATTTTTTATGAGTTTTTGTACGTTTTAACGAGATGCGCTTGCTTGATTTCAGGTGAAAGAAATTGAAAGAATTCAAGCTCTGAACTGACAGCGCCTTAAGCTGGAATAGATTTCGTTTGGAGCATACATGACACTATGCTATCAATAGTCCGTCATGTTGGTGCCTCCTTACACACAGGATCACAACATACAGAGGACAAATTACAGAATCGCACGGCAGGAGTCCTGCCGTGCGATTCTGAGATATCGCCCTTGTACATAAGGTTGTTTTTCGAACGTTTCTTGTCATCTCTTCAGTGGTTGTCATAGATGCAACGATGTTTGCTCTTAGAGAATCACACGGAAGATTGTGGGACTGTAGAATGTGTTACTCACGCATTTATCATTTTACTACAACGTGACACGACAGTGACTTGATGTTACAGTCATTTGAGTGACTGTGACTTCACTCTAACTAATTGAATGATCTTACTTGATGCCACTATAGACATTTACCTAAATAACTGGATAAATGGCAAATGCACAAACGCACGAGTTCACTTACTCTTAAGAAAAAAGTTAATAATTATTTTACTTGGATTGAATTTGAAATCGAAAAGAATACCAACAGTGGCATGATATTTCTGATTTCCTTTAGCAAACTCGCTCCCAGTACTGCAACGTTATTTATTTGATTTCGATGGCAAACTGAATTGGCCGGAAAATTGTAATTCCAGAGGTCTAGACTGGATTTATGGGCTTTGGGAGAAAATTGCAATTTCAAATTGCTGTCTTTTTTTAGTTATTATAGATTTTCAAGACTATTAACTTTGCAATTGTGAACATTGCTATTTTCTACCGAATTCCAAAAAGGAGGAGGTACTCAATTCGACTGTTTTTTTAATGTTTGTTACCTCATGACTTTCGATAGGGTGAACTGATTCTCAAAATTATTTGTTTGAAAGCTGGAGCTTCACGTGTGATTCCATTTAAATTTCATCAAACTCGGTCCACTAGTTTTCGAGTTATACTCCAATAACTGAATAGAATGGAAGTCGGTATAAATATTTTCAAATTGTACTTGCAAAAGAGAGGTATCGATTGTTAAGCAGGCGTTAGTGCTTTAAAAACCATAAATAATAAAAAATTACTTTGTTGTATGATTGGAGTTCATCGAAATGTTACTAGGTTTTGTATGTTGTCATGAAATGCGCTTACTGGCGTAATAAACTTTTAGATTTTTAGTGGTATCTTACAAATTGTCGATGAAGTTATGGAAGACAGTGAAACAAAGTCAGACTAAAAGACATATAGAATTATTTTATACATCATCATCATCATCATCATCTCAGCCGTAGGACGTCCACTGCTGAACATAGTCCTCCCCCATGATTTTCCAAAAGGACCGGTTGGAAGCGGCCTGCATCCAACGTCGTCCTGCGACCTTCCTCAGGTCGTCTGTCCACCGTGTCGGTGGACGACCTACGCTGCGCTTGCCGGTCCGTGGTCTCCACTCCAGAACCTTTCGGCCCCATCGGCCATCTGTTCTGCGTGCTATGTGCCCTGCCCACTGCCACTTTAACTGGCTAATCTTCTGGCTAATCTAATTTTATACATAATAAATTAAAAATATCTTTGCGAGTAGTTCAAGAATTTGCACAAGAAAACTTATTTTGTCGTTATTTTTTCTTGCAAGAAATAATCTAGTCGTCTCCTGACAGGCCAACCATCGGGGATATTTTGGACAGCTGTCTAGAGCGTGTCTTATCTAGCGTTAATTTTAGTATACAATTCGCGTAGTGTTTATGTTGGAAACTTTGTTAGATCGAGACAAAATAACGATTAAATCCGTAGGCTCGCCAGTGGCTATTAATACAAAAGTTTTCTCAGAAATCATACTACTTTTCTAGAAATTGCGACTTGTGTGGTTAATGAAAATCTGTGCAAACATACCCACAATATAGTATGATATGAAAATAGCTGAATATTGAGATGCGCCTCCATCCATTGCGGTCTTGCGTTTCGGGTGCTTTGGACTACGGACGTTTGTGTTGCAGTTTTTATGAGGTCTGTCCAACACGTAGGTGATCGACCGCGTGACCACTTGCCTTCTACTTGACCCTGGACTACGAGTAATTTAATATACAGATCCTGAATTTCATATGAAATAATTATTTTAAATATGAAAACAATATTTGCTGTCGTTAATCCAGTGGCCTGACGTGAAGGAGGAAAATAAAACAATACTATCATAAAAATATCATAGAAATGTATTGAATCTAAGCGGTATTGTCGGTATATAGCTATTATAATATTAAAACATCCAAATTGATTCCACGTAAACGAATTTTGAAATAGACTAGGTAACCCGCCAGCAGCTCGCTTAGTCTTGGTGTAGTGGTGTAAGTGCTCCCCCCCGAGTGTTCCCGCCTTGCCATGGCGGGGGGGCTCAGTAGCCGTGGCTTGGGTCACCACGGTGAAGCTAAGAGGAACCAATGGGCCTGCCAGTGATAGCCGATAGCTGGCGGACCCGAGGTGGGACCGCTCCTATGGGCTTTGCCCTCCAAGTCCACACGGGAGCGGTCACTGTAGGTAGCGGTGGTGTATGGGCGCCACTGCAACTGAGGCGGGCTGCGGTGTCGTATGGGCGGCACCGCGGCTGACAGTTAGAGACCGCGGCGGGAGAGGAGTGCCGGTGTTACGGTCAGCCGCTCTCCCTGCCTTTCGCGGCCTTGACGGGGCCGCCACCGTTAGATGGCGGACGCGGTGGGTTCGCAGGGGAAGAGGACTGTCGGTATTGAGAGGCGCGAGAAGCGGTGGGGCTACTCACCTGACCCATCGTAGGGGGACTTAGGGCGCCCAGACTCGGGGGAGTCTGGGGTCCATTTGCGGGCTTGGTCCCCCGTGGCGGTTGCGGCACGCCAAGTGTTCTGGCGTGCTGCAAGAGAGAAGGGTCCGGCAACGGGCAGCCGCGGCGGGTTCGCGGTCGTGTGCGAAATCTGTCCCGCGTTCCCGCCAAAAGTGGCAGTGACGGAACACCGCAGAGGTTTGGTGGGTATGCTGCCCTTCAGGCAGAGACTCCCACATAACCACCGTGCTCCCCCGGGGCCGGTGGTATCCATAAAGGATTCATCATCATCATCATCTCAGCCGTAGGACGTCCACTGCTGAACATAGGCCTCCCCCATGATTTTCCAAAAGGACCGGTTGGAAGCGGCCTGCATCCAACGTCGTCCTGCGACCTTCATCAGGTCGTCTGTCCACCGTGTCGGTGGACGACCTACGCTGCGCTTGCCGGTCCGTGGTCTTCACTCCAGAACCTTTCGGCCCCATCGGCCATCTGTTCTGCGTGCTATGTGCCCTGCCCACTGCCACTTCAACTGGCTAATCTTCTGGGCTATGTCGGTGACTTTCGTTCTTCTACGGATCTCCTCATTTCTGATTCGATCACGTAGAGAAACCCCGAGCATAGCCCTCTCCATAGCTCGTTGTGCGACTTTGAGCTTTTCTATGAGGCCCATAGTAAGAGACCACGTTTCAGTGCCATAAGTCATCACTGGTAACACACATTGGTCGAAGACTCTTGTCTTGAGGCACTGAGGTATTTTTGACGAGAAGACTTCGCGAAGTTTCCGGAACGCTGCCCAGCCGAGTTGGATTCGACGATTGACCTCTTTCTCGAAGTTGGACCTGCCTAGTTTGACTGTCTGTCCCAGGTAGATGTACTCGTCAACAACTTCGAGAACTGAGTTCCCAACTGATATTGGGGTAGGTCCAACATGGGCATTAGACATAATTTTCGTCTTATCCATGTTCATCTTAAGACCTACCCGTTGGGAAACTCGATGGAGGCCTTCGAGCATTGTACTGAGGTCTTCCATGGATTCTGCCATGACTACAATATCGTCGGCAAATCGAAGGTGAGTGATGTATTCGCCGTTAATATTAATGCCAAGTCCTTGCCATTCCAGAAGCTTGAAGGCGTCTTCCAATGTAGCGGTGAACAGTTTCGGAGATATAACGTCTCCCTGTCTCACGCCTCTTTGCAATGGAATTGCCTTCGAACTCTGCTCCTGTACTCGGACTGACATGTAGGCGTTTTTGTACAAACACACATAAAGGATTACTCTGCGCCAAAAAAAGTCGTGTAAGTGCTGTTTTGGAACTTCGAGGTCCTGATCCCCGGGTTGGATAGTTATTGGGTTTTTCTGACAAAGAAATCCGGCCGAAGTCTAGAACAGTGCACCGTAGATGGCAATAGGCTCGACATATCTGACAATACATAGGCGTTTAAAACACCGCTGCTTACGCCTTTGAGAATATATAGGCGAAACTGTTTGTGTACGTTGTGTTTAAAAATAACTGTAAGTATTGCGGCCAATTCACTCAAGACCGCTAGACTGATGATTCCATCCCTCGGCTTCCCTTCCGAGGTGATGGATGATGATTATGATGAAAAGTATCCTACGTCCTTCCCCGAGGATATAATCTATCTCTTTGCCAAATTTCATAGAAATCGGTAAAGCAATTTTAGAGCTTTATGTGGTGTAACTAACACGACTTCGTTCGCGTAGTAGTACTATAACCTCACATCTTTTTTTTTTTTTTTAATGTAAGAGCCTTTTACCATGTATTAGCAAACATTTAAAAAAAGTAGAATGAAATCGATAAAGCCGTTCTCAAGTTATAGCGTGACCAGAAATAAAATAGGGATTCATTTGTATAATATTATATAGATACACATATAATACACATTTCTCGAAGAATTCCCGGCCAAGTCAGTTCAAGGTCAAATTCTCACTATAAGATTAAATCTCCGACATCGGATTATTGTTTTTCCCAATTTGCAATATTCAATAACACTATACAATATAACGATTTGAAACTATAGTCGGATCTACCCGACAAGTATAATTGAGTAATCCCGTATTTATCGGAAAAAAAGAGTGAAAACGTTTTGAGTTTTAAAGTTTTTGTAACAAAATATGCAGTTAGAGTTTTGGTTCTTACATATTTTTTTTTAATTATGTCTGTCTGTTTGTTTGTTCCGGCTCATCTCTGAAACGGCTGGACCGATTTTAACGGGACTTTATCTGGTAGATAGCTGTTATTATAAAGAGTAATTTAGGCTATTATTAATTTACAAAAAAAAAACTTTGAACACTGCTGAAAGAAGTGAAAAACTATTCGAATTATTTTTAAGTCATTATTTTAAATCAACAACGAAAGGTAGCCAAGGGAACCATTATCGCGCCTAAAGAAGTTTTTACTTCAAAACTACATTAGCTATGACGGAACGCTCGGAGACGGTGACGCGTGTTCCATGATTTTTCTTCATCCAATCAGCGTTACGTTCGCGAATTACTTTTAAGACACACAATCAAAACCAATAGGTAGTCATGGAAACGATTATAGTGTCTAAAGAAGTGTTCATTTTAAAACTATATTATATAAGGTAAAGCGTTCGATGCTACGAGTGTGTTCACGAGTTCATGATTTTTGTTCACCCAAAAAGTGCTTAAGACAGAAGTTTCAACTTCAAAACTCATGCGGACTGCCGATAGAAGTAAAAACCGTTAGAGTTATTTTTAAAGCGCACAATCAACTACAATAGGTGTCATGGAAACCATTATCACATCTATAGAAGGTTTTGGTTCAAAACTACCTTATCTATGACAAAGCGTTCGGAAACGGAGACGCGAGTTCCATGACTTTTCTACACCCAAAAAGCGTTATGTTTTGTGACGATCACGCGATGTTTTTGATTTTCTACACCTAAAAAGCCGATGAGGACGCAAGTTCCATGATTTTTATTCACCCAAAAATAAAGCTTAAAGGCCTATTCAGACCTAAGCGTTATTCGCTACCGCTTTGGGTAGCGAAAAATACCACGCGGAACTCGATGGGTAAATAGTATGAAGTTCCATAACTGCAGCGAAACTTGTACCGCGTAGTGAGGCGGTATTTTCTCTTGTTTGGCGAAACTAGTTCCGCCGCCCCGCTTACCGTTGCCAACGAATATCACTACCGCGCGCGGTAAAACTTGGGTGTGAACAATGAAATTAACGCATACCCTCTCGGACTTCTCTATCGCTCGCGGTAGCGAATAACGCCCAGGTTTGAATCGGCCTTAAAGAAGTTTTCACTTCAAAAAATGCATATAAAACTCTGTCGTCTGTTTTTCATGCTTAAACAGCTGAACTGATCATGTTAGGCCCCAGACCTGCCTCAATTACTATGGAAAAAGCAGAGTTGCACTGAGGCGGCCTCCATTTTATTCAAATCGTAATTACAAATCCACTATTTCACATAAAAACTCGCAAGTCAAGATCACAAACTATATAGGGCTGCCATATACAAACTCTAATTGCCACAGACTATCAATGTGTCTGAGGTATAATATAATGCCAGGAAGGTGCTTAAAATTGCGTTCCTTTTCCGAACGATCGTAATCAAATTCGGCAAGATTAAATCCCGGGGAAGCACATTTGATATGTTTCATTATAATCTCATTATCTCTCATTATCCATTACCACGCGGATGAAACCGCAGGGCACAGCGAGTTTATAATTACCACGAACCGAACAAGTTTGGCAGTTTCTACCTAGGTCGTGGAAGTCAATTGTGGAATGCTCTACCAGCGTACGTATTTCCTTGCAGCTATGACACTGGGTCTTTCAAGCGGGGCGTGAAAAACCATCTCTCAGGGGTCTCAGGTCATCATAGGGGTGGCGATTAGTGCAGCTTACGGGTGCACTAATGGTCATCGCTTCTTGATTCCATCTTGGCTTTTCATCAGGCGAGAGGGAGTTACTTTAATGAACCATTATTAAACAATAATAATAATTAGTGACATGATCTAGTTTTGAATATGCAATTGTAATTCATGTATTTACATAAAGATAATATGTCAAAAACAATGATGCAAACGCCAAGATCATGATCACATATACACCTCATTCATATTAATAAAACTTAAACAACTTGTCAAGAAAATATATAAAAATGCATTTCATTTCTAGAAAACAAAAATCCGGCTCTAAGTCCCGGCTACACACTCGCTGCCAGAATTTAAATGAGATTTTACCGCGGAGCGAAATGGGATACATAATAACAAAACGCACACGAAAACCTCTCTAACATTTTAAATAGATGATACTTTTGTTGGTTACACGTTTTTTACCGGTTAATAATCAGTGCTTGGCTCTTAAAAAAATTGGTTCAAGTACTTCTGCAACTCCAGTCCTGGAGTGGAGACCATGAACCGGCAAGCACAGCGTAGGTCGTCCACTGACAAGATGGACTGACGACCTAATAAAGGTAGCAGGACTACGTTGGATGCAAGCGGCATCCAAACGGTCCACACTTATTATCTCAGCATCTGCGGTAAGTTGCATGCAAAAAGGAATGTAGTACGCACAAGTGGAATTTCCGAAGACTTAGTTACTGTCGTCACCTTGATGCAGGAGGCGAGGTGGTTCCGGTGCCGATGTAGCCGATATTCTGTCACCACAGTCCGCTAACTTTCTCAGTCTATATCTTTACTATAATATAATATTATAAAGAGGAAAGATTTGTATGTATGTTTGTAACGAATTGGCTCAAAAAGTACTGGAACGATTAAAAAAATTCTTTCATCATTGCAAAGCTACATTCACCCTAAGTAACAAAGGCTATATAAGATTCATCATCCTACACCGCGCGGGTGAAACCGCGGAGAGCAGCTAGTGTCTAATATAGTTGTGAATAAAATGATGAATGTGTATGTAATAGAAATGTCCTACCTTTAATAAAACTGTGTTATACCTAAGCAAGCTGCTTATTTATTTGTTTTTATTAGATGTAATAGATATACAAAATAATTCTGGCACTGGATGATATAGCTAATGATTATGATCAACTGTGGGCGAAAATCTGCTTATGTGTAACATTATCGTATACGTATACGTATTCGGTACAAACTATGAGTTATCTGTGCCACTATTGTACTAGATAAATGACAGTTTGTACTATAGACGTTAACGATGCGATTTCGTTACACTTAAACGGATTTTCGTGCTCGGCCCACAGGTGATAATCCTTAGAGCTTTGAATCAGAAAATAATTCATACAACAAATTCTTCTGGTATTATGTACACGAATTTAACGGATGTATTTTTTATAGCTCTTTAACTCTTCACACACGGTATCATTTTCTACAGACTTCCAAAAAGGAGGAGGTACTCAACTCGACTGTATTTTTTTCCGTTTCTCATAATTTATTTTGTTTGAAAGCTGGTGCTTCAAATTCAAATTCAAATTTCATCAAATTCGGTCTAGTAGTTTTTGAGTTACACTCCAGTAACTGAGTAGAATGGAAGTTGGTTTAAAATTTTTCAAACTGTAGGTACTTGTAATTCCCATAGGCAAGCAGGGCAAACCTTTTCTTCTTCCGTTATAACGCATCAATTCGCCAGAGACCATGCGGCCAGCTTTGAATAACCGAATCATTGAAAGAAGTGGTATGGCAATCCTAAATAAATAAAGTTTCGACCATAAAACGCGAAAGTAGTTTTTGTCGAACTGAAAATACGGATCTCTATAAAAGGGTTCAGTTTTCGTTGAAGAGTTTTACGAACAACTGGCGAGCGTGAATGTTTGAGACGCAAAATATAACCAACATAGCTGAATGGTTAACTGTGTTAAAACCTTTGTGATGTAGTGGTATAGTCAAAAGGTTTACCTATTATTATATTACTCGTAGTAGTTCTACGAACAGTAGCGCTCGCGAGCACATAGTCTTATTAGCGGCAATTCTTCGCAGTACTTCACAACCTGTGTTCTCGAAAACCACGACCAATTATGCTCATATTCGAAATTCCTCTTTTAAATCAGGACCCAAAAATGGGTGTACCAAATTTTATCAAAATTGGTTAGTAAATAGTGCCGCGGCACACTTCCCCTCTTTAAAAGAAAATTAGCCATCACTCATAATCATTGACGACGATAAAAATATATACCAAGTTTCGTCAAGATTGGTTATAAAATGCGACCTGTACAGCCGTGCGAATCTCAAAGAGCAAACATTGTTGCATCTTTAACAACATCCGTGAAACAAATGACGAGATAACAAGAAACTATGGAAAAAGAACCTAACGTACAAGGGCGATATCTCAAAGTATTTAACATCGGTGAGCTCGTCGACGATCGCAACGACGAATAATTAGAGAATAGCACGGCAGGAAGATTAACGAACAACCTAACGAACAAACGGACAGATGAAAGTCAATTTGGCTAGTTAAAGCACAGACTTTTCGCTCGCTTCGCTCACTCGATCAAATAAACTTATAAGACTTGTTCAAGACTCCATCAAGGTTGATGCAATTACAGAACCCGATATTCCAAGCAATTCCTATAACCAGTCGTGACAAAGCACAATAACATGTAACAACGCTTTATTGTAACCAAACAAGAAAATTAAAAAACAACTTGAACACAAGTACATATTGAAAAATTTGAAAACGACTTCCATTCTATTCTGTTATTGGAGTGTAATTAAAAAACTACTGGACCGGATTTAATGAAATTAAGTGACTACAAGGAAAGCACCAGCTTTCAAACTAAAAAAGAATTTTGATAATGGGTCAACCCAGTCGAAAATTAACAAACATTAAAAAAACACGGTCAAATTGCTACCCCTGCTTTTTAAAAGGCGCCAGAAAAGACAGAAATTTGTGAAGCACAGACAGACAGACGGACAGCGTAGGTTCTGTTATATATACACAATTCAGTTGTACCAGGTAGATAACACTAAATGGTTATAATATATACTTAACTAGACCGCGCCTAGCTTTAGTCCATACACCACTACAGCTCCGCAGGTGTTGCCAAGGTAGAGTCATTCAACTATACGGCCAATTGTTTATTAAATATTAGAAACTTACTATCTTTTCTGATATTTGAGTCAGGACACATTTGCAAACAACCAGTTACAATGTGCACAATTTTGAACATAAAATATTTAGCAACCTATTTTTATTTTCTTTTAGAGAAATTAATAGCCAACTAACAGAGTTATATATTTTAAATTAAATAACAGAAAAGCTAATTATAAGTTTCTACTCGTAGTGATGGTATACGGTATTTGGACGCCGACATAAAAGATACTTAATAATCTTAGAAACAGTATCAAGAAGTTAGTAAGTAGACGATAAAATTTATAAAAAATACCCAGAACTCACTAAAACACTTTTTTATTTCATTTATAATAGGAGTATGAATTGTGAATTATGCAAATATCTGTGAAAGAGTCTGCCTCTTAACTTTTATTAATTAATCTAGAACTGTAAAAAAATTGGTCTATATCTACATTACAATCATTGCAAACGCTGTTAACTATACTAACATAGTAACTATAATAATTGGAAACGTGAATTTGAGAAATTTCTCCAATTTTTGAGGGCGGGTAAGTATATTATATTATTTTGTTTTATTAATAAAATATTCGAGTCGGTTCACATTTGCACCACAAAAGGGATGAACGATGATAACCTGGTCCATCCGAAACCATAAAACCTTGGAAGTGAATGAGTTATGGGAAATAAACCAGAATTCGGTAAATGAATTACATGTTTATAGCTTTCGGGTATATCGATAACTGAGCAATTTTATACCGATAAAGTTAAAACTGTATTTTTAATAATTGAAATGTTTTGGATTAAGCAAAGTTACTTAATATTTACATAATATTTAATATTGAACTGTTATTATATTTTTCTTTATTGACCGGGCGAGCGAGGCGTCTGAGCTTTAATTGGCCAAATTGCCTTTCATCTGTCCGTATATTTTTCAGGTTATATGGTGGTCTTCCTGTACAGGTCGCATTTTGCAACCAATCTTGACGAAACTTGGTGTACGTGTTCTACTTTATTCATAATTTTTATTCGGCGACTTTTGAGCGCACTTTTGGCAGGTTTACTAGTATTGCATTCGTGGACTATGAGAAGGCCTTTGACTCGGTTGAAATCTGGTCTGTTCTGGAGTCCCTGCAGCGTTGCCAGATAGATTGGCGATACATCCAAGTGATGAGATGTCTTTACGAAACCGCCACCATGTCCGTCCAAGTACAGAATCAGCAAACAAGTCCCATACCGTTGCATCGAGGAGTGAGACAAGGGGACGTTATCTCCCCGAAATTGTTTTCAAATGCAATGAAGGATATGTTCAAGACGCTGAACTGGAAAGGACGTGGCATTAATATCAACGGCGAATACATCTCTCACTTGCGATTTGCTGACGATATCGTCATCGTGGCAGAGACGCTGCAGGACCTGCAACAGATGCTGAATGACCTGGCTGACTCTTCTATACGCATCGGCCTACGGATGAACTTGGACAAAACCAAGGTCATGTTCAACGAACATGTTCTACCGGAACCGATTGCGATACACGGCGCCGTTCTCGAAGTTGTTCAAAAATATGTGTACCTCGGGCAGACATTGCAGTTGGGAAAAAACAACTTTGAGAACGAGGTGAATAGAAGAATTCGGCTGGGCTGGGCAGCGTTTGGGAAACTACGTCGAGTCCTTACTTCGCCGATTCCACAGTGCCTGAAGACGAAAGTCTTCAATCAGTGCGTCCTACCCGTCATGACATACGGAGCCGAAACGTGGACACTGACGGCTCGAATGGTCCACAAGCTCAAAGTCGCTCAGCGGGCTATGGAAAGGACTATGCTCGGTGTTTCTCTGAGGGATCGCATCAGAAATGAAGTGATCCGTCAGAGAACCAAGGTCATCGACATAGCCCACCGGATCAGCAAGCTGAAGTGGCAGTGGGCTGGCCATATTAGCCGTAGAACCGACAACCGTTGGGGTAAACGAGTTCTAGAGTGGAGACCGCGTCTTGGCAAACGTAGTGTAGGACGTCCTGAGGCACGGTGGAGTGACGATCTGCACAAGACGGCTGGCAAAAACTGGATGCGAGAAGCCCAAGATAGACCTAAGTGGCGTGCAATTGGAGAGGCCTATGTCCAGCAGTGGACTGCTACAGGCTGATGATGATGATGATGACTAGTATTGTAATGTGTTTTGTGAAGCAGTGGTCCAGGATGACGTTTAGGTGTTTGGCGGATTTAGCTTAACGCCTGGGTAGTCGGATAGGACTATGGGTGGAAGCTTGACGAGCCTACGGGTCTCTGTGAAGTAGCTGTACTACTAGGGTTCACTGTAGTCCGCCATTTACAATACCATGCACCGATATCGGTGATAGGCTGCTGGTTGGTACATTTCTGTCTGACCTTGAACCATCCAGTATTGGATAACTGAGCTAACTGAGAGATTCTATAACATACGCTCCCTTGGGTTTAGATCATGGGATGTTACTGGTATACAACAAGAAAACAAATGGGTGAAAGTACAGAGCCCTGAGGGACACCTGCATTAATGGGGTGCGGGAAGGAGAACATTCCCTCGGTACGATACTGAAACGTTCAATTTGTAAAAAAGTCTTGTAAGATAAGTATAAGACGGTCTGGCACGCTCAGTTGGTACAGCTTGAATATCAAGCTGTAGAGCCAGGCTTTATCGAACGCTTTCGCTTGGTCATGTGATATAGCAGATATGGTCCCTTGGGCTTTCGCGTCTTTTTTTTGGAAACCACCAAGAATCTGCTTTCCAATTTTAGAGAGAAAAACTACACATACTTGAACATATAGATTATAATGCCTATTGATGGCTCATGCATGTAATTTCAATTACGGTTCTTGTTTCTTTTTTTTTAAAGATTGTTAAATATTGAAATTGAAGTATTAAGTTTTATTCGACAAAAAATAACTAATTTGTGGAATGATAAGCTGTCCTTTGAACGACCATATATGCCTTGGTAGTATTATTGGCGCCTATTCGATATTTTCAACGAGCAATAAGGCATTTTCTTAATATCTTTACGCTAATCTATCTATCTATAGCGGCCTGTTCATATCCATTTCTGGATGTAGGCCTCCTCCAATCTCCTCCAGTCTCTACGGTCTTGAGCTTTGATCATCCAATCACGCCCAATCACGACCTGCGTGATTTTACGCTTTACGCTAATACTCCGCGGAAATCCAAATTCAGTCAGTTGCAGTGGCTAGCATTCGATTTTTAATTGGTAATTTGCGTATAAAGGGTTGTTGTACCATTGCTCAAATGGTGGTCGCTTTAGCTTGGACGGAATTTGTAGCCGTAACTTCCGACAATCCGCGTCAGATGCCGTGACTACTAGACCACCAAAGTAATCCGTCCGACCATTGAGTTTAACACTCTAGTTGATTATGATATAGAGATATGGCGACGGAGTGACACGCATTCAGTAACTTGACAAGCTTTATTCAACTAGACTATTCAGTAACAGTTTTTGTATAAACATTAGTTTTGTATTGATTTCTTAATCCTTCATAGTTGATATCATATGATTAGACACGCATGACTAATCTTTGTTAACCACACACGCTGCAGATCCTAGAAAAGTAAGTTAATTTCTGCGAAATCTATTGTATTATTGGCCAAATGTGGCGAATCACGAATCAACGGGTAAGAAAATTTACATATATCCTGTATGGTGGAGTAGAAACGCTAGACAACAATTACTACATGATATCATCGCATTAAATTGCTTCATGTAACGTGACGCTTCCATCGCCAAGTATTTCCCAAGATTGAGCAATTAAAACTTCCCCTGTTATAGAACGGTTATACGCTCACACATTTTAAACGAACTCACGGTTTCTCCTCCGCATCTATTAACCGAATCATATTTATATTCTATTCTATTTAAACACCGCCGTCCTACCATTTTTCTAGTATACCTTCGTAGGTAAGTATATTTTCTGCACACATGCTCGTAAATTGACACTTAATACATCGTTTTTAAGCTCGGAATCCAAGATTATAAACACATGTGCATTTTGTTTTAACATCACCGCACAAGTACGTTATAGAATTAGCCCGAATAAAGTAAAATTGATTCTTGCAGCAACTTATATGATTAATTATCTTAACCAGGGTAATACTTTATTTTTAAAAGACTTCATTTACCTTGAGTTGACTTGTTAATACTGACAAAGAGTATTAATGTGCATAGCTCAAAAGTACACATTTTCAATAAATAAATAAAACTGTGATAACTATGAATAATACATATTTAATTTTATCAAATTATTCATTATTCACAACAAATTATTTATTAAATATAAAAATATTTGCTTTATTTTTTTTATTAAAAGGCTAGGTACGATAATAATTCAGGTCTGTTATTTCCTCGCATGTGTGATGTAAAAACGTTGTATGACAGGTTTGTGGGATGTTGATTCTCGCACACTTGTATCACAGCATAGGTATAGGTACTGTGCTTGTGCCATATACTATAAGAAACGTAATTACCAACTGACTACACATTGGGGGTACCAGAATCAAAACTAATGGTTTAAGATAATATTATCATCCAACAAAATCCATCTGAACTTTCCGTCAATTTCAATCCGCATAATCCAACATTCGTCTTCCGGATATCAATCAAACCGACCCAAAGTTTTTCCCGAAAAGCAAGTTTTCCAGTTGGTGTACATAACTGGGACATTAGTAAGATCAATAATACTCTACGAGCACGGGAGGCTCGAAGGTACGTCACCCGTCACTCTCGACAACTTGGCGCCTACGCGTAGAGATGCGCGTTACGGTATCGATGAAAACAGAAACTAGTCTGCCGTGCGATTCTCTAATGATTCGTCGATTATACATGTCATTAAAACTTAATAATTATATAATGTATGCCTACAAGTCATGTCTTTGTGTTTATTTTACATTTGCATTAATTATTTATTTAAGTTTGTCAACTAGATATTCTTGGATTGTATAATATGTTTTGGCCAATAGATAAAAGAATGTTAAAATAATTATAGAACGTATGCTGACTTTGTACAAAAGGAATAATACTTAAATACTAAACAATAATTAAACAAATTACGAAGCAATACATAAATAACATATCTCAGACTTTTATCTCTGAAAAATAGTGTACTCGTATGTGAGGATAGGTGTGATTAAAATAAAATTAACGTTGTGTAGTTTGGTGAGAGATGGACTGCGTAGGTAATTGTATAATGTATTGTTTATTTTCGTTAAATGTTGCATTAAAATAATAAATATATGTATGAGTGTATACTTAAACAAGTTGTATACTGTATGTGTGCAAATATCATCAGTTCATGATATCCGCAATATACACTAAAAGTACTAGGTACAAAAAGTGTGCTCTCTTCCAGAATTAGTGAAGAGTAGGAAGATACGTTTAGGTGGATGTGTAATAGAATTTAATAGGGGCCTGGTCCACCAACCGTTGCATTGCCATGATTGGGATATATTGTGAGTGTTATTGTCATTACAAAGCTAGCAGTTATCAAATAGTGATTTCTCTGTGGTGTAAGAAATAGTGTATTGCAGTAAGATCGACTGGTTTAGGAGCAGGCACCTCATGATCTGATAACTGATCAAAAAATATCGGAAATCTTGCAACGGTCATATTACAATCGTTAACATATAACTTTTGCCCACTTTACTTTATTCACATATTCTTAAAATCAGAGAAGTCAATAAAAAGCGTCGAATCAACGTTTGCCATACACAACGACCCTTTCGTGTCTACTCAATTTCATCGCTTCACACAGCCAGACACCGATTGCTAGAGGTAAAATTATATCGATAAAATTTGATATCGATAATTTATCTGTCAGGCCGTGATATCAATATAAGCAGTATTCTAATAATGGTACCACGTTATAAAAAAAATGCTATTTGTTAAAAGTAGATTAATTACCTACGCTATTATATTATATTATTATAACTTTGGAGCATACCAGCCCAGGTTTTATTCATACATCTTATGCGACGTAAATACGTATAACAGTGAAAGTGACGAACATTGTAATGTAATTAATGTAATGCAATTATATTACAGTGTTTTTTTCTAAATTTACTAATTTTCTTCATTAAAAATGAATTCCTGACGATGCAACTGATTAGTTTCTCATTCATAAAGGATAAAAATTTACATGGGTATAATAATTTTATTGGTAAATGAATAAGTTATTTTATTCATTTACCAATAAAATTATGTAAAACTACCATCAAAAAAGATTATGTAGGTTGATATAACGTTTTTAAACTATCATGGTCACAAACATAAGAGGTATTCAAATTATCAACGGGATATAACGTTGTTGATTTTTATGGTATTCACTTAATTTAAAACATTATTATTTGTCTTATATGTCCACTATATGTACACTAACTAATATATAACTTGTCTTTTACAAAATACAAAGTAATAATGTGGTCAGTAAATAAATAAATATGGCGCTTGCAGACGAGTGTTCCTACATAGCATGTAACAGATTGGCACATACCGTGAGAGAACTCTATTGATTCGTCGATGTGCTCGACGAGCTCACCGAACGATGTCAAATACATTACGATTGTACATAAGGTTGTTTTTCTAACGTTTCGGGTCATCTCTTCATTTGTTTCACTAATTCAAAGATGCAACCGCACGGCAGATGAGGGGCATATAATACTTGGCAGATGTCAGAGAGTACCAACAGATAATACTTGGAAATTTGCCCAAATAAGTTTTTTTACTGAGTTTGGTGAATACTTATAAACCTGCAATTTTAGAGAGAAAAATTCACATCCTCGGACGGGATTTGAATCCGCGTCTTCAGACAATCACCGAGTCTCGCTGACCGAGCATTGGATTTTAACTCTCTATATGATTTTAACCGTCTTATAGAACCGGATTTTCTTTACGGCTTAGAACGGCTAAGCAGGCGTTAGTGCTTTAAAATCATATTAGAATAACTTATAATCGTGTTGAGTTTACATAAATTAATTATGTAAAGATTTGTCGCACAAAACGTAACAAAGTATCGAGTCTATAAAAATAAGTTCATATCGCATCTCTAAAGTAGAACGGGCAGTCCTGAATCTCTGGATTTTTCAATATTCATTATTTGTTTAAGGGCCGCAAAGGGCACTCCATCGCGATCTGCGATTTGGTTGAAGGTCGTGAGTAGTAGTTTATGAATGATGGTTTATATTCATTTTCCCTATTTTATTTATTCATGATTCCAAAGATCAATCAAAAGTCAGTCAACGTTTTTCTCGTATTTTTTACTTATATTTGTAATTTTTTATCCTGACAAGTTTCTTAACGTTTTTAGAGCTTTAAGCTTGTGGCCGAGCACGAAAATCTGTTCAAGTGTAACGTAATCGCATCGTTAACGTATTTAGTACAAACTGTCATGTATCTAGTACAATAGTGGCACAGATAACTCATAGTTTGTACTGAATACGTAAACAATACGATAACGTTACACTTAAGCAGATTTTCGTGCTCGGCCCAAAGTTCTCTGAGACAATTCTTTCTAAATGCCGTATTTATAAACATGTAAAAGTAATTACTAAACCCGCAGACTCGCCTCTAGCCAATCGTCATATTTGGCCAATAATACAATAGTTTTCTCAGAAATTATACTATTTTTTCAGAAATTGCAACGTGTGTGGTGAAGTTAAATAAATACTAAAGTAAGTAACGAATTTAATTCTATAGACGAGTATTTGCCTGAAGTTAGAACTATCAAAGGCTAGAATTCTTGGCCGAGTAATAGTCACCATTTCTTAAGCAATGAGAACACGTAAATTTTTCGTTTATATTACTTAAGTGAAAATGTATAAATATGACATTCGCACACAAGTTTGAGCTGTGAAGGATATAATATTATGCTGTAAACCTACGATCCATCTGAATTTAAACCAATCACCGAACATGTCTATATTTGTAACCTCGGAAGTAATTCGTATTTGGAATCATACGTCGTTTTGGTTGGAAGGACCACTTTTGTGTGGAATTTGTTCTGAGTTATGCTTCCTGCCATTGTTTCTTCGTTGCTGTAAACATTAAAATCCCATGACAACAACCTAATACAAGTGTAAAAAGATACTCCCGAATGATAGGGTTCTGTCATTACTTACTTAAACATTTTAAATAACGTTCATAGCTGGACTATAGAATAAGATTATATGTTGAAGTAAGTATTATATCGTCAAGTGCTCATACTTTATTAAGAAATTACTTAGTAACAAGTATTTACTTGTTTATAAATACGAGTGTTAGTATAAGCTGTGCCATTACTAATGTATTTACTGAAAATACGTATCAATTGCGACATCTTTTAATAAGTTCGCTCATGCCCACCATACAACCCACGCGCCGTCTCAGGTCGGACTTATTTCAACAGCACACATTATCATGAAAGTTATACGTATTCGCACATCATATTCATCAAACTATATTATTAGGCGGCCTGAAAACTACAACGAGGGTTGACCGCTAGTCCATCCACGAATCCGCACTTGGCTCAAGTGTTGGATTAATGAACATACTCTGATACTCATAATGAGGATGGGCATCAGTACTGCCCGAACACCGGTTGGAGTATAACGACTTGATGATAGAGTGCGCTACTAGTGGCCCTCGCTGCAAGAGCACGCTCTCCATGAGGATGGGCATCAGTACTGCCCGAACACCGGTCAGAGTATAACGACTAGATGCTAGAGTGCGCGACTAGTGGGCCTCGCTGCTGGAGCACGCTCTCCATGAGGATGGGCATCAGTACTGCCCGAACACCGGTCGGAGTATAACGACTAGATGCTAGAGTGCGCTACTAGTGGCCCTTGCTGCTAGAGCACGCTCTCCATGAGGATGGGCATCAGTATTGCCCGAACACCGGTTGGAGTATAACGACTAGATGCTAGAGTGCGCTACTAGTGGCCCTTGCTGCTAGAGCACGCTCTCCATGAGGATGGGCATCAGTATTGCCCGAACACCGGTTGGAGTATAACGACTTGATGATAGAGTGCGCTACTAGTGGGCCTCGCTGCTGGAGCACGCTCTCCATGAGGATGGGCATCAGTACTGCCCGAACACCGGTCGGAGTATAACGACTAAATGCTAGAGTGCGCTACTAGTGGCCCTTGCTGCTAGAGCACGCTCTCCATGAGGATGGGCATCAGTATTGCCCGAACACCGGTTGGAGTATAACGACTTGATGATAGAGTGCGCTACTAGTGGCCCTCGCTGCTAGAGCACGCTCTCCATGAGGATGGGCATCAGTACTAACCGAACACCGGTCGGAGTATAACGACTAGATGTTAGAGTGCGCTACTAGTGGCCCTCGCTGCTACAGCATGCTCTCCATGAGGATGGGCATCAGTACTGCCCGAACACCGGTCGGAGTATAACGACTTGATGATAGAGTGCGCTACTAGTGGCCCTTGCTGCTAGAGCACGCTCTCCATGAGGATGGGCATCAGTACTATCCGAACACCGGTCGGAGTATAACGACTAAATGCTAGAGTGCGCTACTAGTGGCCCTTGCTGCTAGAGCACGCTCTCCATGAGGATGGGCATCAGTATTGCCCGAACACCGGTTGTAGTATAACGACTTGATGATAGAGTGCGCTACTAGTGGCCCTCGCTGCTAGAGCACGCTCTCCATAAGGATGGGCATCAGTACTGCCCGAACACCGGTCGGAGTATAACGACTTGATGATAGAGTGCGCTACTAGTGGCCCTCGCTCCTAGAGCACGCTCTCCATGAGGATGGGCATCAGTACTGCCCGAACACCGGTCGGAGTATAACGATTAGATGCTAGAGTGCGCGACTAGTGGGCCTCGCTGCTGGAGCACGCTCTCCATGAGGATGGGCATCAGTACTGCCCGAACACCGGTCGGAGTATAACGACTAGATGCTAGAGTACGCTACTAGTGGCCCTTGCTGCTAGAGCAAGCTCTCCATAAGGATGGACATCATTACTGCCCGAACACCGGTCGGAGTATAACGACTTGATGATAGAGTGCGCTACTAGTGGCCCTCGCTCCTAGAGCACGCTCTCCATGAGGATGGGCATCAGTACTGCCCGAACACCGGTCGGAGTATAACGACTTGATGATAGAGTGCGCTACTAGTGGCCCTCGCTCCTAGAGCACGCTCTCCATGAGGATGGGCATCAGTACTGCCCAAACACCGGTCGGAGTATAACGACTAGATGCTAGAGTGCGCGACTAGTGGGCCTCGCTGCTGGAGCACGCTCTCCATGAGGATGGGCATCAGTACTGCCCGAACACCGGTCGGAGTATAACGACTTGATGATAGAGTGCGCTACTAGTGGCCCTCGCTCCTAGAGCACGCTCTCCATGAGGATGGGCATCAGTACTGCCCGAACACCGGTCGGAGTATAACGACTAGATGCTAGAGTGCGCGACTAGTGGGCCTCGCTGCTGGAGCACGCTCTCCATGAGGATGGGCATCAGTACTGCCCGAACACCGGTCGGAGTATAACGACTTGATGATAGACGTGAGTGTTCGCCGGTTTTACCATTTAACTAGGAACGTCCAAGTTCAAGTAGTGAGTAGCTTAATAGGCTAATTATGGTAGTTATGGCTATTAATAAACAGCACTCCTTTGAGTTCACGAAGGGGTCGCACAGGTGTTTAGATACTTCCATATCATTGATTATATTACTTACTAGCTGTGCGCCGTGGTTTCACCCATATGGTGATGGATGACCATAATGGTGATTAAACGTATCCTCTGTCCTTTCCTAGGGATGTAATCTATCTCCTTACCAAATTTCATTTTATCCGTTCAGCCGTTTAGGCGTGAAATCGTAACAAACGCACAAACAAATAAACAAACAAAACAAACGCACTTTCGCATTGATAGTTAAGATATCCTTTTCCATTTCATCTTCAGTCCGCTTTTATGACATCCATGTTTGAAGATAATTATGTAATAACCGTTATACGCGGTTTAAGGAATTTATTTGGTTCGTCAAGCCAATCATAACAAAATAACTTCTAGAAACGGTCGTCAATTAATAAATTGCTAGTCATATCATACAAATACAAACAATGTATATCAATAACTATACAAGCACAACATAATAATATAACATAACATCACATCAGTACTTCCCTGAAGGAGTTAGCAGAGGTGTATAAATGAGCCGCATGTGCGACAACCATCACCATTGGGAACATGTGTTAGCAGGTTCTCTCATCGGTATCATGTCGTCATCCTTTCCTACAGACAGTACTACCATCCACGGGACCTGGAACAGGCGGGATCTCCTTATGTTGTCTTCAATGAAAGAGAATGGTTTATTGACGTTTCAGAAGACAACTGCTGTTGCACAAAAGATTTGGAAGTCAAGAAGAGTATAAATGATAACAAGATATATAATGATTTCAATTTCAATAAACTCCCACAGCACCTTAACCTCCACCATCAAATTAATTGGTTAATTTACCTAAATTGCAAAGCAAGGCTCAAAGCAGAAACGTTGAATTTTTAAGGAAGAGTACGGACCAACACGAGCCTAGACAATTACTCGTAAACAGCTTAAGCCCTTAGTCTGAGCTCTTAATGAATTAATTTCGGTCATACAACTTAAACACCCCTTTTGGGCATTATATTGTAAGGACGCTTAATTTGTTCTAAGGGCCCATTCTGTCCAATCAGTGGTATAAGGTTTATCGCATCGCAATTGTCACCTTTGATAATACGAAAAGTATAAAAATATGGAAATGATATTAACGTGTATGAATCAATTATATAAAGGATCCTTTTAGACCGTGTATTTTTAACCAACTTCGAAATAGGAGGAGGTTATATGTACGTGTGTATGTATTTTTTTTTGTATGTTAACCTTAATAATAGCTCGATGATGTTAGCCGATTTCTAACCGTTTGTGGCCTGATTCTCAACATTCTTATTCGTTTGGTAGAGTATACTTCCGAAGTAGTACCATTTAAATTTCATCAAATTCGGTCGAGCAGTTTTTAAGTTACATCCCAAAAACTGAAAAGATCTTGATGATATCATCACCGCCCGAAGCATTTGCAACTGCTCGAGCGGTTTCGTGTATGTGTGTACGTAGAAGGCTAGTTCACTGTGCAGTCGCAGCTTGAAGCAGTCCATGCTGACTGCTTCAAGCTGCCCGTGTGTCTGGGCTCTAAAACCAAAACATTTAGTTAGACTCCGAAAGAAGAATTGTATTCAAACAAACACTATATATAACGACAAAGTAGTCAAACTGGGAAAAACCGTGGTTATGTTTTTAAAAATACTAATTTTAATTAAAGTTGAATTAAATTTAATATAGAACTGTTCAAGATGAAGACTAATTACAGACTACCTTTCTATCAAGCTTAAACTACTAAGTGATGAATGCATCATCATCAAATTGTCCGCCGTCTGGTGCGTGGGAGAGCGATAAGCGCCCTATAAGCATAACAATAAAGTGCTTACAGTGATAGAAACACTGGACGACTGGATGATGTTGCTGATATAACTCCTCCCTCCGTAAGTTCGAGATTATCCGAGGGATGAGGATTATCTCGAGATTCCTTCGGGTTACAAATTTTCTTAATCCTATTTCTACAGGCTAACATTACAATACAAATTACAATTATTACATAAAATACTATATTTGCTATGCTAACACTTTTAAAGTTGTCATGAAATCTTTCATACTTTTCACTATCACTAATAACTTCACTTTCACTATTTCGCAGCAAGTAATTCAGATGTTGAATATCTACAAGATCGATTCCTTTGAGATCGACCGGCTGTCTTTGTACATCTGAAATTCTAGTCGTTATTTTAGGCAGGTTTATAACTGGAAATTTGACATCTTGTCCTTGGTTTTGGTGCTTCTTTAAGGTGAGTTCTTTTATTTTAACTTCGCAGTCATCATCTATTGTCAGCAGGTAAGTTCCGCATATGCTCTCTTGCATTATTTCATTTTCACAAAACTTAGTTAGTAAAGTTTCAACCTTTGCATAAATTATATAGCGATTAGGTTGAATAAGATCGGCTTTCACATCATCTATAATGACGGGTACTGGATGACAGCTTGAAATGTTTGTGGAAAATCTCATGAGTTCAGTAATGCAATCGTCTTCAATCAACGGCGATACATAGTTTTCACTACACAGGAAACGAGCTTCATCTATTTCACGGCATGGCTGGGAGAGCGACCTGGTGTTCAAACCTTTCACAAGAAGGTAAGGGTATTTGGGTAGAATAAGAGTGGTAAGGTCGTTATGGGTATCATGGATAGGCAAGGGAATCAGCTTAAAATAGTTATAAATGTCATTTTGAACTAATGGAATATGCATAATAAATTTGATTTGATTTTGTGTCACATAGGCTTTCATCTCTACACATTGCTCTAATTTTATAATATTTTCTATGTTAGCTGGGTATACAAGTCTTTCGGTTTTCTCAATTTCCTGTAATAGCAATAGCAGTTCATCTGTGTCTACGATTGATTGGTGTAACAATTTAAGTCTAGCAAAGGCGACAGCAGTTTCAACCTCATTCAATCTGATATAGAGCGTTTGAAAATTGTTTGTAAAAATGTTAAAAATATGAATGATTTTATTGCCAGTTTGCAATAGCTTGGACTGGTTCAAGTTAAGATCGATATCCTTAAATTTGTTATCAATTTGAATGAAATTGTTTCTTGTAACATTTGTTATATTTGTGATCATACCCACCATTTCAGTGACGACTGTCATTTTCTTAGCTAAGCTATCTTGTTTTGTCTTTAATCCAGAAATTAACTTTTCGTACATTAAGGCATCGTCGTTATCAAGGTTACCTGTAATCATCTTGATCAAAGAACCAAGAGGATTAATTAAACCACGTTTTGTTCTTATCAATGACGGAACTAATTGCTTATATTTTTCGATGGTTGTAATCATCGCGTATTCGGTTTGCGATTCGACCTCAGTGAAATCGGAATCAAAGGCTTTGATATCAAAACAGCTTCGAACTTGCTGCTTCAATTTTATATAACTACCAGTATTTAATTCTAATTGCTCGTAAAGTAACCTTAAATCTAAAATTTTAATGACTGTCCACCTATCATGGCTAATAATTGCTTGACCTTCCTTTACAGGTAGTAGCCCTGGGTTCTTCTCAATGACCTGCAGATGAAGGGCCTGGCTGTGGATCACCTGGGCGGCCAGAAGTATTAACCTGTGGAGGACGCTTTATGTCTTTAATTGGGACTTTTGTGTTTCTGTTTTGTGTTATTACAGGTACGACATTTCTTTGAATATCTCCGGTGATTATAGCCTTTTGGTATCGTGCTTTATCCTTACTACGTCTAGTATTTACTCCTTTCATAAATACTGTATCCCCAATGTCTAAATCAAAGTCTCTTTCGCCACCACGCTTCTCTCTTACAGACATCTTCTTATCAATCATTTTATCTGTCAAATATTCATACAGGTATTTTGTCTTTCTAATATGTTCCTTAACTAACTGTTGTGTGTATTGCTGGTCGAAGTTGACATGAAATGCGCTATTGGATTCGGTATGACCGAAAACAACTTCGAATGGCGTAAGGCCGGTAGCAGAATGTATCGTATGATTATATGATATTACTGCGTAAGTCATTACGGACGCGGCGTCCGTGATCTTTCGTTCATATTTTGCTATCCTGTAAATTTCTGTAATGGTCGAATGAAACCTTTCAACTATTCCCATAGAGTTGGGGTTGTGAGGAGTACTGACGTGTAGTTCAATCTTATAAAATGATAACATCTCTTTGATCAGTGTGTTGTTAAATTCCACACCAGGATCTGAACTGATTCTACTGGGTATACCATACATCGAAAAGTACTTCAGAAGGGCTCTTACTACTTCCGGTGTAGATTTAGTACTAATTTCAATTGCTTGACCTAATTTGCTGAAGGCATCAACTATTGTAAGATAATATTTTCCTTCAATTGAAAAGGTGTCTATGAATAGTTCCTGAAAGGGCTTAGTTTGTGTTTGTGATAATTGAAGTTCTGGTTTTAGTGGTTTACGGTCGTATTTCATCCTTTTACAAATTTCGCAAGCATTAATAATACTCGCGACCATTTGATCCATGTTGTTCCAATAAAAGGTTCGTTTCAGATGTATTAACGTTTCCTTGATCCCCCTGTGACTGTTTTTACCCATATGATATTTATTCACCACATCGCGCTGCTCATTTTCATCGTCAACGTAAACCACTCTCTTAGTACATTCATAAAATTTTACTGCTCCTTTCTGAAATAGTGCTATAGTAGCTTCTGAAAACTGCTTACGATGTATTTCACTTTCAAAGTAAAAGAAGTATTTTATTTTAGGGCGAATGTACTCCTTTAAAAACTTTTTGACAAGATCTGGATTACTAGTGGGTAAGTGTATTTCTAATACCTTTTGTTTAGCCCTAGATAAATCTTTGACTGTTAAGTCATTCCTGTTCCAGGTAAAGACAAGAACCTGATTCGGTTTGGTATCTATAGCTTCTTGTAGTATGAGTATACCATCTGTGTCTAAATCGCGGGCTGAATGTATTGTTCCTATACTATCACCATTCATTATCTCTGATGCTGTTACGGTACTACTATCTACTGATGGAATAGAATGTGGTGATTGTCTACCATTACCTTCCAACGAAGGAACACTCATCGTTTTCTCTGAGTCCGACGAGATATCCATAAAAACAGGAGTTGGTGACCGTTTTTGTGAAGTTATACTCATAGTTTTCTCCGAATCTGATGAAATATCTATTAAAATAGGGGTTGGTGATCGTTTTCGTGTATAAGGGGCGTGAGGCGCATTATGTTCATCTTTACTTAACCGTATTATTTCGTTAGTTAAATCGTCTATGTGTCGTTGAAGTTTTTGTTCCTTTTTATCTAAATTTACTTTCATTGAAATATCGTCATTTTCCCCCAAAGCATTAACTTTAATTCTTGACAGTGCGTCTGCATTACAATTTTGCTTTCCATTTTTATACAATATATTATAGTCAAATTCCTCTAAACGCAATTTCCACCTCGTTAACTTACTATTTGGTTCTTTAATTGAATTGAGCCAGGCTAACGGTCTGTGGTCTGTGTATATGGTAAATTTCTTCCCGTACAAATACGGCCGAAAATGCTTGGTGGCCCATACAATGGCCAAAAGCTCTTTTTCGATCGTACTGTATCTAGTTTCAGCGTCATTGAGGGTACGACTAGCGTAAGCTATTGGCTTATCGCTACCAATGGGACCCTGCGAAAGTACAGCGCCCAGTGCAAAGTTTGAAGCATCCGTCGTTAGAACGAAGGGTTTAGAAAAGTCGGGAAACTGTAGGAGCGGAGCATTGGTTAAAAGCTCTTTACACTTCTCAAATGAGTCTATGTATTCTTGTTTAGTTGGATCAATTTTATTTTTCTTTTTTAAGCACGAAGTTAATGGTTGAGTTAATTTAGCAAAATCTTTTATGAACTTGCGATAATAGCCTACTAATCCAAGAAAACTCTTGATTTCGGTAGCTGTTCGCGGAAGTGGAAAGTCTAACACTGCTTGTACTTTGTCGTTGTTTGGCATAAGGCCATTTTTGGTTATGGTGTGGCCTAAATAGAGGACCTCTTTCCTTAAAAATTCGCTTTTATCAAGCGTAACTTTCAAGTTTGTAGCCCTAAGTCGTTCGAAGATTTTGCGGAGTTTATCTACGTGTTCCTGGAGACTTGAGGAGTATATTATGATGTCATCAAGGTATACTAGACAGTGTATACCTTGAAGCCCTCGCAATACATTGTCCATAGCCCTTTGGAACGTTGCGGGTGCAGTTTTTAACCCGAACGGCATTCTTTTGAACTCATAATGACCGGCCTGAGTTGTGAATGCGGTCTTGGTTCTGTCCGCTTCATTAACCTCGATTTGATGGTACCCACTTGCAAGGTCAATGGTACTGAAGTATTGAGACTTACCTAACTTATCGAAAAGATCGGTAATATTAGGCAAGGGGTATTTATCATCGACTGTGATCTCATTTAGGCGCCGATAATCTATTACCATCCTATACTTTCTTTCTCCAGATGCATCCAACTTTTTGGGGACCAGATGTACTGGTGCGCTCCAAGGTGAGTGAGAATTTTGAATGACGTTATCGTCTAAAAGCTTATCTACCTGTTTTTGTATCTCTTCATTTTGGCAAGGTGGGTGTCTGTATGGTCGAATATAAATCGGGTCCTCGTTTGTAGTCCGGATGTTATGTTTAACCTGGTTTGTGAAAGATAGAGGTATCTTGTCACTATAAAATATATCCCGATATTCATAACAGAGTTTAGAGACCGCATCGCGTTCCTCTTTGTTCATGTGGTCCATCCGTAACTTAGATAAATTTTCTTTCAGAACTTCGTCAATCATACAGTCATCACGCATAACATTAACCTCGCATTCCTCACTTTCAAATACTGTAACTTCCAACGGTTTCTTAAATGTGATTGTCGCTTCTACATCTGAAATATTTTGTATGACCGTTTCTGCAAAGAAATTATC
The DNA here is from genome assembly GCA_917880725.1 of Selenia dentaria. Lineage (NCBI taxonomy): Eukaryota > Metazoa > Arthropoda > Insecta > Lepidoptera > Geometridae > Selenia > Selenia dentaria. Next base: position 1,219,554 of record OU862896.1, on the reverse strand, counting down.
ACATCTGACAATAGCAGTGGGCATTCGGACACCATCTTTAAATTGTGAAAAATCTACGATAGCGTCACCATGCTGTAAATTTGTGGGTATCCTAACTCGTGTTTCAGACCGTGGCGGTATATTGATTTCATAAGGCGGATTGTAAATAATAGGAATTGCCGCATTATGTGTTCGCAAAACTTGGTTGTTCATGTCTATATTGGCTGCCAATTTTTTTAATAGGTCAGCTCCAATCAGTCCATCATACCGTCCGTCTATATCATAAACGTAAAATTTGTGAGGGAGTGTGCTTTTAAAAGTTTTTAACAAAGGGATGTAAATTACTTCGTTATGCATACTCTGTGCATGCGTGCTGACGACTGTAAATGGTTCATAATATTTGTGTTCACTGAAAAACTGTTCAGCTTTAGCAGGACTGATAAAAGATCGACTGCTTCCGGTGTCTATAAGAAACTTTGAGTTTATTTCAGGAATCTCTATATGAGGTAATTTTAATATACTATCACAACAGTTCAGGTTTATTATCTCACCGTGTTTTTCGAGGCTGTTTCCTGAAAATTTTCAGCGTCGTGTTCCTGATTTATAGGTTCTGTACCATCGTAACTTTCTAAATAGTGACAATCCTCTGCCGACGGTGGCACTACATACTCGTTACCTATTTCGCTTATATTATAATCATTGTCGTAATTAATATCTGGAGTGTATTCCTGACTGTAGTTCGGTTCTTCAATATAATACAAATCGTTCGTAATCATGTTTTGTCTTACAGGAGCTGTGCGCATGGATACGTCAGTGACCTGCTGTCTAGGTGCCTGTTGCTGATTTGGAATACCAAATTTGTACTGATTATGGTTCGCATAAGGTTGGTTCTGCATTCCGAATTTATAGCCTTGCTGTTGAGGGATGCCGAACCTAAATCCCCCGTGTTGGAAAGGTGCGCGCTGTTGTTGGAAAGGTATGTGACCGAAGTTTCGTTGAGTGTGGTTTTGGGGCGATCCGAATTGACCTTGAGAAGGCGTAAATCTATTTGGTTGCATAAAGTTTGGTCGAAACCCTTGATTTTGAGGAATACCGAACTTAAAATTATTATTTTGTGGGATGCCAAATCTAAAATTATTATTTTGCGGCGGAGCGCTAAACATAGGTCTAAACCCTTGTCCCATCGGCAATGGTCGCAATGCATTTTGTACATTTGGTTGCTGCGCCACATTTTGTTTCACTAATTTATTTTTGGCGTTGTACTGGAACTGGAAATTTACTTCCTCAGTTACAATACTTAAAGCATTTTCAAGATTAGAACAACCTTTCAAACGCACAATTCGTATTAAGTCTTCAGGTAAATTATACAAGAATATGTTCAAAGCTGTGTTGTTGTATATGATCATTTTAGCTGCTTTTATTCCTTCATCTGTAAGTCTATTAACTTTCGCAAATAACGCACTTCTTATATTCTGAATTCTTTGACAAAACTGAATATACGACTCGCCTTGTTTAAGTTTCATGGTTTCAAGTTCAATAGCTATGCACTCTTCCGACCGTGGGTCACCGAAATGTTGCGTAAGTATCTGTTTTAAACATTCCCATGATGTTATATTTGGGTTATCGCTAAGTAAAGCAGCAGCTCTACCAACAAGTTTACTGCTGATTGTATGAAATAAATACAGTTCTTGTGTAGCGTTTCCCGGAACTCGGCTGCCACTAAGCACATACTCACACTTAGAAATAAATAAATTAAGTAACTTTTCATCACCATCAAACTTAGGAATTATACACAATACTTCTTTCGCAACTGTTTGAATTCCCTCCATTGCTACGTTTATTTGTTACTTAATTTAACACGTTTAAACAATCAATTATTTTAAGAATAGTTATAATAATACACGAATTAATTAATATACCTAACAAAGTTTGCCAATTTTAGTGCACACAAAATCAGATTAAATGTATAATCGCAAGTAGTCAAATATTTAGACAAATATATATGGAAAAGACTGGGATTATGAAAGACGGGAAAGTGAAAAGGTTTACTCACAAGCCGCTCGATCCCATGTCCTCCGGAGCCTGGTTAGTCGCCACAAAGCACGGTTTCCCGGGGAGACGTATTTATTTGGTTCGTGTTTCCGCGCTTCCGAATAAAACACTATACTCGCGAAACCAATTTCGGGGTCTCAGATAGTAAGTCGTCGGAAAATTTCGCGGAAAATCCACAAGGCTGCGCCAGTCAAACTGGGAAAAACCGTGGTTATGTTTTTAAAAATACTAATTTTAATTAAAGTTGAATTAAATTTAATATAGAACTGTTCAAGATGAAGACTAATTACAGACTACCTTTCTATCAAGCTTAAACTACTAAGTGATGAATGCATCATCATCAAATTGTCCGCCGTCTGGTGCGTGGGAGAGCGATAAGCGCCCTATAAGCATAACAATAAAGTGCTTACAGTGATAGAAACACTGGACGACTGGATGATGTTGCTGATATAACTAAGTAGTAAACGATGATACTTATAAATGAGTATTATAAATCAAGTAAGTACAGGAGCATTAAGTCTAATTATTCTAGGATCGCTTTCAAGTTACATTATTTTTATTAAATTTGTCTTTATGTATTGGCTAAGGTTACATGAATCATTTATAATATGTATAAGCCATATTATACTATATTATAGACCCGAACTTACTAAGACCATGCAAATATATAATATATTAACTTGATTAAAACTTTTCTAAGTATTGGAAGAGATTTTTTATTATTATTTTGAAGAAGAAGTGACCCGTAAGGTCATGAAGTCGGTCTAGTACTCAACTATACCTACCACGTTATATAAAAAATAAAGCGTCTGTTTTAATATCAAAGTAACAGCTTTTTACTAATTGTCTACGAGTATATTGTACTTAAACCAAAAATAACTTATATTTGTCTGTCGGTATGTCTGTCTGTATGTTCTGGCTAATATTCAAAATATCTTTACCTATTGTAATGGGATTTTCACTGGCATATAGCTGTTGTTACAAGGAGTAACTTAAACTACTTTTATTTTAGAAAAAGTAATTAGGATGCCACGAAAACATTAACTATTTCGCAACACTACACAAGCGAAGCCGCGGACGGGTCAACTAATGTAACGATACTAGTAATTCTGCAAACAGTAAACCTCGCGAGCACAAAGTCTTACTAGCGGCAATTTTATGCAGTAATTCACAATCTCGGAAACAATTACCACCAATTAAACTCATATTAGAAATTCTTTTTTAAAGTCAGGTACCTAATGTGTGTACCAAAACTTCCCTCCTTTATAGAACTATGTATGATGTAGAACATGCATACCTAGCTTCGTCGAGATTGGTTGAAAGATGTAATTTGTACAGGAAGACCAATAAAGAAACTAAAAAACATACGGACAAATGAAAGTTAATTTGACCAGTAAAAGCAGAGACGTTTAGCTACGTGTGTGAGCCGTCATTGGACAATGGCAACACCAGGGACAATGGCAACACCAGGGACAATCCACCATAAGATATCACTGAAAAGGTATATACTAAAATGATGACGATACTGAAATTACAACGTTTCGTTGCCTCATTTGAGTCCTTTATCTTCCCCATTAACATAGCCCTACTTAATGTTCCGTACCTAAATAATGGCAATAATTTTCAAACCACTAATGAGGCAGTCGCCGAATAATTGCCAAACCGTACCGATGTAGGCTTAAATAAGCTCAAATACCGATGTAGGCAAAAATTTATGTTATATGTTTTTCCATGGTAGATTTTGGTTGTGTTCGTTTACAAACAAACTACAATACAAGTCTGGATTTTTGTCCATCGAACCTCCATGTCGATTTTCGGCCGTAGCACAAACAATTTGCGACAAATGTATTCCTATATCAACACGTCTGTATTCCGCGTACAAACTACGTACAGTAAAAACTACGTAACACTTACGCAGTTATTAGTCCTAGACCCACTGTGCTAGACACCACTTCTGCACTGACGTGCGATTCTCTAATGATTCGTCGATGCGCTCGTCGACGCTGATGTCAAATACTTAGTGAGATATCGCCCTTGTAAATAAGGTTGCTTTTCGAACGTTTCTTGTCACCTCGTCATTTGCTTCACGGATGTAGTCAAAGATGCAACGATGTTGGTCTTGGAGAATCGCACGGCTGAATTCATCAAAGAGACAGATTGAAGGTTCTTGCTTGACATGTATCTATTTTATAATAATTTCGTTATTAAAATTGTCATACAAACATCCACTTAGTTCGTGAAAGTTTGATAAGTCTAAATTTGGAGAGTTTATGTAATCAGAATCGAGCCCGAGGTTTCGTTCAAGAGTTAAATATTTATGCAAGAACTTTCGCACAACTTTGATGTTGTTTTATTCGAACCGTTTTCATTCAGTGTTTGAACTTTAAATATTTAATTGTATAGTAGGGTTAAACAATAACAATTATTTAAATACTCGTGTCAAACATAAGGAAGTTATCAAGCCTTTTTTATTATGAACACTAACGTGGTTTTTACACATTTTAATATGAAATACGGGAATCATTCACGTAAATAAGTCAGCACGGGATATGACACTAGCGATGAAGAGGACTCTTGCTTCGATGTGCCGACACAACAGACATCCCCCCGCCCCCCGCACCACATTATGTCATCGCGCGCGCTACCAGGTGTCGTGCGTTTCTGTAATGATTCGTCGACGAGCTCACCGATGTCAAATACTTTGAGATATCGCCATTGTACATAAAGTTGTTTTTCCAACCTTTCTTGTCATCTCTTCATTTGTTTCACGGATGTTGTCAAAGATGCATCGATGTTTGCTCGATAGAGAATCGCTCGGCAGCACTCTCCTTGAGAAAGACCACCGAATGTGGTTGAAACTATAGTTGAAAAGATCTAACTTATTTACGTGAGCGATACCCGTTTTTCGTATTAAAAAGTAATCAAGTTGTTGTGTATTTTTCTTATATTATAATGCTACTTCTAACTTTTTATTAGATAATCCATATTTGTAGATTTATTTTATTTGTTAGGTCATATTTCCAATTTATGATTGATTTCTCAATGCACAACATGAATAGCTGGGTCTACAAAGTCGGAATTTTGGCAATTGATGCCAATTATGTTGTAAACATCCACTAAAGAAGCATTTTTGTATAGTTAGCTACAGAAGGCGAATTCAATTTTCTTCTGTGGCTTTAGACCATGCAAGACAAGCCGATGGCGGGTCAGCTAATGCTATTCGTAAGTAACTAATTGTTTACATTTCTGTCATTATTGTTTTTGCTGTTTATACTGACATGTCTGTTTGCGTCTTTGGGGACGCATATATAGAATAGTGAAACACTCGCAGCAGACCTTAACTTGGCGATCTTAACCGATCGATAAGTTAAGCAACACTTGCTTTCAAGAGTTGGATGGGTGACCGCTAGTGGCATTACTCATCTGAGCGCTTCCGTGCTTCGGAGGGCAAGCGGTCCCGGTTGTTTGCCTAGGGCAGGCTCTTTAGGCTATGTCGAAGGCTTTCGGGTGCCCTGAAAACTTCGATATGGGTTGGCCACGAGCCTATCCACCAAGCCGCACTGGGCCCGCGTATTATGGTCCAGCTCCTCTCTCTGAGAGGAAAGCGGAAAGCTCGAGTCCCAGCAGTAGGACCATAATGGGCTGATTATGATATAGAATAGCGCTTTATATATATAGAATAGTGTCATATACTAGTTATATATAATACCAAGGATCCATATATATATACCTACTACATCTTCCTTGATAATACTCACACCACTACCAGTTAACTTTCAATTTAGGTCTTATAATCTTATTTGAGGGATGCAAGTCCTAAATGATAAAGCTGCTTGTTTGTCCCTATTAAGCGCCAGTAGTAATATGGTCGTTTATTACATATTGTGTCTATTATTATCAACACCTACCGTTTTTATTTACTAGAATTTAAAAGTTATTTTCTACTCTGTACCATTTGTCAATTTGTTCTAAAACACATTTTCTTTGTTCCAGATAATCAACGCGCAACATTTGAAGCCTGCAGGTTGTGCAATCGCATAATTAAAATACAAAATTTAAAATAATAAAACTAAATGAAAAATCTACAAAGTTGTGATAGAAACAAAGGATCATAATTTCATAAAGCGACTTTGCAGTGCCTAAAATATTATTTCAAAAAAATGCTGTAACTGCAAGAAATAGTATAATTGTTGGCAGAGTGTTGTACATAGTTTTAAATATATATAAATTAATAGATGTTATAAAATCAATTGATAATTTTAGTACGAGTATATAAAATAAATGGACCAGTTATAGTGATTTTAATCAAGTTATAACTACTTAAGACAAAGGAGTTGATTGTAGTAAATCAAGAACCTCATTACTTATTGCTAATCCAACCTGACTTTACTTCTTTAACCTTAACTTTTGTGTCAGCCTTTACAAACTCTGTCACATATATAATACAAATATATGAACATATAAACAAAATGCCGTTAGAAGCATCCAGCATTACATTTTCTATAGTCAAGACGGGATTTTGGAAGTTAAAATTAGTCTCGAAGCCGTGACTAGAAATAAATAAGGACCTAAATAGACAGCTTCAAAAAATACCTTACCAAAGCCTACAAAAACAAATACAAACGAAGCTTAAGTGGTCGTATTAAATAAACCAAAAATAACCTTTAAAAGCTAAGTGATAAGAACTAAAACAAAGTGAAGCATGAAACTCAGCGTGAGCGCATACCGAGCGCACGCGTCAGCTCACAAGAAGATCCTGACGTCATCTTACCAGCACCACTACGGGAGTACTGCAGCACCTCCATCCTGCACACTGCCGACAAACTTCACTCCTCAACAGGTTAGTTTTCATATAATTTATTCGTAATATTTAATTTAGTAATAATATTAAAAATAAATTTATTTTTAAACAGCCACAACAATACTATAAAATACTTTTTTGAATAAAGAATACTATTGTTTAATAATGCGTTATTGGTGATGAATATGAAAGTTAAAAACCACAAAATCACAAAGAAACGTTAGTCACAACTACGCATACTAAGGTTTTAAGCTACAACATCACAAAAGCTTCGTTCGTTATTAACTAACGAGATGGACAGTTGGACAGAAGGAAAGACAAGTTTCGCCATTGTGAAATGTAGCTTTTTAATATTTACTTGTCGCTACGTACTTTTCAAGGAGTTGCTTTTCAATGAGAATCAATACTTATTCAATTAAGTTATAATTAAACATACTCGTTCATTAAAATAAATATGTATCGGTGATCAAAGCGTCGTTAAGAATGAGTTATATTGGCAATAATATATACTTAATAACTTTTGATTCCCTAACATTTCCCATTTCATGAATATAATTAAGGGGCTTCATAAAGTCAAACTCGATATAGATACGGCAAGAACGTATAGGTATCGGTTTTATTACCCGACTAGCTGACTCGCCAGCGGCTTCGCTCGCTTGTTCTGTGTGTACCTAGTAGTGGAAGTGCAGCTTTCGAATCACGAAGTCTTTGATTCGATCCTCGGGTTGGACTTACATGGGACCAAAAACATATCCGGCAAAACGTAGGTGCTCAAACACCGCTGGTTACTCCTTCGAGGATATATAGGCATGACGATTTGTTATGACGTGTTTAATAATAAACTGTATTACATTATTTTCGTTAGAGTTTATTTTCACGAAAATAATTAAATAATATAAAATTATAAACCTAAAACATTTTTTTTTATGTTTCGAGTTAACCACACACGTTGCAGTTCCAAGAAGAGTAGGTTGATTTCTGCGAAGTCCATTATACGAGTATTATTGGCCAAATATGGCGAATCGCGAATTAACGGGTTAATCCAACCAGATGTGTTTTTTTTTACATAACTACTCGTCATTATATTCTTAATTATGACATAATTTCCATGTTATCAATACCTACCTAAGTGACTCGAATCGCGCGCCTATCGTATTGTGCATAACGTCCAATAATTTAACATTACAGGCTATTCATATCTAAGTAAAGACTAAAGTAGAAGTAAAGTTAACTGTCAGTAAAACATTTTTATAGGGGCTTAAAAGTTTTATTCATAAATTTAACCCTATAGATATTGAACTGGCTTGAACGTAGTTTTAGAGTTATGTTACAAGAAACAGACAGTCAGACAAAAAATGTATTACTTAATATATTTTTCATACCACCTGCTCGGAAATGTCCAATTACATGTCACGCAATCTACGTAAAGTAAGGCATTACATACGCGGGGCTGTAAAGTTGTATGAAACTCCCTGGGGAGTAGATGAGGAAGTGATTTAGATTTGGAACGTTAGTTGTAGGAAAACTCATAGTACGTAGACAGCATACAGAAAAAGAAAAGAAAAAAAGGCGTTGTATTATTAGTAGTGCGTTCGAATAGCCCTAAGTTGCGAAAATAGTTGGCGCTAAAAACGCTCACAAGGGCGTTGGAATTGGGAATCTATGGGTGAAAATGTCGTTTATGGCTCTTTATGTTCAGCGTTCGAAAAGCTAAAAAGAAGAATTATTTTTGCCACCAAAATTGGGCTTTACGAACATTTTAACAAAAGAGTACAACAACGCAACAAACATACACAACAATACAATAGCAACGCCATCAATACCCTCATTGCTAAACGAACCTAAGGAGTGTGATTATTGCGCGCCCCGTTGCTATGGGTTACGGCACGGTCCGCTCTGCGCATTCAAGGTCGTAGTTGAACTTACGTGCTGCGATCGGTGGTATTGTGTTATTATTCATCTATGTTCTGGTGTTTGGTGTTATTCAACTTTCATAAAATATTATTATTTTCATCGTGGTGCATGTAACTGTACCGAAATATCGGGTGCTCCAAAAGCAACTAAATCGTGAGTACTAATTATAACTTAGTTAACAACCACGAAAGTCTAAACAGTGTTTTCCATAAAATATTCCTTCCAAAGATATTGTCTCTGTCCTTCTATAACGGGACAAATGTGTCCAATTTGAATATTAACTATTAATTATTTGGGTCGGGTCTTGAATCGAGTCGCCTGAATTTGAGGATTCTGCTACTGTGGAATGGTCAAGGGGCTTTGTCTTGACCCTCCCAATTCGATTTTGGCTGCCGGAGTTACGCGAAAGTGTTTTAAATTAATATTTAAAGTTTCTGTAATTTCACACGAAAAACATGCGGATGCGTGAAACGGAACGCAATATCAGGAAATATTGCATAAATTTGAACGTCTGCCACGTCTGTCATACCCAGAGAATCGAATCTCAATGGAGAGCAGTGAAAAGGTTTTTTAAAAAAGACAATTATAATAATCCGTGTGATTTTAGTGATGCTATAGTTGAATATTTGTGGAGGCGAGATCTATTCAAGCAGAAAAAAGATCCCTTTGTCGAGTTGATCAATGTAATTAACTATGTTTACAAAATAAAATAAATACTCCTACATAGTTTTGTGAAAATTATTTTCCTCCCTTACCCACCCAGAGACCAACTCAGACCGGTTAGGTTGAAAGTAGTCAGAAAACCGACACAGAGCACCCCGACTCCACCTATTCTTGTGGCTACTACCCCTAGAGTGTTTATAAATAATGCGGGAGCCAGAAGCTCAAGGGAGGTCCTGCGTTGTAGTAGGTAGAAGGCTGAGTGTGGCGAAGCAACGTTCAGGGGCGACCGCTAGAGCTTCTGGCGGGAGCCCACCCGGAGTCCAAGTCAGACCGGTTAGGTCGAAATTAGTGACAAATCCAACTCTGACCCCCCCCCCTCTCTCTCTCCCCCCCTAAATTTAGGTGTAAAAGTGTTAGTAGAGTGGACAAAATTATCTTTGATATTAAATTTTTTAAAAAACTACGCGGTTCCGGCAGGGGGAAATGGTAGGGGGGGGGTTCCCTGCCCCCAACCCCCCCTCCTACCCACTCCCCCTCCCCCAAAGTTAAGTGTAAAAGTGTTTAAATAGAGTAGAAAAATTGATCTTTGATATTAAATTTAAAAAAAACTACGCGATTCCGGCAGGGAAAAATGGTGGGGGGGGTTCCCCTCCTACCCCCACCCCCTACCCCTCCTCCCCCTCTAAATTCAGGCGACTCGATTCAAGACCTTACCCGTCCCCGTTACACTCAGGGTTCAATATACCGCCCATGACGTAAGACACTGCTTTACTCCCTTGGTGCATAATCTACTATTGGACCTCTATATTTGTAATTATTATGAACAGATTTAGCTTGGTTATAGTTTTATTATAATAAAACTAAGATAATTACTACTATAATAATATAGTTTTCATACCACCTGCTCGAAAATGTTCTATTACATGTCACGCAATCTCTACGTAAAGCAAGGCATTACATACGCGGGGCTGTAAAGTTGTATGAAACTCCCTGGGGAGTAAAGTGATTTGGATTTGGAACGTTAGTTGTAGGAATACTCTTAGTACGTACTCTTTTAACAGTCGCATACGAAGGAGCGGACTCACCCAAAGTAGCAGACATGTCTTCATGTATAGCTTTTGGAGTTAAACCTTTCAAATTCAGGTATCATTCATCACTGCACGATGTTCAATTTTATCCATTTTCAAAAATAGCTCTGACTTGACTTACGGTATCACGTGTAAACGAACAATGAGTTACTGTGAATAAACTAAACTGTGCATACTTGTTGCTAAATAATGTAACTACAAAATGAGGGTAGTTATAAAAAAAACCAATGACTTTAACCATGTTAGGCTAAGAACTTATCAAACCCTCGTATAAAACAAAGTCGGGTTTGTTCGAATACTTATAACTCGAGAACGGCAGGACCGATTTTTATGGTTTTTCTCCGTCTCCGTCTCGAAAAGCAGAATAACTATTAAAAACATTAGAAAATTGACGAAAAACTAATATTCAAGAAAAAAAAATCCAATACAAAATGTCCAACTGTCAAACATTTAATGTTCATTCCGCCAATACTGAAAAAATATGCCAAATGAATATTGTGCGTAACTATTGTTAGGATAAGTGAACGCATGCAACTTAAAATTATGACAAAGAAGTTATGCAAAAAATAGAGAAGCCTTTCTGTCGCGGGGCCATTATCCACCACGCGGACCCAAAGCGGCTTGTCGAGAGACCTGTGGCCAGTAGATATTTCTATTGACACGACTGGGAACTGTGTACACATTCACATAATAACAACAATAATGTTTGTTGTATATTTATCCTTATACAATAGACAACATTAAAAAGGTCCAGAACTCGGATAGTACATCGAAGCTCGATTTCAATACTTTCCGACTTTCCGGACATGCGACGTCACATCCGGGCTCAAACATTCCAAGTTGTTACACGGCTCGAAGTTCTGAAGCGGTCCATGTTCAGGCCATATTGAATTTTGTTCTTCGTTGCGTAAGATTTTGGGTGGGATTAGTTTCACACTCGATGTCGATTTCGGTACAGTGAGATTTGTATAACAAATTTATAGATTTGTGAAGTCTTTGCACGTGAATATAAGATTGAATGTCTTGAGTCTTCACATTTGTATGTCAGAGGATATGCGATAATATACTTCGAGTATTGAGCTCACAGTTTTCTGAAAGGATTTATTACATGATCATGTAGTTGTAGATGCCATACATTTGCGACTTCATTGTACAAATTCAATGAGGGCGAGTATGATGAGAGTTACTCGTACTTCGTTGATTTTCATGATTTATATGTTTTTACATCGAAATATCGAAATCACAAATTTTAAAAATCACAGCAAGAACTGACTTATTACTTAATTTATTTTGGTCAAAAGTATGTTTGCAACAACGTTTTCAACAATAAATCTGTAGGTATGTGACTAAATTTATTTTCTAGGGACGTTTTTGTCTTCTCTTGCAATTCGTGCTGACTAGTGATATAACTTTATAATACATGGCAAGAGGCAAGCACTTTTGTCATCTATTGTTTCTCAATGGCGTCAGAACAGCTGTTTCATTAAATACTGTGCATCACCCCAAGAATCCATAGTATCAACCTCAAACAGGATAAATGCAAAATTATCTCTAAAAAATGATTTCATTTTGAGATAATTTTCGCCATTAAAACATAGGCAATAAAATTTTACCTTGTATTCAGCGGCAACAAAATCGATAATCTACTTGTATTTCGCTTACCTATAATGAAATGGCGTACATTAAACAAGTACAATTTGTTAAATTTTATACCGACTTCCATTGTATTCAGTTATCGGACTGTATCTCAAAAATTACTGAACCTAATTTGATGAAATTTAAATCGGACCACACGGGAAGTACCAGCTTTCAAACAAAAAAGAATTTTCAGAATCGGTTCTCCCAGTCGAAAGTTATGAGGTAACAAACATAAAAAAAAATTGTCGAATTGAGTACCTCCTCCTTTTTTTGGAAGTCGGTAGGAAAATATAATTGACATAATACAGATTATTAGAATGTTCATTATTCTGACAACCAGTTGCACCTGTCAAAAGACACATCAATCAATCAAACATTTATTTGTCAGAATACACATATATACAGTTTTAAATCTTATGAATAATTGAAGTCAATATATTCAACCTGCAAGCAGGCGGTAGATATATTCATGTTTATTTCTATATTATTTTACCAAACTCAACTTACTTTTAATTAAGTCACAATAAATATTCACGCATTAAAAACAATTGTTCAATAACCACGTATGCAGTTTGGTTTTAAAGCTATTATCGTCGAACATTTTGGTTGGTCTCTACGAAGAATTAAGACTATTATTTCTTCGTAGGTTGGTCTGTTAAATAATTTAGCAATTTGTCAAGCTTAAAGGAAAATAAAGCCATCTGTGATTTTATATGATCTGGTATTCTATATATAGTAACTATTTTCACATTGAGACCAATCATCTCAACGCCACAACATTCGAAGTAGAATGTAGTAACGATATTGGAAGGAATACATAAAGTTTTGGTATTTAATTTGCTTTTTGTCAGGATACATGCTCCACCTCTCGACAAAATGAAGCAACTAATTTGTAATTAACATATTTCTACTAACGGGATGAAAACCGTGGTATTTATTTTAATGAGCTCCCGATATTTCGACACTGTTGCAAGCGCCATGATCGCGGGACGACTGAAGAATGCGGGTGGGTGGATGAAATAACATTAAGAGCAGACATATCTGTCCACCTTCTTTCTCTGTATTTTGCTACGCGCACTTTTGGAACTCGATAGTAATTTTTTTTTTCCTAAAAGTGCTTAATTTGTAATTATTTAAAAACTTTTTAACAAATGTTTCAGTAAAACACCTCTCTGTCTTTTATTAATTGTTCATTTAAAATTATTTCGATTATGTCAAGTTTACAACAGAGCCCTTGTATCTATATTTTGGTGCACAATTTTCAGTTTTTCTCGGTTATAGTCTGATAATGTATTATTACATCACCTGGTAGAATGGAGTAGACTGGAGCAGGTGTATTTACTGCCTTAGAAACCTTTCTAGGTAGAAAAAGATATTTGAAAATGTGGCTATATATGGTTCCTACTAACTATTGTGTAGTCTGTGTTCGGGACTACTTAAGTAGGAACAGTATCGTGCGACCTCGTTGCGTAATGGGAAAATGATAGGGCCTCGGCGTCGGCTTCGAGAAGGGCGAGAGCTCTGTGAACATCGTTTCGGACTAACCTTTTTCTCAGTATCTTAGTAAGTATAGTTAGTATAATATAGGACTCTTTGAATTATTATATTTTATACTGTTTCTGCACTACCATCCCTATTTCTGCTGTTATTTCTCTTCATTCAAATGTAGTCTAAAAGAGATTGCTTTTTGTAATAATACCGCCTATTGCTACACTTCCAAGCTTAATCTGTCCACATCAGGTTTACGCTATAACAAAAGATTTATGAATGAACCGGAGGCTTGCTGATTCGGACCAATTAAGCGCCTATTATTACGCTTCTAAACTAATATGTATTGATTGTTTAATTTAAGGAGTTCAATAAAGAGTATATCTATCTATCTATATCTATATGAGATGATGGTTCATTAAACTTTTTGCACAGTTTCTGCACGAGTCAAATAAACATTAATGTCAATTTAGAGTATGGACTGTAACTCCGTGGTACAAGGTGATTATTCATTTGCCGGTACTATATGTTTTACTATTGTATGTGTAACGTAAATAAAATAATTTGTTTCAACTTCTTAAGTGTGCAATTATAAGTATATATTATATAATAATTGCATATATATTATATGCAATTATTAAGAATTACACCACTAAGATTAAATAGAATAAACCAGATAACAAGTCCGTTAAATAAATTGAATAATAATATTTATGATATAATATGTTTAAGCTAAACTATTTACAGAGCAAGCAAATATTCACATTTGAGGTTCATTAGAAGATTGCTGGCTTAGAAAAGTACACAAATAATAAAATGATTACCTACTGTGGGTCCCAAACTAGGCATGGCTTGTATTTTGGTGGCTCATTTTGACTTGACTTTTGAAAACAGAGTGTCGCAGTCCAAAAAGATAAAAGTATACCTTATAAATCAACCGTCTCGATAATACCATAAAAGTCTTAGTTCGAGTTCCCACGTGCAGACATATTGAAAAGATCAAAGATTTATATCTTCAATCTGACAAGTAATTAATAAGGATTACTATGCTTATGATGATGTTTTAAATAATTTTTCAGAATATTTTTTTTTGTTTTTGTCTTTTTAATTCCAATCTTTTACTATATGATTGATGATTCATATCTATTTTCATTAATTTAATTATTAATCCTTGCACATACACACTAAAACATGCAGTCACACCATATTATAAGTATTGATATATAACACTAAATATAATCTTAATATATTGATTTTTTTGTGTCCGTGATTCACTAACGGTCAGAGTTGAAAACCAGCGCTGTTGGTCAAGATAAGAAGGCTCAGACCTTTTCTGGCAGCACTGCATATGACAGCAGCCCGAATACATGTGCATGTTACATTATGTTGATATATATTACACATTAAAATGTTGTTATTTATTTCTTTAAGATATTTGTACTTTGTTTAATGTTGTTGTGTGCAGTTCTGTCTCGAATAAATAATTTTCATAATATATATAAACGTTATAAGGCTGAGCGCACATTGGAGTCACGACAGTTTTAAGATAGACTTTCCTCACATAGACAAAACTGTCTTAAAACTAAAACCAAATTGTTTTGCCTATGATACGTCGCATATCTTAAACGAAACTGTCTGGACTATGAGACAATTTTGTCTATGAAGTATATTTGTTTGAAGTGTGCGCGTCTTCATAATTTTTGTAAAGCAATAGTCTTTCTTAAAACTATCGTGACTCAAGTCTGCGCTCAGCCTAAGTTTAATTAGGGTGAGTTACACCATGTAACGATACCGTTATAGTTATTGTCAAATCAATAGTTGCGCCTCCGTTGTGGGATAATTATTGATTTGACAATTTTAAGGCTGAGCGCACATTGTAGTCACGACAGTTTTAAGACAGACTTTCCTCACACAGACAAGTATGTCTTAAAACTAAAACCAAACTGTTTTGCCTATGACACGTCGCACATCTAAACTGTTTTGACTACGACGACGCGCACCGTCTGCGTCAATTCTTTTTCAGTATCCATGTCAGTACATTCATGACATAGCATGCTTTGTGAAACAACTCAGCTACTTATTTACTAAGGCGGGTGAAATTTATCCTCGAAATACATGCAATGGAGAAAAATTAGTTATTTAATAGTATGCTCATACAACTGTACATTATTACAAAGTAGTTACTCATCGTCAATCGAAATATTTAATAAATTGCCTTAAGACATGAAAGAAATGCCCTTACGTATGTTTAAAATTAATTTGAATTGAGGACCTGTTAGCTGCATCGCTGGTTTTACTCTCTAAATGAATATCTAGCATTTTCAAATTAAAACGTTTTTGGAAATAATTACTCATTAGTTTTACATTGTGTTGTTTTGCTTGGTTTGTTCTAAAAAGTGTTTTAATGTGTTTTAGTTATAATCGTATTTTTTGCTTGCTATTAATTTGGCGAAATGTGTAGACTCTTCAATGTTTTATTTTGTAAACAACTATCATGTACTCACATTTGAAGCAAATAAATAATATTCTATTCTATCAAAATGTACTTCATCCATACTGTTGTTTTGTAAATACGAGTATATTTACATGAATTAGTATTTTCTACAGCCGACATTTCTCCCCACCCCACAGTAACGACTAGTGGTATTGCAACCTCATCCCATTTGTTTTTTTTTAAATTGACATCAGAATATTCCATGCAAATTTTATTAAAAAGTACAGGCCTCTTTTCAAACTCGTCAATTCATTTTTCTACGATTTCTTCGTCTGTTAACATGATGCGATGTGCGTACTCTCTGAACGCTCGGACAGGACTATTAAAATAAAAGAAAGGAGGGTACGTCACTAGACTATTTTGTCTTTGATTTGCGCGCATACATACAAAAGGGGAGACGACAATCGTTAGTCAGACTTTTCGCCGTGCAGTTCTTGTAGGTATTAGTCAGTTTAGTCTATGAGACGTATTGTTTGAAGTGTGCGCGTCTTCATAATTTTTGTAGCAATAGTCTGTCTTAAAACTATCGTGACTCAAGTCTGCGCACAGCCTAAGATTTTACTCATATTCGTATACAGTTCTCGAGCCTTTGCACTTCATTATACATAAAAAAATATAAGGTTACAGCTTCATCAGTGATATTATATTCATACATTCCAAACCTGAAGAATGTTACCTACGCGAAGCAGGATTACGTAACTCACAATCAAGTATTGATTCCTTTTTCCTTTCATTAACAGCTCCAGTAATGATCTCTGATAACTGGCGTTGTCAAAACTCTCTTAAAGCCACCTATTCTTTAGCTTTCAATCACAATCTGATTGCAACTGAGTTATATTAGGTACTTGAACTTTTTATTATATGATTTTAAAACATTAACGCCTGTTTAGGTGATACTAAGCTTTGCAATTTTAAAAAGAAAAATTACACATACGGACGGGATTCGAACACGCGTCTTCCGACAGAAACGCAAACGTCATGACCGTCCAACGTCATGACAGCCGAGCCAACAAGGTGAACCGACCATTCATATTTAACTCTCTATCTAGTTGATGTTAACCTTCGCATGGGGACGCAGCGACATCTATTGAATAGTTTGGCAAGCTATATCCATCAACGAAGAGTTTTACGAATGATTTAACTTAAGTGTTGATGTTGCAACCTACATACGAATAAAGACCTGAAATAAAGACTTGTTATAATTATTATTATTCCCTTTATATCAATTATATCACGGATTTCATCCGGTCCTTTACAAAGGCATGTGTGGGGAGTGGGGATGTAGCCAACACTTAGAGGCTGTTTGGTATAAAATACAATACAAATACAATGTAGTATAAAAAACAGAAACATTTTGGATGGATGGTGACACAGTATATTTACGAGTATTCCGAAAATGGTTAAAATGGCAAGGCTATTGATATGAACTTATTAGTGATAAGAAGATAGTTGGCTATGGACGAAACTACTGCACCTGCCAATTTTAGACTCATATTAAAATATTTAGGCAGGTGGTGACTTGCCACCCACTAAACGCCACTCATGGTGTCGCCACTCACCGACGGCTCGCCACAAAGCCGCCTCTGCGGTATTATTATTATTATATTTTATATGAGTTGTGTAAAGCACTAAAACCTGCTTAGCTACTTACTTACATACTTTTTAAAGCTGTAAACAATAAAAATTTGTAAATATTAGCATATTTTCAAATACTAATGACGATAAGAGCTACTTATTACCCTTGTGTCAGAAATTTACACTTCCAGCAATAGAAAAAGTCAACCTTACCTTACAACCTTCTTCAAAACCTTGTAAGGCCTATAGAGATTCATACTTAGTTAATTAATCCGCGTCCTTACTATTGAAACGGAACTTTATGTTTTGGGATGTAGGGTCGATTTCCGTCTGTTGGAGATGAGGAAGGAATTTGGGACGTGGTAGGTAGAATACATAACAGTTGGTAGGTGTAGTGGTCACTAAGGAGCACTAGCATTGATTAACACTTCTGATCACAAAAGGGACGGCTGCGAAAGGAAATCATAGATATTCTAAGCTGCGTTATGCCAACAAAGACTGACATGGGCAGAAGTTCGACTATTTTAACTACTTCCAATAAAGTAGTATGCAAGTTTATGCATTTTCTACCGACTTCCAAAAAGGACCAGGTAAACAATTCGATTGTTTTTCTTTCTTTTTTTATGTATGGTTACCTTATAACTTTCGATATGAAGAACCGATTCTTAAAATTCTTTTTTTGTTTGAAAGCTGGTGCTTTCCGTGTGGTCCCATTAAAGTTTATATAGTTAGTTAATTTTTTCATCAAATTCGGTCCAGTAGTTTTTGAGTTCACTCCAATAACTGAATAGAATGGAAGTCGGTATTAATTTTTCAAATTGTACTTGTTATAGTATACAACCACTAGCACATTTTCTGTTGGATATAATATGACTATTCAATTAGATTCCTGCTGGTGATCCCTGGTAGACGTGATAGTGAAGAGTGTCAACTCTTTAGTAAAAGGACGTCTTCGTTAATACCGACGCAAGTGTAAAATGTTGTCTACAATTTCTTACATTTGAGGTTGACAAGAACTAGGTTTTATAGGAAATTAATGTTAGAAATAAGCAAGGGCGACTCAATCTGTGAGTGGACTATTTTGAAAATGTAAAAATAATACGCCTTGAAATTAAATTTTTAATTGATTTAATCTTAAATGTCTTATTCTCGTCATGGTATCAAATGCAGTAAAGTCTTTAGAGAGACGCATAAACTTATTCATTGGAATCGATGGAGACCATTTCGAGCAACTTATTATAAGTTAGGTAAAATTGCGTCCCAGAGACGTAAATATACGCCAGTTTCATTCATGAATCTATTGTTTTAATTATCACGGTATAGGAAGTATTAAACGAAATCTGTAAAAAAATACTATTTCCTTTCATTTTTAGTAATGCATTTCTTTGCTAAGATTGATCTTTATCAGCAACATAATCTATTAGTTCAATAATACAGAATGTTTGTTTTTTTTTGAAAAATCTTTCGTGTCGATTTCCGTCCAAAGTAAAAGATTAAAAAAACTAAGTATACAGTTAATGTTTTCTAATAAATCGAGGGCATGTCTCGTTTCACGATTTTTCTCTAACTTGGCCATGCCTTCATTCGGCGTGCCTCTTGGCATAGGCCTCCTTCAGCTCTCTCCATTGAGCTCGATCTTTTGCAAATCTGGTCCAGTATGGTCCTAGGGTTAGGCGGATATTGTCACTCCATCTTGTTATACGGTACGGAGGTACGTATTACGTATACAATACAATACAATACAATACAATACAATACAATAACTCTTTATTGCTTACCACACAAACAAAAACAGTAAGTAAATTAACAAATTAATCTACTTACAAGTAAGGAGCTTAGATCTATGCTGGTAATAGTAAGTAAAATATTATTGGGACTTCTATAAACGAAAATAGAAAAGCAAATATTCTTTGATTGTTTGTCTGTTTGTCAGTGCGTTTGTACAGGCTAATCTCAAAATCGGCTTATCCGATTTAGATGTGTTTTAACTAATATAATTGTGGTAAGCTTCTTTTAACATTTAGTGACCGCCAATTGTATTCAATTGTACTCTCATTTTGCCTTGCACGACTAAAAAAGATCACCGGTTTTGCTAAACTGACATTTCTAATCTATAGATGAACATTGAATTGTCTATGCGCTTATATTGTAACCTGACCAATAATGAATGAATCGAAAAAAAGTGAAACTTATTTCTATCTCTTTGGCACTACAATACAATGTATATAGACTTTCTTGTTTGTCCTTTGCTGTATGAAATTTGACGACTTTTTATTCTATACGTATTGTCTGTGTCATTTCGTCCAAAGAGTACATTATACAGCAGAATACCTCAATTTCTTTTGACACAAAACTTCACTAACCCTAGTTAAAGACTTAACCCTCCCACATTGCTGGGTTAAATATCAATAAATAAGCTTAGATTTACTTCTAACCTTAAGTTGCAAGATAAATTAATTGTAAAACCTCGTTTTAGCAGTTTACTCTGAGTTATTGAAGCTAACTCTTGAACGTGCAAGTGGGCCTTAGACGCAAAGGGTTAAACTGACATGGTCACCAATGCAAGAATTAACTTAGAAACGGAATATTTACCATGTATTGTATTTATTTGAAAAAAATTTTTATAAATAGTTAAATAAAATTATTTTGAGCTCTCGATATTTCGGCACAGTTGCATGCGCCATGTTCACGAGTAAACTGAAGTATCTGCGGGTAGGTGTTGTTATGAGCAGACGAAACGGTCTACCCTCGTCCGCACACGTTTCTTGCGTTCCGGCTTATTACCAATGAAACAAAAGTCACTTGGAAAAATATCGCGGGCCCACAATAAATACAATACATGGTAAATGTCCCGTTTGTAAAGTTAATTGTTATATAAGTATATGTCAAGATAGTAATTCAAAACCCTCCTAAATTGAAATATTTACAATTTTATACAGGGGTAAGAAAGTTTATAAATACACAGAATGCCTTTAAACATCCAAGACCCAAAAAACGATATTTCTGCTCATCATCATCATTTTAGCCGTAGAACGCCCACTGCTGAACATATTCCTCCCCATAGTTTTTCAAAAGGACCGGTTGGAAACGGCCTGTATCTAACGTCGTCCTGCGACCTTTATCAGGTCGTCTGTCCACCGTGTCGGTGGACGACCTACGCTGCGCTTGCAGGTCCGTGGCCTCAACTCCAGAACCTTCCGGTCCCATCGGCCATCTGTTCTGCGTGCTATGTGCCCTGCCCAATGCCATTTTAGATGGTTAATCTTCTGGGCTATATCGGTGATGTTCGTTCTTCTACGGATCTCCTCATTTCTGTATCGATCACGTAGAGAAACCCCGAGCATAGCCCTCTCCATAGCTCATTGTGCGACTTTGAGCTTACTTATGAGGCCCATAGTATGTTTCTGCACATCATACAAATATTTGCCTAAGGGTCGAACAGCGCTTCGAGTTACTGAGCTAATGAGACCGTCAAATTAACATCACTTGGGCAGCACTCAGCTTCATCGCGTCTTTCCTCACTATGCCGTCAATTATTCTATTTCAGCCCTAGAGAGTAAAGTACTTGACAAAGGCAACTCCACAGTATACATATCTAGTAAAAAATGAGTTTCCACCGCAAGCTCCGCCTGGCCCATGTTTCTCGTTTAATCGCATTTAGTTGCCCACAGTGCACCTTTACAAAGAGCGCTGCACAATGCAGGCGAGCGGTAACAAGTCTCCGCGGCCATGTAGGGTGGAGTCACCATACAAGCGGTAAAGGTTTCAGTGTCTTAATATATTTGATAAATATTCTTCCTTAATTGTTTCCTCATTAGATCGTGACTCCTCTGTTACATTTTGTTTACTGTTCCTCTCCACCGAGTTCTGTTGCTGGCCTGATGTAGAGCTGTGCTGAAAGGTATCTCCAGCTGTTCCGATACCTGATCCGTCCATCGCTTAGGGCTTCGTCCTCTTGGTCTTTCACCCTCAATTTTGCCAGTTACTATAAGACGCTCAAGGTTGTCAGAGCTTCTACGCGCAATATGACCGAAGTACTGTACCTAATACTTGGAGTAAGGTATTTGATAAATACTCTATGAAACATACTCTATATATACTTCGGAAAAACTATGATCAGCCGAGGTATGATATTAGTATAGACTGTTACTAATTATTGGTGACAATCTGAACTAATATATATAAAGGGGAATTTTTTTATTTATTTATTTGAATTGAATAGGCTCTAAAACAACTGGACCAACTTGAAAAAATATTTCACTATTAGAACCTCAGATTAGCTTTAATGATCATAGACTATATATTTTGATACATCATCATCATCATCCATCACTACGCGGGTGAAACCGCGGAGCGCAGCTAGGAAATTATAAAATTTTGAGTAAATATGTGTATATTTTGGGCAACGAACACTAAAAAACTGGTATAAATATTGTTGATGAGCTATTGTAGCCTCGAGAGCAACTCGGTTTTCAGCACGTCAAAACGCTCGTTCCTCGCTGACAATTTCACCACAGCCCATTCAACAAGACTGAGTCAGCTAGAGTTCATCCTCTTTGCAGCATGAAATATGGCTAACAACATTTTACAATGAGGAACTGCAGAATAATCTTTGTAAAAGTTATATGTTAAAATAATTAATTTAAAGCTGGTATTTTTAGTAATAGGCATTGTGATAGATTGGATTATCTATGAGAAGTTGGTGTATTTCAATAGGTATTTCGAAGACACGGCTGAATCTAGGGTACCAAAAAAATATGTAAAACCATGCAGGTTTGTAAAGAAAAAACTTACCATTTCTTCTAATGCCGCATGATTAAATTAAGAACGTGTTAGACAAAATAAAAAGGTAAGCTGTTTTTCGCCTTTGTCTAGCTGCGTATCTAATGTTGCTATAAATCAAGGAGCAATCGTAATATTGTTTAGGTTTGCTACAAGTTTTAATTATACCTTAAGGACCGACTAGAACCCACGTGATGTTTACCGGAAATTTTCGCGTACAAAAATGTTTATTTGAAGTTCTTCGTCTGAGTCCAGTCTTCAAGTATAATTATGAACATAGCTCGCAATAGTTTGGTTTTGTTTTTCACGTTTGTATTTTTCTCTAGTGAGGTTATATGTCACATGTGACCAGTGATTTGTTCCCTGTGTATTTTAGTCCATCACTACGCTCACAACCCTTCTCTCCAATCCATAACCCCTTCCTTCGGTTGCTCGGCATTCAAACTCAGTATACACTTGCATCATGAACGTACATTACTCTATTGTTGTACAATAAAAAGTTTATCAGTAGTGGCGTAAAGTAATTTGCGTAACAAAATTAATGAAGAAAGACCAATGTTAAATCGAATTTCAGGTGCTTAAATTATCCGTTGGGCTAACCTACGTTTTAAATTTTCAAAATGCCCCAAAGTATTGAAATATATATGTTAAAACTATGACTGAAACACTTTTTGTTAGTAATGGAATATTATATTTTTAACTGGTTCAATTTATTTTAAAATACAACCATACTTTCCGAATAGCCGTATCCCTACAAGTAGGTGCCCCTTGCCAGGTCCCTCACCGTTGTGTCTGCGGTGAAATGGTGGATCGGTTCGGCCACCACGCACTCTCATGCGTAAAGAGCGCGGGGCGCATACCGCGGCACGCCAGCTTGAATGATATCATCCGTCTGGCATTTGTCAGTGCTGGAGTCCCGTCAGTTTTGGAACCGAACGGATTGATGCGGGATGACGGCAAGAGACCAGATGGGATGACTATCGTCCCGTGGAAGATGGGACAGCCCCTGGTTTGGGATGCTACATGTGTGGACACACTGGCGCCGTCTCATCTCCCTGGGACGATGGATCGGGCTGGCGCTGCCGCGTCTAAAGCGGAAGACCTCAAACGTCATAAATATGTGTATTTAGACAGAATGTACATGTTCGTGCCGTTTGGGGTCGAAACTTTAGGCCCATGGGGGCCGTCCGCTCTTAACTTGTTTAGGGATCTGGCGAAACGTTTGGTTGACGCGTCGGGTGACCGAAATGCTGGCGCCTATTTTAGGCAAACACTTAGCATTGCCATCCAATGTGCCGTGGCAATGCCGCCAGCGTTTTTGCCACTTTTCCCCCCACCATGGGGCTTATGGATTAGATAGTTATTATAATTATTATTATTTTTTTAATTTTCAAAATGCCATGAATGTCTTCAGATTATATAGTCAAGCCAGCACCCATTGAAATTTCACCCGTCAGTTAAACTATGTTTATTTATTTTAATTATATATAATAATATATAATAATTATTTTAATTATACATTTAATTATGTGTTTATTTATTTATTTAATTTTATGGAGAATAAATATTTATCTGGTTGAAAAATTAAGATTTTTATTCAGAATCACCAACATAATGTACACCATAACGATTCAAAGTACTAATACATTTATATCCACACAGAGCTAAATGCCATCATAATTATAGGTGATGACTGCATGCAATAAATATAACAGTGAAATTCTAAAATCCTAGTTAAATACAATCAGTGAAATTGGTTTCCTTCGAAATTATACATAAAAATCTGTGATCTTATTAATTTATACATAATTTAAAATATTGTAATTGCAGTGACATAAATGTTAAAAGTAAAAGCAGAAATATGATACTATTATTCATTACTAAATTTGACTGGTGTTCATAATGTAGGCAATAGTAGGTAAAAGTTAGTACAACAATAACAGATAGAAAATTAGGGTTATAAGAATAATTATAATTATATTGCCATCGTTCTCCTAAGTCCGCCGACATTTCAGTCAAATTAATCCAGGTTCTTTTCTTTAGAAATGCGGTTAAACTTTCTGATCATTCTATTTATATATGCATTTTGGCCTAAATTGGATTTGCACTGACCGCCTACCAGTAAGTTAAACCGGGATGCTCTCGGTAGATGCAATGGGGTAGAAAATGTTAGATTCGAAATCAATTCAACTGTGTCTAATATTCCATTGGCTAGTTTAGGAACAAGATAATTATGTTTAAGGGTACAGCAATAAAAATGTATATTACTGTCATTATCATGTCAAATGTTTGGCGACTTCGTTAACTCAGTTGGTAGCAACCCCGCCTTCGAAGCAGGAGGTTCCAGGTTTGTTGTTGCCTTGGCCTGGGCAAAAATTTGTGTGATGAGCAGGAAAGTTTCTTCTAGAGTCTTGAATAGGTTTCCATGCCCCCACAATACAGGGGTTCTAGAGCGGGGCTTCAAGTATTTAACCTTTTTCAATGTAAATAAGCAGTAGTTAAAGTAAATCTCATAGGTACTGCTCAGTGCAAAATTGGTTACGTTAATTTTAATCAATTACTAGTTCTATCTTATTTCTCGGTCGTTTTACCTTTTCCGAGGACAGTTTAACACACAAATTTTCATTCCATTGTAGTCATTACCGTTTCGGTCGATATTTATTGGAGCCAATAAACTTCCAAGCAAATGGAAGTTCTGAAGTCGGTGGCGACGGCCAAGTAATTTCGGGGCAATTGCTACTTGATTAAAGATAAGATTTATAACTATCTAGATATCTACTTATTGAATTAGTTTTTATACGAGACGGACAAATCGTGGGCTTGGCGGTAAGTACTACGCTTGCCCATAGCACTTTCAGTAAGTAACATCCAGAGCATAAAATACATAAAATATTGACAGTAATATTTAGTTCCGCTAGAAAAATGTTAATGGTAGAGACGCAATGTGCACCTCCCTGCCTCCCGCAAAAATGCTTATGGTTGGGACGCAGTGTGCACCTCCCTTCTTCCCGCAAAAATGCTTACGGTAGAGACGCAGTGTGCACCTCTCTGCCTCCCATGAAAATGCTTATGGTAGAGACGCAGTGTGCACCTCCCTGCCTCCCACGAAAATGCTTATGGTAGAGATGCAATGTGCACCTTCTTGCCACCCGCGAAAATGCTTATGGTAGAGACGCAGTATGCACCTCCCTGCCTCCCGCGAAAATGCTTATGGCAGGGACGCAGTGTGCACCTCCCCGCCTTCCGCGAAAATGCTTATGGTAGAGACGCAGTGTGCACCTCCCTGCCTCCCGCGAAAATGCTTATGGTAGAGACGCAGTGTGCACCTCCCTGCCTCCCGCGAAAATGCTTATGGCAGGGACGCAGTGTGCACCTCCCTGCCTTCCGCAAAAATGCTTATGGTAGAGATGCAGTGTGCACCTCCCTGCCTCCCGCGAAAATGCTTATGGTAGAGACGCAGTGTGTACCTCCCTGCCTCTCACGAAAATGCTTATGGTAGAGATGCAGTGTGCACCTTCCTGCCTCCCGCGAAAATGCTTATGGTAGAGACGCAGTGTGTACCTCCCTGCCTCCCACGAAAATGCTTATGGTAGAGATGCAGTGTGCACCTTCCTGCCTCCCGCGAAAATGCTTATGGTAGAGACGCAGTGTGCACCTCCCTGCCTTCCGCGAAAATGCTTATGGTAGAGATGCAGTGTGCACCTCCCTGCCTCCCGCGAAAATGCTTATGGTAGAGACGCAGTGTGCACCTCCCTGCCTCCCGCGAAAATGCTTATGGTAGGGACGCAATGTGCACCTCCCTGCCTCCCGCGAAAATGCTTGTGCTAGAGATGCAGTGTGCACCTCCCTACCTCCCGCGAAAATGCTTATGGTAGAGACGCAGTGTGCACCTCCCTGCCTCCCACGAAAATGCTTATGGTAGAGATGCAGTGTGCACCTTCCTGCCTCCCGCGAAAATGCTTATGGTTGAGACGCAGTGTGCACCTCCCTGCCTCCCGCGAAAATGCTTATGGTAGGGACGCAATGTGCACCTCCCTGTCTCCCGCGAAAATGCTTGTGCTAGAGATGCAGTGTGCACCTCCCTGCCTCCCGCGAAAATGCTTATGGTAGGGACGCAATGTGCACCTCCCTGCCTCCCGCGAAAATGCTTGTGCTAGAGATGCAGTGTGCACCTCCTTGCCTTCCGCGAAAAATGCATGCAGGTATATTATGTAAGTATACAGAATAAGCTTACACATGCAAATCTCTCAATTAGAAACTCCTACTTCTGGTGAAGTTGTAAATGGTAGAGTAAAAAAGAGGGATTAATAGTACATTGTTCACCGAGAGGAGAAAGTGACCGATTACCGTCGAGGGTGTCGTTTGAGATCGGGAATCGCACTTTCTCTCGAGTGATACATAGTGCTTTATACTACACCTACGAGGAAAATAAAAAACTAAATCTTTACTAATTGAAATTTATATTGAAATTGTTGCAGTTAGTGAAGCTTAATGTAACACTTTTTCCATTAATGTTTGTTTGAGATGTTTGCGTGCTGTTGGCACTGCGCTCGTAGAAGGCTGTGGTGCCAAAGGGGCAACTGGCTGCTGAGGGGCATCTGGCATCGCCGCGCTCGTTGATGGTTGAGGAGATGAGTCTTGATGCACATTAATCGATCCCGATATTTGGTTATTTATTCGTGTTTTGTTTTCTACGGAATTCTCTATGTAGCTTTCTGCAACAGCGGACGATTTCCAACCACCGTGACGTTTTATTGTGGTTAAATCAGCACCAGTATTGGCAAGAATAGTCGCTGAAGTTCTGCGAAAGCAGTGGCCAGTGTATTCTAGTGGATTGAGTAAATTAAGGTACGAAGCTATTTCTCTTGGCACAGTACTTATTTTGTTTTTCCCAATTACTTGTTTCGTACATTTTTTGTTTTTATATTGTAGTAAAAACCGATTGGTTTTGGGGTCACTGGGGCGAATTTCGTTGTATTTCTTCACTATCTCATAAAATAAGCCCGATATAACAAATGATCGCTGAATTTTGGTTTTTGTGTTAGGAATATTGTCGATTATTCCATTTTCGAGGATTTCGATATCGTCTGTTGTCATATCCACAAGTTCTTGCGAACGACAGGCCCCATTTACTCCTAAAATCAAAATAACCTGTAAACAAAAATATCAAACATGAAAACCTAGTAGATTTCTACTCATAAATAGGTACGTAATAAATTTTAAACCAGTGCATTTTGTTCATAAACTTACTTTCATCAACAAATATTTGTCATCTGGAGCATTCTGCAAAAAGGAATAAACATCCTTTGTAGTAAGCACTTTTGATTTCTTACTACGGAATCCCTCCGACTTTCTTTTCAGAAATGCTGTAAGTTTTTTGTATTCTTGAATATTTATGTCGTTTCTTGTCAATATAGTACTTTTCAACATTGAGTACATAGACCATAACGTACTTCGTTTGTATTTTTGCGCTTTTTCACTGAAATAAGCTAGCAAAACAGTTTCAGAAAAAGATGCGCATTTTTTTCTTTTTTCCATTGCAAAAAATCGTCATAAGTTTTATTATATTTTTTATTTGATTTCTGTGGTAAAAGGTTATCAATCAGTATTTTTGCTGTTTCCTTCAACTGCGGCGGAGTTAAAAAATCTTCATCATCACTATCACTACTTATCATTTTGATAGTTTTATTTTACTTTTCTACGAAAACTGAATCCTCAAACAACACACATATTGAAAATGGCGCCAACGGCGTCTGCAATTTTCACATGTTCTTTTTTCAAATTGTTTGACACCATCCAACACACAGCTAGTGGCCAGTGTCATTTTGCGAACTTGGAGATAAAAACTCACTCTAAAAACTTTTTGGCTTTTGATATTTAGGTTACCAGCGCATAGTCTTACCCAAAATTAAAAAAGAAAAACCACGTAAGAAATGGATTTTCATACACTTTTCTCTCCCGCTCAGATGCGTTTTCTCGCCGCATATTTGTTCGATATGCAATGACGTACTTTCTACCGTAAATTTGATAAAGTATCAAGGTACTTTCCGAGCAGGTGTAGTATAAATATGCTTTTCATACCACCTGCTCGAAAATGTCCAATTACATGTCACGCAATCACTACGTAAAGCAAGGCATTACATACGCGGGGCTGTAAAGTTGTATGAAACTCCCTGGGGAGTAAAGTGATTTGGATTTGGAACGTTAGTTGTAGGAAAACTAGTACGGAGACAGCATACAGGAAAAAAAGGCGGGATTGTATTATTAGTAGTGCGTTCGAATAGCCCTAAGTTGCGAAACTAGTTGGCGCTAAAAACGCTCACAAGGGCGTTCGAATATATAGAAATATGCAAGAATTAACTTTGGAAACGGGATATTTACCATGTATTGTATTTAATTTGAGCTCTCGATATTTGGGCACAGTTGCATGCGCCATGTTCACGAGTAAACTGTAGTATCGAGAGCTCACAATATATACAATACATGGTAAATATACCGTTTCTAAAGTTAACTCTTCTAAATCCTTTATTCAATTCAAACATTACTTTCGCACGGTAAGGAAGATTAATTAAAAGCATACAAGACTCTACTACCGCGTTCCGAATAAATATCGAATCTAACCAAAGGTTAATGAGGTGTGTGATAAACCCGAAGACGTATATTACTTACATATTGATAGAGTGTGTCTAGAATAATGAGAGCTAGAAAATGTTACACTATCTCATGGTAAATATAATACTTCTAGATGTTTGCTCAATATTTTGTCAATTTCAAGAGTCAAGTTGACAAAATACTAGCATTTATGAAATAGTGATGTCATCCGTCGGACTTTTCTAGTTCATTTATTTTAAATATCTACAATATGGCCACTGCCAAGATACAGCTGAAAGAAACTCGTTATATTACTGGTCAGATATTGAACAAATTTAATTAAGACCACATGAGAAACACCACCTTTCAAATTAAAAAAAAATTGCTTGATAATCGATTCCCTTAGCAAAAGATCTGAGGTAAGACACATAAAAAAGTACAGTCGTACTATTGAGAAATTCACAAACTCACTCTAAACTTTGTGGTCTTTCGGTGATTTACTCGAAATCCTCCTATAGCACTTGGTTAAATTCATTCCATGGAATCGAGCACGACCCTACACAATGGGTAACTTCCAATTAAGTGCCGATGGGTAATCGGCCATTGGGTATATCGGTACTTAGACCGCACGCGTCGATTGCTTTCGACCTACAGTCAATCGATTAATCAAGCTGGCGTCCAGTCAACAGATATTAAAATATTTGAATGATAATAATAATAATATACGAGAACGCCCAGACAAGGTCTTCAGGTCCCAAATTAATTAGAGTCGTTACTATGGTAACCTTGATGACTTATATATGATGTTCATCCACAAAAACCTATCCTCGGATCGGACATGGCGATGGTGACTCAGACTGACATGGAGTTACTTCCAACTGCACCAACCGACCAGTCACTTACAATCCACATTTGCCAAACCTCAACTTAATTATGTAAAATAATACTAATGATAATATTTTAATTATAGACAAAATAATCCATATTTTACATTAAATACACAAAAGATGTAAATTAAAAAGTAAAACTTGTACGTCTTTACCTGTGAAACTGCCGTTTTTCATAAAATAAGTTAACAGCCTTTTCTCTATATTTTTTTTATTTTTATTAATTAAAGTACCCATGCAATGCATGCAAAAAACCCATGCAATCAAGTGCAGTGCAGTGGTAGCTTTATGATACTCTTTTTGAAAAAGTCTGTTGGGCGGGAGGCAAAGAGTTCTTCAAACGCATTTTGAACTGCCTATTGGTTATTTATTTTTTTCCCCGCCAAGAAGTTATCCAAATTCTGGAAAATGTAGAAGTTTGTAGGGGCAAGGTCTGGTGAGTACGGTGGATGACGGAGAACTTCCAATCCCAGCTCTTGTAACTTGGAGACCGTCTGCTATGCAGTATGAGGTCGCGCGTTGTCGTGCAGGAGCAGCGGAGCCAAACGATTGAACAAAGCTGGTTGGAGATGTGCGAGCTTCTCCATCATTGTGTTAATTTCTTCACAGTACACATCTGCAGAAATTCTCATCCCGTTTGGTAAGAAGCTGTGGTGAAGTAAATTTAATTAGCTAGTAATTTCCACCCAACGTCTATACATTGTAGCAACTACTAGCCGCTCCGTCAAATTTCTTACTATCATGTTTTTACACCTGTCAGTTCTGGACATAAAAGACACTATTCCTTTTCTCTGTAGGCAATTGGCAAAGGCATTGAAAGAATCGATTCGAGCATCCACAAGCATTTCAGATGCACTACAGAATTTATTTCAACGCATTAGTTGCCTGAGTATAATATTTATACATTAATGCGCACAGAAGTCACCCTATTTACAATATATATATGGTTATGCGTATGTGATTATGCAACTTCTTGGTATAATTTGTCCAAAGTTGACAGGTGTAAAAAGTCTGGCAGTAGGACTGAAACAAAGTAATCTTCACGTCAATAGAAGATTTGTAGAACTTGCTACAAACCATACACAAACTAGTATAGATGCTAACGCATAACATTTTGCGTACGATACATAAAGCCTGACGTTGTCGTCCAATGTCTGCGTCATCTGTGTGTCTAAGGTACTTAAAAATATGATCGTAGATTTTCAGTAGGAATCTATATAGATAGTCAAAGTCAAAATCAAAATCATTTATTCAATTTAGGCATCAAAGACGCACTTATGTATATTAAGTATAAAAATGAACCTAATTATGTATAAAAATGAACCCCCATTTCTCTTGGGCACACTTTAACTTAAAAATGTCTTTACCGATTTCATTAATCTTTTTTTGTTATTTGTCCTTATACTTCGTAGAAGGTTCATATATTTAAAAAAATCAAAAGATGGAAGGTTGTGGCGAGGCCAAAGGCCGAGGTTACTACGCGAACGAAGTCGCGGGCAGTCGCTAGTAGTATTATAAAAGTGAAAGTTTGAGATTATGTGTATATTTGTTATGTCCTCATGTGTAATATGTAAACGGCTGTAATGCTATTTAACGAAACTTTGTTTGAGGGTAGATGAAAAGCTGCATAATACATAAGGTACTCTTCATCGCCATCATCCATCACATAGTTGTAGCTGGTTGTAGCCGCGGGTGCAGCTAGATTTAAACATAAACGAGAAAATTTAACTGTGTTTATAAACTATGTGTTTTGTCATAATCCATAGCCATGTCCCATAGCTTTTCACTGGGCAGAGTAAGGTCCAAAGAAAAAGAAGTTTGATCTTTAGTGCCATCAAAGGCCAACCAATGGGTAATTTCGAATATTTCCAATTGAGAACGATACGAGTTTCCATTGAGAATAATGAAAGCCAGACCGCAAGCCTCAAATTGCTTTCCACGAATAGCCAGTTGAGTATCGAAATTGGGTATCGTGTCATCAGTTATATAGTTATACATATGTATATATACCAGTTGTTCGCGAGAACGAGGTACTATAATCTATTCCTTCGATCGCCCAGTGAGCAGCCTAGCCCTGATTTTCCCTGGTTAGGTTTATTGTTCAGGGTTAAGATTCATCCAATAAAAGCCAATCACTTACCCTAAAACCATTGAGCTTGCGCGCGGGGACCCCGTCGTCGTCTGTAGGTATCCGTCCAGAAAGGTGTAGGCACACACAACCACGTCCGTTAGCGAAATGTGTCCGAGGTGCACTGAAGGTCACGCGCTCGACGACCACCGTTGTTAGATCCAGCCACTACCCTCGTTTGTTAATTTTTTCCACTGCTCGTTGGAATCGAAGCTTGTGAATGACAATATATTAAAAGAATAATAACGCCTGAACATCCCCCCGCCTAACCAAGCCCTGCCTTGGTTCCTAATTGCTTATAGGCAATCGACATAATTTCGAAGTGGGTCTCAGCAGGACACCATTCTGAGTCCTTACTTCCGCGATTCGAATAATTCCATCCTTCCCGGGCAGTAATTTTATCAACCGACCGCGCTTCCAGTGAAGAGGAGGAGTGTTATCCTCCTTTATTAGTACTAAGTCATCTAGCTTAGGAGGTTCCGTTAGTGAGGTCCATTTATAGCGTTGCTGAAGTGTATGAAGATATTCGTTCCTCCACCGAGACCAAAAGTGTTGTGTCATCTTTTGGATTTGTTGAAATCTAGATAATCGAGTCATATTAACTTCGGTATAAGAATATTCCGGAAGGGAAACTAGAGGTTGCCCTATTAAAAAATGGCCGGGTGTCAGAACTTCAAGGTCCTTTGGATCTGTACTCAGAGGACACAAGGGCCGTGAGTTCAGCACTGCTTCTACCCTTGTAAAAAATGTAGTCAGCCCTTCAAAGGTAAGTCGTGCATCTCCTAATACGCGTCGCGCAAGTGTTTTTGCTGATTTCACCGCCGCTTCAAAGAGTCCTCCGTGTGAAGGGCTAGCCGGCGCATTGAATAACCATGTAACGTTGTGCATGGTTAATTTACGTTCAATATCCGATTGGTTGTTCCGTAAGAAAACATATAATTCCTTGAGATATTTGTCCGAACCCGTATAGTTAGTTCCACAGTCTGACCTCACTAATGATGGCAATCCGCGACGTGAAATAAACCGAGTGAACGCTGCAATAAAGGCCTCAACAGATAAATCTGATACAATTTCTAAGTGGACTGCTTTAGTAGCCAGACAAACAAACACACATAGATAGCATTTTTGTATCTTTGCATTTCGTAATGTGCTTGTTTTTATATAAAAAGGTCCCGCAAAATCCGTACCGGCTCCGATAAACGGACGCACACCTTTTACGCGATCAGGTGGCAAATCGGCCATAAACGGTTGCGTTGGACGGGCTTGTGATCGATAGCATTGAACGCACCGGAAGGTAATAAGACGGGTGATTCGTCTGGCTGAAATTATCCAATAAGACCGAGACAATATAGCCGCAAGGGTGTTCGCACCGACGTGACAGTGTACCTGATGATAATATGACACAAGTAATTCCGTGAATCGACATTTTCCAGGTAGCAAAATCTGATGGCGAGCATCGTAAGGCAAGTTTGATTCACTTATTCTGCCGCCGACCCGAAGCAGATTATTCTTGTCAATAAATAAATTCAATCTCCGTAATGCGCTTTTTACCGGCCTACCCGATTTTATTGCTGCTAGCTCTGCTTCAAAAAAGGTGTTTTGAATATATCTAATCAAATACGACATAGCACTTCTTCTTTCTGAAACAGTAATATTTCCACGTGCTTTAATCTTTAGTCTACAGTTTTTGATGAACCGTAATATGTATGATGTAACGTTTATCAGTTTCTCAAAAGAGCTGTACCGTTGCATTAGTTCAAATTCTGATTCTAACATCGCGACATTAACTGTTGTAGCCTTAAGACCGGGCAAATCGGCAGGTGTCTCAAAACGATCCCTCGGCCACAGTTCTGGGGAATTGCATAACCACTGCGGTCTCCACCACAAAGGATGTTGTAATAGTTCCATCGCTGTTGACCCGCGTGTGGCTATATCAGCGCAATTCATTTCACTGGGAATAAATTTCCAATTGATATTCAGCGTGGACGAATTAATTTGGTTTACCCGATTGCCTTCAAATACCTGTAACTTGTGTGGCGGTGTGCGAAGCCACGCCAAAACAATAGTACTATCACACCAACCTATCAACTCATCAAATACAATGTCATACTCCATTGAAGAGACAACACTTCCGAACAGCGTAGTCAGAAGTACAGCACCGCTCAATTCCAATTTGGGAATGGTCCGCTTAGATTTAAGAGGAGCTACCCTGGACTTTGCCATGAGCAGCCGTATAAGCACATTACCGTCCGGCTGTTGTGCCCGCAAATATATCATGGCTGCAAAGCCTACTGAAGATCCATCACAAAATCCATGCAAGGAATACTTTGCTGATGTTAGTGGCTTCAAGGCTCGTGGTATAGAAACACGTTCTAAATTAGGTAAGTCCGAAACTATCTCTAGCCATTGCCTAACTATGCTATTAGGCGCCGGGGCGTCCCAGTCCACTTTTCGTGAGTTGTCAGCACTAGTCAGTAATACTTGTAACAGTAATTTCATTTTAAATACGACTGGGCTAATCCAACCAAGAGGATCGTACAATCGGGCTACAAGCGACAAAATATTCCTTCGCGTAACCGTTCGTTCCGGGGGTAAGTTAAGTCTATAAGTAAAACTATCGGATTTCGGATCCCATTGAATGCCTAAAACCTTAATATAACCGGGTTCATCCGTATGTTCCTCAAATGTCCGAGGAGTTTCCAAATATTCCGAGGGTAGGTCGCCTAACAATGCCGCATTGTTAGAGGACCACTTCCGCAACTCATAGCCTGCCGTATCCATGAGCCCCACTAACTCATCCTTTAATTCTCGAGCGTCGCTCAATGTATCAGCACCGCCGCTCAAATCGTCTACATATGAATTTCTAAGCAATAACTGCGCTGCCCGTGGATACCTACGTTGTTCATCATAAGCAAGCTGATGCAGACATCGGATAGAAATAAAAGGACTGGATTTCAAACCGTACGTGTTGGTTGTTAACTCATA
The DNA here is from genome assembly GCA_917880725.1 of Selenia dentaria. Classification (NCBI taxonomy): domain Eukaryota; kingdom Metazoa; phylum Arthropoda; class Insecta; order Lepidoptera; family Geometridae; genus Selenia; species Selenia dentaria. The sequence goes on along the minus strand of OU862896.1, from coordinate 1,184,489 downwards.
GATTTTCAACGGCTCAGATTGAGACGTGCGCCAAAAGATAAGCTGATATTTTCTATCATCTGGGTGAATCCAGGTTTGACGGAACATCATCTTTACATCAGTAGTAAAAACAATACGTGGCCACCGAAAATTAAGAATGATCACTGTGATATCATTCTGCAACCGTTCTCCAGAATACAAGCAATCATTAAGAGAATTTCCACTTTCCGTACATTTTATACTGCCGTCAAAAACAACTCGAATCTTATCAACATCTCCAGATTTTTTAAACACACCGTGATGAGCGAGAAAATAATGCTCGTCCCTTGAATCATAAGCCCTATTTGTTAAGGTCATGTGACCAAGTTTTATGTATTCCGTCATGAACCCCACGTATTTCTCTTTGAACTCTGGCTGCCTGGCCATCCTTCGTTCAATGGATAAAAAGCGCTGCAGCGCTGCGTGTTTTGAATCGCCTAACAACTTATGGTTAGGTATAAGAGGCAACCGAACAGTATATTTACCATCCGCACCACGAGTGGTTGTTGATGTAAATAAATGTTCACACTCTATATCCAAAGGGTCCTTAATTTTAGGTGTAGGTGGTTCCTCTGACCGCCAAAACCGTTCAACCGCGTCAGCAAGAGTCAATAAATTAATATATTGATTATCCGAATCATTAAAACATTCCGAAGCCGGACCGAAAATAACAAAATCAAAGATAGTTTCTAAAGCGAAAGGCCCACCCGCGCTAACGCTAACTGCACGGCTTAAAATTTTACCTAAGATATCACAGCCGAATATGATATCTACTTGAGATTTATTCCATGAACCTTCATCCGAGATTTGTAACCTACAGTTATCTGTTCCTAATTTACGTGTTAAATACGCTGTAGGATTTTTAAATACCGCCGCCGTCGTCGATAATAAAGGTTTACCTGTCCTCTCAGGTCTAAAATCAATAGATACGACATATTGACTGCCACCTGCTGGAGCGCCGCCGATACCTACGATAGGTATATGAGTATAGTATCGCTTCAATCGCAAATTTGAAACAAAGTCACTCTTAATAATTGTCAGTTGAGAACCAAGATCTAACATTGCCCTTCCCCGGATAAACTTGCCGTTTGCATTTTTGACCTCAACAATAACCGTAGGTAAAATAACATTACTGGGTAACTTAGGCAGTGAAGCGATACTATACGGTTTCTGTAATTGCTATACGGGATTATTAAAATGACGGCTAGGCACTACTGGCGGGCTTGACGTGCGATTGTCAAGCCCATTACCGTGGTCCCGGTCGCTCGTAGTGCTAGGCTCATTATCACTACGCCGGTAATAACGTGAGCCATGCTGGGCCTCCCTCGCCGGTGACGTACGTCGCTCACAATAACCGCGCGAAATGCTTGCACTACGCCGTGACTCGCATGGTGACGGTCTGCCACTTACGACGTTGTTGTATGTTGAAACGTATGCGTGCCGTGCCCGCTGCCTATCATCTGTCGGACTATTGGAATGCGCAATGAATGTGCATATTAGTTCATTATGTCCCGAGTTCCCGCATCGACCGCATGGAATATATATTTTACAAGAGGAGGCAGGATGCTTACCAAAACATTTGTAACATAAACCGTTAACTTGCACCCAGCCCTTACGCTCCTGTTCAGCCAAATTGGTGAATTTATAACAATCCTTCAACGTATGACCCGGTACTTGACAATAACAACATTGTTTAAAATTCCCGCGTTCAACTCTGTTGTCATTATTGGTTTGTGTTAAATGTACATTTCTCCTATCAGTTGTACGCGGCCGGGCCCGTTCCGAATAGAAAACCTGTTCTCGTGGCATCGTCGTAGCCGCTGCCGTGTCTATTAATCTGCATTCATTTTGCAAGAATTCTATGAGTTGGTCAAATGTAGGTAACTCATCGCTACTACAACCATATTTATGCTCAAACCGAGTTTTTACCTCGACAGATAACTTTGACAGACCGATATAAAGTAAGATATAGCTCCACTCATCCGTAGGCAGGCCTAAGTTTTTCAAAGCCCGCGTTGATTCCAATAATGGATTTAATATTTTTGTTCTAAGTTCCAGAGCCCTATTTTGTAACGGTAACTGCAATATCCGATAAATGTGAGAGTCCGCCAATAATCGTTTATTTTCATATCTGGCCCGTAGTATATCCAAAGCTGTATCTAACGAAACATCGACCATTGGCAAATGTCTTATCAATGACCGTGGTTCGCCTTCTAAGTGCGAGAATAAATAATGGAATTTTTCCGTTCTGGAAATATCCTTTCTAGATAACACCAAAGAGTTAAAAAGACTGATGAAACTACACCATGAAAAAAGGTCACCTTCAAAGGTGACGAGGTCAATCCTTGGTAGCCTAGCGATTGGTGAACTCTCCGTAGGTGCATTTGTGTCATGTAAAGGCGGGCATGACGCCGAAATAGCATCTATCTTGTTGTATATTTCCGTGGCTTCCTTATACTTCAACTCGTATTCCTTAATGATTTCATCGTCTACCTCCTCCGTACAAATGTTCAAAATGGACTCGTAAGCTTCCGATAATACGTCAAAATATCCATCTAATTTTCGTATACGAGACGAAATAACACTCGAGTGTTGTGATTTTGTATTAATCATTTCTAAAGAATGTAAGAACCAATCATACTTGATTTTAAACTTATTTTCAAACACTTTAGTCATTTTAGACATTGGACCCTTAGCCGAACCTCGTAAGATAGACAGACAACTATAGGTACTTTTACGACCAACCGCAACGTAATTAATGATATATAACGACTAGTTTGCCCGCGCAACAAAACTGCAAGGATTTTTGAGGTCCAAAGTGTCGGCGCAACAATTGTTGCAAGTAAGTGTCACGCGCGTTTTTCTTTTGTTTATTTTTTAAAGTCATCCCAATGTTTAACCATAGAGTTTAATTCTTTAGCGTAATATATTTTCTTTCTATGGCAACACTACACACGGACATGTTCTATCTGTGAACTTTAAAAAAAAAATATAACCAGTGTTTATATTTTCATCTGTGTTAGGCAGTGAGGTTATGTTTTGTGCTATAGTTTTTAGTGAATTAATCGGGTTAAACTCATGATTTTGATACAAATTAAACATGAATATGATCGTGAATGTGTAAGGAATACTGTAAATATGTGATTTAAGTTCTGACATCAAAATTTTACGATATAAATTTGTCACGAATCGACAACACTCGGTAAGCTAATTTCGCATTGTTATGATTGGTTATAATTTGCTTTATTTTGAATAGATTATACTTTTACATTGTAAAATATCACAGAAATAATGTTGTCAAGTAATTACACCCACTCAGAATATGATAAATACGCCATATCATGTCAGGATTGATAAAAAATCGAAGTCACGTGACAGTTAAATTCGCTTGTACTAAAAATTCAAAATTTGTAATTTTTTTTAAATATTTCTGATATATAATTATTCTTTGAAACCTAGTTTGGTTTGTAGGATTTCTAATAAGAATTCCAATAAAATAAAAAAAACAACAAGAAAATTTATATTTCATACAAAAAAAATTTTTGGAAATCACCATGTCTAAGTCTAGAAAATGGGCCACCAAGTTGAAAAAAAAATCGTTATTGGCCGAAATTTCAAAGTAGCTCTTATTTTTTATGTAATTATTAATAACCTAAGCATATGTTACTAGGTAAAAATAATATTTCTGTTCTAGACATTCAAAATATTTATAAATATCAAATCAAAATCCTGTCATTGTAAGCATTATTTATTGATAAAACTTAATTTTTGTGGTCAGATTGCAAGTTGATTTATGATATTATTTCTTCTACGAATTCAAATATTTGAATGTCATTAGATAGATATGTGTTTTTACTATTTAATTACCGCAAAAAACCTATAGGTATTAATGTAAAATTTTTAAATTACAATTTTTTTCCACATCAATTCTGATTTTTTCGGCTACGTCAAGTTTGTCCTCGTGTAACATAACATTTTACTAATACATTTGACATGAATGTTTATGTATCAGATTCTTTTGTTATTCCACTATCTCTGACAAAAATTTCTCTCTTAACTCGCTATAGGTATGGCACAAGAGCCATTTATTCCCAACTCGGCGCAAACTTTTGACGCGGGCGCAGGTCGTAACACTCGGGAGCAATCACGAGGGCGCCACAGGGCTCCTTAGGCAAGCTAGTCGATAAGTCCCCAAGTAAATAACGAACAAAGAAAGTATACCTACTAAATATATGATAATAATAATAATACCGAAACTACCTAATAAAGATTATATTCACTACACAAATTAACTGTGAACACCTACCAGTTTTAACGAAAATCAATCCGTGTCGAATGACCAGTTTATGTTCGCGAGAACGAGGTACTATAATCTATTCCTTCGATCGCCCAGTGAGCAGCCTAGCCCTGATTTTCCCTGGTTAGGTTTATTGTTCAGGGTTAAGATTCATCCAATAAAAGCCAATCACTTACCCTAAAACCATTGAGCTTGCGCGCGGGGACCCCGTCGTCGTCTGTAGGTATCCGTCCAGAAAGGTGTAGGCACACACAACCACGTCCGTTAGCGAAATGTGTCCGAGGTGCACTGAAGGTCACGCGCTCGACGACCACCGTTGTTAGATCCAGCCACTACCCTCGTTTGTTAATTTTTTCCACTGCTCGTTGGAATCGAAGCTTGTGAATGACAATATATTAAAAGAATAATAACGCCTGAACACCAGTAGATATTATTGTACCAGTAGATTCATGTGTGTGTGTGCACTAGCGAAACATCCCCTACATCAGTGTCCGCAAATTTTATCTAACTAAAATAGTATCGGAGAAGAGTTAAAGTGTGTGAGCCGTTTCTACTTGAAGACTTGGAAAGGAAGTACGTAAATTGAGCACTCACCTCAAGCCGCAGCTGTTTTTTGGACTAATATTGCTGAAAGAAGATATCACTCATCGTTGGTTTTCTCGAAATCTCAACCCACACATCCACACTGCACGTAAGCACTCATACTTGGACCTGAGCAATAGCCAATCATTTCTCGACACCTCACAACTGAATACCGTCCCATTTTCATTATTTTTATGACTTTTATCATAGTTAACAAAGTCACCATCACAACAACAAAACTAGATAAACGTCAAAAACTAGAAACTTCTGATTTGACAGGAGACGACTGTCGTTGACTTTGACATTTCACAAATAAGAAATATTGCCAGGGTTACCAGCTAGGCATAAAAGCTACCATTTCCTACCATTTTTTCTACCATTGGAACTCGGTCTTTTAAATCATGTCAAAGGAGAACACAAATGATAGCTTGCCTTCGGCCAACATGGCCACCCCTGTAGTCTGTTGTTCTGGATGTAAGGGAGCGCTTCGCCACACAGACGAAACCATTGCGTGCACCCTTCCTAAATGTGAAAAAAGATTTCACAAAGAGATCTGTATTGGCGGGTCTGCACCGCGGCTCGAGGATTTACCCAAGTGGATCTGCCCGCAATGTAGGTGTGAAGCCAAACGAGGAGGAGATAACTCTTCCACACCGGTCAGAGGTGCCTCCCAACACGCATCCCCCGATGTAAATGTAACGGTGCGGAACATGAAAAGGCCTGCGACAATGAACGCGCCTACAAAAATAAACCCTCCAGTCTCGGACGCAGTATCCCCCCGTTTGCCATCACAGGACCTGCAGGCGCTTACTAGCGAGATTAGACTATTGCGCGAGGAGGTGTCCACCTTCAACGCGAAACTCGAGAATGTTTCCTCTGCCATGGCTGGTCTTCACGAGCAGATGCATCACTTGGTTGCCCGCGTTACAACTTCAGATGAGAAAGTCGACCAGCTGGAAGAGCGTTACCAAGCTGAAACAGCGATGCTCAAGAGTTGCGTCCAAAAACTGGAAAACCAGCTTAACTCCCAGGCGCAGGCTTATTTAAGGAACGAAGTAGAAGTCATAGGCATCCCCGAACGTCCGAATGAGAATCTTCACCACTTGGCGCTCGTTGCGGCACAGAGGCTTGGTGTGGAGCTTAAAGAAGAAGACATTGATTGGGTGCTACGTGCTGGTCCTAAACGAGGCCCCGCAGCATCCGAATCCGCCTCTACCGCTGCTTTCAGCAGACCTGTTGTTATCCGGCTCCTTCGTCGTGTGAAGCGAGACAACTTTCTGAAGTGCGTGAAGACCCGCAAATCCATTACAACTCAGGATCTCGGAGTGGACGGGCCCATAAGAAGGATCTACTTCAACGAGCGTCTGACTCGTGAAAATCGACATTTATTTCGAGAGACTCGCTCTCGGGCTGCCGGCGCTGGGTACAAATTTTGCTGGACCACAAACGGGAGCATCTTCGTGCGGAAACAGGAAGGCAGTCCACCAATACGCATCTGGAACCTCGTCGACTTGGAGGAACGCCTCGGTCCAAGCATCGCATAATTTGATATTGCCAGTGCTTACTCTACAGTGTTGTCACAAGTTTCTACTAGATTTTTTATTGTTAAGTTGCATGTTCACTTTCAAATCTATCTGCAATCAGTTGCGCTATTCAGACAAACACCTTCCTTGTGTTACATTAATTATAAGATACCTTATTTTCAGTATGATTCAATGTTTTGCTGATTCATCACTGTCTTCTTCTGTACCTCGGACTTATTGCATTGAGAGTATTTTTATAAGTGCGCAGTCATTAATTCACCTTTCACTTTTTATTGACTCCAGTAATTATTCACCATGGCCTCCTTAGTAGAGCTACTGACTGATTTTGACGAAGCTCTTGATGTTGACTGCCGCCTTTGCGATACTCCCGAATCGTGCAAATACATTATAACAAATCAGTTCAATCTTAGATTGCTCACATATAACATCAGGAGTCTGCAAAAAAACTTTGATGAGTTCACGATACTACTGAAAAGGTTTTCTGTTCCATTAGATGTTATAGTACTGACTGAGTGTCACCTTGGATCATGTTCCCTGATAAGATCACTTCCCGGCTACTCCCATTTCAGCTCCAAACATGTGAAGAACAAGGCAGGTGGCGTGGTTGCTTATATCCGCGCGGATTGGAGCGTAAATGTAAGCGAACCATCCCTATTGGAAACTGACTCCTTGTTAATTGAACTTCCAAACTCATCGCAGATCCTTGGACTTTACAGGTCCCCCTCATTTTCTAATATCAGTCCGTTTATTGCGTCTCTCGATGATTTCTTTAGAGAAAATCCCAAGGTGAAGTCCGACCTTATTATGCTGGGTGATATAAATATTAACACTCTACCTGACTCGCCTTCTCCTCATCCGCAATATGATGACTATTTGTGTTTTCTGGCTGAACTTGGACTTAAAAACATCACCAGTGTCCCAACCAGGGGTGAATCATGCCTAGATCACATTGTTGTGGGTTTAAAGTCTAAAGCAGTGAGTGTTGTCTGCAAATCTGGTATTACAGATCATTTTCCCGTCTTGGCAGGCATAGGCACCCCCCAAATCAGCACTAGGCTTAACATGGTGTCTAAGACTGATTTTAACTCTATTCTCCATGAGTTAACTAGTGAAGACTGGTCTAGTGTATTGTCGTCCGAGGATGCCTCGTCAGCTGCCGATTTGTTCTCAACTAAAGTTGGTGATACAGTTACCCGTAACACAAGACAAGTGCGTTTGAGTCGACGTAGAATAGTTCAGAAGGATTGGGTCACGACTGATTTAGTAAAGTCTATGAAGCGCAGGGACTTTCTCCACCTTGAAGCCAAAAAGCAGCCATTTAATGTTGCGTTGCAGACTAAGTACAAAACGCATCAGAACAATTTTAATGTACTACGGAAGATTGCTAAAAAACAATACAATAAAGAATTATTAAATAGCAATAAAAACAACCCTTCTAAAATGTGGAAATCTATCAAGAAAATCTGTGAACTAAATAAGAGTAAAGACGCCAGCTCTTCTTTATTACAATCGAAACAAACTATTAAGGAGTCTCTTAACTTTTGTAATGAATACTTTGTTCAAGTGGGCTCAAATCTTGCGAGCAACATTCTGAACGGCATCCGCTCCACCGAAGAAGACCTAGCCGCATTAGTGTCAATCCCTTTCCAGTCATCCTCTTCTTTTTTTTATGTCTCCCACTAATAGCTCTGAAATCTTGTGTCTCATCAAAGACCTTAGAAATAGTTGTGCCCCGGGTATTGACGGTATCACAAACAATCTCTTAAAAACCCACTCGCACCTGTTCATTGAACCTTTGACTCACGTGATGAATCTTAGCTTGTCCTCTGGCGTTTTCCCTCTTTGTTGGAAAGCGGCGCTGGTCATCCCAATTCACAAAGCTGGCTCCAAAACACTACCGTCCAACTATCGCCCCATCTCTTTGCTCTCGGTATTTTCAAAGTTACTTGAAAAATTGGTTAATTCAAGAGTGACGAAATACCTTGAACAGTATAAAGTCTTATCTCCTTGTCAGTTCGGTTTTAGAAGGGCTAGGTCCACTGAAGACGCTGTACACACTCTACTCGAAGGAGCAGTCTCCGCTCTAGATTGTGGCAAAAAATGTATCGGCGTCTTCTTGGATCTAGCAAAGGCTTTTGATACTGTATCTCCCAAAATTCTATTAAGGAAGCTCGAATGTCTTGGCATCAGGGGCGTTGCTCTTGACTGGTTTAATAGCTACTTGTCGCAAAGAAGTCAATGTGTGTCTGTCGATGGGCAAAGAAGTGAATTCCTCAACATCCGCTTTGGCGTTCCGCAAGGAAGCATCTTGGGTCCAACCCTATTCACTATTTATATTAACGACCTTATTGGGATTTTTAAAGACTCGGTCTCTACGAAGATTGTCTGTTACGCTGATGATACTGCAATTATTTTCATGGGAGAGACATGGGCAGAAGCCTCCCAACGCGCGGAGAAGGGTCTTGCCCTGGTCTCGGAGTGGTTGAATGCAAACCTTCTCACTCTCAACTCCAGCAAAACCAAATTTTTGTGTTTTCATAAAACGCGAGTGTCTGCTCCCTCCAACCTGAACTCTTTACAGATTCACAAGTCTCCTCCCAGCGCTTCTTGTCCATCTGGGTGCTCGTGCCCGCTAATAGAACGCTCTGCCACTATCCGCTATCTAGGTCTCCTACTAGACGAGAATTTAAATTTTAAGTCTCACATTAGTGAGCTAGCTGGCAGGGTCAGAAAAATGATTCACATAATGAAGCTGCTCCGGGAAGGATCTGACATAGAGACACTCAAGCTCGTTTTCACTGCGTTGTGTCAGTCTATATTGGGTTACTGCATCACTGTCTGGGGTGGAGCCGCGAAGACACACATGATAACAGTAGAGAGAGCTCAACGCTCAGTCCTTAAAGTCATGTGTCGGCTCCCTTTTAGATTTCCAACGACTGCTCTTTACGCCTCTACCCAAATTCTTACTGTCCGGCAGCTTTACATACATCGGGTGATAACCGCCTACCACCAGACTTATCGTCTCCAGTCCTCGTCAGCCCCACCTAGTTCAAGCCGCCGTCTCAAAGTAAAAGTTCCTTCCGTTAAGACAAAATTTGCAAAACGATTCAAATATCACTCATACCCATTCATATACCGCTGTGCAAGCAAACACTGTGAACTAACGTGCTCTCTCTACGGTGTCAAAGAGAAAATACGAAGGTGGCTGCTGACCTTGGACTACGACAACACCGAGAGTCTCCTGGCAACCATTGCTTAGTTTGACAACATAGAGTACCTTTATTAATCCTTTTGTTTTAATGTAACCCCTCCCCCCCCCCTTAACTAAATTGGCAAGCACTTTTTTTTTTTTTTTTTTTTTATTTCTTCCTCTTAACTTTTTGTTTTTGTCTTCATAATCATCCAGACTGGAATACGATTGTCAGCTGAGCTAAGCTAGGTTCTAATTTTATTGTATCTTATGGTATTTACAGTTATATTTGAGGTATTCTTTCTTTTTCTTTTTCTTTTTTACTTTTTGTTATGTTTACTTTATGCAGTTTGTCTGATCTGGAATTAGTTTTATCTTTAATTGTATCTTTACTTACTTTTATGTTAGTGTACACATACCCTTGTTCTGGTAACCACATCCCGAGTCGATCTCCCGCGATACAGGCCTGGCCTAGTGCGGGGATCACCAGTAACTCCTTTTTTACATAGATTTAAGATAAACCTTAGCTTAAGTACTATGTTTTTTCTTATATTTGTGTTAATGTAACTTTTCTTGGTAATAAATTATTTGTATTTGTATATTTGTATTGTCCCGTAACTTATTTTTAAACTTTAAATCACTATGACTGACATATTTCATAAGACATATTTTAGTATCGAATGTTTTCAATGCAAAAATACAATAAATACAAAGTTTGTTTAATGAAATTCACTCAACGCTACCCAAGTTTAGACAGTACATTGTTATAAACGCATGCCTAGGTTCGCACACATTTGCAAGTGCTCCCGTAGGCCTATACAGAAACAATATTTTGAGATTTGAGTTTTGACTACCAGGATTTTTTTGCGGGTCGCATGGTTACCTTTAAAGTTATGCAGAGAAACGCATACGGTTAATTTCAACTCTTACTTTTTATGTACCTTGAAAGGATTTGCGCAATTTCAGAAGAAAACCAACCAATCAAAGGAGATTGATCTGATACTGAGGTTTGTTGTGAGGAATAAATATGCTATACAACAACTCCTTGATTTCAAAAAAGTACATTTCAATTAACATAATTTTATAACGGAATGTACCTTTTTGTTACAAACTACAGTGTCATTGTCATGTAATTACTTTTTTCTACTATAAAATGTACATTATTGCTCCCCAGAACTTTCTCAATATATTATAGTTTTCGACTTTCCCATACTGACGGGTTTTGATGAAACACCTTGTATAGTGTATATATACAAGGTGTATAACGATAAAGTTTGTATCTCGACAACTTTCCTACTGCACCTAATTATGACTTGACTATGACTACTTAAAAAAACATATCATTTGATTTAATTTGTTAAGCAACGACCCACCATGGAAACCGATGACGCAGATTCACATTACCAACTCACATGAGGACGGTACTGCAGTTTCGCAATCAAGCCACCGGCGTTCGACCTACCAAGTGCTACACGGAATCAGACCACCGCGCATCGTGGAACCATCGTGTCAGCATTACGAAATTGTTAACTTGCGGACCATTGTATCGATGAACACTCACTTTTTATTCTCACATCGAATGGATTGTCGTGTCTTATAATTATAAAATAAATGTATTATTTTAATTAATTAAATAACTTTAAAATAACTTCGGTTTTTTTTGCATCCTCGACTTCAGCCGTACGTATTTGGCGCAGTCGGTAGGATACTCGCGGTCGGTTTCGCGTACGCATATTCGCCTAGAAGATATCCGCGAAACGCAAAAGCCGCCCGTGCTGGCTGTCAAGCCGCGCCAAGGAGTATCCGAATCTACGTCGTGCTGCTGCAGAGGTATCCAGCCATCGATAGCGCAAAGAGACCGAAAATCAATGTGAGTACACTAGATTCTTTTTAGTGGTTGCTCATTTCCTAGCCCATAGCCCTTACTAATAAGATTTCCAAGATTTTTCATTTACGAAAATTGAAGAACCCTAGGTTAGTTAGAAGTAGTAGGCAGATATTCCTAGATAATAAAAGAAAAATTAAGTTAGGTAGTATAAACGAGGAAACCGATATGGCCACCACTGATATGTCACAGTTAGATACAATCTATAAAGCTCTCCGTTTGGTTCCTGACTTTGATGGAAACCCAAACGTACTAACTAGGTTCATACAACTATGCGACCAACTCGCGCAACAGTTTTCTACTCAAGAAAATAGTGATTTGAGCAAGTGCGCTTTACTTAACGGGATTTTGAACAAAGTAGTAGGTCCTGCTGCTCGCTTAATTAACGCAAATGGTATCCCTAACGACTGGACAGGCATTCGCAGTGCTCTAATTCATAACTTTGCCGATCAGCGAGATGAGACCGCTCTATACAATGACTTAGCTGTCTTGACACAAGGCACTAGCTCCCCTCAGGAGTTTTACGAACGGTGTCAGAATATCTTCAGCACCATTATGACGTATGTTAGTTTGCATGACGCGTTACAAACTACTATTGATGCTAAGCGGGATCTGTATAAGAAGTTAACGCTTCAGGCGTATGTGCGTGGATTAAGTGACCCTCTAGGATCGCGCATACGTTGTATGCGCCCCGAAACCATCGAGAAAGCGTGAGAGTTTGTTCATGAGGAATCAAATACGATTTACATACAGAATCGAAACCAAAATCTTCCCGACAGGAAACCTACTAACTATTCAGTGCCTATGTCTTTGCCAAATTTTACTAGTGGATTTAAGGTGCCTTTTCAGCCTTACTCTATGCCTGCGCCTAGGCCTATTACCTATGGTACGCAAGGGCCCTCGCGACCAAAGTTGATGCCACAGTATCCACAACAATGGAAGTCAAACAACTTCCAAACTAGGCAATTTGCTCCAACACGCACCCAGCAGATTTTCAGGGCGCCTCCTGCAAATTACAACCCCCAAAATAACGCTTTCCAAATGCAACCACGGCCTCAACAATACCCTCGTCCGATGAATGGTGTTAGCCATTATGTTACGCGGACGCTGCCACCAGTAAATGCACTTACTGGGCATGATTGGAGGAAATCGGGAAATCCACCCCCGACGAACTATTTCAAAACTAGGGAGGTAAATTTTAATGATTGTTATAACGACCCTGAAACTTACACTGATCATTACGAGACTTATTACGACAATTCTGACTATTCTGAATATCAATACTGGCCTTACGAATGCGATCCTTCCATTCAGGAATTTGTTGAGTATCCTCAGCCACTTCAAACTGAAACCGATGACGCCACCGTCGCCAATAATACTGAACAGGATTTTCAGAAAGCCACACGATCCGACAAGTCAAAATAGAAATAAATCTTCAAACACAGCGGCAACTTCCGTATATCCAAATCTCATCTCCTCCTTTAAAGCTATTAATAGATACGGGAGCGAACCAAAGTTTTTTGAGTCCTGTCGTAATAAAACAGTACTTTAATAACTTTCCGTTGAATTACGACCCTTTCGAAGTATGCAATGTTCACGCTACGACTAGAAGTGACTATTCCATAACTTTGCCTAGCTTTAAAGAATTCGGCGATTCAAGTGACGTGACATTTTATGTCTATAAGTTCCACGAGTTTTTCGAAGGACTTATTGGTACAGACTTATTGGATAAATGGGAAGCTGTGATAGATTACAAGAATAAGGTACTTGCAACCAAGACTGCTTCAAACCCTATCAAAGTCTATGATTCACGCAATGCCAATCTGTATGAGGACATTATCCCAGCAGGTACTTCCAAATTAATAAGAATCCCTATTAACCTACATGAGGGAGAGGCATTTATAGAAGAACAAACTATTTCTAATTGCATCATAGGTGAATGTTTGACTTCAGTTAGCAACAATAGGGGAATAGTTGAAGTAAAGAACCCGAGTCGTAATGATGTCATATTTTTGATGCATCAAGCAGTATCTGCGGAGATAAATAACATTGAGTGGGCACCTCATGATCAAAAGCCACAACGCGTTAAAGAAGTTCTCGCGCGTCTCCGAACAAATCATTTAAACGTTGAGGAACGGACAAACCTAGAGCTACTTTGTGCGCGATATGCAGATGTATTTTATTTAGACAACGAGCAACTAACTTTTACAAACAAAATTAAGCATTCCATTAAAACAACCGATGAGCTTCCAGTTTACACCAAAAGTTACAGATATCCATACGTTCATAGACAGGAGGTACAAGAACAGATAGGTAAAATGCTAGACCAGGGCATTATCAGACCGTCAAATTCAGCTTGGAGTTCCCCGATCTGGGTAGTAGCTAAAAAGGCTGATGCGTCGGGAAAAACCTAATGGCGCATCGTAGTTGACTTCAGAAAATTAAATGAGAAAACTGTCGATGATAAGTACCCTATCCCAAACATCGCGGATGTTCTAGACAAATTAGGTAACTGCCAATATTTTACTACTCTATATCTAGCTAGTGGCTTTTACCAAGTAGAAATGAACCCACAGGATATTCCTAAAACGGCATTTAATGTGGAACACGGGCATTTCGAATTTTTACGTATGCCCATGGGACTTAAGAATAGCCCGTCCACTTTTCAAAGAGTCATGGATGACGTACTTAGAGAGCTCCAAAACACTATTTGTCTAGTGTATCTAGATGACATAATAGTGTTTAGTACATCCCTTCAAGAGCATATGTCAAACCTAGAAAAAGTATTTCAAAAATTACGTGAGTCCAATTTTAAAATACAAATGGACAAATCGGAATTTTTAAAATTAGAAACGGCTTATTTAGGACACGTTATCGGCAAGGATGGTATTAAACCTAACCCAGACAAGATAGCGGCTATTAAAAAGTACCCTCTGCCAAAAACTACAACAGAAATAAAACGATTTCTAGGATTGCTAGGCTACTATAGGAAATTTATTCCTGATTTTGCCAAGATAGCAAAACCTATGACGCAATGTTTAAAGAAAGGATCTAAAATCAATTCTGATAGAAACTATATTGAATGCTTCGAAAAATGTAAAACCCTGCTAGTTAACGATCCAATCCTTCAGTATCCGGACTTTACAAAAGAGTTTAATCTCACTACGGATGCTTCAAATCTATCCATAGGCGCTGTCCTATCCCAAGGACCAATAGGGACTGACAAACCAATAGCTTATGCATCGCGAACTCTCAACACAAGCGAAATAAACTATAGCACTATAGAGAAGGAATTACTAGCTATTGTGTGGGCGACGAAGTATTTCAGACCTTATCTTTTTGGGAGAAAGTTTAAGATAGTGACAGACCATCGTCCTTTACAATGGGTAATGAACATCAAAGAACCCAACTCACGGTTGACACGTTGGAGACTACGACTTAGCGAATACGACTATACAGTTGTCTATAAACCAGGAAAAAGTAACACTAATGCCGATGCCCTTTCGCGTATAGAAATTCATAATGAAGAGTTTAGTTCGGTAGTAGTCAACACCTCAGAAAAATCGGATTCTAATTCTAGAACTGAGAGTGCACATAGCGACGCGGAAAACCCTATCTTAGAGATATCTATCACGGACGATCCTCTCAACAGATTTACGAGGCAAATTATATTCACTGTTGTAGGTGACATTAAGAGTAAGTCTACTGTCTCTAAGCCTTTTGATAGTCACACGCGAACTTGCATCCAGGTATCAAAATCCAATCTGGAACAAGACGTTGTCAACGCAATCAAAGAACACGTTAACCCAAAAATTAAAACCGGAATTTTAATCATCCCCGCATTAGAGATGTATAGTATTATACCTATACTGCAGAGTAGTTTCAAGAGTTCAGCAATGAACCTAGTACTTGCCAAAACTGAAATAGAAAACGTTAATAACTACCTCAAGCAACAAGAAATACTCAAAAACTATCACGAAGGTAAAACGAATCATAGGGGTATCAACGAGTGTTATCTAGCCCTATCGCGAAGGTATTACTGGCCTAAAATGAAAGAACATGTCACCAAATTTATTAATGAGTGTAGAATCTGTGGCCAAGCTAAATATGACCGTAACCCAGTGAGTCCTAGGTTGCAAATCGTGCCTCCACCTTCAAAGCCAATTGAAGTGGTGCATCTAGATTTACTTAGTGTCGATTCTCACAAGTACTTGACCATCATAGATGCATTCTCTAAATATGCGCAGGCATATTATCTAAGAGATGCAACAGCTGTGAGCATCATTCAAGCCTTATTACAGTTCTTCTCTCATCACGGGTGGCTCTGACAATCATAACAGATAACGGCCCCGAATTTGCTAACCAACTATTTCTAGAATTCACCAGACTACATAAAATCCACCACCACAAAACATGCCCCTACACGCCCAACGAAAATGGTATGTTAGAGCGTTTGCACTCTACATTACTCGAGCATTTGCGTATATTAAGACTAGAGCATCGCGGTGAATCAGTTCCTAACCTCATGACATACGCTGTAATTGCATACAACAGCTCCATACACAGTTTCACAAAGTGTAGACCCATCGATATAATAACCGGTCACCTAGATCCTCGTGATCCTTTAGATATGAACATAACGGAACATCTCTTACAACAATATATTCAGGATCATTCGGGAACGAATGGAAAAGGTATACGAAATAATCAATGAAACCGCACTTCATCGCCGAACGGAAATAACCGAAAATGCAAATAAAGACCGCGAACCCGAAGTGGTTTACACACCAGACCAACAGGTATTCGTTAGAAATCCGTTAGCTAATAGGCAAAAGCTAGCAGCTCGTTACTTACATGATAGAGTATTAGCGGATTTGCCAATAGGTACATATCTACACGAAAAAGAAAAATGCCACAGTACCAAAATCGCGTTTAAAACGGGTACCTAACAGTGCTCGTTTGTTACAGGACACCGAAAATACTGTTCGTACTGGCGCTGACCCGAGCTCTGAACCTGGCCCTAGCGGAAGAAATATCACTTGAAAGCCTTAGGGATGGACCAGGCATTCTTCCGTTCAACATGGGACCAACCAGTGTTATTTCTCATTACCAGTCCTTTATCCAAACTATTAATTTAGAAGCTGTGCGTAGCAGATTAGAATCTGTTAGAACCCAAGTACGAGATTTTGTGCCTAAGCTAAATGAGAAAACGTTTTCATTATACTCGCCACATATTAATTATTTGGACACAAAGTTAGCTGAAATATCTGAACAATTAGAAACGTTTGAGATCAAACGCGTAAAGAGAGGTCTCATAGATGGTCTAGGCTCGGTCATCAAATCTATTTCCGGTAACCTAGACTATACAGATGCTGTAAAGTATGACAATGCCATTTCAGTCTTAAAACAAAACGAAAACAGCTTGGCTGTTGAGATAAACCATCAAATGAGTTTAAGCAAGCAGTGGGTCTCACGTAGTTCTAATGTCACAGATAAAATAATTGACAATCAAGCGAAATTAGAAAAAGTTATAAATTCTATTCTAGCCAGTGACGTAAGACATGAAACGAACATGATTAAGTATGCACATCTAGCTCAGCTACTTCTTATACTAGGAGACAACATAGATAGCTTATCTAGCGAGTTTTCTAAAATTGAAAATTTACTAGCTTTCATAAGAGCTAAAAGTATTCATCATTCCTTACTTAACTATGATTCTTATATTAGTATTATGGGAAGACTTAAGGTTTTATATAATAAGAAAGAAATATTAGATATTACTTTTAGGGATTACTTTGATATACTTAAAATAGGTTATTATTATAAGGGTAACGATATAATCTTGGTTATCAAGTTTCCAATTGTCTATCCCACTAACTACATCCTTTACAGACTATCCTAAGCCCCTAACCGCGATGATAAAATACTCACCCCAGCCTGTCCTTATGTAGCAATCCACGAGAAAGGTCTATTGTACATAGAGACAGAATGTCCGAAGTACAATCATGGTCACCTTTGCGAGGACGACACCAGCCGCCACCACGGGGACCAGTCAACCTGCCTCCGATACCTCATACTCCAGCAGCGTGTCCACGAGTCCTGTCATTTTACCTCGGTTATCCTGTCATCTGAAGCCATGGAGCAGCTAGACGACCACCACTACGTGCTGAGCTTTCCTAATTCAACAAAAGTTCAATTAACCTGTTCTGAAGACCGATATAGAATGCTGCAAGGAAGCTACCTAGCCGTCATACCAAAAGGATGCACACTCCGTACTCCAGCTTTGACTGCAAGTAACCATCACGATCAACTTAAAGGGCAGATATTGAAAATTATGGATATAGCAATCAGTAACAAGGAGCCGTATAATGTACTGGTAAAGAGGATCTTGAAGCTGAACACCATAGACTTGGGTCACCTGCATTCGAGTTATACTAAAATCACCTTACAAGAGCCAGTAACTTTAAAACCCTTAAACATAGATTCTGTATACCACACTACAATACCGGTATACATCCTTCTATTAGGCGCAACTATGCTTATCATTATCGTCATACTTTGTCGTCACAGAACGAATAAGCAGAAGTATCTAAAGAAGCCAGCGATCCAATATCTCTATCTGCACTATTTTCGAAGAAAGTCTGCAAATAGTTGCAGATCTTGCGGAGGGAGATGTTAAGCAACGACCCACCATGGAAACCGATGACGCAGATTCACATTACCAACTCACATGAGGACGGTACTGCAGTTTCGCAATCAAGCCACCGGCGTTCGACCTACCAAGTGCTACACGGAATCAGACCACCGCGCATCGTGGAACCATCGTGTCAGCATTACGAAATTTTTAACTTGCGGACCATTGTATCGATGAACACTCACTTTTTATTCTCACATCGAATGGATTGTCGTGTCTTATAATTATAAAATAAATGTATTATTTTAATTAATTAAATAACTTTAAAATAACTTCGGTTTTTTTTGCATCCTCGACTTCAGCCGTACGTATTTAATTTGTAAATATTTACGTATACAATTTGAGGAATGGCAAATGTACAAACCTATGGCGGGAATTGACATGGCCGTATCTGAATTTGTAAACTTTTCAAACTCACGTATAATAAACGTATATTAGAGTCTTGACGTCGATGTTTACCTATAAGTGCCAGTGAATGTACACGAGGCTAGAAAATTCAAACAAGATAGTAAATGGCACTTTTTTTCTATGGTACTCTAATGATATCATTTATTTCCAGTATCAGTAGGTACTTGTATTGTCTCGCAATGTCTCTAAAAATATTTTCTTGTAGGTTTACTTTTTGTCTTGCACTTATTTTTAAAAGTGTTCGCATCTCAGATAAATTTACCTACGTCTTAAGCTAGTATGAA
Source organism: Selenia dentaria (assembly GCA_917880725.1). NCBI lineage: Eukaryota > Metazoa > Arthropoda > Insecta > Lepidoptera > Geometridae > Selenia > Selenia dentaria. Next base: position 1,165,587 of record OU862896.1, on the reverse strand, counting down.
TCCATTACTTAAGATTCTACTCGTAGTTACGAGAACCCCATCTCCAAGCGGGAGTTCGTTGAAGAATCTTTCGTTGCGTAATAAAAAAAACCTGCTTCATCTTTTTGGCGCACAATCTTTACTAAACACCAAGTTAGACTATTAAATTTTTTTTTATCCTAGAGTAATGATTTAAATTAAACGATTACACAACAAAAACACTGTGGCCGTTTTTTTTTCAAACATGATCCACATCTCCACAGATTTATCTTCCAAAAACATATTTCCATTTTAACAAAACAGCTAAATTTCCAGGGTAATTTTTTTCAGGGAGTACCCTCATGAATTCCCCAGGATGTTGACGTAAATTAATTCAAAAAGCGTTGTTTTGATAAATAAGTGCCCGCAGTTCGTACAATAGGTGCTTGTAGGTAACGGCCTTACCGTAATTAAACGATTACACGCTTGAGTGGAGGGGAGTTAGGTATAGCTATAGTATATATGTAGACTATGTATAGGGTAACACTGAAATGCTTTCCGGTAAAGTTTGTTACGTTAAATCTTTGTGCTCTTTGTGATCATATAACAAAAAGAGTTTAATCCAGATAACTTCAACCTGGTCTACGCTTTTATTAATTTGATTAAAACCTTGTCACCATTGATGGTAACCCTGATGGGGGCCGAAGATGCGATGTTGACATCTCTCGCTCTGCCTGCTTAATCAACGCTTGTAGGGAAAACGTTCTACCTATAGATATTTACTCTTACTTACTTTGCTGACGGTACCAAAACTAGCCAGGTCTAAGCACTACAACAAAAGAGGTTTGATAACAATTTCATACTTAACAAACATAATATTTACTGTTATAGTTTTAAATCAAACTGTTTGCTATTATCTTTTTTTTAGCAATTAAATGAGAAGACGGACAAGCTGTGTGCTGTTAAGCACTGCGCATGTCAGTTATTTTGCCACCAGCTAAGGTCTGTAGTTTTGCGTAGCACTGTACTACGCACTCTGCACTCCTAGACATTGAGTTTTGCGTCTCATTCAGCCAGTAGTTTCACTTGCTACAGCGCCCTTCACACCCTAACGCAGTAATGCTTACGCACTATCGCTTCGCGACACTGCAGAGGTACCGACCAAGACGGCATCTTGTACTAACGTCTTACCAGCTAGTAAATCAGGTTTCCTTGCTACCTACGATTCGCATCCCGTAGACCTCAGGAATAAACTACTTCGTCGCGTCACAGAGAATACACTTTATTATGGAACTGTCGTAAAACATAAAATTTTCAGAGCATTCATAAGTGCCCAAGTGTACCTACCTAGTTTTTTTATATCAATCTGTGATAAGATGAGCAAATCACTCGCACGATGTTAAGCGTCCTGTATATTATAGTGATAGGCTAGCGTTATATATATATTCAGAATCGGAAACTACAACAGTTCTAAGCCCTACACGGCAATGCACTTCGATTTCACCCTGAGATATAAGATGATTAATCTCTTGCCCTGTTACTTCGCTTGGAAACATTGTTAATTTAATTAACAATGTTAAATAAGTCGCTTAAGTTCTAACACCGCGGAAGTCAAAATTTGGCCGAAATACGATATTTACGTCATTCGATAGGGAATCGAATGACGCATCGTTTGACCAATCAAACACGAGGATTTGAACCAATGGTAACGAGTTATTTAAAAAACAAAAACGCCGCGGATGTCAGCGTCGTACAGAAAGCCACAGCAATACCGCGTAACTCAATTTCATTCCATACTGTGTCGTGTCGTGACAAGTTCTCCGTGGGACTTTATCGAAAACTTAGGTAAATATTATTTATATTACAAATACTATTGTTTAATTAAAGATATTATATAGTTGTAAACACTAACTAGATGTGAACTTTCGATAATGACATGTTTCTGAATAAAAATAAATAAAAACAAGGACATATACTTACCCTCTCAGTATGCTGCAATTTCTAAAGAGGTTCGACCTAAACAACCTTTCATTGTAAATTTTTTTGATTATTTTTTTTATTAATTACGATTTTTTTGATGATTACTCCAATAAAAAAAAAATATGTATGACTCAATCCGCCCTGGTCGCGTTGCTAAAGATCCTAGAGTAACAGATATAAGAGCATTAGAGTACAGTCCCTCTGGTATCATTAAATATAAATTAAATTTTAAAGATGAATATGAAGAGTTACCTCGACGAAAATCTAGCCAGAAACGACAAGGCCCAAGACTTAAGCTATACAATACCCACATAAAGATAAATGAAACAAAGTGGAAACATCTACAAGAATTGAAAGCAGTAATGCCTTCAGACTGTCACAATTTGTATGATAATCTACCTCATTAAAGACTGATTAATCTATTTTATGAAGAATAATTATAAGTAGATGTTTTATAGTATTTTAACTGTTATTTTCTTGATATTTCTTTAAAAATATGTTGCGTCGGTTTGCCATCTTTAGTTATAAGAAACAGATGATAATAAATGACTAAGTTAGGCTAAGACTATGTTAGAACTAAACATTGTTTTAAAATAGTTATTTCTAGATGTCTCCTAATACCACTAAGTTAATTGTACCAAAAATGCTGTTTTGTGATCTCATTACCTTTATGATGCTAATTGCTAGTTACTGAATACTTTCATATAATATTGAAATGTTGTGGCCAAAAATTTTAATTTGTGGTCTTAGTTTATATTAAGTTTATTATAAAGCTAAAATACTTCAAATTACCAAGTTTGTTATAATTACACACTAATTATTACTCCAAGTATCCACTAAGAAATCAAAGCTATTTATTCTAGCGTAAGTCCCATAATTTACATAAAAAATATGACAACACCGCGTATGTCACCAAAAACACAAAGAAACTAATTTTATAGAATTATTAATTGTATAGTCACATTTGTTACGTATTGTAATATTTTATTAAAATAAAATTAACTTTTATTATAGGTTTGATTTAAAATAAAACAGTTTATTTGCTCTCCTGTATAGTTGCCTGTTTTGACTTCCGCGGTGTTAGAACTTAAGCGACTTGTCCTTCCACGATACACAGTAAGTAATGTTTGCACACTACTGCCTCACGATTGAATAACTGGGAAAGGTGTGATAATTCTCCAGGTGGACTCTGCAAAAGTACTATAACACTACAGCCGTGCGATTCTCTAATGATTCGTCGTTGCGATCGTCGACGAGCTCATCGATGTCAAATACTTTATGAGATATCGCCCTTGTACATAATGTTGTTTGTCCAGCGTTTCTTGTCATCTCGTCATTTGTTTCACGGATGTTGTCAAAGATGCAACGATGTTTGCTCTTAGAGAAGATTCTCAAGCTCTCATATTTCATCCTGATATTCGTCTGAACTCTGGTATTGATAAAGATTCGGTCAAACCTCGTGAATTATTCAGTGAACTTATATATTCGCAGTTTTTAAGATGGCACATTTTTTTCTCTGATGCTTCCAAATTATCCGATGAAAGTGTTGTTGGGGCAGCAGTTTGGTTTCCTTCTTCCAAAATTATTTTGAGTTTTAAATGTCCTTCTTATGCTTCAGTCTTTTCAGGCGAAGCTCTTGATGTCTTGGAAGCGATTCGTTACATAAAGTCTCACAAGCTAAACAATTCCATAGTTTTCTCTGATTCTAAAAGTTGCCTTCAATCCATTTTATCCAACCCCTTCCGCTGTTCTTCTCGCTTCCCCCTAATTCTTCAGATAAAACAATGTCTATTTGAGTGCCACAGTATGGGTTTAAATGTTGTTCTTGCCTGGATTGCTGGTCATTCTGGAATTCCAGGTAATGACACTGCGGATTCATGTGCCAAGGCTGCTTTAAATATTAGTTCTCTGGAACATTTCAAGCTATATTCACACGATCTCTCCCTTCTCCCTAAATCTCATCTACATGATTCTTGGTCCAAATACTGGGAATCGTCAAAAGTTCTAAAAGGAAAGTATGATGGCTACATTCAACAGTTTCTTCCCAAAACTCCTTGGTTTTTCAAATTTCGCAAATTCAGCAAAGTCACTACATCGACGGTCTGCCGCCTCCGGCTGGGTCATGCTTGTACCCCCGTTCACTTGGCCAAACTGAGGATTCGGGATAGTTCGTTATGTGAATGTGGCTTAGAAGAAAGAGACTATGATCAAATTTTCTTTAGCTGTCCAAAATTAAAATATTCACTGTATGATATTCTTACACAAAAAATATCCCGTCCTATTTCATTCAAATCTCTTCTGTCCCTTACTTTTTCTTCTTTAATTAACTGTATATTATGTAATTACATTAGTAGAAATAAAATAAAATTATAATATATTCCTTAATATTTATTTTATAAATGTATGAATTATTATTAGTATTATTTTTATTATAAATGATATGATGTTTTTGTTTTGAATTTTGTTCTTATTTATGTTGTGTTTGTGTGTGTTTAGAGTAATCACTGGAGTGGAACAGTTTGTTTGATTCTCTCTTCTAATCACCGACCATATTCTAAAAGTTTACTTTAATTTCTCCTACAGTTTATGAAACTATCATGTAACAGATACTGGCAAAGTTGCGACACTCAAACAAGTCGCAGGGGCCATACACAAAGAATCTGGATAGAGAAGACGCACGGCAGAAGACAAGTAATAGACAGGTAGGTACTTTGATACACTAGTGTTCATATATAAAAATCAGATGTGCTTAGCCGATAAGTAGAAAACCATAATACCTACACCTAGATGCCTATTTGGATATTGAATTTTTATATTTGCTAATACACTTCAAAACTATACAGCAATGATTATATAATTTCGTTCGATAGCGCCGATTAGAGTTTCCGAGCTAATTCCAACTCGATATCTGTAATAGGCCACGTAATCTAGCGGCTGGAGCAATCTTCATGTACATTCGGTCGATACACGCAGAATAACTTACAGAGTAGGCTATCTACCACATAAATGAGACCCTGACCCCCGACTTGCCCTAATTGGCCGTCTAGTGGTGGAGACAAAATAGCAAGTACTAATAAGCTCCAAGTGTAGAAGTGATAAAGGGCATAACGCCGGAAGTAGCGCTCTAGTGAAACCGCAGCATATCTCTCTGGACATCCTTAAGCCATCCACACTAACATTGCCTCTTTCGTCGCCAATTATGGGCCTTTTAGTGAGTTGCAAGTCGCCACCTGCTTAAATATTTGAGATGAGACTAAAATTGGCAGGTACCGTAGTCTCATCAATAGCCATTTTCTTTATCATTTACTAGCTGCTCTCCGCGGTTTCACCCACGCGGTGATGTATGATGATGATGATGATGAATCTTATATAGCCTATGTTACTCAGGGTGAATGTGCTTTTCAATGGTGAAAGAATTTTTAAAATCGATCCAGTACTTTTCGAGCCAATTTGTTACAAACATACATACAAATCTTTACTCCTTATAATATTATTATATAGTATAAGTATAGAAGAGTTCATGTCAAAAGTTCTACTATGTTACCAATTTGATTGTCACATTCATCCCAAATCCATTGTACATTTTATACCAAACAGGCCTCTACACTACTACAGCTACAGCTACACCCCCACTTATGCATTTGTAAAGGTCCGGATGAAATCCGTGAAATAAATGTGATCAGAAAATAATGATAATATCAGAGTTGACCTTCTGCACTCTGTGGTCCTGTGTTCTAGAACGTACCGGAAGTGAGTGTTGGACGGAAATGCGCATGGCGCCGATTGCGTCGACGTGTTATGTATGTAAAGCGAAAACGGAAACGGAATATCTTCGCGTCAGACGGATATTGCATTCTATATTTATATGTCTAAAGAACCGTATTTTAAACTAGCTATAACCTGCAACATAAGTCAAAGTCAAAATCATTTATTCAATTTAGGCATCAAAGATGCACTTATGAATGTAAATTTTTCATTCTAATGTACTTTAAAGACTACCGCCGCGTTCCAAAATATATAGAGCCTACCGAGAAGAAGTGGCAAGAAACTCGGGGCCATTCTTTTTATATAGATGTTTTTACAATGTTTTTACTTAGGTAAATTAGGTATAGCAATATTGTAAATTATAATTATAACAGTAAATTGGCACACGCGTGATACTCAGCTCCTAGCGCGCTGCTCTTTTCGCAAAGATTCTAAATTAAAATGTTTTGTACGTTAAAATAGTACTCTACTTTGAACTGCGACCGAGTTGTTCTAACGAAATGTGCTGGCGCCAATCATAGCGCTATCTATCCATTAGGAATTTAATATAAATTCATCCAATTAAAGAGTGTAGCGACGGCAGGATGTGACAAATTGCAGGAAGCGGGAGTACCACCCTCCTCCCCTTGTTACCGCTCTCTCCCTTGTTACTATGCGCTGAGGTGCAGAATATGTATTGCCCGAGTAGTATTTTAAGATAGATTAAAATGTGGAGTCAGGAAATATTGTAAGCTGGAAGAAGAGTTTACTGTATGAGAGCACGAAATTTAATAATTTTATCTTTGCGTTCGAAATGCGAATAATAAATAAAATCTGTGCGTATATCGGATAAAGGTAGTTAGGTATATAAAGCAGTTTATATACATATAGGTAGTATCGGATAAAGCCTCTTTTCCACAATGCATAAGGCTGTTGCTCCCACCTCTGCGACAGTTTTTTTCTGCCGGTAATATCCATCATTATAGTCAACCTCTTTCTTCTTTTTCTGATCTTTTTAACCTACTTCTACAAAGGAGGATTTCAATGTTCGACTAATTTATATATATATGTTTATTGATTTCGCCCCATTTGTAGACCGATTCTCAAAATTCTTTTTTATTTGAAAAAGTTCCAAGGTCAACTTCCAAGGTCATCAACTTTATTGAAATTTTACAATGTCAATCGTTATTGACGGTGAATGACAATCGATCCCGTATGTACGAGTAGCAAGGGTCCGTAAAACGAGTAAAAAGTACAATTTGAATAATTTAATATCGACTTCCATTCTATTCAGTTATGTGAGTGTATCTCAAAAACTACTGGATCGAATTTGATGAAATTTAAATGGGACCACACGAGAAGCACCAGTATTCAAACAAAAAAGAATTTTGAGAATCGGTTCACCCTATTGAGGTTTGAGTACCTCCTCCTTTTTGGAAGTCTGTAGAAAAATTTAACTAACTTCAACCCTAAAAAGGGTGATATGACTAGGTAGGTATCATGATACTTAGTTCAAAAATACCTATTAATATTGTGCTCATGGTACCGGCTTCAACAAGTTATTTCATACTATTTAGTGTTGATGTCGGTTCCATTGTTAGGTTTTTTTACATTCAACCTATATTTGGCAACAGCCAAATATAAGCGCTTAATAATAATCGCTTAAGGATTTTACAAAATCGTTAAGCGTTTAAATCAAGTACATGTAGAAACACAAAAGGCATTCATTCCGACGCGACTGCATTTACCCCGTAAGCCTTTCTCTCATTACTCAGCAGTGCTAACAAGAAAACTCGAAGGAAAGTTTTACCTTATTTATTAAACCCTGTTGCCCACAACCATTTCTGCTTTTGTTTATACCTGTCACTCTAGAACTATGTTTGCATAAGATGAAATTTCGAACCTTTATCTATATGTAAGTTTTTTTTAGTTTACTTTGTCTATATGTAATATGTATTTTAAATGTGTAAGATCTTGCATACTGTTTTGTGTGTGTATATATATATATATAAAATATATATATATATATATATATATATATATATATATATATATATATATATATATATACCTACCAAGTGCTGACAAATATATGAATCTTGAATCTTAGATATTTGTTTAGGTTTTTTTATACTTGATAGACTAGTTTTGACTAGTATCTCAATGGACGGTCAGTGATGATGAACACGCGGCTAGGTGCTTAGCGACAGTAGTAGCTAGCCAGGCGGACACCAGCAGTGTCATCACCATGCTGTCAATTTCATCAAGATATTACTTTCACCAAACCGCTTAAGAGGATTGCATAGCTAGTACTTTCCATACCAAAAGAAAAAAAAAACTCTTTTCTTACTTTTAATATTGTCTGATTTCAGTAGTTTTTTTTTTCATGGAATCCTCACATTGTTTACATAATAATAATAATAATAATTAGTTTACATAATTTAGCCTAGTTGGTCACTGGCGTCTGACAGGGAGAGTCAGAAGACGCGGGTTCGAATCCCGTCCGAGGATGGAATTTTTCTCGCTATACATTTCAATGTTTGAGATCGCTAAAGCAGGCGTTAGTGCTTTAAAAAGTAATACTATAAAAATTACAAGGGCTGCGATGTCAATACGAAAGTTTGAGTATTTCTAAATATTGCTTCTTTCGGTTGGATGGTACTGTTCAACTGTCCAATAGATGTCGCTCCGTCTCCGCAAGACAGTTAGTTAAATAGAGAGTTAAAAAACCAGAACCTCGGTGGCCTAGTTGGTCAATGGCATCTGACACGGAGAGTCAGAAGACGCGGGTTTGAATCCCGTCCGAGGAAGGAATATTTCTCTCTATAAATTTCAATATTTGAGATCGCTAAAGCAGGCGTTAGTGCTTTAAGAAGTAATATTATGGAAAGTACTAGCTATGCAATCCTCTTAAGTTGGGAATGGATCCCGCGGCTGTCTCATCGATAGCCAGCACTTGTTACCCTTCTCCTACCATCTCTTATTGTCATGTCAAAGTCACATTTTAGTAAAGTGGCTGTATTACTAACACTTTCTAGGGCGATTGACGAGGAAAACACAAAACCTCATCTCTTGATTTGCACACTTTGCCTACGTTCCCTATTATATCATAAATTCATTACAAATATTTAACAGTTAATTATGTATCTTTTTTACACAATTAAAACTCGACGAAATACAAACCTTGGAATTTAATACTTAACCAATGACCACTATTTACGTTAAGTACCTCTCGCTGAACTATATATGGACCTAGATATGGGCTAAAACAGTACTTGCAATACAACGAGTGCAAAAACCGTGTGCGCGGTTCTGTTTTACCATGTCACCCCTTTTCTAGTCAAACACAATATTCTCAACATGAAGACTAGACGAGAGCGTCACCTAGCCTGCCTCACTCAGAAAGTTATCTGGAGCAAAAAGCCCGAACATCGTTTTGAAAAATGTACATGGACCAAGCACATTCACACATTTAACACTCTCTCTAAACACAACAATTGTCTGTCGATACCACAACACACTTCTGTGCGATTTAAAAGATGCTTTAAATACAGAGCTTCAACAGTGTGGAATAACCTTCCTCCACCTCTGAGGCAAAAAAATTGTTAAAGTTATTTTACCTGATCAGCAAAAGAGAAATTTTGAAGCAACCTTTAAAACATAAAGTTAAATATCAAGTTACACCCTCAAAACTGCAAGTATACACATTCACACACTCAAATGCACATATTTCATTACAACATAAACACAGCACTTACGGCTCTATCATATGCATTGATGTAATGTATTTTATTTATTTGTTAGTACAGTGTTGTTCCATCGTACGCTTAGTTTCTATGTGTAGCTGTTTTGTATTTAATAAGAAACTCTACGTAGTCTTCCTCTTTCGCTACACCTATCTCGGCGAACACCAGCCCGACCCGAGCGTAGGGGTACACTGAAAAACAGCGTCGCGGAAGCATGAAAATGTCACGCGACTTATGCCGAGTATATATAAATTAACCCTTTTGCCAGCAATAATCACCTTATGTAACATTGTCTGTATACTGTTTTTTGTGTTATTTGTGTGGCAATAAATAAATATTTCATTTTTCATTTTCATTTTCATATGAGAGTTTTGCGAATAAAAGAGCTTAAAATTCTCAGCCTCAGAGTCTCCATTCTACAGCTGTGCGCTGAGCACGAATAACTGCGTAAATGTAACGTAACGTGTCGTTCACGTGCAACAGTACAAACTGTCATTTATCCAGCGCAACTGTGACATAGATAACTCATAGTTTGATCGCGAAACTTGACATGTTGACGTTCGATACGAATACTTTTTCGCAACTTGTTTGTGCTACAGTCTCTGATATGTCACTGTACCACACACGTCCCTTCCCCACACGTATCTAATGTGGACAAAAATGTCCCATTACCCCAGTTTCCATTTCTTTTTCTATCCCGCATAATTCACTAATCAACTGTAAGCATCGGATCACGTGATCCGTTACCGTAACATTTTCTTTCCCGACGGCTTGACTTTAGATGGTTAACGGTAGGGGGAGTGGTGGGGGCTATAAGGGATTAACTTTAATCGGGATGTCATGGGTTCCATTTATAGACTAAACAAATTCAACATTAAAATACTATCGAAAATAGATAAATTTATTTTTCAAATGAAGTTTTTCAAGTGAAAATCACGCTATTTAAAGCATATTGTCAAGGTCTCTACGCGGGCAGTCTGTGGTTCGATTGTGACAAAAGGTCGCTGGATGTTCTACGCGTCCAATATAATAATATATACAGAATGTTGTTGGGACTGCCCCGGTTTTTGCAGCGCTTCAGAAATGTTCGTAAATACGCGAACCGATAGTTTTCACGCCATCATTCGCGAAAAGGTCGCGTCATTGATGAGTAGAGTGCGGACAAGTCCGGACAGCATTCTGAAAACGGTGGCGGAGAGTTTCCCCTCTCCTTTTTTGAGGCATTTTGTGCGGACGGTAATGTCATCCGCTGCCTAAAGTGCTTCAATAAAATTTATTAAATCTTTCTTATGTTTTTCAATATTAATTTTAATTTTAATTAAGTAGAATAACATAATTAATAAGTCTTAGCTGTACTAATAATTGAAAATTTAATTGAATTTAACCCTACGATTACGATGATTAAAGTTTGCGAACCAGTGTGCGCAAAAACACCGCGAAAATCTGCCATTTCAAAAATGTGCGCGCGGTAATTTAGTTGTGGTAAAATATAGATTTTTTAGCAAATGCATGCAGGTATTTTGTATAAATAACATAAAATTACACTTAGTATCCAGTACATCCTATTTGATTGTTAGAATAAGTCATCTGTTTCCTATGAGTCAAACTATAGTGGTAAAGTCAACCAGATAACACAACAAAGAGACGACATATGATAAAAAATTATTAAATATACGTTTTAACTTTTAAGTTATAAATGCTTATTATTATTAAGTTATATCAAGTGTTTCAATAACAGGAAATGTGAGGAATTGTACAAAATATAAACCTTAAAAAAAGGTTGTCTGTAAAGCCGGTTTACGGACGATAATTTTACGTGATAACGTCATGAGACAAGCCGAACGCTTAGGCCGAGCATGCCTCTCTATCGCTTGTTCCGCGCTCTCGCTTGCACGCTCGGCTCAGACGGAACGTGACAACGATCATACTTATTCGTTCGTGCAGCCGGCGTTCATCGATTTGTAGACGTTATCACGTTAAAAAGTCTCCCTGAAACTTTCGTTACTACCAACTATTGTCGTAAAATAACTGTTAATTTTTTGAAGATTCTGTTATATAGGTACAGGTAATATTTATCTACAATGTAAACGTTTCACAGCCATTTCTGCTATACTGGAGATTATGAGCATTTCCCGAGAAAATGGCATAAAACATGTTAAACATTGTCGTATACGACTAAGAACCAGTCGTGCGTTTGTACCGTAACCGTAGTAACAGTAAAGCAAGTTTGAAACACGACAATGTGAACACATTTCAACTGGCTGATCAACTGTTGTAACAGTTGTAATCAACTACGTACAGTACAGCTGGCTAATGCCAGGTATTTACCAACCATTTTTTTAATAAACTCGGTACAAACAATAAGTAGGTGCCTGACTTTAAAGAGGAATTTCTAATATAAGCATAATTAATCAAGTGGAGATGCAAAGTGGAAATACAAGTCGAGACAATGGAATTGTGTAAATTTCAACACAATAGATTCAAGACAATAGATTGTTTAGAAAATTTGAAGTTTGAACACTGAACGATTTTGGCAATATTTGGCAAGAGCATTTAGTACCAAGAACGTGTAAAATATCAGCAAAATTTGTCAAGTTCTTGTCGAAATAAATATTTGTCAAAATTTTCTGAATGTCGATGACATGCAGGGAGCTCAGACTGAAAAAAATTGCTGTTGATAAGACTGTGTTCCCGAAGTCCACTGTACGCAGAACTACTAGTTAACTCTGTTTCTATATGTTATTAAACCAGTGTTCTTAATATTTATCAATAAATTGTTGGATTTAAGCCATGTCACAAATTTTTCAATATGTTACATAAGGCAGGCTCGAGATCTTGTTTTGATTTGTTCGTAAACAAAACTGAGCTTTCACCAGCAAATAGAACTATATTATATGGTAGTCACATGAATGACACAATAAAGGTCCGAGTACACTTCCTTGCGGCACACCTCGCATCACCAAAAAAGGTGGTGGTATACGGTGTTTTTTTAATCTTTATATACATTTGTGTAATTTTGTGTGATCAATAACAATATAATAACAGGCCATGCCATTTCGGTGATTATCCTTAACAAACAGACAAAATAGAAGTTGTATTTGCTATATGTACCGTATATCTGCATCATGCGTTTGTTAAAAAGTTCTTTCTTTGAAACATAAAGTTGGAACATAAAGTTCCCTTACTGCTCACATTGCTATAATATAAAAATCAGTGAGCCGTGTAGTTGATCATCGCTGAGATGTGATACGACTCGTGCGATGTAAATGTAACGCGGATCGTATATCTCGGGCTCGGGGCTATGGACGGGTTATGTCGGTTTACTGGTAAACCGGTAAACTGCTATTCCTCTTTCAATTTAGAAATAAAACTGGTAAGGAAACGTTGCTTACATTTCATTTTAAAGTTCAACTTATATAAGAGTTTCGCAATTGTTTTATTTAAAATATAATTTTGTTACCTTTGATGTTTTAGATTATAAGTTATGTTTCGTTTGAAAAAAAGTTTGCAATCGGATCGTATTGTTTGTATATAATGTTTTCATACCACCTGCTTGAAATGTTTAATAACATATCACGCAATATCATCGTAAAGCAAGGCATTACATCCTCGAGGATGTAATATTGTATGATACTCCCGTGGGTGTAAAGTGATTTGGGTTTGGAACGTTAGTTGTAGGGAAACTCTTATTACGGAGACAGCATACAGAAAAAAAAAAGAAAAAAGGTGCGATTGTACTATAGAGAGTGTGATTGATGTGCGCCGCGTTGCTATGGGTTACGCACGGACTCTCTCTGCGCATTCAAGGTCATACTTCAAGTTACATGCCGCGATCTGGTGTTTGGTGTTATTTTAACAATGTAACCAACGTTATATACACATAACGTGGTTCCATGTACTTGTTAGTTATATGAGAAGGCGCGCATGAATACAAAACAAATTTCATTTCATAGTTAAATTTAAAGGGCTTAAGCTCTGAATAATAAAGGCGATAATAGAGTTATCGGTGGACGAAATTTTAAATTTGTTAAATGCTAAAAAATAATAAATGTGGAACATGTTACGTTGACAGATTTATTTCAAGTGTGAACCTAAGCGATAATATTTTTCTTTTATATTATTGGTTCCCATTAACGCAAGTATTGATTTTTAGGGTTGGCAGATTTCTAAAACTAAACATTTATTCAGAAATTGTTATAAGATTGAAGTAAATTTAGTATCATAAACAAATATTATTAATTTAACATGAAATGGATACTTATTATTCTACTATAATGTTTATACAAGTTTTCTCTATAAAATTAACGGAAAGTTTAATTAATAAAATTCTACGTGTTAGTATCATTTTAAAATGACGTAGGTAATATATATGCGAAAGGAGTTTTGTAATGTATTTGCAGTGTAAAGCTATGTTGCTTACAGCTACATAACTACAAGAAAGGTTGAGTTTACATTCAAAATGATGATGTAAATAAATTAAATATTTAATGCTCATTTAAGTGAAAAATACATTTGCGAGCTATGTTAAATACAAATATAATTTAACCTGATTTTGGTATTAACTTGTAACTATAAACAAACCAAAATTTTGTTCAACCCTAAAACACCTTCTTAATTTCTTTCAAAGGGCGTAGTCAAATAATCAACCATATAGTCGACTGCAGTATGTAATGTTCCGACAAATTAAAATGTTTTTTTTTATGTATAGAAATACTTTGCATTTCAATATGAAATTTATTAATGGTTTTGACGGTGTGTTGAATGTTGTTGTTTTAATATAAAATAACAGGAAAATATAACAAATAGATTCAGAGTCGCCTATCTATCTGAGGGATAGGTTCCAAAAGTTAAGTTGCTAGCTGAAAAGATAAATGTAAATATTCAATATAACATATAATAAGAATTTACTAGCTTTTGTTGATGTAATCATATTTGCTGGAAGTTCGTCTACTGCATCAAGGATAACATATTATGGCCAGAAATTTCAACAAAAAATTGAAGTGCATAAGTGGATTTCAGTTAAGCGACGATTTTATCAAAATCTATAAATTTTGAACTAATGTGTGTCTCAAGTATCTGACAGGCGTGAGACTTGGCTAAAATATTGGAAATATTTGTTAATTTTGAAGAGTTACATGTGGCAGTCGGGGTCCAGCCAACGTTGAAAACGGTCGAAATCAGGAACATCGTAAAGATTTCCATTTCATAAATAATGTCGCGAGTGAGTGATAAAGTGAAATAAATAGAAGTCTTTTTCAATGAGCTAAATTTCAATTGTGCAGTGTTTATTTACATGAAGTCATTGTTGAATTTTAAATTTATATGTAATATAGTAATTCATTAGTTCGCGAGTGAGTGTTAAAGTGCAGTGCTAATTTATGTAGAGTCAATGATAACTTGTATGTATATATGTAATATTTTATGCATAAACTTAGTTTATTTTATTTAAGTTTCAGTTTAGCGACATAGCGGCTGTCGGCGGTTTTCGACTACGTTGTATTTATAATTTATATGTTAGGGATCTGAAAAATGCGTTCACTTTCCTTTTACAGAGATAGCAGCTGGGTGGACTTCGTTGGTCATTTTATTGTAAGGGTAGAATATTTTAGGTACTGTATTGCTAGAAAACTAATTATGAGAAGTGCTGATTGTCTGTGTGTTTATGAAGTGAATTACCAAACATCGCAACAAATGTTAAAATTTCAAATGGAGTCTTTCTTTACAATACTATTTAATTCAAATTCCGCACATATTCATTTCTTTCATCAATTCAATTTTGTCTACATTAAACGGATTTATAATCAACGCAACGAACATAATAAGCTTCATCATCATAAAATTTCAACGTGACTCTGATTAATTATCACTAATCAAACTGAAATGAAATAATTTCATTTCTAAACTGGAGGTTTACTCAAGGAATTGGAGCATTGTAATATTTACTTTACAATATTACGAATTATAAATGATATCTACATATATTATGGAAGGAGACAATCACCTTTGGACGAGACTTATCAAAATACATAAATCAGATATTATAATTGCTACAAATACTTTTCTGTTAAATCTCCATAAAAATTTACAACAATATCTTCTTATTAATAAATATACTCTTAATACAAATACAAAACTAATTAAATAAATAAATTTAGGTACATATAGGTACATACACTATTTAATTCACGCGGGGATGACAAGATGTCGGCAGAAACCTTATAACACGAAGAGACGAAGAACGGACGCTTGCTAATCATTGTCGCCACAGCAGGGAAGTGCTAGCCACTGGGGGGGAAAATTACTCAGAGTCTTGATCAACGTCTGGATTCAAGCCTGCTGAATTCATGACCGCGATCGGATTCGTACATTCACTAGGTACACATACACACACGAGTCATTAAATTCCTTTAGGGTTAGTTCGCGTTATTTGGAATTTAGTGATTAAATAATATTCGTTACTAGGTAAATTAAACATAAAATAGTAATTTAATTTAAACATCGGGTAATTAAATTGAATGATAGATAAGTATGTTTTTAAATAAAACAAATCGTAGTCAAATGATCGGTATGCGCGTGACGGTTTGAACGTTTAGATTCTTGGAGAAGTGTAGGTTGAAATCAACTGACGGATTTGCTGGTTCCTGGAGTGAGGTGCTAGGGTGCAGGGAGCCTCAAATAAATCAAATCGTGTAGGGTTCCTATTTATAGATCTTAAAAGGTCTAGATTCCACAACTCCCCCTTTCAATTTATTTTAGGAATTGCTGTCACAGATTTGGCTAAGAAAGAAGTGTGGTTTGTATTATAACATGGTGTCTATAACTTTATATTTTATATTCCTTTAAGTTATATTATTGTATGTTATATGTTTATAAATGTATGTGTATGTGTGTGTTACAAATTATGGCCATGAAGAAAGAAGATCAAGAATCCAGCCAACAGTAGCTGTTTTCTGTAAGTTGCATGCTTTCAGTTGCTCCTTATATTTTCTTTATTTGTCCTGAATTTATTTGATTTCTATTTGATGTGTTTCTTTTGACAGCAATATTTTATATTTGTTTTTTTTATGTGTTTGTTTTGTGTGTACTATTTGATTTTACTTGATATGTTTTATTTAATTTGTTTCATTTGATTTTTGAACTGAATTATATTTGATGTGTTTTATCCCTCTTTTCAGGAACTTATTTTCACTGCCTATTTATAATTTTCAATTAAACTTACCAATATAAAATTATTATCTAATTCATTCCATTATTGGCTTATTAAAATATACAATATAAATTAAACACAACGTAAAGGGTCCATAATAATATACATTCTAGACGATCACATTTGGCCAAAGTTATAAATAATACCAGCTAGTTACAAAATGTTACGGTATTGACTAGGTAGATTTAGTTTTGACTAAATACTTACATTATATGTAAGCTATTTAAGTTACAACAACTTCGTTAAAATGTTATAATTTTGAACGTGGTGCATGTAACTGTACAGAAATATTGGGAGCTCCAAAAGCAATTAAATCGTGGTTTACATCTCGTGAGTACTAATTATAACTTAGTTAACAACCGCGAAAGTTTAAAACAGTGTTTTACATAAAATGTTCTATCCAAAAATATTGCTTTATTGATAATTGTAATCAATTTAAATATTAATATATTTTACTCTTAACTAAATATCTGCTTTGCTCTGAGTGTTTACTGTTTCGCAGTAGGTATGAAAAGTAGAGTATGCACGTCGAGGATAAAGCCTGTCTTCGTCTAGCGCGGCTTTAACCTCTTGCTTCAATCAGGACTCTACACTACATAACTCCCTCTTCTCCTCCGTTCCGAGTCCGAGTCTCCGTTACACTCAGGGTTCAATATACCGCCCGTGACGTAAGATACTGCTTCTACTTTTACACAATCTACTATTAAAAACTCATACCCCTGCACTATGACTTCATGTGTCGTGGGAGGCATGGACACACACATACACAACATCCAAGACCCGAGAGCAAATATGTTGCTTATTACACCAATATTTGCCCTGGCCAGCGATCCTGGGATTCCTGGGACGGACCAACTGAGCTATAATAGGTGTATTGGACACGTTGTCTTCCAAGCTCGGCTCCAAAAAATGCAATGCTTTCAACTTGTCCTCTCATCTGGCCTGGACACAATATCTGTGTTATTTTTCACTTTAAGCAATTTTTTTGTACTTTTTAAACCAAGTAATATTTTAGTCAAACTGATATAAGTACAACATTTGTACCATAAAATGGAACCGACTTCAATACCAAAAAGTGAGAAATAACATGTTGAAATCGGTGTTCAAAACAAGGTGCCTTTTATTATCACAATACTAACTTGTGCGCATGGTACCGACTTCAACAAGTTATTTCACACATTTTGGTAAGACGGTTCCATTTTTTGGTAAAAAAATCTTTTTACCATTTTTAGAGATCGGTTGCCATTCACCGTCAATGATAATATCATCAAGATACGCGTAACAATTTCAGTTTTTGGAGTGTAACTCAAAAACTGCTTGATCGAATTTGATGAAATTTAATGCGACCACCTCGGAAGTATACTCTACCAAACAAAAATAAATTTGAGAATCCAGAAATGGGGAAGAAATCGGTGAACTTACACAAAAACACCTCCTACTTTTTTGAAGTCGGTGAATAATATTATAGTTCATTAAATGTAGGTACACTATACAAATATTTAAATAGAATAGGTATGAAAACATTTACAATAACATGCCACAAATATCAAAGAGATGTTTGTAAACTGTTAGTGGTAGTGCCACGCTGCAACCCCACAGCCGAATGGGCCGGCACGACCTGGGAAGTATCACACTCCTACATAACACCGACGTGAAGTTACATAGCTTGCTATTGCGTTCAGTCTGTTTATGGGAGTTTCGGAGGCCCAACTCCCCCCTTTCCCCCTTCCCCCTATCTTTCCCCCTTCCCCTCCACCTTCCCCCGTTCTTATCTTTATTCCTCAAAGGTTGGCAACGCATCCTCAATACCTCTGATATTGCGGATGTCCGTGGGCGATGGTATCACTTACCGGTGAGCCCCTAGCTCGTTTGCTAACCTATCCCACAAACACAAAAAAACTTACATAAATTTAAGTAAATCATCACGTGTATAACAGATATAAGGATAGGATAGCAGAAACTAGTTGTAGACTCGATTTAGATAAGTGAAGATGAATAACTCTATCAGAAATTAAAAACTCTGTGGGTTTTACAGTAAAATCTTAAAAACCCATAACTGAGCTCACGGAAAGAACACTCAAGTTGGCTCAGTAGTGTTTTAATTAAAAAAGCATGTGCAGTAAGACATTGTTTAGAAGACAATGATGCTTGGAATACTCCACATTTGCTAAGTTAGTATCTGCCACCATGTCATGCCATTTAAGCTTGTACTAAAATACAATGTAAAAGCTAATAGAACATAATGACCCTCTGGGTTATTGGTCGTTATTCTCGATCGTGGCTTTATTTATTTTAGAAGACTGCAGTAGAGTCTTTTAAAGTAAATGTATTTATATTCAAACGTTCATACGTGCGAAGATATTGCAAGTACTGGGATTGTTTGTTCAACTTTATATTGTGAGTTGGCTTGCTTCGTAGACTGATGACAAGTACAAAAAAAAGGCGAATAAATTAGGAATGAAAATCGTTTAAAGAATAAAGGAACGTTAAAATTTAAACTGTGTTATGCTACAAAAAAATATTCAACCATAATCAGCCCATTCTGTTCCCACTGCTGAGACTCGAGCCTTCATTTTGGAGAGTGGAGTTAGGCTATAATCCACCACGCGGGCCCAGTGCGACTTGATGGATGGGCTAGTTAGATATGGGTAGGCTAGCTTTAAGGCCGTCCGAAAGCCTTTACATAGCCTAACGACTGTTGTCCTAAGACAAACAACCGGAGCCGACGGCCTAACGTGCTCTCCTTAACACGGAAGCGCTCAGTTGAATAATGCCACTAGCATACACTCATCATATTCCTGAGCGCAGCAAGCGTTACTGTTAATCGGTTAAGATTGCCAAGTCTCCCCTGGCTTACGAGTACGATTCTTTGAATTCCCTTGGTTTACAAGTCACGCGGGTCACTCAACAAAAAAGCACTAGAAACATCGGCCAAGTAAGTCAAATATTACTTTCGATTAATTAGGATAATATTTCTATTTATATAATATGTACGGTTGTACTATATATATCTACTAATAATCGTAGTATAGTAAGTAGTAAGTATACTAATAACCGCTTTTAAATTCGTTCGGGTTTTATGAAGTTTTGTATAAAGTTTTAGACGGCCTAGATTAGTTACTCAAACCAGGCTAATCTCCAGGAAGCACAGCCAGGAAACTTTTGTCTGGCGTTCGTAACAAAAACTTATACTTATTGCGAAGGTGTATTATAATTTTTTTTGGAGAAGCGCTCCCAGTGGAGCTGTATTATGGATAATTATAACAAGTACAATTTGAAAAATTTAATACCGACTTCCATTCTATTCAGTTATTGGAGTGTATCTCAAAAACTACTGGACCGAATTTGATGAAATTTGAATGGGACTGCACGGGAAGCACCAGCTTACAAACAAAAAAAATTTGAGAGTTGGTTCCACCCAGTCGAAAGTTATGAGGCAACAAACATTAAAAAAACAGTCGAATTGAGTACCTCCTTCTTTTTTTGGAAGTCGGTAGAAAATGTGTTTTAACCAACCACTGTTTTTCTTTTGTTTTGGGTTCGTGTTGGAACTAATGTCTTTTAATATAAACACTTCCCCAATATGCCTAAATGCTTTATATAAATAAATAAATAAATATTCCACAACTATCACACAACGCCATCTAGTCCCAAGCTAAGCAGAGCTTGTGTTATGGGTACTAGACAACTGATCAACATACTTATATATTTCTAAATACATACATATTATAGATAAATTACACCCAGACACAGAACAAATGATCGTTATTACACAAACATTTGTCCTGGGTGGGAATCGAACCCACGACCTCCGGCATAGCAGTCAGGGTCACTAACCACTAGACCAACAGGCCTGTCAAATGTGAGTTACATTAATATTTTAAATTATTATTTTGTATGTAAATATAAATATTGCAACTTGGCTGCTATTGTAAGTTGACTTTTTATGTTACAGCAGATTTGTTATATTACATATTGTGAAAATAGTTACGTGTTTAAATGGATATGTTTATTGCTATAATTATTTTACTCAAGTACAGTACAAATCTTGATTGCATAATTAAATAGCTTACTGCGTAAAATTATAGTAGCATAGCTATTGCCCGCGACTACGTCTGCGCAGGATTAGTATTTCGAATAGTTTATTATCTTCAAGGCCATATCTACCTTTATACTATAATGTCATAAAATATGTAGGTATATGGTCAAACGCAATTGCTGTTATAGTAATAAATTAGTAAATTTAAATACTTAGTATACCAATCAGAAAACATTAATAAAATACAGGACTTACGTACATAAAAATATAAAATTAATCACCATGGAAAAAACAGTCATTACATTTCATCACCCTTGACGGTCGCCAAGCACATCTAGTGTATCGAGCTGTCAAATTTACTTGGCATTTCACTAAACTATCAGAAACTGACACAAACTTTGACAGAACTGTCATCATTATGATCTTGAAGTAGGCGAGAATCTTATTATATTGTGTATGCTGTGCCCAAGCATATTACGTTTTTTCACCTGCGTAGTAATGGATGATGATGATGATGATGATGAAAAGTATTATATGTGCTAATCTAGCGCCTCATCTACCCCCATACCAAATTTCATCAAAATTGCCTCCGACGTTTGAGCATGAAAGAGTAACATAGCATTCAATATAACGAAGACAAAAAAATGTGCAAAGATTGTAACAAACATTGGACGTGGCTATTTTATTAAACTTGATGTAAAATTACTCATCAGAAAGGAAAGAATTCCCAAAAGCCGAAATAAAATATAAATGTACTAATTTATCATGAATTTTAACAGAAATGTTTACTGGTGTATTTAGACACTTTGTAAAGTTGCTAATAAATTGTTAAAGTAATTTATTAAGTCATTGATTTCACCTGTGCTGAACCAAGAAGAGGAGATTGCAGCTGTGCTCTGCTCCTGAGGCCATGCAGGCGAAGGAATATGTGCATTCCACTTGTACTCTCTCGCCTACATGACCTGAGGAACCGAGCTAATTCAACCGAAGAACTATCAAGAAGCAAGACCAAAACTAAAGGGAAAATAAACGAAGAAGAAAAGGTAAAAGTAGGTATTTCTTAGGTATAGAAAGACGCTCAGTATGCGAATCTCAACTTAAATGGCATTATTATTGACAGTACAAACCAAACAACATTTAACCAGATCATCCGTTCGCACTTAGATGGACCGACTGTTTGAACGGAAGGCGGCGCCCGGACGTGTTATTCACACTAGCACCAGTAGGCTCCGATCACTTTGCTTTCTGGGGCCTTACTATGAGCTCTTAAAGCAGGACTTCTAGACAACTGCCCGGCTTATTCGTACCATGACAACTTTAAAGCAGGCCTGCCCAGGCCTACTATTCAAGAACCGCAGAAAAACCGTTCACGTGTTTTTTTTGTATGGACTCTCGTTAACATGTCGTTCTAAATCCACTCAGTTTATCAGCTTACAAACGACTAGGAGTCTGCGATGTTGGTTATAGTAAATGTTAGAATGCCAGAGACAATATTATCCTTTCACCTTTGAGAAAACAATATTCAAACAGTTCACCTAAATGAGCGTCATGGTATGATTTCATTTAAAACTGTTTATGTCAGGTTTAAGAACTGCACGGAACTTGCATGGTTTTTACGAAGCTGATAGTAAGGCTCCAGTCTTTGTACACGATGGACGACGACGACATCCCAGTGTTGTAATACCACCGTATTTAAGAAGAACAAGAAGAAGTAAAAAAAAACATTGGGTACATCTTCTTCTACGAGAAAGATTTTCAGTAGGAACATTTGAAACATTAATGAGTGAATTAAGAAATTATGAAACAAAGTTTTTTTACAAAGTTTTGCTTCCGGATGTCTATATATATGTCGATATCAAAGCACAACCATCGACGTCCATTTGCACGAGCACCGACAAACAATGATGTTTTAGAGATGATCCGCTGGGCACGACGCGGAAAGGAGGGAGGCATATTGGTGCCGTCTTGTCAGAAAATTCATTCACACCATATCCGATCCGGGCGTTTAGACGGCTCTTCACAAAGGCCAAACCTCCGTCTGAAAACCCTGATCTGTTCTTTTTCTCGGATCCGTCTAAAAGAGAACATTGTTATATAAATTGTACTGCCACTGGCATATCCGTCTCTTTAGACGGACCGAGACTACAGACGGTCCGTCTAAGTTGGAACGGGCCCTAAGTTAAGTTTACTAAATTTATTACTTACTAATTTATTTTTAATCAGATTATTAAATGTATTCAATTCTATTGATTCACTACTGAGGATTCTTCTGGAATACGACTCTTGATGTTTAAATACCTTAGTGCTTAAACCTAAATACAGTTTTTTAAGCAAAGTACTAAGACAAGACGAGTTTAACTTCTTTCAACTTTGTATGAGTAAGTGCTCTTGGGAAGTTTTACAAGGCTCTAGTAATTCTACACCAGTAACTCCGATATAATGGATTGTCTTGGAAGTATAGTATTTAGAAGCTTTATAATACTAGCGACTGCCCGCGACTTCCTTCGTTAACCTTCCAACTTTTCTTGGTTTTTCCTTCATTAGAACCTTCTTCTGACAATATTTAACACAACAAAAAAGAATAAGCATGATTGTTCTATCCGTTCTCAAGTTAAAGGGTGCCCAGGAAAAATAGGGGTTAATTTATATATATCTATACATATTTATATATATATATATAGATTGTGAAGTATCTATGTATCTTTAAGTTGAACATTTTATTTTAGGTCCCAACCTAGACAGAGCCTGTATTATGGTATTTATGACTGATATAGATACTCATATACTTATATAGATACACCCTGATACAGGTGAAATAGTCAGCTCATGCACACAAATGTTTTACCTGTCCAGGGTTCGAACCCGGGATCAGCGGTTTAGAAGGCAGGGTTAATACCAACTGCGCCAATGTGCCAGTTGTACCAAACTAGTCTATGGTGTTCACAAACGCAGACGACAAAGACGTATGACCGTCATTTATTTCTATTATCATATAGTCATGATTTCGAACCCGACTGCAGACGAGAACTGCAGATGGCATTAACCATTTGAAAAGCGATACGAAAGGTTTTGTTTAAAAGCTTTTCAGTTGTTTTACTACGTAGATTGGTACTCGCGAGCGGCATTACTGATCTGTGGTCGAGCGACAGTGTCGTCTGCCGCTCGACGACGTGACGCTAGCTTCGTGTCGCTAACTACGAATGGTGTGTCATAGAAATCCATAGAAACCAGGTCGCTACCCACTAGTGTCGCTGTGACACGTCGTTTGCCACGGCTTTACGAAGCCGGTTTCCAACTTGCACCTTACTCATTCAATTTGCGCTGCGACTTTATGTGAGACTTACACTTATTGAAACCTAAAACCGAGTTCAAGAGCTCGATGCCGCTTGCCACGAAAAACTCATAATACAAAAACTGATTAAAAATCACTTGAAAAACTCCCAAAGAAGGCCTATACCGAACGGAAATACTCGAACTGTTCTCAAGTGAACACTTCACCAACACAAGGATCGACTCTCTCCAGCCATTTTCTCTGTTTGCCTTTGAACCGATTGTACAGTCTATAGAGTAAAAATAAAAAAGAATAACTAAAATATCCTTCATTTCAATTTTTGTTTGTTTTGGAATATACTTTTATAGAAAGATACACATCATTGCTGTAAGTTGGCCGTTTATCTTAGTCCTCGCCTGCGCGGTACAGGGGTGCGGCGGTATGACGACAAAGAGGACTGTTGTACCCTGTACTATACCCTGTACGCTCCTAGGGCCCTACTTCCACCTCTTAAAGTAGTCATGTTTCAACCTTATCATTAAATTTGGTACCACCACGTCAACATAGCAAGTTTAAAATAATAATGCATTACGATAGACGTTTTGATTACTTACTTTGACGTAACTTTTGACACTGAGTTTCATTGTTCCAATGTAAATTTTTTTAAGATCCGTACCTACTCTCTTCTCTTAAAGTAGTCATATTGCACCTTACCATTAAATTTGGTCGACCGTTTTGTGTCGGTGGGAGTATTTTTAGCTTTTTAGCTTATATATATAGATTATTTTAAGCTTATTACAAAACGCTCCTGATTTTTTGATAGTTTCGTAAAAGGTGAGAGTTAGTCTCCCGTACCACGCAGGCGAGGACTAATATAAACGACCAACCTATAAGTACCAAGTAATAATTACAAGTAACCAATTTTTTCAATTATATTAGTTACATAGTTGTGTTTAACCACAACATCTCTCCTGATAATCAGTTATACTGTGGTTGAATGGTAGCACACTAGATCAAATGCTGAAATAGTTCTAAAAATATCTATCGGAACAAACTATTAGATGTACATTACGAGTATGTACGTCATATTGACCATACCTTTACCAAAGTATACAGTCGCTACATCTTTTCAAATACAAAGTGTAATTAGTTTAAATCTTAGTTTAATCGTTTTCTGTAATTTCACGAATTAAAATAACGTGATTGCCTCCGACCTACGTCTTTAGAATACATCGTAATTATGACGTCATAGATTAAACAGCATGTACGTCACATCCACGTAACCCAAAACGTCATCCTTCTATGGCTACGTTCCGGGAAGCGCCGTCAACGCTCACAACTGTCGCGCCCCGGGTTAGTGTTCCGGTTAGAATGAATGCTTGCAATGTTCAACCCAAGGTGGAATGGTTACGCGGTCGCGAAAAGCGCGCCAACTTTTCTGTCAAAAATCGATAGAATCATATACATTTGATGCTTGACAGTGACAGCTCGTAAACAACCGCGAAAACCCACCTACGATCTGCGAGCGTTGAGAGCGTTTTCAGTGACGTCATTGATGACGTTCGAGTTCGCTCACAATGACCGTGGGCTTTTAAGGGAATGGGTGTGCGAACGCCGCGAGTGATTTCGGTGCTTTCCGGAACGTAGCCTACAAATACTATGACAAACTGTCAGATGACATTCTCACGCTCGAGTGATCTATCCGGCAGCCAAGTCACTTTTCATCGAACAACGTAGAATATACTATCAACTGCCGTGCGATTCTCTAACGATTCGTCCACGAGCTCGTCGACGAGCTCACCGAAGTCAAATACTTTATGAGATATCGCCCTTGTATATAATGATTGGTTTTCCAACGTTTCTTGTCATCTCGTCATTTGTTTCACGGATGTTGTCAAAGATGCAATGATGTTTGCTCTTAAAGAATCGCACGGCAGACTGATAGCCTTACTTATATACACTGCGTACATTTAAATAACGTCATTTATCAGTTTTATAGTGTGCATTAATATGTAAATCTATGCACGCAGTACTAATGCCGTTATTTAAAATTGCGCAAATCTTTACAAGAAATACCATACATTTATCGGCCGGTTGGCGCAATTGGTAGCACCCCTGCCTTCTGAGCGGCTGGTCCCGGGTTCGATCCTCGGACAGAATAAACATTTGTGTGCATGAACATGTCTGTTTGATCTGTGTCTGGGTGTGTATATGTATTTAAGTATGTATATCAGTCATTAGGTTACCATACTACAGGCTCTGCCTAGTTTGAGACTTGAAGATCTTTGTGTGGATGTTGTCCCAAATAAAAAAATATTAATCCATACATTTATTATTCATTGATATTACACATTTAGAGAGAAAAATTTACATCCTTGAATGGGATTCGAACTCAAGACTTCCGACAATCCGTGTCAGACGACATGCCCACTAGGCCACTAAGGGTCCTGATACGGGTTGTCGGAAAACGCGGGTTTAAATTTCGTTCGAAGATGTGATTTTTTTCTCTAAAATTGTAATGCTCCTTGGTTCTTGAGGAGTACTGAGTTGCATGAAGAACTACAGATGAAAACAGTCACGGATGAAATAATACTTTTGTCAGCTAAGTATAAAAAGCGGCTAAGCATGCATCCTAACCCATTAGCTAAACAGCTAACTGCTATCACCTATCCAAAGAGGCTACGAAGACAACACATCATAGGATTAGACGGAAATGATGTTTAAAGAAATGGAAATGTGCTCATTGGATCACTCCTCCTACATGCCAAAAATAACACAACAAACCTGCTCATACTCGTAGTACA
Source organism: Selenia dentaria (assembly GCA_917880725.1). Lineage (NCBI taxonomy): Eukaryota > Metazoa > Arthropoda > Insecta > Lepidoptera > Geometridae > Selenia > Selenia dentaria. The sequence continues at coordinate 1,138,838 of OU862896.1, read as the reverse complement.
AAGACTGATCGCAGATAACACACAGTTTTTTTTGTAATATTTGGTCTCGCTAAGGTCGGCGTTAAGGCCTTAAAAAATACTATGAAAAAATCATTGATATGATGATAATTCAGTAGTGGATACAGATGTAGTGTGAGGGTCACCACCGCCCTATCGATGATAGTGTACAGGTTAGACTGTCTCTACACTGTCCATCCTTGTCGAATATGATCAGTGTGTAGGGTACCGTTAAAAGGTGTCATACTGCAAAGCTTCGTGGATAATTTTCTGAAGATCGTAATATTTCTAAACAGATAATATACAATATGAACAATTTTAAACCGCTTTCCATTCTATAGCTACTATTCCATTCTATAGTTACTAGTACTCAAAATGTTAAGACCCGATGTTGATTATAAAAAATATACAAAATAAACTATTGGTCAGCTCTTGATCAAATATAAATGGAACCACATAATCCTTAGCTTTTAAATAAAGAAATCATCAAAACCAGTACTCTTCATACACATGAAAATACAGTCCAATTGAGAACCTGCTTTTTTGAAGTAGAAAAGTGTATTACACTTTACATTTACACATTTTATTATAAACATGTTCTAGATTGTAAGCACTTGATATTCTCAAACGGTACATTAAAACGAAACTAATGTACGAGGGTCATTTGAAAAGTTCTTAGCCTAACATGGTTAATGTCATTGGTTTTTTTTATAACTACCCTCATTTTGTAATTACATTATTAAGCAACAAGTATGCACAGTTTAGTTTATTCACAGTAACTCATTGTTCGTTTACACGTGATACCGTAAGCCAAGTCAGAGCTATTTTTGAAAATGGATAATATTGAACATCGTGCAGTGATAAAATATCTGAATTTGAAAAGTTTAACTCCAAAAGCTATACATGAAGACATGTCTGCTACTTTGGGTGAGTCCGCTCCTTCGTATGCGACTGTTAAAAACTGGGTGGCAGAGTTTAAACGTGGTCGTGAGACCATTCAAGATGAGCCCCGTAGTGGCCGGCCTTCGACTGCTTTCACTGATCAAAACAAAGAAAAAATCTGTGATTTAATTTTATCTGATCGAAGATTGACTGTCGAAGAGATAGCTAAGACTGTAGGCATCTCATTTGAGCTAACACATCATATAATTACTACTGAACTTGGATTCTCTAAGGTGTCTGCGCGGTGGGTACCGCGACTGCTTTCAGTGGAACAAAAACGCAACCGACTCACAACTTCTCGCGACTGTTTAGAGTTATATGAAGCTGACCCAATAGAATTTGTTGAAAGATTTATAACCATGGATGAAACCTGGGTTCTCCACAATACACCCGAGATAAAAGAACAGTCGAAACATTGGAAAAGAGCAGGATCGCACACCCCAAAGAAGGCAAAGGTGGTTTTATCGGCGGGCAAAGTCATGATATCCGTTTTTTGGGATGCAAAGGGTATAATTCTCATAGATTATTTAAAAAAGAATGAAACAATGCGCGCGTTCACACCTCTGTGCAATCCATGGCAGAAATCCATCAATGTGGTGATGAAAAAAGTGTTTCGAGCTCGGAGGAAAGCATGTTGAAAAATAAAAATAAACTCAAGATCGTGTGGATTAAGTATGTTAGGCTAAGAACTTTTCAAATGACCCTCGTACTTCTAATTTATACCACGAGTAGCATGACAAAATTAAGCGGAATTAATAATTATAAGTATTATTGAAAATGTGACCAGTCTCCGCTTGTATGGATCGTACACCTTCCTTGTATCGTACCGGGCCACTAGGCCACGTAAGAGCACCTCCACAGTTCGGTGAGATCAACGCAGCGCATGTCCAAGGTCGTTTCGTACACACTGGACTGTAAACTTGCTCAGCATCAGCAGATTCTCGCCATCCGGGTTGAACCCAGAGGTTTATAATCCGTAAACTTTTATATTCTTACGCGGCAGCTGTAAGGTTCATCTCGTAAAATAGTTCGCGTGTGTGACCCTGTGTCGTAAACCAGTCTTCCTATTTGGACATGGTTTGTGTAAAACGATGTTCGCGTTTTTTAATTTACACGTTCATTTTTATTTTTTTTATACCGAACTGGGTAGCACTTGACCACTATCTCACCTGATGCTAAGTGATGATGCGATCGATGATGGAGCGCGCTTACCCAGAAGATACCTATGCACTCGTGTTTTGAAGACCCCCATATCGTACTTAACCGGAAACACCGACTCAGGGAGGGTGTTCCATTCCCTAGCGGTTCGTATGATAAACGAAGAAGTAAATCGCTTCGTCCGGGTAAATGGAATATCCACCATAAAGCGGTGGCGCTTCTGAGTATCTCTGGATGTCCGATTATAGAATGGGGATGGCGGAATCAAATTGTGAAGTTCCATTGCACACTCACCGAAATGTATCCGATAAAAAACCGATAAACAAGCGACTTTGCGGCGATGCTCGAGACTCTGGAGTCTCTTCCGTACTAGGTGGTCGTCGTTAATGAGTCTCTTGGCTCTCCTCTCAATAGCTTCCAGTGTCTCCAGCTGGTATTTGGCAGAACCATCCCAAAGGTGAGAACAGTACTCCATACACGACCGGACTTGGGCTTGATAAAGATTAAGCAACTGTCCCGGTGTGAAGTATTGTCTCACCTTAGCCAAAACACCAAGCTTTTTTGAGGCAAGCTGGGCTTGAGCCGAAATTGAGAGTTGGTGTTAATGAGATGCCAAGAAGCTCGAAATGGTTACTTATCGGCACGGACACATCCCTGAAAGTAGGAGCCAGCTGTAAAGGGCTCCGTTTGGCGGAGAAGTCACGCCTGGGTATTTGCAGCATTGAACTTAACTAGATTGGCATCGCCCCAATCGGAGACTGCCTGCAAAGAAAAGTTCAAGCGCTGAAACATCGCTTCCCTATGAGACTGGATTTGTAATGCACTGGTTCGTGCGTTAGATGTGTAACTCTCCACAACGGTGCTGTCATCTGCGTAACCAAAAATACCGGGTTTCAGCAGGTCATTAATATGCAGCAGAAAAAGTGTTGCGGAGAGTACTGATCCTTGGGGGACTCCGGCATTTATAGCCAATTGGGCGGAAGAACAGCCATTGATGACTACTCGGATCGACCGATCCCTCAAGAAATCTGAAATCCAGACACACAAACCAGTGGGAAGGCCGTATGAAGGAAGCTTGCTAATGAGGCTATCGTGCCAGACCCTGTCAAAAGCCTTCGAGATATCGAGAGAGATAGCAAGCACCTCTCCGTGGTTCTCGATGGCTGAGTTCCAGATGTGAGTGGCATACACTAGAAGATCCCCAGTAGACCGGTTTCGGCGAAATCCGTATTGTCGGTCACTGAGGAGATCGTTCATTTCTAGGTATGCCAGGAGCCTGTGGTTCAGTACACGTTCCATCATCTTACATAGTACGGAAGTGACTGAAATAGGCCTGTAATTAGCAGGGTCTGCGCGACTACCTTTTTTGGGCACGGGCTGCACGTTTGCAAGCTTCCAGGACTTTGGCACTTGACCAGTCGTCATAGACAAGCGAAAGAGGCGAGTCAATACAGGAGTCAACTCTGGCGCACACATCCTCAAGACTACAGCTGGTATACCGTCTGGACCACTAGCTTTGTTCACGTCTAGATTGCGCATTCATATCACTATTATCATGACATCGGGTGACGAGATTGGAAAGTTATTGGTCTGACGTTTTTTGAGACTCCACCAGTTAAGTCTAATGATGAGTTAGTTTACCACTAGAATCCTACATTATCCTTGATGAACATAGGCTTATAACATATTTTATTCATGATCATCATCACCCACTACCATGCAGGTAAAATCGCGGAGCGCATCTAGTTCTTTTATTATTGGGTTAAATAGTTCCAACCAGAGAGACCCTGATATCCTTCTTCGAGAAGTCGAAACAGCTATTGCACGCTTGAAACCGAAAGCTAGTGGTGGAGAAGGAATAACTTCCCACATGATAAGGAGACTAGGACCGCAGGGTGTCAAGATTATCCATTCAATATGCCAGAAGGTTTGGAGAACACGACAGTGGCCGACTGATTGGATGGAATCGATTGTTCTCAGAGAGGTTCAACATGTAAATGTGAAAATTACCGCACCATCTCCCTAACATCATGTGCAAGCAAGATACTTCTGCATATAATTAACAGAAGACTCGAATATTATATTTCCGGACTGATTGCGAAGGAACAAGCAGGATTCGTCAAAGGTAGAGGAACACGGGAACAAATATTGAACATGAGACAACTTATCGAAAAAAGTTGAGAGTTCAATGTACAGATGGCTCTTTGCTTCATTGATTATGCCAAAGCCTTTGACTGTATCAATTGGAAAAAGATGTTTGAAGTCATGAAAGAGATGGCCGTACCTGATCATGTCACCTTTTTCGTTTAGAATCTTTATTTAAAATCGTCATTCTAATAGATTTTTTGGTTTATTAAATTTATTTATTATTTATTTAATTAAATGGTTCTGATAGATAAGACCAAATCCCGAACATTTAGGACAAAACGAGGCGTCAGACAGGGCTGTATACTGTTAGCACAACTGTTTAGCCTAATTGGGGAACACATAATGCGGAGAGGTTTAGATGACTGGAAGGGGGGTATCCACGTGGGCGGACATTATATAAACAACCTACGATTCGCAGATGACACCACCATTATAGGCGCTAATGAAAAGGAACTTGCCGAACTCCTTCAGAGAGTAGAAATCGTAAGCGCAGAGTACGGACTACAGATAAATCGAAGCAAAACCAAGCTGATGTTTGTTGACCGAGCTAACACGCTCCAAAGAACTTATGAATTACGAGATCTCGATTCCGTGGAGCAGTTTGTGTATTTGGGCTCAATGATCACCAGTGATGGGGACTGTGAACGAGAAGTCATACGTAGAGCGCAGACGGAGCAAAACGGTTAGAGAGGATATGGAAGAACTGATGAATCAGCAAAAGCGTTAAAACAAAGCTTATGCGAACCCTTGTCTTCTCTATATTTCTCTATGCTTCCGAAACATGGATTCTTAAGCTCGCGTACGGAACAGGATAGACGCGTTTGAGATGTGGTGTTGGCGCAAAATGTTAGGAATTCCATGTACAGCGCATCGCACTAACGTGTCGATACTGAATGAACTCAAGATGCAAACTCGTCTCTCGACTAGATATAGGGTTCTCAAATACTTTGGTCACGTGGCACGGCGGAAGCCGGAACGTCGGAAAGCGGAACCGGAATTTAGAAAAGCGAATAGTGGTCGGCCACGTGGAAGGAAAGGGAAGTAGAGGAAGATCACCGACCCGATAGACCGATACTGTAAAACAGGCGCGTAAATCCACCATTCACGCATCCATCCAACTTTCTCAAAACAGAGAAGCCTGGAAGATCTTAGTGGGAAGAACCACTTGTGACGACCACGATTCTCAGCCACAAGGCAACGACGTAGAGGAAGGAATAGTTCATGCTCTGTATTCCTAGGGGGTGTAAAGAAAGTTCCATAAAGTGTATGTTTTTTTTAATCGCTGTCTCCTTCCTATTAACCCACACCCCGACACCCGGTGCCATTTTATATAAATCTTTAACACAGCCATATTGTTTTTTCTCCGCTCACGATTGAAACGAGAGACTATTGGTTTTCAGATGAATTGAAAGCTGAATCTTTGCTGGGAACGTGATTTTCTTGAACTTTCCATAGTGAATTCGAAGAAATTTACTGATGCATTTTTCTAGTTGTAAAAATATTTTTATTTAAATATTAGATTGTTAATGTTTAGATACCGTTTTAATGGTTATCTATAAATATCGAGAGAGATAAATAAAATTTAACTGTCTGTTTGTAATTCCAATTTAACAGCTTTTACTAAATAAAAAGTATATACGGTACTTACATTAAAAACTATTTTATTTTTAAGACATCCAACTTTAAATTACTTATGAACATCCAACATGCATTGGAATTAAGAGAGATTTTAATAAAAAATGCTAAACGCTCTCACACCCTTGTACTAGGATTCCATGGATCGCATGCACACACACATTACAAACATACAAGCAACACAAACATACACAAGTGTGCACAAGAGTGACTCCCAGACGAAAAACTTCAAATAAGTTCGGAACTTGTCGGACACTATTCCCGGTAAACATCACGCGAGTCCTAGCCGGTCTTACAGTAAGAGTATAAACATATTTTATGATTATCACATGAATACTCCTACAGCCGCTGTTTCGATCCCTCAGACTTTAGCTTGCTAATACTACTAACTACCACCCCAAGATTGGAAATATGTCACTAAGCACCTAACGTGTCCCGGCTGTTCTTGAGGAGGTTACCCGTTTTGAACTAGTGTGATACCACCGAACCGACCGTATCATAGAGATAGTAATGTCTAACACTACTCTCTACACTATAATAAAGTCTGGCGATATCTGTGCTTTCCTAGCTTCATCGTAAATAGCGATGATTGGTCGGCACATATGTGGTTAAGTAACCTATCAGTGCATGGGGACCTTAGATCGGACCACGTTCCTGTGGCCTCAAAGGCTTGTCGAGTTACCTCTGGGTCACCATGTGTCGTTAATTACTCGCTTTGATTGTTTCTCGTGTAGAAAATAAAGTGACTTAACTCTCTTTGATCATACTTTATTTCTTATATATACAGGATTGGCGGCCTTCATTTTGACATTTGAATTCCATTCTGGGCGAAAGCCTGCAAGCCTATCGGCTGGAACCATCACTAGGAATGAGAATGAAGAGACACACAAACATTTCATTCTCATTTAAGTTAGGCGACAGTTTACCCGCGTTTTAAGTAAGTACATGTCGATAAGGTGGTGATATGTAGGAGACTTAGGTAAATGAAGTGGTATCAGCGAAAGCGTCCGCAGCGGAGCTTGAGTTGGCGATCTTAACCGATCAACAAGTTAAGCAATGCAATCAGGAGTTGGATGTGTAGTCGTTAGTGGCATCATTCAACTGAGCACTTCTGGGCTTCGGAAAGCACGTTAAGCCGTTTGGCCCCGTCGTGTGTCTTAGTACAACAGCCGTTAGGCTATGTAAAGGCCTTCGGGCGGCCTGAAACTTCGACATGGGATGGCACCAAGCCGCACTGGGTGCACGTGGTGGATTATGGCAGAACTGCTCTAACTGAGAGGAATTCTTGAGTCCCAGCAGTGGTAAAATAATGAGCTGATTATGATATTTAAATCTAATGAAATCGAATAAATTTGTAAAAAAAATTTGGATGCTAAGATGCACTTGTGAACGTTGATTATTAATAAATGTTGTTTAAAGATACTCTACTGCCGAGGTCCAAAACATATAAAGCCTCTACCGAGAAGAATGGACATGAAATTCGCTGTAGCTATTAGAAATTAATAATATAGAAAAAAAACTTTCAAAGCAGTAATTACAAAAAGCTCTCTTTTATTTCAGTTTCAAAAGCTTACCTAGGTAGATAAGGCCTGCACTATGTGCAAATCTAACATGTGCATCCCGTTGAAAGCAAAGAACGGTAAAAAAATGACCTCCAAGACCAAATGCCTCCTATCTCCTTTAAATGTAAATACGCAATATCTTAACTCAGTTGGAAATCAGAACAGCAAGGACACACAATACTTTAGGCTAGTTTTTTATCAGTCACACCCACTAGGAATCGAGTCGCATAAACTGCAAACAAAGTGGTTGTAAAGGTAGTCTCTAAACTAACTTTTAAAATATTTAAACTTTTCATCTTATTAGGTTTTTCAGTTTATTTGCTACGATTTTTTAAAATGCAAGACACAGTTGTATCCGTCGAAACACCGTTCTTAAGAGCTGAATGTCGAAACTCTACTCAGGGAACTCACTTCATTTATGTATGATTATGCACATATCGGTTACGAAGTGCTCGTAGCGGGAAGCGCTCGTAGCGGAGCTTGACTCTGCGATCTTAACCGATCCACAAGTTAAGCAACGCTTGCTGCGGTCAGGACTTGGATGGGTGAATGCTAGTGGCATTGTTCAACTAAGCACTTCCGTGCTTCGGAGGGCACGTTAAGCCGTCGGAGAAAACAATATGAAAAGGCGTACCAAGATTTCATGAATTGGGAAATATCAAAGAGTAGTACATAACTTTCTGAAGTTGTGCTATTAGTATATTTTCCAAAAATATCAGAAAAATTCGAATCTTCGTCCTTTTGGACCTTATATTCAATGCTCAAAAGTACGCTGAGTATTAATCACAACGTGGATATCTAAACATATTCAAAATTTAAAAGGAGAAGGTTATACAGGAAAGAAATCGAAAACGATTTCACCTGATGAAATTAATAAGTTTTTAAGCGTAGCGCCTGGTCAACCATATCTATTAGTAAAGGTATGTTAGTTATTTACTTCATTAAATATGTTATAATCTTATTTTATTTGTAATACAATGATTGAATTACAAAATCTTGTATTGTGCAGTGCTCGCAGTAGAGCGTGACTTAGCGATCTTAACCGATCAACAAGTAAAGCAACACTTGCTGCGGTCAGGACTTGGATGGGTGTGTGCTAGTGGCATTATTCAACTGAGCGCTTCCGTGCTTCGGAAGGCACGCCGTCGGTCCCGGTTGTTTGTCTTAGGACAACAGTCGTTAGGCTATGTCGAAGGCCTTCGGGTGGCCTGAAAACTTCGACAAAGGTGGGCTACTAACCTTTCCACCAAGCCGCACTGGGTCCGCACCTGATGGAATATGGCCCAACTACTCTCTCTGCGAGGAAGGCTCAAGAACAAAATGCGCTGATTATAATGTTATGTTATGATGCACATGTCTGATTTTGAACAGCATCGTTCAAGCACCGCTCCAGTTGCTACAATTATAGATGCTGTACTCATTTTAAGACCCAGTACGTCATTGTTAATAAATGCATTAGATACACTGTTTTAGACTTTTGCTGTTATTAACTGAATTATAATTAGTACTCACGGGATGTAGACTACGATTTACTCAATTTTGGTGTTCCGGAAATTTAGGCACAGTTACATTTAGATGCATTTGGATCCTTACTGGTAAATTTCACCGTAGGATAAGTATCATAAGAAATGAAATTACTTTCCCAATATATATTTACATATACAACCATCTATCGCTATCAAAATTAAAACCATTTTTGCCCATCTCGGGAATTCAATATGCATAATAATATCATTATGGTTCAGATCGAAAATAATAAGAATTTGGAGGTGGTCGTTAAAGAATGATTAATTAGAAATAGCCTTGACTTTTGTGAAAATAATTTATATGATATTAACAAGTGAAGAGTATGACAGTTTAATTGCGGAGCTAGAAGGAACTGAAATTTTTGTTTGGCACTGGTGCGCTCCTCGCCCGAAATTAATTGGTCGTACAATGGCAGCGATTCACTAGTTCAAAAACTTAACCAGCGATCTAAATTAAATTATTGTAGTCCTTATTCTAGTAAAACTAAAATCAAAATTCAAGTAATACTTAGAATATCATTTCCAAAAATAGGATTCTTTTAAATTTGGGTATGTTAACGTTAGTTTAACGAGCACTAAGTTACACGACAAATAATTTTGTTTTAATAAATTAATATATAAGTTATACTAATTTTAATTTTAGCCTTAACGTAATAAGAACTTTCATAATTTAGAAAATGCTTATAGAGTCGACACCAATAACTATACAACGGACAGAATTTTTTGTAATTGCAAGCTTCTTGCTGCTACTTGCTGAAAACCAAGCAACTTGCTTGGTTTTCAATAATCCGTCAAGACTTTACCAGCTGTTTTTACAATACAATTATTTACCGGATACGAGTAGCGCATAAACTCCCGCCAATGTAAGTGCGCTTCTGGAAGTTTGATACGGATTCGAATTGAAACGTCCAACTTATAATTAATGAATTGATTGAATCTAGTTTTCACTGGGCGGTTTTGGGGAGATTCGGTACAGGTTTAAACTATGAGATTGTTTATTTATTTATTTATTTTTATTGATCGCCAACATAATGTACACTGTTACACTCATACTTATTAACATTAGAGCACTGGTACATATAAAATAAAATCTTTTCACTAGAAAAATAAGTATTATTTACCGTTCTAATTATGCCATTGTTATCCTAAGATAAAACTATACTTAGGGTCGTATCATCTATACATATAAAGATAATCGGAAATGTATATATGGAAAAAAATTAGTATCTAATTGCTAATTCAAGAATTAAAGCTCTCTTGGCGATCTTAACCGATCAACAAGTTAAGCTACACTTACTGCAGTCAGGACTTGGATGGGTGACTGCTAGTGGCATTATTCAACTGGGTGTTTCCGTGTTTCGGAGGGCACGTTAAGCCGTCGGTCCCGGTTGTTTGTCTTAAGACTACAATCTTTATGTCCTGAGGGCCTTCGGATTTTAAGGCCTTCGCGAATACTTCAACATGGGATTGGCTACTAGCCTAGCCTATCCACCAAGTCGCACTGGTGGATAGGCTGATAGGATAGTGGTGGATTTTGTCCCAACTCTTATCTCTGAGGAAAGCTCGTATCCCGGCAGTATGACCATAATGGAATGATGTCAGAACTCAAAACCACAGTAATTATTTGTTTGTTCTGTAGTCCTGTCTAGATTTTGCGCAATCGCGCATCACCCGGAAAGTAATGAGTTTTGTTGCATAAAAACCGGCCCAGTAAAGAGAAGTGGCATTAAACCTGCAGAAGAAAAATCCTTGTAGGCAATGATAGGAAAAGGTGTAAAGATAACATTATTAGACACACGTTTGGTAAAATTACGATAATGAATATATGTGGACACAGCTGAAGTAAGAAAGACATTATTTACTCGTAAAAAGGCATTAAGCAAAAACATACCTATAAGATAATATCTATTTTAATACATGTGTAACTTGAAGGTTTGACTTTTAAACAGATGACGCGCATTCTGAATGTAAACAGGCAGAGGTGTGGACATTTGACTTTATTTTACGTGTTGAGTCTAGACTTGAACTATTTAGGAGTTGCTGATGTGCAGATTAAAGTCGATGTTGGGGTTATGCTTCTAGGATTGCAACAACGAAAATGAAAATCTTATCGCTGAAGACTTGGAAGGTATTTCTAGTTGTCACGTTTCGCTCAGTATTGAAGACGATGTCCTTCACGAACCCGGCCCATAACAGGTAGCGGAGCGAAGGATGTGCATTATGGTGCATATGGATTAGGTCAAGGCGGTATCTGCCAACCATGTAACTATTCACGATAACAAGAAAACAAACCTAAAAGTTTAATGACTCGATAACGGAAATAATTAGCCCTCACCTTACGAGTACAACGCATAAAATCCGCCATTTTTATTTTTAACATTTTATGTACCCACTGGGGTGACACCGTCAAGACGAATCTAATAACGTATTATTTATCAAAACAGGTTAACCTAACAGTTAGTTATAAGTGGACATAAGAACAGACATACAGGTCAAAGACATAACCTTCGTTTTGGGCTTCACCGCATTCTTGTAACAAAAATAATACACTGTATAAATATAATTGAAATAAAAAACTCCGAGCTCTGAGCTGGTTCTTATCGGTAGTGGTTCTATATATTTTGGAACACGGCAGTAGAGTATTATAAAGTGCATTTATAAATATACTTATTTAAGAAAAAGTTAACCCCTATTTATCTTGATCACGCTTTAACTTGAGAACGGATGGAACAATCTCGCTAATTATTTTTTGTTGTGTTAATTATTGTCAGGAGAAGGTTCATAAGAAAGAAAAACCAAGAAAAGATGGGATGTTATAGCGAGGCCGATGACTGAGCTTACTCCGCGAACGAAGTCACGGGTAGACACTAGTAAAATATAATAAATAAAATATTTGAAGACGATATCAGCCGACGCCCACCTGGTGTTAGATGGTGATAGGTACTCTGCCTAGAACAGATGCATTTCGTCACGTGAGAAACTGCACTGCGCCACTGCGAGACATACAATTGTTAATTCTAATGCAGCTTGAAGTTTCGCCGGCACCCATATCTCTCCAACAAGAACATGAAACTGCGAACGTTACTGCTTCACGGTAGTAATAGGTTTGGTGACAGTATGTCCGGACAAACTCATTCGCAAAGATTTCTATTGCTCTAGAATGAAAATTATTCACATAATAATTCTGTATCCATATGAATCTCTTTTCCGCTGAGTTATGACAAGGAAAACAAATATACAACTCATGTTTACGAAGAACGAAGTAATTTTGATAAATTGAGAACGATGAGGAAAATAAAAGAGAAACATTCGTATAAGTATCTATCTTTCTCTTATGAAAATTTCAAATTTTGGAATACACATTCTGAAAAGTCTGAAATATATATTTTTGCATAAATTAGCTAAACTTTAGGAGTACATAATATACCCGTAAATTTTAAAAATGTAAACACCACCTCAATAGAAACCTTGCAGCATTAATAGATATTCTAAATTCCAAGCATTATTCTCAGAAATTCGTAATGCTTTTTCATAAAGTCATATGTTCTGAGACAAGCTTTATAAATTTCGATGCACTTATTTTCTTTCAACGTTTTCGGATTTTTCTTAATGCTACTTAAGGAATCTTGCATTATCTTACTTTTTGTTGTACTTTAGAAATATATTAAAATTATCAACAGGTTAGCTACCATGTATATTTTCTATGAGTTTCGTACTGAAGAGGGTAGATTGCTTCGTCTGCTTGTAAACATTCACCCACCCGCAATTCCTCAGCTCATCCGTGATCATGGCGCTTGCAACAGTGCCGAAGTACCGGAGACTCAGAGAAAACATACATGTTAACTATCCCGTTGATAATTTGAATATGCCTAATGTTTGTGACCATGATAGTTTAAAAACTTATAGTCTGTCGTACTGTTACATTTTCTAGCTCTACAGGAAACAAAAAGTATTTTTTACCATACTTGGGTTATGGCCCGGGAATGATGCTCTGCATAGACGCCAGATGCAGCTAGTGTAATACTAAATAATACAAAATATTGAAAGTTTAGCGACAGAAAAGGGACTATTGCTTGCATTATAAAGCTAAAGCAACTAAAGTAATAATTCATCGAATAATACGTTTTTTTTGGCTTGTAGGTACGCGATACGTATGTTTGTAGATTTATATAATTATACTGATACTGTGGCATTAGGTGAGATTTTTGTTCAAGTAGTCAGAAACAAGTATAATATCCTCATAGTCAAGTCTATGACTCAAGTCATATTAATCCAGTCGCCACATTTGACCAATAACACAATAGTATTCTCGAAAAAATATATACTAATTTTGTTTTGCCTACTATTGTGCACCATTACAAACATTTATTACATTAAAGTTTAATAATACACCACACGTGAAAACTCGACAATACAAATCTAAGAAGATTAAACAATATCAACGACATCCATTATTGGGTTTTTCCCTCCATCTGAAACATTGTTAGATTCAATTCTCAATAAATTCTTTTACGACAAAAGCAATCCAGTGTAAGTTTTATGACGTCATCACCTGGCGAGGAGTTTCCAAGTGGGCAATGTAACCTATATAAACGTCCCGTCTCAGGTATGTCTCAATTACACTTCTGAAATAGTCGCCATTGTGCTGAATGTCATGTGTAATGGCTTTTTGAACGTTTATTATTGAGGCTACCTTCGTCGTAAGTTACTTTGTAGTTATATTGTTCTTTTATGTAGACTCAAACAGTTTGGAAATTTGGGTTTCATCGAGTAAAATAGTTTTATAAATAAATAAGTACATTTAGGTACAAATAGACAAAATTGAATTATGTTAAAGCCTACTATGTGGCTACATGGCTACATGGTGAGTCGATCTGAAATCTCTTCAAATATTTTACGTTGTTCATCATAGAAAGTGGACTATGAAACCCTCAGGCTCTGAGCACCGAGAAGAAGACGCGACTCTTACTCAGCTATTTTTAAATATGAAGTTACAATTTTGAACTTAGTTAACATTTCTTCTCTCTTATCAGATAAAGTAGTATCCGATATAAACAGTTCATATTAAGACGACAATCTTATTAAACGATTGTTTTATTAACAATTCCACAGCTTGTGAAACAGTATTCGCATCAACCCAAGGGTTCCGTCATCTAGATACCACATGTTTAATTTTGAATTTAGATCTAAAATGATAGGATGTATTGCTTAACTAAGTATAGCCAACGATGATACTATCATCCTTGATATAGCTGGATTGTAACCACTTCATTGTTACATGTACACCCCTTGTTGACAACTAGTTGTAGAAGTTAACAAATTATTGTTGTAAAGTACCTACTTTAAAATCAGAACCATAACACTGAAAAAGATATTTGAACGTGATGGGATTTTGAATTTCGGTCAAAAGAGTACTCAATGAACTGAATTAAACGCGTCCTTGTCATCCACATTGAAAACCACCTCGCCTCCATTGTGTCTAATGAATGAGCGAAGTGCATGAACCATAGCTCCGTATACTCTGTTACTGCCAAACCCCAACTGTAAAGGTTGGAATTTGTCAGTGAGTTTTGGGATAATGTGTTAACAGCAAAATTTATAGGAAAGCAATAAAAAAAAATGTGATTCAAATGTTCTTTTGTCTCTTCAATATTTAAACCATGTACGGAGTTCCCCTCTATGAAGCATATCCGTCTGACGCCCTGTATAGCAGGATGAGGAATATATTCCATCACAATTTTAATTTGGCAAAGCTTTTACGTTTATTATAAAATAATACATTGAAGCTGCGCTTTTACAATGGGCCATTAAACAAAGTGAATGATGGAGGCACGTGAAATGGGAATTAACTTGAAGTAGACAATTAAATCGAAGTTGTTACGTGATGCGAACACTACTTTTGGATCTCGATAACAAAAATTGTAGAAGGAGTTGAGGCATTCTATGTTATTTAATGACTATTAATAAAACTACTCCAAAAAATTATAACGTATTTTTGCGATTATGGAGTGCTGTAGTTTCGTATTAGTTCTAAATTGTTGATTTTAGTGTCAAAAGACAGCGCTATTGAGTAACATGACTTACGTCTTAACTGAACTATTATTGATAAAAAGCCGGAGAGTTTTTTCCTATACAGAGAAATGGTCAGATTGGTTCTAGATAATATATATATAATATAATAATATAATATTGTTTATTGCTTACAAATAATAGAAACACTTGTTATTACGTACATGACAAATTGTTATAATATAAAATTTATCTTAAATACAGTTGCATGTTTAGGCAATGGGTTCCAAACTAGGCGCGGCCTGTATCTTGGATACCCGGGAATTTAAGGTTAAAATTATAATTTCTCATTCTAAATCATTGGACTTAACAGAATATGTGCTATATAGTCAAAATATAATATATAATGGATAGATAAACGGATGTTTGTTACTCAATAACGGCAGAACGGCTGAACAAATCTGGATAAAAGTTGGCACAGAGATAGAAAGTCTAGAAAGCACGTATGCTATTTTTCATCATCGACGGTGCAGGTGAAAAAGCGTAATATCTTGGGCACAGCATAGACAAAATAACAAGATCTCCACCTACGACAACATCGTAATGATGACAGTTCTGTCAAAGTTTGTGTCAGTATCTGTTATGTTAGTCAAAAGCTCGCTATCATTTTGACAGCTCTATAAACTAGACTAGCTCAATGACTGTCAAGGGTGATGAAATGTAATGACAGTTTTTTTCCATTGTGATTAATTTTATATTTGTATGGACGTAGGTATTTTATTATAAGTGTTTACTGATTGGTTTACTAAGTATTTAAATGTACTAATACTATTATAGCAATTGCGTTTGACCATGTAAATATTTTATGACATTTTGGTTTTAAGATAGTTATGGCCTTGGAGAAGATAATAAGCATCACGAAGTACTAATCCTGCGTAGACAGTCGCGGGCACCAGCTAGTATTAACATAAATTACAAAAAATCTTATTGAACCACGTAATTAAGTCATTACAGTTTTATAATAATAAGACGGCATCGTTGACTCGCCATTCGCCATATTTGGCCAATAATACAATAGATTTCACAGAAACTAACCTACTTTTACAGGAACTGCAACGTGTGTAGTTAACGTGAAACTTACTCGTTGTCTATGTCACGATCGACAATTGTTTCGGCTACGTTCGGCAGTGCGATTCTGTAATGATTCATCGATGCGCTCGTCGACGACCTCACCGATGTCAAATACTTTATGAGATACCTCCCTTGTACATAAGGTAATCAACCTTATGTACAAGGGTTTCAACGTTTCTTGTAATCTCATGATTTGTTTCACGAATGTTGTCAAAGATGCAACGATATTTGCTCTCAGAGAATCGCACGTCGGTAACCCCGGAAGTGGCGGTACGCAACGACGAGCTCACCAAAATTAAGATCCTACAAAATACAAACACTTCTCAATCTGAACAACAGATTAACTTAATATGATTAACATAATATGACAGCTATCAAGGCGCGACAACTGAAACTACCTCACCCTGATGTGACTCATAAAATTCGACATTAAGTTAATTGTATATTTAACGTAACAGTGAGTTACAAGTGAGTATAATTCGGCCACGTTACCGTAGTAGTTCCCAACTATTAAGGTAATTGCATACCCAAAGCGACACTCAACATTAATAAACATTGTTTACTACAAACAGCTTGATTCCTGCAATAAACATAATAAAACCATTGTTATTCTATGATACTATAAGCATGGAATATATAGTAGTATATATGTAGTTGTCATATATAGTTCTACCAAGAATACTCGTGTTTGTATATTTGTAGTGATGATTAATGATATCATGCAAGTTAAGAATTGAATAAGAATATACTTATATAGCAGCGTTTCGGAAACTTCGCGAAGTCTTCTCGTCAAAAATACCTCAGTGCCTCAAGACAAGAGTCTTCGACCAATGTGTTACCAGTGATGACTTATGGCACTGAAATGTGGTCTCTTACTATGGGCCTCATAGACAAGCTCAAAGTCGCACAACGAGCTATGGAGAGGGCTATGCTCGGGGTTTCTCTACGTGATCGAATCAGAAATGAGGAGATCCGTAGCAGAACGAAAGTTACCGACATAGCCCAGAAGATTAGCCAGTTGAAGTGGCAGTGGGCAGGGCACATAGCAAGCAGAACAGATGGCCGATGGGGCCGAAAGGTTCTGGAGTGGAGACCACGGACCGGCAAGCGTAGGTCGTCCACCGACACGGTGGACAGACGACCTGATGAAGGTCGCAGGATGACGTTGGATGCAGGCCGCTTCCAACCGGTCCTTTTGGAAAATCATGGGGGAGGCCTATGTTCAGCAGTGGACGTCCTACGGCTGAGATGATGACGATGATACTTATATATATATTTTTCTACTTAAATGTCCTAACTTATTGACAGCTTCGTCAAAGTCAAAGTCAAAATCATTTATTCAATTTAGGCATCAAAGACGCACCTATGAACGTCAATTTTTCATTATAATGTACTTTAAAGACTACCGCCGCGTTCCAAAATATATAGAGCCTACCGAGAAGAAGCGGCAAGAAACTCGAGGGCCATTCTTTTTATAAAGATATTTTTACAATGTTTTTACTTAGGTACTACAATTATTAGCTCCAGTGTGTTGCCTTACAAAAGAGAACATAATAATGGTATCAGTAGGGCAAGTCACGCTACACTTTGACATCTTAGTACACGAGTAGATAGATCCTGGAGTGATCAGTCCCAAACTGTTTTTATCCTCCAAGTAATCCGAAATTTTGTAATAACCTTTTTGACAGAGTTTAGTTTTAATAGTAATTTTAAACTTATTAATAGGCAAATCTCGGATAACATTGGGAACTTTATTATAGAATCGTATACATTGTCCCATAAAAGAATTACTTATTCTGTGGAGACGCGTTACATGTACGGATAGCTTGTGCTTATTTCGCGTGTTGATGGAATGAGCATCACTCCTTTTATCAAAACTGCTAATGTTTTTCTTTACATACATTAGATTTTCATAGATAAACTGAGAGACAACAGTTAGAATGTTTATGTCTTTAAACTTCTGTCTAAGGGAAACTCTGGGAGCTAAACTGTAGATCGCTCGTATAGCCCTTTTTTGCAGTATAAAAATGGAATTAATATCTGCAGAACATCCCCAGAGCAGTATGCCATAAGTCATAACGCTATGGAAATAACTAAAATAAACTATTCTAGCTGTGTCTACATCAGTTAATAGTATAATTTTTTTGACAGCATAAGCCGCTGAACTGAGCCTACTAGACAATTTTTTTATGTAGGGACCCCATTGCAATTTAGCGTCTATCGTCATTCCTAAAAAGACCGTTGACTCCACAAGGTCCAACCCTGTTCCATTCAATTGTATATTGGATTCTACTTGTCTCACATTTGGTGTCGAGAACTTTATACAATTAGTTTTCTTCTCATTGAGGAGAAGATTATTTGTATTGAACCAATTCACAACTTTAGCTAATGCATTGTTAACATCGTCATAGTTTAGTAACTGCCTTTTAATTTTAAATAACAGTGAAGTGTCATCTGCAAACAATACAATCTCTTGATTCTTCTCTACATAATAAGGTAAGTCATTAATATAGATTAAAAACAAGAACGGCCCTAGTATTGAACCTTGTGGAACGCCCATTGAGATTATAGAGCCGGGCGATTTTTACCATTTATGTCAACCCTTTGAATTCTATCATTTAAATATGAAGTCAAAAGGTTGAGAGCCATCACCGCAGATCCTCATCACTGATGTTACAAACTTGATACTTTTGGCAGTTCATGCCTTGTATGTTGTAAGTATCCAGTAAGGATTGATTAAATTTTGATTCAAGCGGGGCAACTAATTATAAATTATAATCATCCTTGATAATATTCATCAGCGTTTTAGGAGCAATTTGTAAGTACGTACTTTGTTTTCAGAGCGGGGTTTCAGGCCGCACTACGGTAATAACATACTTAAGCAGCAGAATTAAGGATAATGAGCTGACTTTGCTATGCTTAGCTCCTTATAAAGGAAAGCCGTACAACAATTCACGTAATACGAGTATCTATTAATTTGAATACGCTAGAATAAATATAAAATTAGGATTTCAGAATAATATTACACGCGCGAACGGTATGGTAAACCAAACAGTTTCCTTCCCCGTGGGATACTCTCGGTCATATTTAGAGGATGTAAAGTTCATTATCGTATGAATAATTCATGGGGGTTTTATTTCGTTGTTTGTTATTGCCATGATTAAGTGAAAATACGACTGTCTTTTATGATGATGTTTTAGGCGGATATTAACTTGATGTGTTTTTCTTGTATAAAAGCCGTACGGTTTTACATTCGCCATTTCCCAAGTAATATAAGTAAATGTTCAGAAGACTACCTGAATAAAAGTTCCTTAAAGGAGCTTTTATTCAGGTAGTCAAGAGTTAAACTCACTCAAATCTTCGACACATGTTGCGACTACAGCAGGAGGCCGATTCTAATATATCACAACGTTCAACAATCTATCCCGCTGCAACTGCAGTTCGACTCGTCCATCTCCTGTTGTCGTTCGATCTTAACTCAAAAAGCCATTCTTCTATTTCTAAACACAAATTGGAACGTAACGCAATCTTAAACACTACTACAGCCTACTAATATTATAAACGTGAAAGTTTGTGAGGGTGGATGTGTGGATGGTGAATATCTTCAAATCAAGACTAAAGCGTTGGCTTATCAGTCATGCCTTCTACAGCTATGCTGAATTGTTTAAGAAAATTTCAAGATGGATAAGTTTTTGACAAAAAATAATTTTATTGTAATTTGTTTTTATCACAGGCATATTTATGACATTGATATCTAATTAATTATTGATTTAATTGACGTATACTGAGGTATTTAAGTATTTAATATTTTATATTAATTATTGACTACATACG
This sequence comes from Selenia dentaria, assembly GCA_917880725.1. Lineage (NCBI taxonomy): Eukaryota > Metazoa > Arthropoda > Insecta > Lepidoptera > Geometridae > Selenia > Selenia dentaria. Next base: position 1,118,896 of record OU862896.1, on the reverse strand, counting down.
AGTATAGTTATTGTAAGTTACACACTGTATTATTACATAGTTTATGTACTGAATAACTGACGTGTATAGATGTATACCAATAAATGAATCTGAATCTGGTCTTTGTTACTCTTTCACGCTCAAACGGCGGGGGCAATTTTGATGAAATTTGATTTGGAGTTAGATGAGGCGCTGGATTAACACTTAGGAAACTTTTAATCATCATCATCATCCATCATCACATGGGTGAAAAAGCGTAATGTGCTTGGGCACAGCATAGCTCTAGCTCTATAAGATTTAAACGGTTGTATGGAGACGGATGTGAATTTTTCTCTCTAAAATGGCAATGTTTGATACCGCTAAGCAAGTGCTAACGCTTGACTTTTAAACCACTAATGATTTAAAAGTCATAAAGATGTTCATCCGTGCATTACGACTCAAGAAACAAAACAATAATGTACGTCAAAGTGATACCTTCTCGTATACACACTAACAACTTCTGCATGAACGCTCTCATACATTGCTCTATGTTTGAATTTATCGCACGACTGACAACGACAAAGCTCATCTTAGCTTGTCATTCGCATAATTATGTAGGTAGTGCTTGCTATTACATATTTTACTGACAAAGTACGCATAATTATGCGATATACTATACGTTTTTGTATCAACAAAGTTCCCAAAGTTCCAAACAAACCGGCAGGCTCACCCCTCTGATGACAGCAATTTGTTTTGGCGGGAAGAATGAAACAACACTCATATGTCAAAAGTTACTCTTGTCGGCACACACTTAATATTACAACGTATGTTATTGTTTTGTAAGGATATGGCGTAGTTAATAAAAGTAACAATTAATTATGCGTCAAATAATGAACGTTTAATTTATATAACGCAAATAGATTTATAGTTATTTAAGTTCTGGAACAAAAAAAAAACAAAAAAAAAACGTAATGTAAGTTGCCTTCGTAATGTAATGGGTAAAAATTTTTATTCCGACCAGACATGCTCACGAAGGTGTTGACAAGTGGCAGCGTCGTGTGTCGGGTCGCCATCTTCCCTCAAATATGGTTGAGGAAGGCGATGGCTGGCACATGCGTCAACTCGTGAACGGGTGCTGTTTGCGGAGACGGTCTGCTCGGAATTCCAATGGATACCAAATTTTTTATTTTTTTTCTGTTATTTTACTTCTTATATAATGTTAGGTTTAGTATATGTCCCCTCATTGTATGCAAAGAAGTATATTTAAATAGTTCATTAATTAGTTAGGATAAGTTAATGTAAAAAAATAGCACAGACCCTGGAGTCAGTGGATAGAAATATTAAAATAATAAAAAAAAAAGTTCTGGAATGGTTTGCTAAAACTGTTGCAAATAGTTTATCGTGTTTTCAAGCATTCACGATTTTATTCTTATAAGAATAAAATCGTGAATGCTTGAAAACACGATGGGTAGGGTATGGATACCTATAGGTAGCTATAACAAAGTTGCTTTCCACGCATGTCTGTTATTCCCTAGGTCTTCCTAAACCAGCAATTGATTTTGATGCGCTTTTCAACATCAGTATGATTTTTTTTTCACGGAAGGTATATAATAGGACCAAATTAAATTTTATGTAAGTTGAAAATAAATAAATTTACATTTATCTTCTTTTATTATTTCTTTTTTCCTTATATCACCAACCGACCGGGGCGGGTCGATAGTTGCTATATAAAAAAAGCGTATGTTGCTGTACATAGGCGGTTTGCTCGTCTTGCAACTCGCACTATTATACACGCGAAAGTTTCTCAGTCGATCATATTATGCTAAGTACCTACTTTTTGAACCAAAAAAGTGTTGCTATCACAGATTTTGTAATAAAATATATAAAAGTTATATTTGTCGGACCTCCCCTCAAGTTGAGATTAACTCCTGATCATCCAAATGGCACACGTCTTTAATTACCCAATGCCTTTAATTCGTAGACATAATTTAACCCACGATTTGTACATATAACTAAGTTACTTTTCATTACGGAAAATTTTATATAGTAATTAATCTTCTCAGGCAGAGTCATAGTTTGTTTATATGGATAGCTAACTGAACAATGGTTGAAATTTTTATCATGGATAATCTAAGAAGATTTTTAAACTATCATGGTCATTAGAACATTAGAAATATTTAAATTATCAACGGGATAGTTACCATGTATATTTTGTTTGTGTTTCCGATATTTCGGCACTGTTGTAAGCGCCCTCGCGAATGAACTAGTTAATTCGTGATCAGGGCTTTCAGACAAACAAAATTTACATGGTAACTATATATATAAAGTGAATATTTTTAATCTGTCCGAATCAGCAAGCCTCATTAAAGGCAAGTTTCATTCATAAATCTATTGTTATTTTTTGTCCTGATGCGGACGGGTTAAGATCAAAAGGGATAATGTATATTTCCCTAAAAAAAATATGTCCCTTTAGTATAAATATTGAATAATACCCATTTACATTTTAATTTATTGCGGGCGGGATCGTTTGATGTAGATATTGCCCTAAGTATAGTATATCGTAGCATCAGTAAATACGCGTTAATATTATTAATAAGTATTTATTAATAAATAATTATTAATAATAAATAGTTATTAATTATTAATAATTAATACCTATTAATAACTATTAATAGTTATTAATAGTTATTAATAACTAGTTATTAATAAATACCACTTTTATTAATAACTAGCTGACCCGGGGAACTTCTTGATTTTTTTAAAATATTTATTCTGCTATTTCGGACGCCGGGTCAAAAGAATAAAGAAAAAAGAAAGTTAAAAAATCAACAACTACATCATATCAAAAAATGAAAATGATAAAACACCTACATACTAAGGTTTAGTAATATTATAGATGCACAGCAAAGACACAGTATAAATATAGAGAAACAGTACGGAAACTACCTACAAACGTTCGAAACGGCTCACTCACACACACATGCGCATCGACAAGAGTCCTAAGCGGTTGTCGCGGTGCTGTCAGTCCGCGTGAATACGAGTGGTCATGTATAAGTTTATTTCAGCTTAACTAGGCTTAGTTTCCACACTGTTGCATCTTTATACTAGGGCAAAGAGACGTTTACATTTCAAGTGACATTTTACCAATTGTGGTTACGCCGCACAAGCCATACAAACAAGAAGAAGAAGACATTTTACCATATTGACATTAATATTTATACGATACTAACGTCATTCAATTGTTTTGCCTTCCCGGAATCTCTCCACTAACAATAAAATTTCAAATTTACTTTTAAGTATTATTACGAATCGATTGTATGGAATTATAGAAAAGTGTTGTTTCTAGACCTTTTCAGGCAATTTTTTTAAATTTTTCTCTCACTAAGAACCATCTTCGTAAAGATAGTATATTATTTAATTATTATTATTAGATATATATTCTATTATATTATTAAATATCGAATTATTTAAATTACATGTATTTTATATATATACATATATACATGTAATAATTATATATAATAATGTTAATTAATTAATTGTTATAACTAATAAATAAATTAATAATATATAATTATATATTATGTTTAATAATGTTATCTTTGTCATTTTTTTATATTATATTATTCTTATTATTAGATATTTTAGGTATTATTACGAATCGATTGTATGGAATTATAGAAAAGTGTTGTTTCTAGACCTTTTCAGGCAATTTTTTAAATTGTTCTCTCACTAAGAACCATCCTCGTACTTCAAGGAATATTCTAAAAAAAGAATTACCAAAATCGGTTCAGCTGCTCTCGAGATTTGCGCTTAGCAACACATTCAGCGATTCATTTTTGTAATATAGATACGCGATACACATATGACATTGATTATATTAGGATATAATTTCATTTTTATTTGGACGATGCGAACGACGAGGGAACGGTATACCCTCTATGCGTCATTGTTATCCGATAACTGTAACTATAGAAAGTATTTTCGAAGAGTTTACTGAATCGTCGATCGTTGCCCGCAAATCTGCACAACAGGCGAGTATATGATAAAAACGTTATTCGGGTATTACAAAATAAAGGTTAGAGTCTGAGCAAAAACAGAAGCGTTCTAAGAAGAGATTGCGTGCTAATTTATGCTTATTACTGTATTAATGCTTGTAAATAAAAAAGATGTATACAGTTGCTGCTAATTTACTGTATTTAAGATTTATCGAGTCAACGTTGTCATAATTGGGAGTTGAGTCACGGGACAGATACTAACTGGATTGGGCTGCCATAATAATCTGAATGCTAGTTCACCGTAACGCCATGACAATTCTCTGTTTGCACAGACTCTATCATTGTGGTTTTACCGTCGGCAAAGTAAGTTAATGGTGTCGATTCTGCAAGCATTATCTTAACTAAAAATCTATAAATTATAGCAGTACTTATTTTGTTTAGGTTAAAATCCAAATTAGTATAACACTTTAGAAAGGCAGCACAAAAATTAAACATATCTCTTCAATTGTGGGCATATTTCAGACAGTTTAGTCACGTAACTTGGTGCTCGCTAAACTAACCTAAAATAACCCAAAATGGAAAACAATTAAGGCCTATTCAGACCTGGGCGTTATTCGCTACCGCGAGCGATAGAGAAATCCGAAAGGGTATGCGTTAATTTCGCTGTTGAAACCAGAGCGGATATCTCTACCGCGCGCTGTAGACGTATCCGCTCTGGTGTCCGTTGGCATGAAAGCATGGCGCTGCTACCTTCTCCCGCGTCACCCGGCGGAACTACTTTTGCCAAACAAGAGAAAATACCGCCTCACCAGGCGGTAAAAGTTTCGCTGCAGTTATGAAACTTCATACTATTTACCCATCGAGTTCCGCGTGGTATTTTTCGCTACCCACAGCGGTAGCGAATAACGGTCAGGTCTGAATAGGCCTTAATCCTATTTTTAGAAGTGTCATTCTAAGTGTTATATGATTTTGGATTTAATCGTTAACAGAATAAGGATCATGATAATATATTTTTAGTTCGGTAGTTTAATTTAGTTTTTTTGAACAAGCGAATCGGTACCAATAGGTATCTGTAAGTAGAACGACGACGTCGACTTCCCTAGTAGCGTTGATTCACGCAGGTTTGGTGCGAGCGCGTGTAGGGATGTCAACATCGCCACAAAACAAGTGCACATCGCATCTACGTTTTGTTGGTAGCATAACTCCGCAGCAGAAAATAATGACATTTAAAAACTGCCAACCCCGACCGCTCTGCCGGCACTTACGTAATAATAGCCGGCAAGCGTCCTCCGCTCCCACCCACTGCCTCTTCCCACTTTTATCGCCTATTTATCGCGATGATGTCCTACTTACTTGAGGCCGCGCGGTCTAAGTTCTTTGCCGTCAAGTTATATCTACCCAAAAGCTGTTTTACTTATTCCGCATATGTGTAAGCTTCCAAAAAGGAAGGTTTCCGTAGAGCTTTGTTGACCTTATAAAGGAGGACCTTATATAGGGTGTTTGGTAGAGGAACCGACAAACCAAATGAGCGTGTTCGGGGGACCACTTGGAGAATACAAGTTATCCAAAAAAAATCCCCGACCCCCCAATATTTTTTGTGATTTTTCCCTTTTTCTCCGAAATTGTACCTATTTACCACCATAACATTTGTAAAATCTGTTTTAGACCGGATGTTTTTAGTTGAATTTGGTCTCTAATACACCTTCAGGCCACGCAAAGCAAAATTGGATACAAAACAGAGCTAACTGATTTAGTTAAAAAAAATTAGGGTGTCGGGTTTTTTTTTTGGCCAACTTGTATTCTCCAAGTGGTCCCCCGAACACGCTCATTTGGTTTGTCGGTCCCTCTACCAAACACCCTGTATAGCGTAGGTAACGTATCAGATATGCCTCTGGTATACTTATTTGCTCATATCAAAATATGCATATATAATCATCACAAATTTAAAGTAATAGGTGAAAGCAACCCTAAAAGCAAACAATGGAATAACCTTTTTAATTGTATTCAGTTGCCGAAACAGAGTTGGTATTCTTCACAGGTAGAATACTTTTCACTTAAACTTTGGCTTCTTAGGTATTTGCCCAGATACCCGTTCAGAAAGTATTATTCGGCTTTACATGGTACCTACAACTTGTTGCGAAACGTTTTACCGATTTATTTTATTTGTATAACCGCCGCGAGGAGAAAGCGCTCAAATACATATGTTAAAAAGTTTTTAAAGTGCGTTAGACAAGATTATTAAATTAACCCTTTGCGTCCCAGAGACGTAAATATATGTTCATAAATCTTTTGTTTTAATTATCACGGTATAGGAAGGATTATTACAATTTATACGTTACCATAGTAGCTAATGTGGTTGTATAAAAGGTTATTTCATAGAAACTACAGATATATTAAAGACGCATAGAAAGGTTGACAGGCCGGTCGGTGCAGTTGGTAGCAGCCCTGCCTGCTGAGCCACTGGTACCGGGTTCAATCCCCAGACAGGACAAACATCTGCGTGCATGAAAATGTCTGTTTGAGCTGTGTCTGGGTGTGTATATGTATTTAAGTATGTATATCAGTCATCAGGTTACTATAGTACAAGCTCTGCCTAGTTTGGGACCTGAAGACCTTTGTGTGGATGTTGTAATGATGTAGTCGAAAGTGGGCCAATGCTGATACGCCCTGAATCTGACCCGAACGGTGAAAAAGAAGTCCCCGTCCCCGCAAGACGGTTAGTTAAATAGAGAGTTAAAATTCGATGCTTCAGATTCTCGGTGGCCTAGTTGGTCAATGGCGTCTGACACGGAGAGTCAGAAGACGCGGGTTCGAATCCCGTCCGAGGATGGAATTTTTCTCTCTATAAATTTCAATGGTCAAAAAGAAGGTAATTTTAGCAGTTTTCCTATGAGGACTAAAGATTTACGAATAAAACCATGTGCAATTTGATAGGGTACATTGAAAAAATGCCGAGCCGCAGGTTGCGCAACCTCTACTGTGGTCATGCCTTGGATGGGCCAGCGCTAGTGTAAAGGTGCAAGTTGGTAGCCGGCTACACGTCGCAGCCGAAGACGACATGTTGTCCCTTTATGTCGCCGCGACATGTCGTCGCGTCATGTTGCTGCAGTCATGATTTCGAACTCGACTGCAGACGGCAACTGCAGATGGCATCAACCATTTGAAAAGCGATACGAAAGGTTTTGTTTAAAAGCTTTTCAGTTGTTTTACTACGTAGATTGGTACTCGCGAGCGGCACTACTGACCTGCGGTCGAGCGACAGTGTCGTCTGCCGCTCGACTACGTGACGATAGCTTCGTGTCGCTAACTACGAATGGTGTTTCATAAAAATACATAGAAACCAGTAGTGTCTCTGCGACACGTCTGTTGCCGCGGGTTCATGAAGTCGGCTTGCAACTTGCACCTTTATCTTTAACTGAGTACTTTTGTGCTTCGTAGGGCATGTTTAACCGTCGGTGCCAGTTGTTTATCTTAAGATAACTGTCGTTAGGCTATGATCAAAATGATCACTCTGAAAAATTTACATTAGAATTAGCCACTGGCCTATCCCTCGCATCTTCCTATAATATATACGTTTTATAAACCGCACTGGGGCGTGCAGAAAATGTTACAAATCACATAATAACAGGGAATCACTGTGTGGGAATCGAAACGTATTTCGTGATACTTTTTCTCCATTAAATTTAAAAAGTGCTTTATGTTGTTATTTTTAACCAACTTCAAAAAGAGGAGGGGTTTTCTCAATTTGACCATATATATACATGTATATCTCTATATCTTTTTTTGTTTCGTAGACTATACTTCCGAGGTTGTCCCACTCACATTTCATTATATTCGGTGCAGTTTTGGAGTTACGCTCCATTAACTGAAAAGTGTTTTGCCAATTTTGACGATTTGATGATATCATCATTGACGGTGAATGACCCTATTTAGTGAGCCTTGCTAAATCGATTCCGTATTTAGCAAGGCTCACTAAATAGGGAGATTTTTTTTGCAAAGAACGGAACCGACTTTGACACTAAAAAATGTGAAATAACTTGTCGAAGTCTGTACCATGCGCACAATATTGCGGTAATACGTACAAAAGTACCATGCAACTATCTATCTATCTATCATCAAGTTATGCGATTCTTCGTTTCCCGCTCACGAAGTTTGCGTGATTTTTGAAAACTACAACACACTTACCAATTCATCAACTAACGTTTTCTGTCAGTACAAAGAGATTTCTCGTAAATGTACACGTGTATTATACTGGAGCAGTTTGTGATCGTTGACAGGGCTTTGTTGAGCGTGAACGGCTGTGCTTAGCGAACCTAGTCCATGTTGCTCCGAACGTAGACTCACTAAGCCTCCTACTTATTGTGTTGAATAAACGTTTGTTAGTGAAGAGAACACTTTTTGCCGTGACACACAATTTGATATTACATATTGAATGATATGCTGAGCACGCGTTGACAAAATGATAACAAAACTCCTTTAAAATGTAAGAATAAAAAACTAATAAAACTTAAACCATCCAGACGACAGTCTGCGATGACTCTCTCGGTTTGAATTTGGAGGCAAGAGAGAACAAACCATATAAAGCGTGAATCCTACTAATATTATAAACGCGAAAGTTTGTGAGTATAGATGTGTGGATCTATGGTACTCATTAACGCACAAACGGCGGCGAGCAATTTTGATGAAATTTTGTATGGAGGTAGATGAGGCACTGGTTTAACACATAGGGTACTTTTCATCATCATCATCATCCATCACCAAGCGGGTGAAAAAGCATAATATGCTTGGGCACAGCATAGACAAAATTATAAGATCTCTGCCTACGTCAAGATCGTAATGATGACAGTTCTGTCAAAAGTTTATGTCAGTTCTGGGCTGCGTTCCAGCAAGCCACAGGACAAGCCAAAATTTGGCAAAACTGCCGGTCTACGACGCCTATAGGCCAAAATTTGCTCGGATCAAGATTTGATCACGCCCGTTTCACGACACCTGTCGGTACAAATTTTGTCCCGACTGGCCAAAATTTTTCTAACTTTTGAGAGCGCCAAATCTTGGTCGGCTATAGGAACATAATCTGAGCTATAACGCGAACGTGCATTAAAATTCTAACCTATTGCATAATAGAATTATCCCTAGATTTAAAATTACTTAGTTAGTACCTTTCTGCAAGTTAGTCAAAAGTGACAGAGTGTTCATAGTGACAAAGTACTTTGTTGCATTTTCACGACGAATGGACAGAATTGTTTATTTGTACTAAACTCGAAGTACGTAATTATATACTCTTGACCGTTTCAGAGAGTAATATCCTCAAATTAGTTTGAAACCAACAAAGCTAACACATAGATAAATATGTCAAACTCATGTTTGCTAGATTTTGGTAAAAGACGTTCATGCAACGCTCGATCAAATCTTGGCCGAACATTATTTGGTCTGAAGCTTGCTGGAACGCAGCCCTGATAGCTTAGTTAAAAGCCAAGTTAATGTAACAGCTTGAACCCTAGACGTATTCGGCAACCGTCAAGGGTGATGAAATGTAACACAAATACCGCCAAGAGTGATGAAATGTAATGACAGTTTTTTTCCATGTTGATTATTTTTATTGTATTATTATTGTTTACTGATTGATATACTAAATATTTAAATGTACTCAAATAATACTACTATAGTAATTGCGTTTGACTATGTACATATTTTTTGCCATTTTTGGTATAAAGATATATATTATGCCCTTGGAGAAATTATAAGCTACTCGAAGTACTAATCCTGCGCAGACGTAGTCGCGGGCACCAGCTTGTAAATATATAACCCGCAACTTAGTTAATCTAAACATATGCAACTGGAAATGGCTAAAATTATGAATAGGTATGACGTAAATAGCAAGTAGCCGTCATAGATACAACACGTACAAATAAATAACATAGGTACATAATGACAATTATCGTGTAAGCAGTTTTCAGAATAGGTCTGATATATAACAGTACTATAAAACTGCATTTGATGTATACATCGCTCTAAAATGTATTACAGACTGTAAAAGCTGATAAAAACGAATCCATCGCATTGATGAAAATAATACTCTTACAGCAACCTAGTTTATTTTTTGGCAATCGAAGAGCTCTCGCAATCAAACAAACCTATTATAGCATTGCGGTCAGACATCTACCAAGCTGCCGCTCCCACCTACTAAACTTCAATTTGATCCACGCCAAAAGATAAATTATTTCAAAAGACAGGTTGCAACTGCCTCTTCCTGTTTGAAATTATTGTGCCAAATAAACTAATGTATTTTTATCTTTTTAAGTAGTACATTAACTCAAGTTATTTGTGTTAGATGCATCTAGTCATTTTTGTAGTGCATAAATCTGAGTCCAACCACAATCATATACAGTTGCATTTTTGAGACGGTACAGTAAGGGCAGGCACCTTAACCGTTATACTCGTAGTTACAGGATTTAAAACTTTTTTACTACTTTTGCTGCCAGTCTTCTTAATAGCGAATTATAGCAGATCTACCCATAACAAGAAGTTTGGCTAATTTAAAAGTTTGACTCTTTTACGTTCTTTTTTTTTGTATGGAAAAAGGTTTTCGTCATTTCTGACATTTCTAGAACTCAAGTCTCAGCCGGTCCAATAGAGGCTTTTGATACTTATAGGAGACAGGATCGATTGGCATCAAAAAAAGTTTCTTGCTGACTATAATTTTTTTCTCAAATCCGTAAATGCAGTTCACAATACCTTAAACATTTATGTATAATCTTCAAAAAACGTTTTCCTGTAACTATAACGGTTAAGGAACCTGCACTTACTGTCCCGTTTCAAAAACTCAACCTGTATATAAATAATCATCTGTCATTAACTCACTCGCTTTCTTTAAGAGAAAAAACATATAAAAAACTTTACAACCGACTTCCAAAACAAAAGGAAGAGGTTCTCGAGTCGACGCATATATTTTGTTATGATTTTGATCACTGACTAATACTCGTTCATTCGAACACTACCTACCTAACTAAACTGTTTTAATCCACCGCTACTCCACCTTGAAACTAGAAGAAACAAAAGTCTAGTTATAATTTTACTTGTACTTATAACTTATACTTTTACAAAATGAATGTTAATAGAATTTATTTTTCCCGCCGTTCTAAACATGTAAAATTGTGATTCAGTTTGCGTTAATAAATTGTTGGAGATATTGTTGTGATCAGCGCCATCTAGCTAAGTTTGTCGGAACTAACAAGGAAGGTAGGGTTTGTTGCAAAGTGTGGGTTATAAAGATGAACCTTGCGATAAAATACAGAGTTACGACACGGGAGGTTACTTGAGGGCTGTTGAGTTACTTAAAGAAAGTTTACGCCGAAGAAAAAAAATGTATTAAGTTAAATTAGGGTAAAGGCAATAAGGATTTTATTGACTGTGGCTTGTTTTGCGATATTTTCATTTGACAATCTGTGGTTAAATAGGCAAATTTAAGAAGCGTCCTAGTTTTGCATTTTGCTTTATTATATGGTATGATTGTGTTTGTATTGAAAATTACAAGGACTTTCGAATAGGACGTTCGTATAATTTGCTTCTTTCTCTTTCACATGGTCACTATTAAATGTATTTTTAACAAGTTTTTTTTAATTTCGGGAGGAGGAAATCTTTTATGGATACCGCAGAAGAGCAGTATCTCTGAGGTTATGTCCGAGTCCACCGGCGGGGATGGGAGTGCCAGTGTGTACGGACTAAAACCTCCTCCCTCTTTCCTATACATTTTTATATATTTATTACTAGTCAGAACTCCAAGTATCTAATGATACTTATAGACTAAGTGTGAGTCCAGTCATAAGTATATTATTATTTTCTTTTTCTTTATTTAACTATTACATTAATTTACAAGTAACACGCTATTATACTCGTACGACTTACATATCACATTTTGTCTTCCTGCCATCGAAACTGATCGCAGGAGAGCCGACGCGACCTCTTCGTTCACGTCCTTCTACAATAAAAAACCGCATTTATTTTTATGTTTTGTATGCCATTAGTAGAAATTATTACCACAGAGTTTTACATATAACTACTACCAGTGACAGGTCTATACGATGGTTAAAATTATATTGAATTATTATTTAATTCGATGCTACAATGGGTGCCTGGCTGACCTGGCGGTCAGGGCGTCTCTCACAGATTGTCAGTAGATGCGGGTTCGGATACCATCCGGGAATCTGTATTTTTTTCTCTCTAAATTCGCAAAACTTGAGTTTTTTAAACAAGCACTCCAAAAATATCAATTGTTCTTGCACAATTAAATACTTGTTGTACTTGCTAATATATCAAATCAATGAGTATCGTTCATACTCGAACCAAGACTGTATACTTAATAATGTTAATTATAATATGATACGAAACAACATCCACACAAGGTCTTCAGGTCCAAAACTAGGCAGAGCCTGTTTCAAATTACCAACTTATACCTCGATGATCAGCCATGCGATTCTGTAATGATTCGTCGACGAATCATTATCGCACGGCACGGCACGGCATCGCACGGCAGTTTAGAACGAAAATGCGAGTATGGTTACTAATCATGCGTTAAGCTACACTATTACCAGTATTTCCGTATGTTTTGACAAGAATTTCAATATCTTGAATCGAATACCTATCGTCCAAAAGTATCTTGCCCCAGCCTTCACCCGCCACTCTAGCGTTCCAAGAATAGACCTAACCTATTTCTGATCTGTCATGTAGAAACATTTCAAGTGAATATTACTTAAGCTATGTGCCTCTCAGAGTTATATTTTAGCACTTCGGTTATTAACGTCAATGCTCAGTAATTATGACATTTAAATTACGAGTAGTAAATGTAGGTAGTAGATCAGTCAGCATTTAGATGGGTGACCGCTTGTGTAATATTTTGAACTGAGTGCTGAGTTTGAAGAGTACGTTAAAACTGTGTGTGGTCGACTATAAGTAAGTCGGAAGAATAGGACAGTCTGCAACTCCAGCGCTTTAGGGTTGGCCACTAATTTATCCAGGAACTCGCTCTGGACTCGCACGGTGGACTACGGTCCATATTTTTCGTTTTGAGAAGAAGTCACGTCGTAACAACCGAAAACTATTGTTCTGGTGCAACAAGCATGGCGCGGAGAGGAAAGCTGCAGTTACTATCATGTAATCGGCAGGTTCACGTTTTTATATCTGGCAAAGCTGTGACTATTTTATTACCAGTGAGATTGTACAATAACTTATAAAATTAAGATTAATTTGATATAGTTCGGTAATAAAAGAAAGTTATCGACAGCCTAAATGGGCAGCGTTCCGGAAACTTCGCGAAGTCTACTTGTCAAAAATACCCCAGTGCCTCAAGACAAAAGTCTTCGACCAATGTGTGTTACCAGTGATGACTTATGGCACTGAAATGTGGTCTCTTACTATGGGCCTCATAACTAAGCTCAAAGTCGCACCACGAGCTATGGAGAGGGCTATACTTGGGGTTTCTCTACGTGATCGAATCAGAAATGAGGAGATCCGTAGAAGAACGAAAGTCACCAACATAGCCCAGAAGGTTAGCCAGTAAAAGTTACAGTGGGCAGGGCACATAGCACGCAAAGCAGATGGACGATGGGGCCGGAAGGTTCTGGAGTGGAGACCACGTGGAAGCGCAGTGTAGGTCGTCCTACGTAGGACAGAATGACCTGATAAAGGTCGCATGACTACGATGGATGCAGGCCGCTTCCAACCGGTCCTTTTGGAAAATTATGGGGGAGGCATATGTTCAGCAGTGGACGTCCTATGGCTGAGATGATGACAGCGACAGTACAGTTAATTAAAATGTCTGCTCATATTGATACAACGCTACCACTCTAAGCAACGTCCTCGAATGGAAACCAGAATCGACTCGCCTGTTTTACAAACTATTATGATATACTGATCCTTCTCTGGATAAAATTTGGCACAGAGATAGATTAAAGTCTGGAATAGCACAGAGGCTACTTTTCATCACCATCACTATCATCCGGTCACCACGCAGGTGAAAAAGCGCTTTATTCAACTGAGCGCTTCCGTGCTTCGGAGGGCACGTTAAGCCGTCGGTTCCGGTTGTTTGCCTTAGGATAACAGTCGTTAGGCTATGTCAAGGGCCTTCGGGCGGCCTGAAAACTTCGACATGGGTTGGCCACTAATCTATCCGCCAATACACACTGGGCCCGAGTGGTGGATTATGGCCCAAACCCTCTCTGACAGGAAGGCTCGAGTCCCAGCAGTGGGAACAAAATGAGCTGATTATGATTATGATGATTGTACGAATAAATAAAAAGTCTATTTATTCGTAGATCTACATGTTCTTCTTTTTGAAAATGGGTACCGAACGAAATCCAAATTTGAAGTGAAACAAAGGGTAAATCTGCAAGGTGAAAAGCAAGTCAACAAGAATTAGATCCAGCCAGTTTCATTCAATTAATGTTATAAACAAAAAGAGGAGTAGAGTGTGTGCATCCGTCCGAGTGAATCCTACGAACGTTGGCGAAGGTTACCGAACTCGGCGTGACTCTCCAACTTTGTTATTTGATTCTCGCCGGCTTTAGCTCTGCGCTATTTGGATTGGTTCTCCGAGCGTTGATAACGTTTGTTTTGTGTGAAACAATGTTGGATTGTTTGCTGACAAATAATAATACGTTGTTTTTTCATCAACATTTTGAGTGGCATCTATTGTTGTACTAATATTATTTTAAAAGAGCTGATAGCAGATCTTTCTTAGTCATTCGTAACTGTTCACATAGTACCTTTGGCCTTACCTGCTTTACGTATTTGATTGACAATTTTCAATTGAACGCTACCGTAATTTTTGCGATACAATTGCAATATTTAATCAGTACTATAGATGTAATACGTCGGCAATTTTGGCTCATTTAACGCTCATTCTGTAGAATGAGCGTTAAATGAGCGGGCGCCTACAAAAATACGTGGAATATGAAGAGTTAGTTAAATTCCTTCATAACTTTAACGATCACAAATGCAGTACCTAGACACTTGATACTTTCTGAGTTCTGCCCTCAGCTTCAACATTGATGCGTCGTTAGTTGCGCCTCCAGCAGTACTCGGCGACCCTGCAATAAAAGAGAGCACATTAGTAGAAATGTACTACACTATAGTAAAAAAACTGATAACTCTTCAAAATGTTTGTTTTGCAATATCAATCAAGTGAGATAGGTAGCCAAATATTAGTCTATCAAGCAAAATTTATGCTAACTGGTTGCGCTCAGCGGATTCACCCGCGTGGTGATGGATGATGATGAGGATGAATCAAATATAGCGTATGTTACTCAAGCATAATGTAGCTTTACACTCGTGAAAGAATTGTTTGAATCAGAAACAAACAATGATCATTGTAATTGGGCCCCTGTCATCACTTTGCTCTGATGTCAATAGCATAGACTAATATTATATGCTCAATAGTGTCCGCAGCGTACGCGATATAAGGACTGTTTTTGGAATTTTTTCCACATTGTGAGTTACATTATTGAAGTTTCATACGGATTCCTAACCTTTTTAAAATACCATATAGGCTATGCCTATATTCATCGGAGAAAATGTAGGATTCTAACGGTGAAAGAATTTTTCTAATCGCCCCAGTAGTTTTGGAGCTTATTCATATCAAACAAACATATATTTCCTCTTTATAATATTATTGTGAATGTGTTTATGAGCTATACGTTACCTGTGTTTACAAACTACGTTACATTCGATTAGTTTCAAGATTTTATGTTACTCGGTAGCATCACTGAGAGCTTGTGAAACAACATTTGTTACTGAAACAATTTCCTCCACGGTAAACAGACGTAAGCGGTCCCAGTGCGGCAATACACTTGTAAATAGTAGCGGAATGAGTACGTTTTCTTTGTTTCACGGGTATTTGTGGTGCGATATTGCTTCTGTAGTGATATACGATCCACCGGTCCGCAGTCCTGCTTCTATACCGGTACTATACGATACAACACGTATATAAATGGGAAATAAAGTATTTTATATAATCTCATTCGGTAATATTCTAATTATGAAATGAAATACAGACTTTTATTGGCATAGGTATTTTATTTACATACTTCTTTAAGAAAAATAAAAAACATGAAATGTAATAATTATTCTCCTAACAAAATAATGCTTAAAACATTTTTTTAATTATTAAAGTACAATGTGTCCCGACCAAGGAGGTTTCAATTCAATTTAAGTACACATTATCTGTGGTGAGCGCGCTGCGCGCGCAACGCGCTGGTTCCGAGCCAATAGACCAATAGAAAAGCGCGGGAAACCTTCAAACTTGGCGGGCGTGAATTATTTTTCGGAAAATTGAAAAATTTTAATTAATTGTACGTAGTGGTCAGGAAAGTGGTGTTGTAGTATATTGTTTCTATTTATTGTATATACATATATTAGTGTACGACCCATCTCTGTCGGTAAGTTTTTATAGCGTTTCATTATGGAGGAACCCCCCGACCCGGGAGGCACAGTTCCCTCGGCTGGATGTTTTGTTACGATAAACGACGAATCAGTAATGGATATTGACACGTCCCTCACACCAGTTTCTATTGCTAATATTGAGCCTCAAGATCTTGCCAGTAGCAACAAACGAAGGAGGAAACATTTATCAAATAGCAATGATAGCCAAGTTGATTCTATAGTTATTTCTAATGATACAGTCTCAGAACCCGCTCATAAAAATAATGGTACAGAGAGTCAAAACAAAAATTCTGGTGATGTATCTAAAGGTAAACCATTAAGTTTCACCCCAATAGGCAGGAGTCAATATGACGGCACAGATAGCGCTCCATACATAGTCCACGTGCAGAGGGAACAATCGTCACCTAATGATGGCTCTACTCTACACCCTATTACTTTTGGGAGATTCTTAAAAAAATACAACATTAGGAATATAATAGACGGAAGTGTTAAACAGATAGGGCGTAATAGAATAACCCTTTCTTTCTCCAACTACAATGATGCAAACTCATTTATCAATCATAATAGTTTAGCTAGTGACAATTTGAGAGCATTCATACCGACTTTTAGTATTACACGCATGTGATTAGTTCGGGGAGTGCCTGTCGAATGGTCCCCTGAAGAAATAATTGAAAACGCGAATGTACCGCCAGGGTGTGGCAAAATTATAAAAATTCGGCGCCTTAATTACAAAGTAAATGTTGGTGGTTCTTCTACCTGGAAACCATCACAAACTGTAGTTATTACCTTTGATGGTAGAAACCTTCCAAACCGAATCTTTATTTGCTACAATGCACTTACTGTAGAACTTTACACCTTCCCGACAATACAATGTTTTAGTTGCTGTAGGTGCGGCCACACAAAAACACAATGTCGAGCAAAGCCCCGATGTTATAAATGCGGACAAGATCATACAGCAGACACATGTAATACGGAGGAAGATTGCGCTGTCTGTTGCCATTGTACAGGTCACCACTTTGCAACTAGCAAGTTATGCCCAGAATTCATTCGTCAAAAAAGCATTAAGCTATCGATGGCAGAAAAATGTGTATCCTATTCAGAAGCATCTAAGTTACACCCGCCTGTAGGTAAATCTTATGCAGAAATATTGAGCGCAGCCAAACCTATATCGGTGGAAAACCAGACTTTCTATAACTCCCAATCTTCTACAAGAACATCGTATAAAAAAGCTGTTTTACCTAAACCTCGGTCACCGTACACTGCCCCTCAGGGATACGACCGAGAAGCGCATCAAAAACTAGTGAAAGACTACAATATTCCACTTGGTACGAATGGTTGTGGCTATGCCAGGCCTAATTCTAGCCATGAACAATTTTCTCAACAAACTTTAACTGATATTATAACATCTTTAATAGAAAAATTAACACAACACAATATTTTGTTACCGTCCAACGTTGCCCCACTACTAGAAGCTCTTAAAAAAACTCGTATGTACAAGATGTAAGTTACCGAAATGGATCTGAAAGGCATCCCTTTCAGATCAAAACCCACCACGGACAATCTTATGAAGATTTTCCAGTGGAACTGCCGTAGTGCAGTTGATAAGAAAAATGAAATCATTTATTTGATAAATAAATTTAACCCATTTGTTTTTGCACTGGCAGAGTCATGGCTTAAGCCTGGTTCTGCCTATAACATTAAAAACTATTTCTGTCTTAGAGAAGACAGATACGATGGGTATGGTGGTGTTGCCTTACTCATCAAAAATTCTTTTACTTTTACTCCTCTCTCCTTCCCCACTCATGAACAAAGTTTTTCTAGGCAAAGGTAGAAAACATATATTTTATTTCAGTATATATTCCTAATCCCTCTTCTATCGTACTGCAAGAACTTAATAACATAATATCTAATCTCCCAAAACCTTTTATAATACTAGGTGACTTCAACTGCCAACACCACACATGGGGTAGCTCGACTTCCAATTGTTATGGAAATGTGTTACTTGAAATTATAGACGAACAAAATCTTTGTGTGCTCAATAACGGAGCACCAACACGTAGAACCAACCCTAACGAAGGTCACAGCGTAGTGGACTTGTCAATATGCACACCAAATCTAGCAATTAAGTCGCATTGGAGTGTACTACCACATGCATATGGCAGTGATCATTTCCCAATCATTATTAGTATGTCAGATAAAAGCTATCGCTTGGCACAGCCTTTAAGGCAAAAACCCCGTCTAAAATATAGATTAATGGATGCTGATTGGGAAACTTATACTAAAAATATAGAAAATAGAATTTTATCATTACCGCAACCAACTATCTGTAAAGAAAATATTTGTGCTGAAGAATTAACGAATATTATCACTACTGTTGCTAATGAAACTTTTCCATTGAAAAATGCCATTTTAGATCGGATCTGTTCACCTGCTTGGTGGGACAAAGAATGTTCCGATGCCACCAAGAAAAGAAAACAAGCTGAAGATGAATACAACAATAATATGACATCTGAAAATTTTCAAATCTTGGAAAATGTTATTGCGGACACAAAAAAAATTCTCAAGCAAAAACGTTTCTTAGGTTGGAGGAGTTATTGTGCTTCGATTTCTCCGACTACTCCACCGTCAATAGTATGGCAGAAAATTAGGAAGTTTAAATCAGCATCCAATAGTCAAACATATTTTCTTCCTAACCAAATGTCTGATAAATTTTTAGACTACCTAGCACCGCCATATGTCCCGTATGAAATCGTATCCATAACAGGTGCAATAGCTGAGCAAACAGGTCTTAATTCACCTTTTTCGTATAACGAACTAAATGGCATTTTGTCATGTTCTAAAGACACCGCTCCAGGCGAGGATGGGCTTCCATACTCATTTTATAAGCACCTTGGTAATATATCCATGTATTACGTCTTAGACTTGATAAACACTATAATGATGTCGGGGAACTTTCCTACATCATGGAAATCACAAATTATCCTTCCAATATTGAAGCCAAATAAAACACCCAATGAGATTACATCATACCGCCCTATTGTTCTAGGCAATGTAATATCAAAAATAGCTGAACTGCTGGTGAAGAATCGCCTTGAATGGTACATTGAATCAAATAATCTTTTACCTGGTACTCAATATGGTTTTAGAAAAGGTAGGAGCACAATGGATAGCGCTAGTATTTTAGTAACAGATATTCGTATAGCTTTATCACACAATAAATCAGTAACAGCTTTATTTCTAGATATAAAATCTGCATATGACAGTGTGATATTACCAATTCTTCAAACTAAATTAGCCAAATTAAACGTCCCTATTATGCTCACAAAATTTATCATAAATATGTTGAGCGGTCGAACAGTTAAATTAGATTCCTCAAATGATTATAGGCTTCTGTGGAAAGGTCTACCACAGGGCTCAGTCCTTAGCCCTCTACTTTATAACATTTACACTCATGATATGAACCTGTTACTTGAAAAGTCGGTAAAAATACTGCAGTATGCTGATGATTTAGTAATCTATAGTATAGACCAATCAATAACTAATGCTAGTGATCATATAACAACGTCTTTATCCAGTCTTAAAATCTGGTTTGATAAACATGGGTTGGAACTATCAATAGACAAATGTATATCAGTACTGTTTTCAAGGTTGCGCAATCCTCCACCGATCGATGTTTACTACGATGGAGTACGAATCCAACAAAAACAAGAAGCCAAATTTTTAGGATTGATACTAGACTCTAAACTAACTGGTATGCCACATTGTGATTATGTTGCGGCTAAATGTGAACGAAGAGTCAACTTGCTCAGGTGCCTTTCAGGCGTTTGGTGGGGTGCACACGCATTTACGCTTAAGCTGGTCTACAATGCCTTAATACGAAGTGCCCTAGATTATGGGAGCTTTTTATTGGAGCCATGTAGAGTAGCTGCAATCAAGAAATTGAATGTCATTCAATACAAAGCACTCAGAATTATGTCTGGTGCCATGAAATCGAGCCCCTTAAATGCTTTACAAGCAGAGTGTGCCGAACCTCCTTTAAATATTAGACGACAGTACTTGTCAGATCGTTTCTTTTTCCGCGCTTTACAATTATCTGATCACCCTCTTATTCCTAAATTATTTTCTCTGAGCGACCTTACTCTGTCGAATCCTTACTGGAAGTTTAAATCTAAACCTTGTCTCGTAAACAGTCTCATTAGATTCAAATCATTGTCAACTCCAACGTACCGCTCAAAGACACTAGCACTTTTTGACAGCAACTTCGAAGCCCTAGTTATTTCCCCTAACGCACATTTGAATTTAGGCATTAAAAAAGGTGACTTGGACGCAAATATTGTCTTCAATTCCATTATTAATGACAAATGGCCAGGGTGGCACCACATCTATTGTGATGCTTCCAAGCATGAAGGGCAAAACGTTGGGGTAGGTGTTTACCACCATGAGTATAAAATAGTTCAAAAAATACGATTGCCTCCTGAATCATCAACATTTACCGGTGAATGTTTCGGTATCGTTAAAGCGCTAGATTATATTTTGTTGACAAAACTAAAGAAAAGTCTTATTATAACGGACTCGATGAGTGCTCTTCAAGCTTTGGAAGGATTCCCATTCAAATCAAAGATCCATATGCCTGTAGTCATAAATGCAAGAGATAAGCTTTATGAATGCTCTCAAAAAGGTTATCTAATTTCGTTTATTTGGGTTCCCAGTCATAGTGGCATAAAAGGAAACGAGAAGGCCGACAAACTTGCTAATGAAGCCGTGAAATGTGGAGACTTGTGTCCTTATATTGACTATTGTCATGACTTATCTACTTTGCCTAGGCTCTATCTCCAGGAGTCCTGGAATGACAATTGGGCAAAAACTTCACAGCTCAAAGGCAAATATAATTTCCTCATTCAGCCTAAAGTCCAATTAAAACCATGGTTCTCAAAAATAAATCTTGGGAAGATTGCTACAACGACGCTAATAAGATTAAGGTTGGGGCATGTCTGTAGCCCTGCTCATCTTGCCAGATTTCAAATTGTGGATAATCCAAAATGTGAGTGTGGTTATGCTGTTGGCGATGTTAATCATATTTTACTATCTTGCCCTTTGTATGATCGTTCCTCCTTCTTTGAAACCCTCGAGTCTCTAGATATTCCATTTCCTGTAAATATTCCGTTCTTACTAACTTCTAAAAGCGCTCTAGTGTTTAAGGCCATGACGGATTTCATGGCTTTAAACAATATAAAATTGTAATATGTTATGTATATATTTTAATTATTCTAGTACTATATTGTTTTTGTAGTTATACTATATTAATCTCTTCCTCGATAATTATTATGTTAACCAATAAATAACCTTTCACACTTTCCTGATCCTGATTTCCTTCAATTTCTAAATTATCCGTAGTTATTCCGTGTATTTTATTTTGTAAATACCAAGTTTCCCCGCTTTTATTTAAAAGTAATAAAATATAGAAATACAAGTTACGTCATGTTTTTTCAATCCAATGCAAAATGAAACTCGAAGCACTGGCACAATACGCTGGTCGCGTCATGGCCATTCAAGAAAAAAAAAAAAAAAAAAAAATAGACCAATAACAGACTTTTTCCCACTGATATTGGAAAAATTGTGGTTACGCTACAAACAAGAAGAAAAAGAAGACTTTTTACATTTTGGCGCTATTTCGTACATACGAATTTGAGTAATAATTTGTTGCATAAAACTTTAGTGGCAAAAATGTCATGAGATTAAATAAAGTAGTGTATGCAACTGCATATAATTAGGTATTAAAACACTCGTGTAATCTTATTTTGAAACTACACTCATGTCTTAATACCCTCTATTATATGACAGTTGCATAAACTACTATTGGAGAGTAGCGCAAAGGATACTGATATTATATAACTGTTAAACGAATGACATAAATCATTGACGAAGTTTCCAATAATCATACAGCCGTGCGATTCTCTAATGATTCGTCGATGCGCTTGTCGACGAGCTCACCGATTTCAAATACTTTATGAGGTATCGCCTTCGTACATAAGGTTGTTTTTCCAACGTTTCTTGTCATCTCGTCTAATAGTACAAAATATTGGCAACGTTTTGGAGCACGTGGGAACAAGTATAGCCAAAACTACGAACCCTGAACTATCTATACAAATAAATAAAACTGAAGTGTCTGTATATATATAGATATACGGTATTTTTTCAATATGTATATGATTTTAAAGCTCTAACGCTTGCTTAGCGCGACCAAGGCCGCAATACTAGTAAGAAGAACCATACACCCTCCGTCCCCCTACGACCGTTAAAATCTACTAGAGAATTAAATTCACTTCGGACGTCGGCCGGATTACCCCGGTGCCTTCACTAGCAGCCATGGCGTCTCACACGGATTATCGGAAGATGCAGATTGAAATCCCGTCTGAGAATTAATAATTTTTCTCTTTAAAGTTGTAGTAATTTAATCTCTAACAAATGAAAAAAAAATCTATATATTTTTATCGCATCATAAACATCAAAAACAGTTTTATAAAGTTTAGACCGAATATATATTACAACATGTTTATGACGAACTCAAGGGACAAAATAGATAAAGCTAAGGTTCCCGCACTAGGCAAAGCCTGTAGCGCCTACATACCTACATACTACAATACGATACGAACTGGAATAAACTTTTGATATTGATATATATTTGTGTCATTGATATATTTATTTCTTTCGGTTAAGCTTTGAAACTCTGTACCGAGTTGGGTGGGATTTTCACTGGCATATAACTGATATTATGGAGGACTAACATAAACTGATATTGTTATATAAAAAAAAATATGATTCCGTTCTAAATACTTTTTGAATATTCCTCGTGGAAGAACTCGATAATTGTCAGTTTAAATAAAAACGCATTCATCTCGTAAAATTAATAAATTACTCAAATAATCACAAAGATGCAATGTAACTTATCTCCCCAATACGTGTCTACTACTAGAGCCCGGCTATCCTGTATATGAACTATAATCTACAACGCGGACCCAGTGTGGCTTGTTTAAAGTCTAGTTCATGCTGACAAGAGGCCTCCTAGTAATAATAGTCTAACGGATGTTATTTTAAAACAGACCGGATTATCGTGCTATCCAAAACTCGAAGTCATCCGCACACCCATCTGCAAGTCGTAACTGCAGTATGGATCTTGTTGATCTCTTGAGAAAGCTAAGGCAAGCTCCGTTGAGAGTGCAGGCTGGAATCCGCTGTTTGACCCACAGTTCCGCTTCAAGCGCTTCAAATAATTATATAACCATCAAAATATCACATTTTCAAAACAACATTCAAGCCCCGAAACAAGCCCTTTACATTAAACCTTAGCGGTTGTAATCACGACTAATGAGAGAACGGTGACATTTGTCGCGGTTAAAAGCCTTAAGTATCATTACATCGTTTACGTTCCTCGGAGACGAATTTCGTAGTTTAATTGTTAGAACAATTACACTACACAATTCGTCTCCGAAAGCGTTTAGAGAAATGATAGCGCTGCAGTCGATGGGTGCTCGTAACATTAACATAACGAGTAGTCTCGGCTTGTATCCAGCAGGAAAATGTTTACTAAATATTTCTGTGTCACTTACCTATATATCACGCTAATATTATATAGGTGAAAGTTTCTGAGTTTGTTTGTTTGTTACTTCTTCGCGTTCGAAAGGCTGGACCTGTTTAGTATGAAGGAATTAACACAAAGGATACTTTTCTGCTGACTTCCAAAAAGGAGGAGGTTGTTACCTCATAACTTTTGATAGGGTGAACTGATTCTCAAAGTTATTTCTTTTAGAATATTCTTATTGTTTTACTGAAACGTAGTTTTTTTGTAATCTGAATAAATAATCTACGAAGAAATAATGTCAGGAAGCATAACTCAGAACAAATTCCACACAAAAAGTGGTCCTTCAAACCAAAACGACGTACGATTCCAAATACGAATTACTTCCGAGGTTACAAATAGACATGTTCGGGGATTGGTTTAAATTTCAGAAGGTAAGCAGGGATTGGTCCACGCGCGTGCTGCAACGTCTACTATGACAGCTGAGTCATAGCGGCGTGAACAATGTTATTGATTTAGCACGACTTTTATTGGGTCATTTTTTTAAGGCAGTTACTCTTCCTGATATTATTTCTTCGTAGTAATAATAATAATGCCGCAGGGCTGGCTTCGTGGCGATCCGTCGGTGAGTAGCGACACCGATGACTGGATTCAGGGCTAAGAGAGATTCCTGAACCCCAGCTTGATTTAACTGGCTGACTGGGGTTGGATACGCAAGAGCAAGTACCAAAAAGCTCTAAGGGTGGAAGTGTTTATAACAATAGAATTAGTGCTTTTGTAAAACCGCTACAGAAATCTTGACAGCCTTTTTTTTTTTGAGTAGCGGAAATGCTGTCCACTTCGCTTCCGCTACGGGGGTTGACGGAAGGGGGTATGTGGGGCTCAGACCCACTAAAACCCCCCCGTGAGCAGTCCTCCGCCATATATGGGACGAAATAGGGTTGCGCTAGCATCACAGGCCATATTCTGTGGCTAGCATTCACCATCTCGCCCCAAAATCTTGACACCCTAAAGCAATCTACACCAACGTTGTCCCTTTCATCACTAATTTTTTTTTAATGGTTTAGGTTTGGATACCACATGCAACTACCATAAAAAAAAACCAACGAGTTTATCGGTGATTTATCTTTAGACTTTACGCTTTTTTTCAAACTAGTTCCGCGGTGATGGATGGTTTTGGTGACGATTTTTATTTACGTATTCTTAAGTCACCATTGTGTTAGAGCGAACAAAATAAAACCTCGGCCAAGTGTGAGTTGGACTCGCGCATTGAGGGTTCTGTACATTAAGAAAGCAAGTAAAATTATTGTTTTAACTAAAACGAAACTAGGTTTAAGGAAAAACTTAACTTTGCCTTGATCCTTGACACGGTTGTGGCACCAGCCGCTAATACTAAGTTAGCGTAATACTAAGTTTGAGAATTCACTTGTATACACGTAAAGTTATACACCACATATTTACGGTTTTATCTTTACATGTCTCTTAACATTGCTTTTTACCAAATTTCATGATTCTAGGTCCCCTTGTGAATTTGGTTGATTCCCTTGTGAAATCGAAAAATAATTAACATATTTTTAATTAGAAATACGGGATTACTCACGTAATACTTATCGGATAGGTCAGACTACAGCCCGCGTTGATCACGTGCTAAGCGAGACGTCATCGACGCGGGCGTCCTGAACACTCCTTGAAAAAGACCACCGAATGTGGTCGAAACTATATTCAGACCTATCCGATAAATATTACGTGAGTAATCCCGAATTTCTAATTAAAAATGAGTGAAAACCACGTTTGTGTTTATGACAAAATTAAAAAATATGTGACATGATCTTTTGTTTTTGATTTTTATTCGCGTTGACTTGTCAGTTTATTTTTTTCACAGCTGAAAGACACCATATACTTGAGTATACGACAAACATTTCAACTTGATACGCGTTCCTGAGAAAAAGGATCTTGACAGATAGACAGACGGGCAGATTACAAAGTGATCATATAAGGGTTCCATTTTCCTTTTGAGGTACGGAACCCTAAAGATAAATTGGTGAAGCTGTTTTTAAGTTAGCGTTACTAACGCAAAGCAATTGATTTGATGTATGAAAGGAAGCAAAACTCAACATCTGTATCGTATATTTACTGTTCACAGCTACACAATCATTTCTAGCAGATTTGTAGCACAAACAGTTCCGTTCTAGTCAACACGCTCTTCCATAAGATATATTTCCAAACAGAGTGAGATATTCTTCGTAAACAACAAACGAAGCTTCCATTTCTCACAGCTGGTTACTAACAATGAATCTCATAAGGGGCGTATTCCGTTATTCACAACTGTTACAAGTACTTGTACGAATTAAACAATACTAATTTAAAAAAAAAACAATATAAAAAATATTTAGTGACACTTCCGCTGAAAAGAAAACAAAGATTTTGGCCTATTTGGGGGCGTGCACCGCCCTCCCTCCCGCATAAAATGCTAATAGGAAGAATACAAAATAAAAAACATAGGAAACCCCAAATAAACCAAAACCAATTCGACACGTGTTTTGCCTCTACACGAGGCATCCTCAGGAGATGTTGACTCGTCGAGCGCTAGACCGACAGTGAGAGACAGTGTGAGTTCCAAATCATTGTTTTCTTTTCAGCGGAAGTGTCACTAAATATTTTTTAATATCGTTTTTTTGATAATGGATTTCCGCAAAGTAACGCCTGAATCAATAATAAATTAATACAAATTTTATTTTAGATACGAATTAGTATGTGATAGGTTTGACTATAGTTTCGACCACATTCGGTGGTCTTTTTTAAGGAGTATTCAGGACGCCCGCGTCGATGACGTATCACTTAGCACTGCTGGCGGCAGCTCGTAGCGCTCGTGATGTTAAAGTTTGGTGCGGGGAGCGTCTCTTGATCGTCGTCGCTGGTGAAGCGTCTGCTGGTATGTGAGGGGACGTCCCAGCAAAAAGAGCTCACTACATCTGCACCAGACACATCATTTGCATCAGAATGAGCTCCGTATTTGTAATTAAAAATCCTCCATATTTTTAATTAAAAATGAGTGAAAACCACATTAGTTTTTATAACAGAATTAGTATCTGTCATTTTTCTTTTTTGTAGACATCACGCTAGTCTACGTCAGCATAGTCATCTCAAGCGGGGCGTGAAAAAGAATTTCTCAGGTCATCATAGTTGTGGCGGTTAGTGCAGCTTACGGCTGTACTAAAGGTCATGGCTTCTTGATCTCCACGTTCCATTAGGCGAGAGGGAGTAACTTTGATGAACCATTATAAAAAACGACAGTTTCACAGAACTGCATTAAACTCATCTCCCTGAGACATTGCTGCTTTCCTGTTGCTCAGTAATTTAAATTTCACTTGATCTTAAAACTACACTACTTAGACATTACGAGAAAGAGGTCAATCGTCGAATCCAACTCGGCTGGGCAGCTTCCCGGAATTCTCTCCGTAAGAACCATCCTTGTACTTCAAGGAATATTCTAAAAAAAGAATTAACAAATTCGGTTCAGCTGCTCTCGAGATTTGCGCTTAGCAACACATTCAGCGAATCATTTTTATATTATAGAAGGTTTGAAATTCTGCTCTCTAAGATTGTAAATAACAAAGTCCTGTTACACCATTTATAACTCAACAACGACTGGACCAATTATTTTAATTCATGTGTTTTTCCATTTGCAATATTTCGGGGATGGACATCACCTTGAAGGTGAAACCACGAGACGTAGCTGGCCGTTTATATTTTATGACATTTGTGTTTTTTTGTTTTTGATATCTCAGGGAAGGACATAAGATACTTTTGATCATCATCAATATCCATCACCACGTGGGTGAAACCGCGGGGCGCAGCTCGTTAATTGTAAGTAAATGTTTCTTAAAGGCCTCCTTCATTCTTTAAACGAGAAAGTGCAACGAATTTTAATATTTGAATTATTTTACAACACTTGTAACATTTCCTGAATAGGGGACATGAACCCCGCTGAGAAGAACCATTGTATGAACCAACTCAACTCAATACACTGAGTGTCTGCAACTAATTATATCTTGTGTCTGAGTGTCCGGGACATTAAAAACACTTGTTTTTCTTACAATTCAGAGCGTAGAGTGTATGTTCGGGGAATGTGTTTGAGGGTGCTCCTGGGGAAGATTGCAGAACGTTGTTTGTTTGGAAATTGAAAAGTTTATAGGAACAATAATAAGAGGAGCAATTTAACGGTTAGAGCAAAAATAGTTTTCAAATAGGAGAAATTTTAAACAGCGGATGTCTTTCTGTTCTTATTACCGCATTAGCTACTTGAAGTATTGTGCAAATGGTATTGTGTTTAGGTTTGAAAACCAACGCAGAAAGTTTATTTACAGGCTAAATGGGACTAAATAACTACGTATTGGGGTGACACTATTTTAAAACTTAAAACTCTCGAAGACACTTTGACTGTCACGGGTTGAAATAATGATCATTACCTGGCAAACGATTTTAGTCTCGTCACTTTGATTACGTTACAATGGTAGCCTGTACTTACGCAATATTCCAGTCAGATATTTTTAGTATTGTTAGCGACGCGCTCTTTAGTATAATATAAATGAAGTCTGTAAGTAGGCAGATATTTGTAACTAGTTTTAATAATTAAATAAGTGACCGAAGTTAGGTCGCGCCCTGTTGTCAGTTCGCTTAAAACTGAGCAGGTGCGTAGTCGCGCGCCGCGCCCTTCTTTTACTAATAAATATCCGTTCTAAGCTAGTACAATCTCTGTTTTCTAGGTTATAAAGTATTTTAAAGTGCCAATTAAGACTTTTATTAACAAAATCACGGCCAGTGGACACCCCATAACAGCTACAAGTATTATCAAGCAAATCGTACAGGAAACCAAAACACCAAGCTTGCTTACAGCATATTGCCTTCAACTGCTATCATCATAAAAATAAGAATAATTAATTAATATTATCTTTAAGACAAGCAAGTGAAGTTTCCTAGGCACTGCTTGGTAGTCTTATTGCTGACCCATTATTATTCTTAGTCTCATTTGTGTAGTACTTTTTATACAAATTTAGTCTTTATACAATAAACTTTCAACTGTAATACTTGCAAACTGCTTGGAGGTACAATATCCGGCGCTGCGGTGATATCAACCAAGATGGACGATTGTGGAAGTCGTCTACCACCTAGTGAGTATACTCTATTATACTCTAATAAACATTAAATTATTAATAAATAAAAAACTAGCGAGTTCATAAAGCCTCGGTATAATGTCTCGCCTCAAGAAGAAACATAAAATATTTTTTTAAAACCAGTTTGCCATAATGAGGCAAGTTAAGCGGGGCTTCCTAGAGGCTTTTTTATTTTGCATAATGAGACAATGTACTTTAAAATGTTTTTAACCGAAATAATATAGAAAGAAAGAAAGAAAGAAAATAGATTTATATAACAAGCAAGTCGGGATATTAGTTTATTTTACTTTTCATTAGTATATAGCGTAAACAATATTAGGAGTACTTCAATTAATATTGCTAAACATTTTTAAAATACGTCAGTAAAACTGTTGTAAAATATTTACGAGGTCGTACTCAATTTTTATAACGCACTTGTCGAAAGTGTTGAGATAGTGTGTCAAGGGGTTTCAAGTTTCAGTTTTACGACAAAGCGGAAATGTTTACTATTTACTAGTCTTTTAGTACGTTCCGATAACATGTTATAGACTTAGGATAGCAAAAAATATAAATAAATCTATTCGCAGTCGTTACGCTCTTGACAGAGCGGTCGTGGTAGTCTTGTAGTTGTGGTGGAGGCAGATGTAATGCTTCTCACGATGTCATGCCATCCCCCTCTATTCGCAGTCATCCTGGTGCACTCATGCAAGGGACCTCCCACCGCAGATTTAATCTGGTCAGTCCATCGCTTGGGCGACTTCCCGCGCGGTCTACTCCCTATACTTTGCCTTGAACAACAAGAAGCTCTATAGACTGACTGCCCTGATGTAGCCTCAAAACGTGTCCGAAGATTGCGAAGATCCACAATTGCACCTAAACTGAAAGACGCTGCTTGATGCCTCTGCATCAATGTATTCTTGAAATATTGAGACGTTTGTACGAAACTTATAATTAAATACAACATACTTAATCCGCCCATTATGTTTCCACGGCCACTTAATCATGTTTTGGCTTTATAAATAAATACTTAAATGTATTAAAACACTTTACATATATATATAAAATAATGTTTATATATATTATACAGTCACACATTTGTCCCGCTGGGTAAGCAGAAACTGAATATGTCTACTTGATAAGGTGCTATATACATCTATGTTTACTGTACATTATTTTTAGAAAGCGGTTGAAAACAAAAATAAACAAGTTGTACGTTCTGTGCTGGACCTAGTAGCAATATCGATCTTCAAAACCGATGTATTATATATATAGTATAAATTAAAAGCCGTAAAATTATTTTGTTGAGCTGGCTGACTGTTTTGGGCGCTGGAGCTTATATTTCTGCAAAATATAAGTGTTTAAACTATCATGGTTACAAACATTAGAAATGCGGGGAGGGTATGCGAACAATAGTAGTGGTGCCTCGCATGACAAACGAGTAAGAGGGTAGACCGCTTCGTCTGCTCGTAAACATTCACCCACCCGCAATTGATCAGTTCATCCGTGATCCGCTTGCATCAGGCAAGAAATATCGGGAAGTCACAGAAAATATACATGGTAAATATTCCGTTGATAATTTGAACATTTATTTATGCAAGTTCAAAAAGGAATGATTGCAGATGTAAAAAAATAACAACACATCAAATATACATTTCATCCAAATATGTGCAGAAGATTGAGAAACACCTTAACGTTAGTCAACGTCGCTTTATTTGTTGAAATATCTGAACAAGAACCATATTAAAGTTTTGATAACCACACGATGGAAACAATAATCGCATAAAATCCATTATTCTAATTTTGGATGTGACACACACGCGCCATCAATACGAATTAAATCAGCCGTGCAATTCTCTAAGTGTTGCATATTTGACAACATTTGTGAAACAAATGACGAGATAACAAGAAATGTTGGAAAACATTCCTATGTACAGCCGTGAGATTTTATAAGAGCAAACAGCGTTGCATTTTTGACAACATCCGTGAAACAAATGACAAGATGACAAGAAACGTTGGAAAAGCAACCTTATGTACAAGGGCGATATCTCATAAGAAGTTAGAAAATCGTACGGCAGGAATCATTCATAAAAATCGGTTCAGCCGTTGAGTAGTTACATACAGGTCAAACACATAACCTACTTTTTGGGCTACGCCGCACTCGAGTAAAAATAAAGGTATTTTTATTTTGCAAGTACTAAGAGAGACATTTAAACGGACTTAAAATTTTATTAGTAACCTTAAACGTTAATTTCGTAGTAATTGTCTACGTTACGAGCTACGGCGTAGCGAAACGCTACATGCTCGTAGCTAAAGCTTAGTGCATAATTAAATTTAAATTGTTTTCATGTGAGTACAAGAAAATAAAAGCTTAATCTAAAATGCTACATACGAGCTAGTGTTCAATTTTCACAAGAAATTGTAAGCGGGCCACTGCACTGCTGAAATAATATTCATGACTTTAAAACATAGTCTCTTTGGAGGGTATGTGTGTAAACATCTCACCAAATAAGCTCTTCTAAATTTATAAAGTTTTAATTATAAAAACCCATTGTAGGGTCATAATTTATGCTTAGTTTAGCATAACAGAGAGCATACTTCACCTGCCATAATCATTATTTCCTGTAACAGCACTATCACCATTGTTCACTATCTATAATTCAATTCACTAATATAGACACAAAATTTTCACAATGGAGGCATCCCAAACTTTTCTTGAAGTGATGGCTGCCCTAAACAAGAGGATGGACCAGTTTGAAGGCGAACTGCAGAAAACACCCCCTGTCGCCAATACCACAGGCACCTTGGCAGCAGATTTTGCAGCATTCAAATCATTCACTGCAGAAGTTATGCGTGGATTTCAGCATCAGATGGGGTTACTGGCACGGAATCTGGATAACATCGAAATGCATAGTCGGCGAAAAATCCTCCTGCTCCATGGGATAACAGAAGAAAAACAGGAAGATACAGCTGCGGTTGTTATGCGGGCAGTCACTAATCACTTGCATGTGAAAGACTTTAGTTTGAATGATATTAATCGCTGCCAAAGAATGGGCCGCGCCACTACTGATAAGCCCAGGCCTGTCTTGGTTAAACTGAAGGACTTGGATATGCGGAACAAGTTGTGGTTTTCAAAAACCTCATTGAAGGGTACTGGTATAACACTGTCCGAGTTTCTAACCAGGTCTAGACACCAAGCCTTTATAGAAGCAAGACAACGAGTCGGTATTGCAAAGTGTTGGACAAAGGACGGCTTTATTTATGTCATTGGGCCCGATGGTACTCGTCACCGCATCTGCAGCCTTATCGAACTACAAAATGTTGTACCGGCGCAAGTGTCGGGAACTTTGAAGCCAGCTCCTGCTCCAGGATCGAAAGAGACAACAGCGGCAACATCAAAGTCCAGGCGGGTCGCTGCAGCATCATCTCGAAAGTAGGAATAGGTACATATTTCATTGTACATAGGTTTAGTTCATTCTCAATAACCCAGTCACTGTAAAATCGCTTGTCTGGTTCCTCATTGCATATAAATTGTCTACCCTACAGACCAAATATGTACCAAATATGTACTACGTAGTCTACCCACTTCCTTGTCTAATTAGTTGCCTTTGTTTTTAAGTACCCAATTTCAAACATGTAAATTATTTTCCACTTTCAGTTCAATTCAATTCAAGTCAACCTCTTCTTCATAAATATTTGTTGACGTTACTAAAAATTTGACAGAAGACAGATTTTTTTTTCTATTTATAAGGACTCTTATGAGTTGTACATTTGTCATTTGTCACGTAAAAATATTAGTTGATATGTCAAGTCCGTGAAGTCGAAGTAACGACGACTTAAGTAGGTTTTTAATTGTAATCTTGTCCAAGCGAATGTTATAAAACTTTGAATATCCATTACTAAATTTGTAGGAGAAATCATACATTTTACTTTTACTTTTATATTTGTGTTATAGTTATAGAGAAGGTAATAGCGCTCTCGTCCACATAGTCGGCAGATGGAGTATGCGTAAGTATGTAGTAGTACATACATTTTACACATAGTTAAGAAATTATATATTCTTAGTTTATATATAAAATATTTATTATTATATAATTATATATATCTATATTAATAATATTAATGTAATATGTCGAATACTCAAGATAGTAGCAGCACCAGTGACGAATATCTGTCTTTCTCTTCCAATGATACTTTTAACAGTGGAAACGATAGCTTTGTAAGCATTCCTACGCTAAGTGATACCTTAGCGGCTCAGTTCTCTGATGTGCCTAAGAATTTTAATGTACTCCATATAAATGCACAGAGTATTCCGGCTCATTACCCTGATATGCTGGCATCATTTGACAATACAAATGTACATGCTATACTAGTCTCCGAATCCTGGTTGAAACCTTGTCTCCCGTCCACCTCTTTCTCTCTCCCCGGTTTCATACTTATACGTAACGATAGAACCGGCAGCGTTGGCGGTGGTGTGGCTATTTATCTACGTTCTCATTTTCTGTACTCAATAATAAATATGTCACCACAGCCTCCGCCTTGTGATGCCGGTGAGCATCTCTTTATTGAAGTTTTACTTTCACACACCAAAATTCTTCTCGGAGTCTACTATAGCCATTCCATAAGAGTCAATTACTTCGCATCTTTTGAAAAGATTTTAGAAGATCTTATTCCATCTTATACCCATAATATAATTATGGGAGACTTTAACACTTGCCTTATAAAAAAAGACTTTCGTTGTGTGAATTTGGAATCCATAGTTAATTCTAGCAACATGCAAATTTTGCCACTCAACCCCACCCATAACTTTCCAAATTGTAATCCCTTCCTTTTGGATCTTATTTTTGTATCATCCTTACACCATGTTGTTAAACACGGACAATGTTCTGCTGATGCTTTTTCTTATCATGACCTCATCTTTCTGTCGTATAAGGTACGTCCTCCTAAACCTAAGCCTAAGATACTTCTGCAGCGCAGCTTTGGTACAATTGACATGGAAAAACTTCGAAACGATGCTGGTGAAATAGATTGGGTACAAGTTCATAGCGCCAATAATATCGATGACAAAGTATCCATATTTAATTCCACTCTTACACAGCTTTATGACACCCATGCTCCTTTGCGGGCCATAAAAATAAAACACCTTCCTGCACCCTGGTTGACTGAAGACATAAAAAAACTAATGCACAAAAAAGTAGCAGCAAAGTCTAAGTTAAAGCATTGTTCTAATGACGTGAATAAGCAAAAATATATTAAATCTCGAAATCGCTGCAATAGAATGTGTAGGGATGCTCTACGTCGCCACATCCATGACTCAGTAGATAATGAAGATCCAGCTAAAGTCTGGAAGTTCTTGCGATCATTGGGAGTAGGGAAATCACGTCATCATTCAATTCCGCAAGATTTAGATATCAACTCACTCAACCAACATTTCTCTTCGTCATCCAATGTAAATTCAAATGACAAAATAGCTACTTTGACTTATCTCTCTTCTCTCCCTACTCTTGATCACTCACCTTTTGTTTTGAGTCAATTCACTGCATGTGATGTTAAAAAGAGCATACTATCAATATCCTCCAATGCAGCAGGCGGTGACGGCATCAGCCGAAATATGATTGTTCTTATATTGGATGAAATCCTCCCTATCCTATGCCATATATTAAACAATTCTATTTTGGAGGGCACCGTACCATCTTGCTGGAAAGAAGCTCAAATCATCCCGCTTCCCAAGAAATCTAATCCCAAGTCCTTCTCCGAATATCGACCTATTTCTATGCTTCCTTTCCTATCAAAAGTCTTGGAGCGCCTAGTACATAACCAACTCAGTTCCTTCCTCAACCAAAATATGCTTCTTAATCCACTCCAGTCTGGGTTTCGAACCGGCCATAGCACTGTCTCTGCACTTGTCAAAGTAACTGATGACATCAGACTAGGTATGGATAACAGACAGCTTACCATACTTACCTTACTTGACTTTAGCAATGCTTTTAATTCCGTAGATTTCGACATCCTCCTAGCATTGCTTCGCTCTATAAACATATCTCCATCGGTAATTGACTGGTTTCGAAGCTATCTATTTGGGCGACGCCAACGTATTCTCATTCAGGATACTTTCTCTTGGTGTGAAACAAATGCTGGCGTTCCTCAAGGCGGCGTACTGTCACCTCTTCTTTTTGCCGTATTTATAAACTCTATATCTTTCTTTCTTACTTCTTCCTACCATCTCTATGCATACGATCTTCAGATATACTCTCAGGCTCCACTAGATCACTTAGCAGATGCTGTTGATGAGGTCAACGGCGATTTACTTCGTATAGCTAACTGGAGTAGATCTCACGGACTTACAATAAACCCAATAAAAACTCAAGTTATCATTGTTGGAAGCTCCAGATTAGTATCGAAGATTGATTTCACAACTCTCCCCGAAATCGTATTTGGTGGTATATGTGTGCCTTATAGCACTCAAGTTAAGAACTTGGGAATAATCATGGATAACTGTATGTCTTGGCAACCACAAATCCAATCTGTAGCACGAAAAATGTTTGCATCAGCAGCCTCCCTTAACAGACTGCGTAACTTTTTACCCACTGCTACCAAAGCTGCACTTGCACAATCTCTCCTTTTTCCCATTCTTGACTATGCTGATGCCAGTTACATAGATCTCACAGAGGACCAGCTTAACAAGCTGGAGCGTCTACAGAATCTCTGTATTCGGTTTATTTTTGGTCTGCGAAAGTACGACCACGTTTCCGAATTTCGCTGTAAACTTAAGTGGCTCCCTATACGCCTTCGCCGGAATTCTCACATCCTCTCTATTCTGTATAACATATTGTTTAATCCTTCTACTCCCTTTTACCTAAAAGAACGATTTAGATTTCTCCAATGCTCTTCTTACTCTCTTAGGTCATCAGAAAACTTACTTCTAACGACTCCTGAACATTGTACTATATTCTACAACTCTTCATTCACAGTCCAGGCAGTTCACCTTTGGAATGCCCTCCCTACTAGTATCAAACGCGCGCAATCGCTGAATAGCTTCAAAGCTCAAGTAAAAGACTACTATCTCTCCACGTTAAATGTTAATCCCTGACATAATTCATTGATTGATATTATTTTATATTATTGATATTTATGTATGTGTGTGTATATGTTCATGTATGTTTATAGTATAATATATGTATTATATTATTATTACGTGTAGGTAAGTGTAAGTATTGTTATATTTAAGTGTATTTTTATTAATTTGAATTTTACCCTTTTATCTAGTATTATCTAGTGTTACATCTGTTTCATGTAATACTAGGTAATAATATATTTCTTCGTGATGTTGCACCACCGTCCATGTCAATCATGTAATCGCTATCCATCCAAAGGTTGTCTGGAAGAGATCGCTTTTAGCGATAAGACCGCCCATTTGTGCCTACTATTTAAGTTGTTTCCTTATGTTGTATTTACTTTGGTGCAAATAAAGAGTTTTTGTATTGTATTGTATTGTAAATATAATTGTTTTGGATCTGCGGGTACACCGAATTAATACCACTGAGTATGTTACTACTAAAACTGTAAAAAACAATACTAAGTGAAAACGAGTTAGTTATTTGCCTGTAGGTAAGCGTTGCGCTTTCACGAGAAAATTGTAGAGTGATCCAGGTTTTTAAATATTAAAATTCTGAACTGCCGTCTTTACTGCAAGGCATTGCTATTTCGTCCCATTAACCCAGTAATTTGATATGTGAATCTCGATATGAATGAAAATTTGACTGTAAACTTCATACAGAATTTACTCAGGACTAGATTCAAATCTAGATTGTTAACTGAGTGTAACTGAGTAACAAATAATGTTTCTCTTCATATTTTACATATTATTTCAGTCTAATATCATTTCAAAATATATCAATATTTAATGTAAAATTAAATAATCTACTAATTGTACCCTGCTGTTTCACATGCGCTATGAAAAGAGTCCCTAGAGTCTTAAAATATCCAAAAAAAATTGAAATTTTATAAATAACTGTATAGGTCTCTAGGCGTGAACAGCCGTGCGATTCTCTAATGATACGTCGACGAGCTCACCAATGTCAACATCTTTATGAGATATCGCCCTTGTACATAAGGTTGATTTTCCAACGTTTCTTGTCATCTCGTCATTTGTTTCACGGGTGTTGCCAAAGATAGCACGGTAGGTGGCATAGATATACAGTTAAATAAATAGACAGTCAAACACATCGGTAGTTACTTTTACATTTATAATATTAGTGTGACTAAGTACTTCAATGTGGTATGGACGATATGTTAAAACATTTATATTGAAAGTGAAATTACGCTAGAGTGAAGCCTAAATTAGACACGGTCAGTCACAGTGACCAGATTACCTACTAGATTAGTAATTTGGTCACTGTAATACTATACATTGTTATGAATAATTTAACTATCAATGCTAATATCATACATGCAATAATGTAGTTTGTTGTATGTTTTTCCGTTGCTTTTGTCACCCGCCTGACGAATTCGCCGATAGCATCCGAGCAGTCGTCTGAGAAGTATGTGCAGCTCACTGACTGTCGCGATACTGCCACTACTGCCACAGATTACTTAATCTACTGCGTAAGAGACGCTGTCTCGGAGCTTTGTAATTGCGATTACAACGTCAAGATGGCCATAAGAGATAGGAACGAAGAGGTCGTGGAGGCCGTGCTTAGTACAATAGGGCAAAGGCAGGAGTCTGCGGCCGGCTCTAGCTAATATCAGTATAATAAGGAAATTAGTGTTACTAGATTAGGCAATATAAAGTATTCTTTTTGTAATGTAAAACTGTGAGGTTTGGAGAACGAAATCTCCATTAAAATGTATGTTATTTTTCATTTCCTGCTCGAAAATGTTCTATTACATGTCACGCATTACATACGCGTGGCTGTAAAGTTGTATGAAACTCCCTTGGGAGTAAAGTGATTTGGATTTAGATCGTTAGTTGTAGGAAAACTCATAGTACGGAGACCCCAACCCAAGAGTCCCCGTTACACTCAGGATTAAATATACTGCCCATGACGTGAGACACTGCTTTACTCCCTTGGTGCATAATCTACTATTAATTAATCCATAAGTTTAAAAATGGTACGGACCATAGTGTCTGTAGTGTGTAAATAACATTTTTTAACACTTGACACTCATGTCAAGTACTTTATGAGATATCGCCCTTGTACACAAGGTTGTTTTCCAACGTTTTTTGTAATCTCGTTATTTGTTTCACGGATGTTGTCAAAGATGCAACGATGTTTGCTCTTGAGAATCGTACGGCAGTTAAGTATGTCATATTATGAGGAAACGTTATAAAATAAAATTAAGTACTTCAAGTGATTTTAATGACTCAGTTTCAAGTTAAGCGTTTCACTTATTATGTTAAAAATTTAATAATTGAATAATTTGTAGTGGAAATTACCTAAAACAGTTCTAGAAATACGTGGCAGCATTGGAAACGAATACCAAGTTGCTTGGCAATGCGGTACTGGCTCTCAACGGCGTGATCGTGTAATTTCTTCCGAGACCAATAGTTCAAGATCAAATCATTTATTTGCTAGAACACATGTACAAAGTAGAGATCTTATTAAATTCTACAATGTATTCTGTTAACAAGCATGAGTTTGTATTAATAGCCAATCCTAATCGCGATAAAAAGGAATTGAAATAACGTTCACTCCCTCTTACCAGTAGCACGCCGGATCAGCACGTCACACACACCCAATACCTGACAACAAATATTTCTCCCGATCACACATTTGCCCTCACTAGGGATCGTATCTGGGACTCCACACTACGAAATAAAGGTCACTACCAACTGAGCTAACGGTACCATCAAAAAATGTTATTCCCAAAAATAGTTTTTTTTAAATTTAACTTTAAGAAATGAAATCATTTATTCTGTATAGACCTACGGGGGCACTAACAAATTGTCGTATTATACTTATTATTAGATCGACAACCGGATCGGAACGTGCAACTGAGAAGATCCGGCATCAGCGGGTTAGTCTGTGTATTTTTTTTTAATTGAATTTTTACTTCGATCGATTGTCATTCACCGTCAATTAAGCTTAAATAGGCAAAACACTTTCAAATATTGAAATGTAACTCAAAAACTGCTCGAGTGAATTTGATAAAATTTGATGGGACCACCTCGGAAGTATATTCATATCAATACTAAAAAGAATTATCATTATAATATACGCTGTACAAAATTATGCGTGATTATACCTATACAAAAATATATACGCGGCCACTTGAGTTCCTCCTCCATTTTTTAAGACGGTTGAACATAAGAATCTAGTGACGTTTATACCTACCAAATTGAAACAAACCTTTTCAGTAATATAAAGTGGAGTTTAAACAAACCCCTTTTTGCTGAGAGGCGTTAGTAGTTCACAGATAATAAAATTAAGTCGGGTAGCGACATAAATAAGAAAGTTTATGACTTGAAAACAATCTTATTCTCTCTTTTCATTCGTATTCGTATTCATAGTTTTAAATGCATTTATGACTTTTAAACATGATGATTATTATTTGCGCAGATTTACGGTGATAGTAGTCGATTCTAATATTATATTAAAATACTGATAAAGGTATTCGTTTTATATGGTAGGCTTGATAATAAATCTAGACCATAATTAATTCACGTCACAATTCTAAATGCAATTCCATTATCACACAGGTTTTTATGCAGGTATCTTTTATCATCATCATCATCATCTCAGCCGTAGGACGTCCACTGCTGAACATAGGCCTCCCCCATGATTTTCCAAAAGGACTTTATCAAATTTATTTATTATTTATTTATTTATTTTATCAAATTGATATAAATTTGTAATTAGATTTTTTTTACTATATCGATACTTTCCTTTACGTAATACATGTACATAAACATAGCTATAGGTTCAAACAAACCTGTAGTGTGTAATCCGTAAAAATATTGACGTGCTCACGGCATGAAAACGTGGTGCAAAATTTTTTTTTAACAAAAATGGAACCGATTTCAACACTAAAATGTGTGAATTAACTTGTTGAAGTTGGTTCCATGCGCACGATATTGTGATACTAGGCACTTTTGACCTATCAACAGTACCACAGAAAACATTAAAAAACATTAGGAAAGGCGAAACTTTTTTCAGTTATTGGATTGTAACTCAAAAACCAACACACCAAATTTGATGAAATTTAAATGGGACCAGCTTGGTAATATACTCTAGCAAACAAAAAAATATTATAAAATCGGACTACTCTTTTAAAAAGTGTATAGTGTCATGTGTGCATACATAAAAAATACGCGTCGACTTCAGAATCTCCAACTTTTTCTGGAAGTCGGTTGAAAACTCCAAATAAAAAAAATACTAAAACAATTTTGTTCTTGTATTTACATTAAAATTTATATTTGCTGTGTGAAACTAGCATTGTTTTTTGTGTCCCCGCCAGCCTAGTTGCTGTGATCCTGGCTCTAAAGCGAGGGATAACAGCTTCGATTTCAGAATGGGGCAAATAATCATGTGATGAACATTTTTGTGATTGGGGTTGCTCGCGCGGGAACGCGCGACGAGATAAGAATGGAATGCGCCCCACGCCATACTGCTCGGGCAATCACCCCGAGTGAGTCGCAGACAAACCGTCGCTAAGTGCGCACGCCCAGTCGGCCCGCAGCCTTATCTGTACCGCGTCGTCGACATATCGATCCGCCGGGAAACGCCCCCTTGCGCCCGCGTCGATTTACGTGTTCGCGAATGCCCGTTATCCTAGTGCTTACGGGACCACGCCTACCGAATTGGGTTCCAGCACCAGGACCACCTACCCAGAGGAAGTCTCACGGACCAGCCCGCATTCCTGTGAGTACCCAACTTCCTAACACCTTTTACCACGAGCGTATGGTGGCAACCCGCCCCACCAGGGGTCTTAGATGTGTGTGATATGTCCAGGCCTCCTGCGACACGGTAAATCCTAGTACAGGAGTATGTATATATATATATATAATAATATATATATATATATATGTATATATACAAAGTTTATTTTATTTTGGTTAATATAACGTTTTCAAAAGGAAAAATACAGCGC
Organism: Selenia dentaria; assembly: GCA_917880725.1. Classification (NCBI taxonomy): domain Eukaryota; kingdom Metazoa; phylum Arthropoda; class Insecta; order Lepidoptera; family Geometridae; genus Selenia; species Selenia dentaria. The sequence goes on along the minus strand of OU862896.1, from coordinate 1,077,689 downwards.
AATGTTTGCCAATTTATTTGCTCGCTTGTTTCGGGTACATTGTTTACCAATCGTATCTACACACACACGCTAATGAATTAAGCTCTGCGCAAACTAACACTGGATTTTTGAAGATTTCTGTGAATATTTTCATGCTTTTGAAAGTTCGGAACTTAATTTAAGAATTGTTTTTGAATGTTATCATTGCAAACATCAAAACTATATTAGAATACAAACAAAAGGTCATCAGGGATCGAAAAGGAGTGATAATTGAGGGAGTTTCAGTGCAATACTTAAGTGAATAAGTTTACTTTTTTTCCGGAGCATTCTGGCCGCGCCGCATATTAGGTTCCTAGCGTAATCAGGTGTTTTGGTATCATTTATTTATAATTAAGGTGTACAAGGGTTTTTATGCTAGATCACTTGTTCTACGTACTTAAGTATCTGTGTCATTAATTTCTATTACATTTTCGCTCTTCGAGCCATTATAATTTCATATTGTATTATTGTCTCATTTTTATTGATAGAAGTAATTAATTCGCGAATAATAAAAAAATAGCACGGACCCTGGAGTCTGTGGAGCCTAGTTATAAAAAAAAGTTATTATGGAAATATTTTCATGCTTTAAACAGTTCAGAAATTAATTTAAGAACTGTTTTAACTGAACGAGATGGACAAGTCGTGCTTGGTTAGCATCATACTTGCATATGATAGTTGCAGTGCTACCGAACGCCAAATACTTTGATGTTCGTGGTACTGCATTGGTATTTAAGTCTCTTTCACTGTGACTTTACTTGCTACAATTCCCTTCACAGCCTTACACAGTAATATTCACGCTATTATTTCGTAGAATAATTGTCAGTGCGCGCGTACTTACCTAACAATACTTTATAACCGAAAGAGAGAACACATTTTTATTGAATTTGCGTGTTGATATAATTCGGTAAGTACTTGATTGATCTGAAAGAAAGGAAAATAGTCTCTCTATTTTATCTAACGAACTACAGAATATTAATATTGGTATACAAAATGAAACACAAAAAGAATAACTAAACAGACGGAGTTTAGGTTTTTTTCTAATATGGTATGCTATTGGTACCGTACGGATGCCGTGTCAATCATGATACGGCTGGCGTATTGTGCCAATCAAATAATTAGATTAAAGTACATTCTCTAGATAACCTAAAATGCTTTTGTAACAGATTTATTTTCTTCCTTTTATGGCTACGTTGCAATTAACGTATTTTTGAAAAGTTTGATACAAAAGGTTGTTTTGAGGTTTTAAGTTGGCAATACTGTTTCTACAGACTGTCAATTTGACAGTTGATTTGTAGTCAGTACATTTTGCAATTTTATAATCCTGGTCCTGCTCCATAAGCAGGTGGAAATATTGGCCCATTTTATTTGAAAGATGACGATCATTATATGCTTGTAAATGGAGAGTGCTATAGAAAAATGATTGCTGACTTCTTCGTACCTCAGTTGAATGGCATTGATGAGACAAGAACTTTATTTTCAACAAGATGGCGCAACATGCTACACAGCGGGCGACACCGTCAATTTTATGTGGGAAACATTTTTGTGAGCGCATAATTTCGCGTAATGGACCTTTGAAGTAGCCTCCACAATCGTGTGATCACACACCTTTAGATAATTTCTCTGGGGAAATTTGAAGTCACAAGTGTATGCTGATACACTAGATATGTCGGACCATTTTGAAGTCAAAATTCGCCGTGTTATTGCTGATATACGACCTCAGTTGCTCGATAAAGTTGTCGAAAATTAGATTTCACGTTTGCGCCTCATTTGACCTAGACGTGGCGCGTGCACAAAATAAAATTTACATAGTAATGGAATAAAACAACCTTTTAAATAAAACCAATATCAAACACATTTCCTAATTTTAATTTGTTTTATTTTATTTTGAATGTGTACACCTCTAAAAACACCCTTTATTTATATGCTCTCTATACAAACTAATCCCTATTTGCCTTGCACACGGCATAACTTGGTATCGACTTCACTGATTAAGTTAAGATTAAGTTTTCTAATTTATACTGAGTATAAGGTTCTTACAAAAAAATAACGCTGTGGAAAAAATTATACTTAATTAAGAATACTTACCAACTTTATTAGCATCACCACGGGTCAAACCGCACGCACCGGGCACAGCTACTTTAATTAAATAAAGTAAACAAATAAATTGGCAAATATTACCTACAGTATACCATCTACGTTTTAAACAATATAAGTGTTAAGAAGTCATTCATTTTCATATTAATCTCACATTAACATAGTTCTCTGTCATAAATCTTCCAGCTGTCAAGTTTCATGGGAGTACAAGTGACTAGAAAAGTGCAACGCTAATTTTGAAACTTCCCCAACACACAACAGAGATCAATTATCTTCTCTAATCCTAATATTTATATATATATATATATATATATATATATATATATATATATATATATATATATATATGTATAATATATGTTACATTCCATACTTACATTTTTGTTTGTTACTAGGGTGAATTTCTTAAGATCTACTCGTATAATCCATCAAAGGTCATTGGTCATCATGCGGCCAGACACAATAGAAATTTCATTGTTATAATACCTATAACGACTCTTGAAGGGATAATATGCAATTAAAAGTAACTAAATTTACTATTACTTATACTAATAATGCAATTTAAAGTAGTTAAACGCAAATTATAATTACAGATTACAGACAGTTAGTACATAAAGAAATACAATTTTGGCAGTTGAATTGGTTAATACAGTTTTGGATAGTCAAAGGAAGATCCGTTATTACCCGTTAGATTGCATTGCCTTCTTCCTTCAAATTCAGCCTTCATAACTGGGACCAATTGGTCCCAGTTAAAAAAGAATTCATGATGTCCAAGGTTGTATGCTATTTGTGCAAGAGTTCATCTTGGTGAGTACCGTTACAGTACTCTGTTATAAGATTTCACTGAAGAGCGCTGTAGAGAGTGAAATTACTGGGAGAAGGGGAATATATATAGTATATACATGTAGGTAATAAATAAATCTCTATTTCCCTTGGTAATCGCATCACGGGTGAACGGTTGGAATAAATAATTATTTTCAGGAAAATATTCTTATGAATGAAAAATCAGTAAAATATAGGAGGTTATGTACCTGAACGAAGTCGCGGGCAGTCGCTAGTAAAAATAAATATATCATGTTGAAAAAGCGCGGTTAAATGCCGTCAGTGTATCATTTGCTACTGGATATTTTTTCAACGACTACAAAAGCTGTAATAAATATAAAACAATCCATTCTTCAACCCTATTTAACTTTTTGACCTTATGATCACGATTCGAGCAACTTAAAAACACGTTCAATCTCCGCCACACGCTGGAAAACTCTAGAGAGCAGAATACGTTATTGAAACCCCCACAATCAAATCACTTCAGCTCATGTCTGTACGTACCGTCTACGGCTAGTCACAACTCAGTGTAACTCCGGTCGCTCGACGCGCCGCAACCTTCCGCGCACGTCGCCTGCCGGCTGAATAAAATAAAACCACTTAGCCACTCGGCAAAAGAAAAAGTAAACAAACGTCAAAGTGTCAAAAACTCGAAATATTCGCGCGTGATTGTTCTACAATGTGAAAGTGTTTTAAAAAAAGAACGTTTATTTTTTTACTGCTGCCCTTTTTAGATGGCAACTAAAAAAAATAATGTAGTGCGTTTGCCGTCAGTGGTAAGATACGAAATGAATGTATGATGCACCAAAGATGAAATGAAAATGTTGAATAGTGGCATGTTTACAGGTTTTTACATGTTATGAAAATGTAGATTATGCTTGGCTTTTGTATTTATATTAGTACACTCATATTATCACTCTTCATGAATTCATTCATACTTTTATAACTAATTGCATGTTTCTATTTTAAGTCCTTACTCCACTGTTGTGTATGTACATCATTAATATTTTCACAGTAAAAAGCAATTTTAATATATCATGTTTTTAAATTTAAATTATCAATTATGTGTAGTAATGCATCTAGCACTCTGGGCACCTTTTATAAGGTTATTTTTTTCAATGTATCGTTAAATAATTTAGAGTAATCTATAAGTACCTAATATATTATACATTTCATTACCGTGATAATATATTGTTATACTTACGGTATTTAAAGTATCTAATGAATAGAAAATGGAATTTAGTTTAAAAAATCAGATCCTTTATGTCAATTTACAACATCGCAATCTCAGCCCAATGACAACACTGCACTACCTACTGACAGCTTGCAATATACAATTTATTTAAAAGGCTGTTTAATTGTTAATTAACGTATGTACTAAGTATGTTTCATTATAAGTATGTATTTAAATAATTACCAACCGTAGTAGTAGGTCGGTAATTCATTGCTACCTTAATGGTTCACGTTGAGTTTTTGAACGAAATAAATTTAGACAGAAATAAAAGTTTGCTCCCACATAAAGAAAAATGTTTTCGTAACACTAACATCAGAACACCTCAATACTTAAAGTATCTCGAGTAAGTTTGTTATTTAACTGTGTGTGTATTTCCCGTGAAATCACTAATTATAATCTCGGTAAGTATATGGATTGGAAAACTTATTTATTTCAGCCTTCAGCTTTATTAAATTAAAGAGACAAAGGGACGATATACTACGCAAGTCTAATGGTGCCTCTGCGAAGCTCATCAAGTTTTGCATGAGCTATATCTAGGTACCTACTTATAAAAATCGCTTTCTAATGGTTTTTTTTTTTTTTTTTTTTAATTCCTTTATTTTTTTTAAAAGGGGTTTTGTCACACAGTGACCATTTCACCCCCGTACACACATAATACACATAAATACACCAAACAACGAAGTAGATCTAACCTAATTCTTATTAAAAAGCAGTTTTATCGCTATAAAACCAGGTAGAACAACTAAGCTAAAATGACATAACATTTTTTTTTTTTATGCAGAGAGTTCGTCACTTCCTTAAGTAGGTGGTTAGGTACTTTCCACACAAAACGCTTAATAAACCTATTAATTACTATGACTAAGCTTAATATGCTATACCCTAACTACTTAACTACCCGTAAATATAGTTTAACAAGCATCTCCGCTTCCTCGGAAAGAGGGGAAGCCAAGATACTGTTGCAAACCCCTACACTATAATCATAGATAAAGCTCATGTCCCGTCGTTGCGCCTCATTCCGAACACACTCCGTCAACACATGATGCACGTCTTCCTCAACATCACACTCTAAACAGTTAGGGGAATCTGAGATTCCCATTAAGAATTTAAACTTGTTTGACGGAATGTGTCCGGAGCGAAGTCTAAACAATGATACAATACTCCTTCTATTGAGTTCTTGTTGTTCGAACCACGGGTACCGAGGAGGTCGACATTGGATAGTCTTATACCATATGCCTTTTGTTAGTGACCGCTCATCAAAATACTCATGCCACAACTTTCTACAGGTGATCTTAGCCCCGCTCCATAATTCATTGTGAGTTGGTAAACAACTATAAGAAATGCCATCGCTTATCGCCTGTTTCGCTGCGCGGTCGGCCTCCTCGTTACCGGTAATGCCTACATGAGAAGGTATCCATTGGATAATTACATCTTTATTCGTGGCACAAAGCTCAAGGATGGTATCAAGGATATTATAGGCTATCGGAAGCCCTCGAATACTCGAGGGTAGCCGAGCCAAATGTAAAAGGGCGCTCTTGGAGTCGGATAAGATAATGAACTTGCTATGCTCGACAGATGTTATGTACGACAACGCTTCTGCTATTGCGATGAGCTCGCAGTGCATAATAGAAACGTCTGCTCCTATATCCAACCCAACACAAATATCCGTCTGTGGGTCAACAAAGGCTGCTCCACATCCGGACTCATCCTTTGACCCATCCGTGTAAAGCTTATAATGTGAGCTATATTGATCTTTTATATACTCAGTACATAAGGTACGTAAGCCACTAACACTAATCTGTCTTTTGGCGCATACTAAACCATCGATTGCTGTTTTAATATAGCTTGACATATCATATCTACTAATCCAGTTACTCAGAGAGTATATAAACAATTTAGAGTTAGCATGAATGGGTAGATTGCAATACTGTCTATGTGTTTCGACAAGCAGAGGTATTTTTTTTCGCCTCCAGTATTCACTGTGACATAATATGTTTAGCTCGTTTATAACATTTATACTTATATTATCTGTTATTGATTTAGACTTAAACCAAAACTTGGCGGCTAGATATCTCCTACGAATGAACAATGGTTGGAGATTCAGTTCGCTCTCCATAACGTGAATAGGAGTACTCCTTATAAACCCACCTATCACTCGCATCGCTTGATTTTGTACTTTATCTAGCTTGTATAAATGGCTTTTAACACTCACGTCGTATAAAAAACAGCCGTAATCTAATCGGCTTCTAATTATCGAAATGTACAGATTTCTCAAATGCTTTGGGTGAATACCCCATTTCGCACCAGCTAGCACTTTAAAAATGTTTAAAAATTTCAGTATTTTCTGTTTTGTTTCTTCGATGTGTCTACCCCATCTTAAACTTCTGTCTAACCACATGCCTAAGTATTTAATACTATCGACTTGCTGCACATGCCCATTATTAATGTTTAAATTTACATTATATCTATTTAAATTCCTAGTGTAACTTCTTGTGAACACGCTAACTTTACTTTTCCTTTGAGAAATGTTAAGGCCTAATTCAGTTATCATAATATTTAATGAAGATAAAGCATCTTGAGTAGCGGTAACCGCATCAATTAAATGTTTTTGGCTAGCATAAAGTACAAAATCATCAGCGTATTGGGATATAAACACGTTTGCGTTTATGTTCTTACAAATGTTAATAGTAGCAGCGTTAAATAACAGTGGAGATAGAGGATCACCTTGTGCTATGCCCGTCCCAGTAATTCTACTAAGCACTTCGTTATTACCTAGCTCAATAGATAAACATCGAGAGTGTAAAGATTGCCAGAGATAATTACATATTAACGCTCCCACTCCCAAATTGTCCAGAGATAGTAATAACCCTATAAGATTAACATTATTATATGCGCTGTCAATATCAATAAAGCAACCCACAGTAACATATCCCTTACTAAAACCACTTTGAATACGAGAGACCAGTCTTGTTAAATTATCCATACAAGATTTCGATCTTCTAAAGCCAACTGTTTCTTCTGAGAAACAGCTATTTTTCTCTAAGTACCACTCCAGTCGACGTGTCATGATGGTATGAAGTATCTTGCATGGACAAGATAGCAGAGCAATAGGTCTGATACTCGAAATTGAGGTATTGTTGGAATTTGGTTTCGGTACAGGAACTATCATAAAATTCTTCCATTGCTTTGGTACAAAGCCTGAGGATATAAATCTATTGTATAATGAAATCAGTATGTCTTTGCCAGAGTCTGTTAGGTTTTTAATCATGGAGTAGGATATGCCATCACCCCCTGGCGCTGTATCTGACTGTTTGATTGTGTTAATCAGCTCTTGTACCGAAACCGGTGAAGATAAATGGATATTCTGACTAGAAAATATAGGACACTGAGGAGTCACATAATCAGGCGCTAGAGTACACAACAAAGATTCAGCAGTCTCATGGCTGATACTAGTCTTCGTTGACCTGTAACCTTTGAGCCATCTCATTCTAGCCCACATTTCAGTCGTAGATGTTACACTGTCAATTCCATCACAAAACTTTCGTTTCGATCTGCATTTGCCACTACGAATTAGCCTTTGTGCTGCACCGATCTTGCTTTTTAAAATTACTAAGTTATCAGGTGTAGGGTTTCTCCTAAAAGCAGCGAGCGCTTGACGTCTCTCAGCTACTGCTCGGGAAATATCCTGATTCCAGTATGGCCTCGGCGTAAATTTTTGTTGGTGAAGGGGGTTGATGCAGAGCTTAATGAATGGAATTGATTCATCAGCTGCCTTATTAATCACCTCAATAAACCCATCATACGCAGTTTGGTCATCATCTGATATAATGAAGTTCACAAGTTCTCTACTGATAACTGCCCTATATTGTTGCCAGTCTGCCTTTTTGAAGTTACGCTTCTTTTTAGGGTTATTAAGTCCACCAGTAGTAGTTTTCATTTTGATCATTAAATGATCGCTTCCAAGATTCTCATTTAAAACCATCCAGTCAAAGTTCATAGCAATATCTAAAGAAACCAGTGACAGATCGGGAGAAGATCTTTGTATTGTGCCATTGACCAGTTTCACTCTTGTGTGAGTACCATCGTTCAGTGAAATAAGGTTATTGTCTACAATAGAATCCAAGATTTGTCCGCCTCTTGAATCAGTCTTGCTTGACCAATTAGTGTGGTGGCCATTGAGATCACCAGCTACTAGACTCTTTCTCTGGGCTAGAGCGAAGATTTGATCCCAGTCTCTTGTACTTGTACTGGCAGAAGATGGACAATATAAAGAGAATACATTTTCTAAGTTCTCGCAGTTAAAAATTTTTACATAAAGTATCTGAATTTGGGAGTTGGTTAACACAGCACTATTGCACTGCTGTGCATTTACTGATTTATGAGTCAAAATGGCGACCCCCCCATAACCATCAGCACGGTCTTCTCTAAAGACATTATATCCGCTTATGTGGTAATGACTACTTGGGTCCAGCCAAGTTTCGCTTATAATGGCAATATGTATTTTTTCTTGGTTTAATAGTGCTTCGACTTCTGAACTTTTCGGGCGAATGCTTTGAGCATTCCACTGCAACACATTTACAAGGTTCTGTGAATTGTTGTTATCCATAATTGTTTTATGAAATTACAACAAGGCTGATCTACAATAAACTGCAAAGCAAATGATATCAGCGCTTCCCAAATTATACTTCCCCAGCCTTTCAGCTTATCTTCCCACTTTCCTTCTTCATACATCTTCTCTTTTAGCTTTTTAAAAAGTAGTCTCCATGACATTTGCTCTTTGTTTCCCGTGTTGCTCTCATCTTTGTGCTGCTCTTCTGTTCTACTATCTTCACTGATGTCGGAAAACCCTCCAAGAAAGTCATCATCTTTATCATTGCTTGTATTTTTCATTTGTCTTCTTTTGTCTGCTTTTGACTTCTTTTTCTGTTTTTCTGTAGCCTCTTTAGTAATATTGGCATATGTAGGTGTAACGTGGTTTTCTGACCCTGTGCTGACTAATGGGCTTGTGATCGTACGACGTAGTTCATTCATATGAGCCGTAAATGGAGAAGGTAAAGGTGGTTCTTCTGATATATCCAAAGGTTGAGGCGATGGCGGGACATATAGAATAAGCGCTTTTTTATATGAACAATTAAAATCTGCCATCAGCTCTCTTATACGTTTTTCTTTTAAGTAAACTGGGCAAATTTTAGCCATTGCCATGTGTCTACCCGTACAGTTATTACATTTGAAATTTGTTGTTTCGCAATTGGGGTGACTTTTTGTACATTTAGGGCATATTATTTTCAACGAAGGACACATTCTAATCGAGTGACCAAATCGCCAGCAACGAGAGCACTGCGTCACTGGATAAGTGTAAGGGCTTACGTTCACCCTAGTATCATATATGTTGATATGTGAAGGTAATGACGAGCCTTTAAAACATATCCTTACAGATTCACTTGATTCCCAGTGGCCATCGAGAGTGTTCTTCCGCTTCAGACGTTTTGCGGCTAAAATTTCAGTTTCACAACTAAGCCCTTGTAGTATCTCTTCTTCGTTCAGATCCAGATCTATATTTTTTATGACGCCGTACGATTGGTTTATTTCCAAAGTTCTCTGGCATTTAAAGCCGTTTTCATTAAAACTCTTGCATTCAATAAAAGTATTGGCACTTTCTTCGTCAGTAAAATGTACCAGCGCCTTAAATGGATTTAAATATTTAATTTTCGAAATATTTTTAATGTCTTCTGTTTTTAACATTTTGGCCAATCCGAACTGTTTTGGGAGTTTTTCTGTACATGTAACACTTACTTCAATTTTATATTCTGGGATTCTCGTACAAACACTATTTTCTGTCTGGCCGCGGCCATATATTTTTGCCTTTCGCACCATCGTCTTCCAAATTTCCTCTTGATTCAACTCTCGACTTCTCTTTTGGGGCCTACCCAATGTATTGATCCCGCTTTCCTCCATACTACAAGCATCAGCAATATTATCCGAACTTCTTGTCACATCACCTTCACTGTGTTCTGTTATCATATCACTTTCCACCAAATCACCCTCAACTTGCAAAATCGCGAAGGAATTCATTGTTTACTTAGCGCAGGTATGCTGTTCAAAATAACCTCGCGCGTTAGACGTAGGCACGAAGCGCGCGGCGCGCGCGCCAATCTAAACCGGAACGGGATCAGGCAATAAAAATACGCGTCCCTGTGCTATGAGCGCCTGCGCGCGACTGTTTCTAATGGTATTATAATAGCTTAAGCGACAGAGGGATGTTCTGGAGTTACAGGCTTTAACCCCGCTCAAAGCTATCTTTTTACATACGTAATAGAACCTCCACTAGTTGGTGAAACATTTTAAAAAGAAGAAGAAGAATAGAACTGCTAATAAATTGTTTTTTTTTTGCTATTGATATCACCTGATATTAGTAATTATGAGGTTGTATGTGCATCACACTAAACCTAGAATCTCAATGAAAGTTGCCGAAACATATCAAGGTGCTTAGCGATTTTCAATCTCAATAGCACATAAAAAAGCTCTACAGATAATTGACTCTACGGATTATTTCCTCACGATGTTTCGTTCACCGAAAGTTCAAGCTTTATTTAGGATTTTAACCAGCGACAGCCACAAGCGACTGGTCCCACTGCTGGGACTCGAGTAAAAGGTAATCCACCACGCGAGCCCAGTGCAGCTTGGTGGATAGGCTAGTGGCCAACCCTTGTCGAAGTTTTCAAGCAGCCCAAAGGCCTTCGACATAGCCTAACGACTGTTGCCCTAAGACAAAATACCGGGACCGAGAGCTAAACGTGCCTTTCGAAGCACTTAAGCGCTCACTTGAATCATGCCACTATGCACACACCCATCCAACTCCTGACCGCAGCAAGCCTTGCTTAATGTCGATGTGTCGATCGGTTAAGATCGCCACAAACGTTCTGGTCCTCACTAAGATGTAATTGTCATCGCATTAAACCCTACTGCTTACTATTTTATTATGAAGAAAGAAGTCATCCTTACGCACTCAATCTGTTATTCTCCCGTATATTATTTCCCTACTCTATGCTGTTATTCCCAGTTTAAGCAAATGCGGCAGTGCCGACGACGTCTTAAATTCTTTAAAGTCTTAAATCCTAAATGCATTCCATTCGGTTTTCCATAAATCGTCGAATAACACGACTACGATGCAACACAACGATGAACTTCTTTATACAAATTAATGTTCACTAGTTTTGTAATAGGCAAGGAGTTATAACAGAGTTATGTTTTCATTACTACTTACGGGTTACATTACACACAAAACAAAGTATGCAAAACTATTGGCGAAAATAAAACATAAAAAATTACAGTCGTAACTTTGTTTTGTATTTGACGGTTTGATTTTCTAACTTGTGTATTACCTTGACTTGACTTAAAATGACAACTCATGTAATTATAGTGGATTATTAATCGTCATACAATTGTAAAGGAAAAAAAAGGTGTGCGTGTCGGGACGACCGACAGAAGTGATAACTTAAACTAATCTAGCGCTGTGAGTTAGAGTGAGAGAGGATGCGTGAGAGAAAGAGAAGCCAGACTGGCGCCGTAACACGTTACGTAACGAATCGGTACAGCCTCCTAATAAGAAGTTATCACCTCAAAAAATCCATAATCGTGATTTTTCTTATTATAATTGTCAACCGTTCTAGACAGTTTTACAACCTACATTAAAAGTTCTCCACTTTCCTAAAATGTATGCTAAGCATGTCTTGTACAGCATTGTGACTGCTGCAGCTTGGACTGAACAGCCGTGTGATTCACTAAGAGCAAACATCGTTGCATATTTGACAGCATCTGTGAAACAAATGGCAAGATGACAAGAAACGTTGGACAAACAACCTTGTGTACAAGGGCGATATCTCATAAAGTATTTGACATCGGTGAGCTCGGCGACGAACAAACCTACTGTTTATTTGATTGTGACTTGATTCTACCTAATATCATACTATACTCACACTAAACCGGGTTTTCTATGTCTAAAAACGGACCGTTTCGCTTATGACTCGTTACTTTTTGACAGTTGTCACATTCAAAAAGTGTCAAAATGTAACGAGTCGTAAGAAAAACCGTCCGTTTTATAGAAGACCACCGTAAATTGTTTCAAAAACTATAAATATAGTTAAAAAATACTCCTTTCAAATATTAATTTTACTTGACAAATATATCATAATGGCAAATGTACTAGAAATTAAAAAAAATATCGTCACTCGTTAAACTTAACAATACCTATCAAACATTCCTTTGTCATGCAAAGGATAAAAGCTTACGTTTTCAAATTAGCATAATCAAAGGAAACAAAAGAAAAATATTCATTGGAAAATTGGAAAGCTATCCGGTGTTCATTAGTAAGACCCGAAAATCCTTCAGTATTATGGAAAGCATGCAAAATTGAAGAGACGCAGTAAAAACTTTCTCTTTGATAGGATACAAATAGAAAGATGCAAGGTACCCTGAGTTACAAGTGGTCTCTTATAAACAAGGCATGGTATATGGTTAACTGTAAGCCGTTATTTAAACAGTGCAGTATTCTACTATAGGGAGTACTTCTATAGGGATAATACTTATGTACTTTTGTTCAAATTACCCGGGTTATTTTAAAAAAGCCATGAGATCATGCTGACACAGAAGTGTTAAAAGTTGGAGCACTTATTGCATTAAGCCGCGTTCTCATGATAAGAATTGGCTCGTAAGAGTGTCCTACGACAGAGTAACCTACAACCTAGTCTATAATATGATCGCGAAAAATTATTGTCCGAGTGCAATCCGATACTCGGTTCCCACGATACAAGTACCATCCCAGTGGCCGGCACACTACGTCAGAGTCAACTCTTATCGTCAAAATGCGACTTTTACCTTCTTGCCATAAAAATATCTATAAAGGAAATGTATTTAATATGTGCATAGTTGTGTATAATAAATTACCCAAAGATATAAAAATCGCCACACACGTTGTAGTTCCTGGAAAAGTAGGTTGATTTCTGCGAAATCTATTGTATTATTGGCCAAATATGGCGAATCGCGAGTCAACGGGTTGGGTAATATTTTAGGAGTAGATTGACTGCATTCTTATCGGACAAGTGTTTGAAATAATATTTTGACCTTAATTAATTGTTAATCTTAAATTTCAATATATTAGAATATTGTAATAGTAATTGGATACTAATATTTTTTATTTTTTTTCAATTGGATTACTTAATTTTGCTTATACCTATTTAACACGACCAATAAATATATGCACGCCTGCAGGCTGAGTACAGTGACCCTTTGATTTGATATGGAAGAGCTCGTGCTGGTTAGTACCGTCACTGTACCAGACATTCTTCCCCGAAGCAATAGTAAACAACCATTACTGTGTTAAGCTTTGAAGGACACTGCAGCAAGTGGAATAGAACAGTTCTTTCGTCATGCTGCAGCGGACCGGATTTGGATGAACCTTGAAACAGAAATAACATCTTACAAAGGTTACCCTTTTATTGTTATGTAATCTCTAACTGATTATTGATGTAGGCTTCAGCTGCTGATATGCTACTATGATATACTACGTTTTTTCTGCAAATACGTGTAATTCCAGTTTTATATGAAATCGGTCCATGAGTCTTTATAAGAGGTTGATAAAGAAATAAGTATTACTTTGCCTTCCTTATACATATTTTAAAATATAATGTGTGTACGTCAGAACATAATTTAAGTTGTACAGTGATAATCAAACGAGGAATATAATTAGGATTGCGTAGTGGAGCAGTGCCTAGTTTTAGGCTAGCGAAGGCAAATAAATAATTATTCACCTTCGCTAGGGGACTTCGTCTTAGGGGACTGTGTGAGTTTTTACCATAAAATCCCGAAAGACATAATAAAGTTCACGGAAAGAGCATTCGAGATGGCTGTAAAAACTGTTATTAAGAAGAAAATATTTTATACTAAGACATTATTTATAAGACAAATTAATATGCTTTCACGTTTTGTATACTTACTACTTCTCCAAGGCAAAATTTGCCACTCATATAACTTTTTAAGATTGAAAAAAATGCATTATAATGAGTAATTAAAAAAAATTACTTAGCTTCGTACCCGTTATTCTCGGTAGAGGCTGTATCTAATGCTTTAAATGAGCAATTCTTGTATATATATTATAATCTGGATCTCGGATACGGTTAAAGCTATTTTGATTGAGTTTGTTATGTAGGGCGATGCGGGGGCGATAAATCGATCTAGCTAGGTTACATTTTTAGAAAACGTCGTTTTATCCGTGTTTTCAGGCAATAAAAAACAACAGATGGTTCGTGGCATTCATAGGCATTCAAACTAGATGGCGTAACCGCCGTCTAGTTCGAACTGCAATGCAACTATTAAGTCGCATTACAAAATCCTGAATCGCAGTGACAAGATTCTCACGGAACATGTGTTGTTTTGCTTGCAAACTAGATGGCGTAACAGTCGCATTGCAAAATCCTGAATCGTGGTGACAAATTTCTCACAGAACATGTATTGTTTTGCTTGCAAACTAGATGGCGTAACAGTCGCATTGCAAAATCCTGAATCGCGGTGACAAGATTCTAACGGAACATGTGTTGTTTTGCTTGTTTTGTTTGCAAACTAGAAGGCGTAACAGTTTCATTGCAAAATCCTGAATCGCAGTGACAAGATTCTCACGGAACATGTATTGTTTTGCTTGCAAACTAGATGGCGTAACAGTCGCATTGCAAAATCCTGAATCGCGGTGACAAGATTCTAACGGAACATGTGTTGTTTTGCGTTCAAACTAGATGCCGTAACAGTCGCATTGCAAAATCCTGAACCGCGGTGACAAGTTCTAACGGAACATGTGTTCCTATTTTCTATTCGTATCTAAACTGTATGGCAATACGAATATTTAATAAGTTACCTGACATTTATAAACAATTTAATGATAATGAATTTAAAAAGAAAGTATTTAACTACCTTTTGGACAAAGCTTATTATTCTGTACAGGACTACCTAAGTGACAAATAATATTTTTTTTTTTTTTTCTCTTTTGACATATTATTAATGATTTTACTATACACAATTATAATGAATGTTTTAGTTCCAATTTATGTAAATACAATGGCAATGTAGCAAGCACATTGTTTCTAAAATAAAATAGAAATTTAATAACCTAAATTATAACAAGTATTTGTACGCCTAATCGGGCAGAATTTTGTTGGAGCTTAACAATGCTGTTACATCTAAGCAATAATTTATTACCCAAAATTCTAACAAATAAAATTATTTCATTTCATTTCATTTCATTTCATAAATCGAGCAGAGCTCAGTCATCCAGGTACTATTCTTTGCAACGCGGCAGTAAAGTCTTTTAAAGTACTTTAACGAACAATGGAACTTCAGAAGTCTCAGATTCTTGGATCGATGTCTTAAGTGAATAAAAGATTTTGATTTAATTGACCCGACGAGATGGGCTGTTAAAATTATCACTTTCCGCGAGAGCCATATAGCCACCAGATCTAGCAGTTTATAATATGTATGGCGGTATATACTTCTATGGGGGGTTAACTATAATGGCTACTAAAAAACACTCGACCACCTTGCATGCTTACCTTACCTAAGCGTTCTTACAAAAAGATCTAAGCACCAAATAATTTATTCGAAGGCCAAATTCAATAAATTATCACCAAATTAAGTTTTGTATGTACACATTATTTTCAGGATTTAACGCCATATTAAATCGGTGTTTTAACTTTAGTGATAATTTACTATTTATATGGATAAGTTAAATATAAGCCATTTCAAAGTGACGCTTGCTTTATCACAAGGTATACACTTACTACCGTACTCTGAATATTTCGTTTTCTAAAGCGAGCGATTTTTATTGTTTACAAACTGCTGAAACATCTCCACTTGACCTCGTTTTGAGAGGTGACCTTGTTACAGTATACTTTTCCCTCCGCCATCATGATAAAACAGTATCAAAGCTTTCTACATGGATGGTCGTCTAAGTACGGGAGTTCAGCCGTGCGATTCTCTAATGATTCGTCGTTACGCTCGTCGACGAGCTCACCGAAGTCTTATTCTTAAGAGGTATCGCCCTTGTATATACGGTTATTTTTCCAACGTTTGTTGTCATCTTATCATTTCTTTTACGGATGTTGTCAAAGATGCAACGATGCTCTTAGAGACGCACGGCAGACTTACAACAAGTCTTTGTCTATTACTCTGGTTGCGTGAAAAAACGAGTCATCGTTGAAAATCTTTCACTAATAAAATGCACCTCGATGGCCAAACGGACATTTAAGCTGCGTTCCGACCATATTGCCACTGAACTGTTAATATGGCTAAGCGTTTTGGCATTTGTAACATCTCGTCGCAATAAAAAAAATATATTATTGATTAAAATATTAACATTGCTTATTTGATATCAAAGATCTAAAATCTAGTAAAATTTACAATTTTAGAAGAAAATTGATAAGTTGTACTTTTCCTATAATTTAATTAAATATACTGTAAGTAAGTTTTTATTTTTAGTTTTAATCTAAATGATTTTAATCTAAATAATGATAATCTTAATTTACGTGCATTATAATAAAAATATACGGGCTACACTCGCTTGGTGTAATGTCGATTTAAGTCCGACGACGCTGTGACATTCCGATTTTGAGACCCCGTCACACGGACTTCAACCAACATAATACCAAGTGAGTGCAAATATGTCAAAAGTACACTTTTATTTTCATGAAAAAATACCACCATGGGGTTGTGTGTCAAAAAGTCATTTATTTTGAATAGTTTCAGTACTGGTGCGATAAGTACGAGCGAGAGCCGCTAGTCTGGCTCCCTCAACTTATGATTGGTGATAAAATTGTTTGCGAATAATCATTGAATTAGGGCGGCTTAGTGCTTATGGTCACTAAATCCTGTTACGTAATTAGGGGTAGTAAATTGTACGAATATCAATCAATTTACTTTAGGAGCACGATTTTATGTGTGGGCCGAAGATTTTTCAATTTCCCACACGTGTATAAATTGATGCATTGACACACACTAGAACACAAACACAAACGTCCAAGAACTGAGAACAAACATTCCTGCTCAACAATCATTGCCTATCCATAAAACAGGTTCCCTATTTTGTATATACAATCTTATGTAATTATTTAAAATAGCATACTATTACTTATCTTAATAATACTTACACACAATTATAATTTGGCATAACTTTTTTGGTACAATTTTTTAAGCATAATCGCATTAAGCATCATAATTGTTAAGTATACTATTCTAACTTTCGTAAAAATGATATTTTATCATATTATTATGATAAAATATCATTTCATGGAAAAAAGTAAGTTTTGGAAGTTTGGTGGGGTGTACATTAGAATTTCGACAAGTTCAATACTTCCACATATATGCGACAAGAATTGTATCCCAAAAGAGCTTCGTTATATCTTTATCGAAGTGTGGGTTAGCCTACTTCTGGCGCGCCGACGGCTGCTGCAAAAACAACCTTATGTGAATAAGGTTGTTTTTCCAACGTTTCCAAAGATATCGCCCTTGTGAAAGGGCGATATCTTTTAAGTATATGAGATCGGTGAGCTCGTCGACGAGCGCAACGACGAATCATTACAGAATCGCACGGCTGAATAAATATTACGCTGCGTTCTGTGGGATTAATTCTAGTCAAATGTATGTTCTGTCAGAGCCGTAACTTGTCAAACTATTATTTTTTAATTAAGCTATTGTCGAAGTATTGAAATTGTCAAAACTCAGAGGTATATCACTGGGTCTTTATGCCTAATAGCTATTAGACGGATAAAAATATGCCTTATAACTTTACGCATATCAAAGTTAGGGCAAATCATAAGCCTAAACTATTTTTATGCTTACTGAAATAGTATGCCAAGAAACAATTAATAATAAATGCACGTGTGTGCACATACACAATAAGTGCACATACGAATATTCGAACGTTAAGTTATAATACCGCATTGGAAAATGAACTTATTGAAGCTTATCGTTGAAGCGCGGAATACGGCCGCTGCTTGCGACACCAGGGGCCTTACTATCACCTTCGTAAAAACCATGCAAGTTCCGTGCAGTTCTTAAACCTGACATAAATAGTTTTGAATGAAATCATACCATGACGCTCATTTAGGTGAACTGTTTGAATATTGTTTTCTCAAGGGTGAACGGATAATATTGACTTTGGCATTCTAACAATTTACTTTAAACAACATTGATGAAGATTGCAGATAGCTAGACGTTTTTAAGTGAATAAATTGAGTGGATTTAGAACGACATGTTAACGAGAGTCCATACAAAAAAAGGTGAACGGTTTTTATGCGGTTCTTGAATAATAGGCCCGGGCAGGCCTGCTTTAAAGTTGTCATGGTACGATTAAACCGGGCAGTTGTCGAGAAGTCCTGCTTTAAGAGCTCATAGTAAGGCCCCAGGTTTTGTATTCAGCGCACGGGTTAGCATCTCCCTAGATCTCTATGGTTTTGTGTTTTCAGAATCAATAGGCATGGTAACGAAATAGACTGTAGTGCAGTTCCGCTCAAAACTACAGCTCAAAGCTCTAGGTGACAATGCAACTGTCAAGAGCAGCGCCACTACAGTCTTGAAATTAAGTTTTTTCTACAGCCGTGCGATTCTCTAAGAGCAAACATCGTTGCATCTTTGACGACATCCGTGAAACAAATGAACATCTCTTCAAGAAACGTTGAAAAAACAAACTTATGTACAAGTGCGATATAACTTAAAGTATTTGACATCGGTGAGCTCGTCGACGAACGCATCGACGAATCATTAGAGAATCACACTGCTGATCATAATTGCAAATTACCCTCTGGAAGTAAATTTGGAATCGCTGGATTCACGCTCCTATGTTAACCTCTAATTTTTTATTCATCCATTGCGAGCGGGGCTTCACGTTCAATTTAAAATGACAAAACAATTATTGTACACCCACCTTGATACCGCCTGTCACTAACTAGGGCTGCCGTTGAAAGGAATAAGCTACACTATTTATATAAAACCAAAGTAGTGGGTACCAAAATATTTTGGTATATTTACAAAAAAACACCAAAGGTATAGAATAGCTTCGATAATGGAAAAATGCTTTGAGTGAAAACATGTACCTTCGTTCCACCATTTTCTTTCGTTTTTTCGGCCTTTTTTTTAAGTAGATAATTATATATACACGTAATTAGTATAATTACCAAAAAAAAATGGGCGGTACAAAAGTGTTAATACATTGTAGATATGTAGTCAACATTTTTTATTACTTCACAGTGAAATAATTATTAATTGTTAAAGTTTTCGAAAATTCCATCTAAAAGTATGGACACCATCTTAACAAAAAAACTACATGCCTATAACTTATTAATAAAAACACATGATTCGCGTCAGTGAAAAAATATCTCTCTTACTCTTTCTTACACCCCCCACCCGAGCGTTCGGTGTGAAAGAGATTGTCGACTTTCGGCTTTCGTTCGTTCGTTTTTGGAAGAAACAAAGGCCGCGCGGTGGCAGGGCGGAGGGTGCGGGGTTGGTTCGGTGGCCAGGTCTTGCGAGAATGCCCGAGCGCACAGAATGAATAATAATATGTACTAACGAGCTAGGACGCGAGTTTGCCGAATGTTATGATTATGAATGATACATTTCTATGTAGGGGTGTTAAGTTGCATGCATAAACCGCGCGCATGTAGTATATCTTAATGAATAGTGGAAATGCCTAGAATAAAATTTGTAGGTGTGAATCAATCTAGACGTTTGACCAAATATTGATGATTATGTGGGATTTTTTTTTTAAAGTAGTTTTAAATATTCTTCCCATGTATGTATTAAGTACCAGCAGCATATAGTGCTGTTTTTTTTTTGGTAATTATACAAATTACGTGTAAATATATACTTATACGAGTAGAACAAAAAAAGGAAAGCATTACTAACAAAAATAATGTAGATAATCTTATGTGTCGAACTGTCAAAAGCACTTGAAACACGGCACACATACATATTTATCGATACGATCCAATATCACATACCAAGAATTATTTCGTAACAAGTTTGTGTTGCTCTTGTTTCTGTTAAAGTATTTGTCGTTGTCTATCGAATAAATACTTAAATTGGTTTTGCGGTGACAACCCTTGCTGTCTCGTGATCCCCAAATACACGACACGGAAAGTAGAAAAGCGGGGTCGGATAGAATTACACATTTGTTGGCAAACCATGATCTCTCGCACAATGGGAAGAAGCTATATTTCGTAACGGAAATGCTTTCATATAATCATGTCTTCAAATTATAATCATTTTGCTATTGTTGGAATAATATGACATAATATTTGTTGCATAACTATTTTAGAGAGGATGGTGGGAAACCCCAACAATGCCTATCTTTGGTTTCTACGCATACAATAAATAGTTATAATTTTAATTAGTCGGGGAACGATTATTTTGATAAAATCTGACGCTCAAGACCACATTTGATATACTTTGGTAATAAAAGAAAATTAAATCGACAGCCTAAATGGACAGAGTTCCGGAAACTTCGCGAAGTCTTCTCGTTAAAAGTAACCCAGTGCATCGAGACAAAAGTCTTCGACCAATGTGTGTTACTAGTGATGGCTTATGGCACTGAAACGTGGTCTCTTACTATGGGCCTCATAAGTAAGCTCAAAGTCGCACAACGAGCTATGGAGAGGGCTATGCTCGGGGTTTCTCTACGTGATCGAATCAGAAATGAGAAGATCCGTAGTAGAATGAAAGTCACCGACATAGCCCAGAAGATTAGCCAGTTAAAGTGGCAATGGGCAGGGCACATAGCACGCGGAACAGATGGCCGGTGGGGCCGGAAGGTTCTGGAATGGAGACCACGGACCGGCAAGCGCAGCGTAAGTCGTCCTGATAAAGGTCGCTGGACGACGTAGGATGCAGACCGCTTCCAACCGGTCCTTTTGGAAAATTATGGGGGAGTTCTATGTTAGTGGGCGTCTTACGGCTGAGATGATGATGATGATGATGAATCTGATGCTTATAGACACGTAATAAATCTATATAGATTGTCGTTGTACTCATATGCCAATTTTTACCTCCAAATATCGCGGTAACGCGACACTTTAGGGTACCATGTTACTGAATTTTTTGTTTTTCTTTGAGTCCCCTACCCATACATACTACTTTTTTCGTGTGCCGCGGCTTAAAAAATAATGGCGGCAATTCAATATGCCAGATCGGTTCAAAGCCATATGTGGAGTTTATAAAACAAAATATAATATATATTATAATAAATGAGTTATCAAACAAAAAAATAAATACTGTGTTATGAATTGTGAACAAAATGTTATTACACTAACGCAAACATTGTAATAAAGAGATTTGTGTGAACTTTGTAAGCGAAGCAAATTTTTGTGTACCTACATTAAAGGGTACTTTAACTCTTTTACTGACAAACATGCGAAAGAGAGGTCATTAAATAAGTCTATATACAAAGATTCTCTCGGTAAACACTTTTTAGGTAGAGCATATAATTCGCTGTAGTCGGTACCGTTGGAATGAAATTTTATTTCACTTAGGTTTTTATATTTAGTTTGCCCGTGGTAGCTCTTTATTTATATTAATATGTAAAAGATTGTGTACGAAATTTTTTATATTTACTTAAGGCGCGGTCCAATCTTAATATTAAAAAAATTACGATGCTTTACATAAGGTTGAGAATGGCTTATCAGATTAGACGATGTAAAGCGAAGGTGCAATTGAATACTTTTATATATATTTCGTACAATTAAATGATTGAATTTGAATGATATAATTTGAATTTGATGTCCATAGTTCAGTAGTCAATTTCTTTGGGAATTCAAATACGATACATTAATTGAAATATATTAGCCCATAATTGGATAAAAATGCCTTTTCCCACCAAGCACGTAAGAAAAATTGCAAAATATAGGAAATATTGCCGATATATATCTATCGTGTATTGACTCCCATACTTCATGAGAACGTATATTCAATTTACACTACGTTTTTTTCAAACTTCGGTTATTAGGTGTAAACGTCGAAAAAGCTTTATTTTCGCGAAGTCGAATCATAAAATTTGGTCGAAGTCAAAGTCAAAGTCAAAATCAGTTATTCAATTTAGGCATCAAAGACGCACTTATGAACGTCAACTTTTCATTATAATGTACTTTAAAGACTCTACCGCCGCGTTCCAAAATATATAGAACCCACCGAGAAGAAGCGGCAAGAAACTCGGGGCCATTCTTTTTATATGAATGTTTACAATGTTTCTATTTAGGTACTACAAATATTACATTTTATGGGTGGCAGAGAGACAGCTTGCCAGAAGTGGAGTATTCCAAGCATCTTTATCTTCTATATAATGTCGAACTTTATAGTAAGCTTTTTTTATTAAAACGTTTTTTACAGTCAACTTGAATTTGCCCTCTGTGAGCTTTGGGATTTTATTGTAAAAACGCACACAATTTCCTAGGAATGACTTATTAGTCTTTGCAAGTCTAAAACTAGGTACAGCTATCCTATTTGTATTTCTGGTATTAAAAGTGTGGTGATCACTATTTAACTTATATTTATGTAAATTTTTACGAACATACATTATATTTTCAAATACATATAAGGAAGGCAACGTTAATATATTGATTTCTTTAAATAAATCTCTCAAAGATTCACGGGGACCTATTTCGTATATAGCTCTAATAGCACGTTTCTGAAGGATAAATATGGTCTCTATATCAGCCGCTGAACCCCATACCAATATCCCATATGACATTACGCTGTGATATACACTAAACGTGTGATATACACTAAAGTTGTGAATTGGTTCAATACAAATAATCTTCTCCTCAATGAGAAGAAAACTAATTGTATAAAGTTCTCGACACCAAATGTGAGACAAGTAGAATCCAATATACAATTGAATGGAACAGGGTTGGACCTTGTGGAGTCAACAGTCTTTTTAGGAATTACTATAGACGCTAAATTGCAATGGGGTCCCCACATTAAAAAAATTGTAGGCTCAGTTCAGCAGCTTATGCTGTTAAAAAAATTAGACTATTAACTGATGTAGACACAGCTAGAATAGTTTATTTTAGTTATTTCCATAGCGTTATGACTTATGGCATACTGCTCTGGGGATGTTCTGCAGATATTAATTCTATTTTTATACTGCAAAAAAGGGCTATACGAGCAATCTACAGTTTGGCTCCCAGAGTTTCCCTTAGACAGAAATTTAAAGACATAAACATTCTAACTGTTGTCTCTCAGTTTATCTATGAAAATCTAATGTATGTAAAGAAAAACATTAGCAGTTTTGATAAAAGGAGTGATGCTCATTCCATCAACACGCGAAATAAGCACAAGCTATCCGTACATGTAACGCGTCTCCACAGAATAAGTCATTCTTTTATGGGACAATGTATACGATTTTATAATAAAGTTCCCAATGTTATCCGAGATTTGCCTATTAATAAGTTTAAAATTACTATTAAAACTAAACTCTGTCAAAAAGGTTATTACAAAATTTCGGATTACTTGGAGGATAAAACAGCTTGGGACTGATCACTCCAGGATCTATCTACTCGTGTACTAAGATGTCAAAGTGTAGCGTGTCTTGCCCTACTAATACCATTATTATGTTCTCTTTTGTAAGGCAACACACTGGAGCTAATATTTGTAGTACCTAAGTAAAAACATTGTAAAAACATCTATATAAAAAGAATGGCCCCGAGTTTCTTGCCGCTTCTTCTCGGTTGGCTCTATGTATTTTGGAACGCGGCGGTAGGCTTTAAAGTAAATTATAATGAAAAATTGACGTTCATAAGTGCGTCTTTGATGCCTAAATTGAATAAATGATTTTGACTTTGACTTTGACTTTGTGGAAAAATGCAAAATACTCTAACCGCGCCGTAGAAGCATCTGTTAGCTCTTTTATTTTACGTACTGCATATGCAGCAGAACTGAGTCTCCCAGACAGGGCATTTATATGAGGACGAGGTCGAGGAGGAGGAGGTCGTAATCTACAATCATCTGCCTTAACCTATAAACTCGCGCCGGTACACCGGGGGCTAAATCTATACATTGCATAAAGCGGCGCTGGTACACCGGTGTACCGCAGTTAAAACCCATATCAGGACTGAACATAAACGTTAACTGTTCAAATAATACATTTCGGTTTATTAGATGGTTTTTTTTAATAATAATAATAATAATAATATGGGACAACATCCACACAAAGGCCTTCAGGTCCCAAACTAGACAGAGCCTGTACTATGGTAACCTGATGACTGATATACATACTTATATGCATATACACACCCAGACACAGATCAAACAGACATGTTCATGCACACAAATGTTTGACCTGTCCGGGGATCGAACCCGGGACCAGCGGCTCAGAAGGCAGGGGTGCTACCAACTGCGCCAACGGGCCTGTCAATACAATATAAAATATTATATAATATATATAATACTGATAAGCACCTAGAAATCATTTTTATATAGAAATATTAATTATTTTGGTTATCAGTAGGCTATTAAAAAAACAATGGGCTTCGATACCATATCTCTTAAACTTTCGCAGCTGTGCGTGTCATAGTGTAAAAACCTAAGAAAAAGCTTATAATCCTCTTATATTATGGTTTTGTGAGCAATTCCCGTAATTTGATAAAGGCAGCCGCCATATTGTTTTGATAACGAGTGGGACTACGATTTTGAGATCTACTTGGTTACCGTTAGAGTATATGTTTTTACGACAATTTGTGGATTTATTATGGATAATTTATAAAATAGGTAGTACAGGCTTACAAAGTCTATTATACCGTTGTGATAGTATGTTTACCCCTTTTACACCTGCTTGAGAGATAAAATTGGTCTCTGTAGAATTTATTTCTTTTGTTTTTTTTGTTGCGAACAAGTTTTTATGTATTTTTTCGGTTGACTTTACCTCTATAATTTGACTAAAAATAAACAGATAATATAATAATAGAATAAAGGAAGATGTACTGGGTAACCAGTGTAAATTTACGCCGTTTACAGATATAAAATAGAACAAATAGCGTTTTTAGTACGATTTTACTCCTGCAAACGTTTGCGGCGCGCGCTTATTTTTTAAATAGTGAATTTTCGCCTCTTTTTCCTTTGGCGCCAAAATATTTTTATTTTTCAGCTACTTCAATGGTACGTTCTTCATTCCGTAGTAAAACTAATATACGATCATGTCGGTTTATAACTCGGACTACAGTTACAAGTATTATCTTTATTATTTGGAAATTCAAAATAATGGCATGTTCAAAATGATTTTATGAGAAGCTACTTTGGCGAGCCATACTTTGCTAACGGCACTTTTGAAAAAAATATGTATACACGAAACGATAAATATGTTTCTATACACTTATTTAATGATACGATAGACGAAGTTTACAGCAAAAATTACTAGTTAATAAGTACTTGTTCATGCCAAAGCGTGACGTCACCTCAAGGCGCGCACCCGCGCCCGCGTGCCCCACCGCCGCTGTCCTGCAGCTGTCATAACTAGAAGCAAGCGGCTGAAGGGAAGCGGAAAGAGTCACCCTTTTTGAGTCGAAGCTGGCGGACGTGTACCGCTGCGCTTCCTCATAGCGACCGCATGGCAACCGCCATTATCAGCACGAGTCACCGCGATTGACTTCGCTGCGAGTGACCTTTAGGGTGTGTTCGGCACGGCCATACACCACCTCCTAAATCAGCCCGTCTTTACACGTAAATCCGCTCTGCACCGCCGCCGTTTCGCCACGAGTCGGATACGCCCCCAAATTTTACCGACGTAAAATACGCGTACGCGAGTGCGTGAACAGTGCATCAATAAGACACTACAAATTATACCTACAAGTGAACAACAGTTCTTCAGCCCTTCAGCAGACTCCAACGAGGACTCACGGTCACCAGCTCTCACCAGTTCCAGAGTCTCCCGACATAACCCACGGAACCCAGCTACCAATAATTCTTCCCTACCTATTGTATGGTTGCAGGAAACTGCTCAACCATATTTTACACCCCCTATCATCGAGCGTATGGTGGCATATTGCCTAACCAGTACTTTTTGATTATTTTGCATTTATTAACTAAAACTGGCGTCCTCACTTCTCTACCCATAGCTTAAGAATCGAGGGAGTGTAAAAAAGATTAAGTGGCACCTTTCAAGGAGCACCCACCTTGCACGTAGATCAGTGTCCTACCAGAATAGATTGAAACACTTTAAGGTCACTAGCCTTGACAAGAGAAGAGACCTCCTAGATATACAATTTTAGCATAAGCTACTTATAAATCGCATTGACTGTCCCCCACTGGTTGAAAAAGTTAAATACAAAATCCCAGCTAGATATCCTCGTCAGAAAATCAAAGTATTTTCAGGGACTTTTTGGAAGTCTATCTTCGGTAGTAATTCACCTACAGCTCGGTTAGTCAAATTAGCAAATTCATTTGACATAGACTTTTATTTTGATAGCTTAGCACAAATACGTTCCACTGTGTTAAATAACTCACAATACCCGTAAAACCATAATTAACATGGTACTATTGATTTGATATTGTTTCTTGTCATTTTTCACTTTTGCCATTCTTATTTTTTTAAATTATAACTCCATTTCCACCTTGCTATTTAACGCGTTAGTTTTAATATATTAGGTGCAAGCTGTGTTTGCCTGTAAGAGGTGTTACATGTAACTTAAGTTTTCCTACCATAAGATTCTAGACTAGTAAACATGTAATTACTGTTGGCAGACCAAATAAATAAAAAAATATTAAATAAAAAATACACCTAAACTACTAATACGAAAACAGTTCATGTACTTACATTTACTACTGCAATATACTTTGTACTATAGGATAGACCGTAGTTTGTTGTCTTAAGACACCTTTTATCGAATTCAACACCATGTACCTATATGGTTTCTCTGAGGCACAGAATAATTTGCGAAAAGGGATATTTGTTGCGTAAACATAAACAATTGGAAAATGCGCCGCACATCGTCGTACAAACTGTGAGCCATCCGTGCGTTTCTCTAATGATTCGTCCATGTGCTCGTCGATGTCAAATACTTTGAGATATCGCCCTTGTACATAATGTTGTTTTTCCTACGTTTCTTGTCGTCTCGTCATTTGTTTCACGGATGTTTTCAAAGATGCAACGATGTTTGCTCTTAGAGAATCGCAAGCCTAGTTGTTTTTCCAACGTTTCTTGTCATCTCGTCATTTGTTTCACGGATGTTTTCAAAGATGCAACGATGTTTGCTCTTAGAGAATCGCACGGCTAGTTGTTTTTCCAACGTTTCTTGTCATCACGTCATTTGTTTCACGGATGTTTTCAAAGATGCAACGATGTTTGCTCTTAGAGAATCGCACGGTTAGTTGGTTTTCCAACGTTTCTTGTCAGCTCGTCATTTGTTTCACGGATGTTATCAAAGATGCAACGATGTTTGCTCTTAGAGTATCGCACGGCTAGTTGTTTTTCCAATGTTTCTTGTCATCTCGTCATTTGTTTCACGGATGTTTTCAAAGATGTAACGATGTTTGCTCTTAGAGTATCGCACGATTAGTTGATTTTTCAACGTTTCTTGTCATCTCGTCATTTGTTTCACGGATGTTATCAAAGATGCAACGATGTTTGCTCTTAGAGTATCGCACGGTTAGTTGGTTTTTCAACGTTTCTTGTCAATTCGTCATTTGTTTCACGGATGTTTTCAAAGATGCAACGATGTTTGCTCTTAGAGAATCGCACGGTTAGTTGGTTTTCCAACGTTTCTTGTCAGCTCGTCATTTGTTTCACGGATGTTATCAAAGATGCAACGATGTTTGCTCTTAGAGTATTGCACGGCTAGTTGTTTTTCCAACGTTTCTTGTCATCACGTCATTTGTTTCACGGATGTTTTCAAAGATGCAACGATGTTTGCTCTTAGAGAATCGCACGGCTAGTTATTTTTCCAACGTTTTTTGTCATCTCGTCATTTGTTTCACGGATGTTTTCAAAGATGCAACGATGTTTGCTCTTAGATAATCGCATGGTTAGTTGGTTTTCCAACGTTTCTTGTCATCTCGTCATTTGTTTCACGGATGTTATCAAAGATGCAACGATGTTTGCTCTTAGAGTATCGCACGGCTACGATACGATTACTTTCCAGTTACGCAACCCTTCGTGCTCGGCACACCGGTCCAGGTTTGTTCTGTAAGGTCAAAATCTAAACGAAAACGTTGAAACCAAAAACGTACCAAGTTTTCTTGTACAGTAGCTTCCCCGTACACATTATTAATCCCACGAGCTATTTCCGCAGCGCTGTTGCCACGGTAGAACTCGTATTCGTAAATAAAGGGCCATTTAGATGGTGAGAGTTTCTCGACTCAAAGATACGATTATGGGATTGAACATAAAAAAGTTGCTTCGTGTAAACATTCACGATTCTCGCCTTAACCTAGGGCGATAATTTCCTTGCAATAGAATATATCTGTCTCCATGTAAACAGAACTACAAAGCGAGAATTGCATGGTGAGGATTTGTATCAGTTGCTACCATGTGTGCAGTGTGCACCTAGCGCACATTTTAATTATGTCTGCTCTTTCAAGGCAATAATTAATAAAACTGAAATACTTCACATATTTTAAATTTTTGCTGGAAATTTGTTTGGGCTATATTGTTCAACTCCCAATCCCTTGCTAATGCATTAAAAGATGCATTTCTTTCATCACGATTTCTATATTTATACACATTCATTTTATTCCACAAACACTTGTAATTACTATTACGCGCAGTACCAAATTTGAACGATGTTTGTATAATTATGAGAACAATTCCGTAGTAATCTCTAAACTCGTAAGGCAAATCTGTTCAAACCGATTTGTGCGATACTCGTACCTACGAACATAAAAACATGTCAAACGAGATCGTGTTTACACAAGTCGAGAACTCGTAAGCAAGAATCTTCTTACTATTTCGCTGTATAAACAGTCGCAGTAATTTATCATCATCCATCATCATCATCTCAGCCGTAGGACGTCCACTGCTGAACATAGGCCTCCCCCATGATTTTCCAAAAGGACCGGTTGGAAGCGGCCTGCATCCAACGTCGTCCTGCGACCTTCCTCAGGTCGTCTGTCCACCGTGTCGGTGGACGACCTACGCTGCGCTTGCCGGTCCGTGGTCTCCACTCCAGAACCTTTCGGCCCCATCGGCCATCTGTTCTGCGTGCTATGTGCCCTGCCCACTGCCACTTCAACTGGCTAATCTTCTGGGCTATGTCGGTGACTTTCGTTCTTCTACGGATCTCCTCATTTCTGATTCGATCACGTAGAGAAACCCCGAGCATAGCCCTCTCCATAGCTCGTTGTGCGACTTTGAGCTTTTCTATGAGGCCCATAGTAAGAGACCACGTTTCAGTGCCATAAGTCATCACTGGTAACACACATTGGTCGAAGACTCTTGTCTTGAGGCACTGAGGTATTTTTGACGAGAAGACTTCGCGAAGTTTCCGGAACGCTGCCCAGCCGAGTTGGATTCGACGATTGACCTCTTTCGCGAAGTTGGACCTGCCTAGTTTGACTGTCTGTCCCAGGTAGATGTACTCGTCAACAACTTCAAGAACTGAGTTCCCAACTGATATTGGGGTAGGTACAACATGGGCATTAGACATAATTTTCGTCTTGTCCATGTTCATCTTAAGACCTACCCGTTGGGAAACTCGATGGAGGCCTTCGAGCATTGTACTGAGGTCTTCCATGGATTCTGCCATGACTACAATATCGTCGGCAAATCGAAGGTGAGTGATGTATTCGCTGTTAATATTGATGCCAAGTCCTTGCCATTCCAGAAGCTTGAAGGCGTCTTCCAATGTAGCGGTGAACAGTTTCGGAGATATAACGTCTCCCTGTCTCACGCCTCTTTGCAATGGAATTGCCTTCGAACTCTGCTCCTGTACTCGGACTGACATGTAGGCGTTTTTGTACAAACACTTCAGCACTTCAATATACCGATAGTCAATACGGCACCGCTGGAGAGACTCAAGCACTGCCCACGTCTCGATCGAATCAAAGGCTTTCTCATAGTCCACAAACGCTAGACAAAGAGGCAAGTTATACTCTTCGGTCTTCTGTATAACTTGCCGTAGCGTGTGGATGTGGTCTATAGTACTATAGCCTTTTCGGAAACCGGCTTATTCCGGAGGCTGGAATTCATCAAACCTGCGACTAAGACGGTTCGTTATGACCTTCGAAAACAGCTTATAAACATGGCTCAAAAGCGAGATGGGTCTGTAATTTTTAAGTAAAGTGTTGTCACCTTTCTTAAAGAACAGCACCACCACGCTTTTGTTCCATGCTTCTGGCGTTGAACCTTCGAGTAAGACGGTATTAAAGAGCTTCTGAAGGACTTTAAGTACCGGTGTTCCACCCGCTCTCAGAAGCTCAGATGTGATACCGTCGTCACCAGGCGCCTTGTTGTTCTTAAGCTGTTTCAAGGCCATTCTAATCTCGTACAGGCTGATGTCCGGGATATCTTCGGTATAATGTCGGGTCAGCTTGGCTCAGGGAGCTGCTAACAGGTTTAGCGACCGAGGTGTATAACTGTCCGTAGAAACTCTCGACCTCTCCTAACACTTCCGCTTTGGTCGACGCTACACTGCCGTCTCCTCTCTTCAGCTTCGTCAACTGGCTTTGCCCAATAGACATGTCTCTTGCAAACACTTTGGAGCCTTTTTTCCGCTCTAACGTCTCTTTAATACGGTTTGTATTAAAGATCCGGATGTCGTGTCGCAAGGACTTCCATATTCGTCTATTGAGCAGCCTATATGCTTCAGCATCATTCGAAGACTCGACAGGCCCGTTGGTCTAGTGGTTAGTGACCCTGACTGCTATGCCGGAGGTCGTGGGTTCGATTCCCACTCAGGACAAATGTTTGTGTAATGAGCACGATCATTTGTTCTGTGTCTGGGTGTAATTTATCTATAATATTTATGTATTTAGAAATATACAAGTATGTTTATCAGTTGTCTAGTACCCATAACACAAGCTCTGCTTAGCTTGGGACTAGATGGCGTTGTGTTATAGTTGTGGAATATTTATTTATTTATTTATTTAAGACTGCAATTTCAATGAGCGTCGTTCAGCCATGAGGTTGAGGGTATCGTTGGAGAGTTTCTGTGGCCTATCTGTACGGTGGGGTTTAAAGTACTTGGAACCCACTGTATGGACAGTTTCTACTAACCTGTTATTGATCTCGTCCACTGAAGCGATGTTCTCAAGGCAATCGAAGCGATTGGATAGCTCAAGTTGAAAGCTCTCGGGGTCTTGAATACGGGCACGAGTGGGTCGGAGCGTAGACTTTATCAGACGAGACCTCTCCAGTTTGACATTAATATTCACCGTGCCTCTTACCATTCGGTGATCACTACCGGTTTTAACCCTGTTGATCACGGAGACATCAGTGAATATTTGCCTTTTGGTGGTCATAATGAAGTCAATCTCATTTCTCGTGGAACCATCGGGACTCAGCCAGGTCCATTTCCTGTGAGGCTTCTGAAAGAAAGAGTTCATCATAAAGAGTCCCTCTTTCTCCAGGAAGTCGGCCAACCTCTGTCCCCTACGGTTACGTTGTCCATATCCAAATTGCCCCACTTTCAACTCATCCTCGCTTCTCTTACCCAACTTCGCGTTGAAGTCCCCCATAACAACTAGAAAGTGCGTTTCAGAGGTATGTATGGCCCGACTAATGTCCTCATACATATCCTCCACCTCATCATCCGGGTGCGACTTCGTCGGTGCGTATACCTGAATGACCTTCAGCGAATATCGTTTGGATACTCTGAGTATTAGGTATACGACACTATTGGAAACGCTATCGATCTTAACTATGTTGTTAGTAAGGGACTTGTGGACGAGAAACCCGACACCACCTTGGGACTGTTGGTCGCCCTCCCGGTGATAGAGTAGGTTACCTGATTTTAGGGTTATCGTGTCCTCACCCGCTCTACGGACTTCAGATAACCCCACAATGTCCCAGTGTAGCTTACTCATTTCTTCTTCCAGCTCATATATCTTCTCGTCTGTCCTCATCGTGCGTATGTTGTGTGTTACCAGGGCCAGTCGTCGTCGTTGGGGGTGGTAGCCGGGCGTCTGCCGGGGATTCTTAGCACCCCCTGCCCCACCGTTACCGTGGCCGCTACCGTAGCCAGGAATAGCGGGGCTGCCGGGGACTGGGGGCCTGGTTCTTTTTGTCCAATCCATAAGGGGTTTTTGCCAATACTCGCCACGCTTGGCAGGCGGGTTGGCGAGCGCAGTTTGTGTGTGTTTGACTGGGAAGGTGCTGCTGCCCACCTTCTGATTTGTTATCCCTTAGCCGCTTTCTACGGCACCCACGGGTAGCGTTGGGGGGGTGCTATTCTAAGCCGGCACCGCCACGGCAAAGTAATTTATCGCCTAGAGATAATTGATTGCGAATCTCGTATGACGTAATCGTAGGTGAGAATTTAGTTCTTGCCCGTATGTTAACAATATGATGCGATAATCTTATGGCGATTATTGCTTGTGATAATAACGAAGGTATTCTCGCCAAGAAACGTACGAGAAACTCTCTCCATCTAAATGGACCTAAACACGATATTTTAAGTTTTTTGTATTGTGAACAGACTGACTTCAAAGAAAAACCAAACGTGAAAACAAATGAATAACTAAATTCGAAATTTCAATAGACGCATGCTTAAATTTGAAATACATTTCAATTTAGAACTTCTAGCCTAAAGCCAGATATTTGAGATCAATGTGGCCAGAATCGCCAATTTCAAATTTAAGGACCTATCAAAAACAGTTTATTCTAAATTCAATTGTTTCGCTTCATTGATTCGATTACGTCACACTTACTACTACTACTTGGTGCTAGACCCTACTACACGTTAGAATATGATTTTCATCATCATCATCATCATTTATCATCAAGCAAATTACAAATCAAGCAACATACAGAATTCAGTAAACTTTTCGATAAAAGATTTAAAAAACCCGCAGAAGTTTTGTTATTCAATGATTCACTAAAAATATTTCTGCTTACTCAGTCAATGCGTATTGCAAATATTATGGAATGAAATATGAATATATGAAATATATATATGAACAACAAACGATTTTAACCCTTTTCGGTCATCTTCTTTCTAACCTTTTGGAAGTTTCAAAGCAAATACCGAAGGGTTGATCCCGAAAGGGTGGCTATTATTATCTTTGTTTTATGACCAATGATTTCCTCATGCACGAGGTCACAGCAAATATAAATATTTTTGGAAATTCCACTTCGTTATTTAACAATACTTTAGTTAATAGGGGTGATAACAAAAAGTAGGGATATATTATTGATGGCTTAGGTGGCTACTTTTTTCACCTAATTATCTTATTAAGTACTGATGCTGTATAAGTACCTATTTTTATTGAAACTGAAATTTTCTATAGTATCTATATAGTTTTTATATATGACTAGCTGGTGCCCGCAACGTCGTCTGCGCAGGATTAGTACTTCAGGTAGCTTATTATCTTCTCCAAAGCCATATCTATCTTTATACCAAAATATCATAAAAAAGTTACATGGTTATATGAGTAAATTTAAGTACTTAGTAAATCAATCAGTAAACACTAATAATAATATACAGTACCTACGTACATACAGATATACAATTAATCACCATGGAAAAAACTGTTCAAAATTCAAAATTCAAAATTCAAAAATTATTTAGTCAGTTTAGGCATCATAGACACTCTTATGAACGTCAAAATTTTTAAATGATTCTACCGCTGTCTTCGGAAAAGAACCACCGCCGAGAAGAAGCAGCAAGAAACTCGTGGGCCATTATTTTTTCAAGTCTTTGTACATTGAGGTTACATATGAGTAGTATTAAAATAACGAATTTATTCAATAGTTGGCTACTAGGCAGAAGTGGAAAGCTTCCAGGCATCTTTGTCTTCTAAGTAGTGACTCAATTTATAATAGGCTTTTTTCATTAGTATATTTTTGACACGTAACTTGAATTTCCCTTCAGTGAGCTCAGTAATGTCTTTCGGGATTTTATTATAGAAACGTACACAATTGCCTAAGAAGGACTTATTTTTAGTTTTCGTGAGTCTAAATTTAGATACAGCTATCCTATCCTTATTTCTAGTATTAATATTATGCATATCACTATTTATTCTAAACTTCTTTATATTTTTACGAACGTACATTATATTTTCTAGGATATACAAAGATGGAAGAGTTAATATATTAATTTCTTTGAACATTTGTCTTAAGGATTCGCGGGGACCCATTTCGTAGATGGCTCGAACTGCCCGCTTTTGCAATATAAAAACTGTCTCTATGTCCGCCGCTGACCCCCAAAGCAGGATACCATATGACATTATGCTGTGGAAGTAAGCAAAGTAGACCAGTCGAGCAGTAGCTATATCTGTCAATTGCCTAATTTTATGAAGCGCATATGCAGCTGAGCTCAGTCTTCCAGATAGTGCATCAATATGAGGACCCCATTGTAATTTAGAGTCTATGCTAATACCTAGAAAGACTATTGCCTTGTCAATTTTCAATTTATTTCCGTCGAGTAATACGTTTGGCTCTATATGTCTTACATTAGGCATGGAAAACTTTAAACATTTCGTTTTCTTTGCGTTGAGAAGCAGGTTGTTTGCGGCGAACCAATTTGAAACAATAGTTAACGCGTTGTTGACTTGAACTAGTTCTCTATCTTTCCTATCTACTTTAAAAATCAGAGAAGTATCATCCGCAAAAAGAACTATGTCAGCAAGGCCCTCAACCATATGTGGTAAGTCATTGATATATGCTAAGAATAAGAACGGACCCAAGATCGACCCCTGTGGAACCCCCATTCTGACCAAAGATCCAGAAGATGTCACGCCATTAATGCCAACTTTTTGCTGCCTATCAGATAAGTATGAGCTTATCTGGTACGTGATTCGTGGAGCTGCTCTGAATCTTGTAGAAGATTCAGAGCAGCTCCACGAATTCCATAGTGGTGTAGCTTATAAATTAGAGTGCGGTGCTCTACACAGTCGAAAGCTTTGGAGAGATCACAAAATACGCCAATGGCATCCTGTGAGCTCTCCCAAGCCTCCAGCACATGCTTGACTAACTGGACTCCTGCATCTGTTGTTGATCTGCTTTTCGTGAAACCGAACTGATTTTCGTGTAAAATCCTATGTTCATTAAAATGAGACAAGAGTTGTTGAAGCATTATCTTTTCGAATATTTTGCTCAAAGCCGGAAGCACAGACACTGGTCTATAATTTGAGGGGTCGGCCTTACTACCTGATTTAAAAATAGGGGTGATTTTACTCATTTACATTAGATCAGGAAATGTACCTCTATCAATACATAAATTAAATATGATCATCAAATGTGGCGCAATAACTTCTATTATTGACTCTAGCATTTTTACGGATAATCCCCATAAATCCTCTGTTGCTTTAACGTTTAAACTTTTAAATGTTTTTATTATTTCAAAAGTAGATATATGTCGGAACCTAAACTCAGGAATTTGGAGCGGGAAGTTGTCTTTCAGAAAGCCCACTGCAACACAAGGGCAAGAATCAAGAGATTTGGTGACTTCTAGTGGTATGTTAGAAAAGAAATTTTCAAATGAATTCGCAACATGACTTGGGTCTGAAACTTTTTGGTTATCTATTTCTAGCACATATTCTGAATTAAAAGATTTACTATTGCCAGTCTCTGTATTAATAGTTTTCCAAACTGTTTTAATTTTGTCATTAGATTTTCGAATTTTATCCCTTATAAACAAAGCTTTTGCGCGTTTGCATACTGACTTAAAAACTTTTGAGTAATTTCTTACATAAT
This sequence comes from Selenia dentaria, assembly GCA_917880725.1. Classification (NCBI taxonomy): domain Eukaryota; kingdom Metazoa; phylum Arthropoda; class Insecta; order Lepidoptera; family Geometridae; genus Selenia; species Selenia dentaria. The sequence continues at coordinate 1,041,654 of OU862896.1, read as the reverse complement.
CATGAAAATCTTTACTAGAAGTTAAAGATTTTTTGTGATATAACTCAAACATTATGTCTCTACTTTTTCGAATACCTCTAGTTGACCAGTCACCAAATTGTAACCTACCGTTGAGCTGCAGTTTTTTCTTCGGACAGATTTCATTAAATTCTGTACTTACTAATGAAAATAATGTACTATAAATGTCATGTGGATCTTCAGAAGTGAATTCCACCAGACTAAGTTTCAACTCTATATTTTGTTTAAGCTTTTCTAGTTTACCTTTTGTTAGCGGCCTATGTTCGATAATGGTATTTTTCTTAGTTCTCCCGATTTCGAATTTGATAGCGAGGCCATTGTGGTCTGATCTAACTCCCACCATTACTGATTTTTCTGTAGTCTTACAGTTTGAAAAAATATTATCAATGCAGGTGGATGAAGAGTCGGTTACTCTAGTTGGCTCACTGAACAAAAAATTCAAATTAAAAGATTTAAACAAAGAGATAAGATTAGTTTTATCAGTTGAATCTACCAAAATATCAATATTGAAGTCACCGCATACAATGATTGATTTATTGCTTTTAGTTAATCTCTTGAGTACACATTCCATTATGGACATAAAATTACAGAAATTAGATGCTGGTGGCCGATATACACACAATAATATATGACTTTCCAGTTCTGCACAAGCAATTTCGCAGACACGTTCAACAGAAAAACCTACTATGTCAGACCGTTCCTTAAATTTTATGTTTCTTTTACAAAGAATAATACACCCTCCCCCTTCAGCAGATATTCTGTTGAACGCACTGGCTACCTCAAAATGTGTAACATTAAATAACATTTTATCTGGTTTTCGCCACGTTTCTGTAAAGCCTAATACATCAAATCTATGTTTATCTAATAAAAGTTCAATGTCTAATATTTTGCCAGAGAAGCGGTTAATATTTTGATAAAATAGCGATAAGATGTCAGCACACTTCTCTGTTGTCTTGTTTAAAAGTTTAAACAATTAATAGCTACATTATTACTATTATTAGTACATGTACTAAAAACTACAACATTGTCACTACTCTTTGTTATATTTCCTATAACTGCCTCAATATTGAAAGCTACCAAAGTAGCAATTAGCTGTCTGGATTTTTTAGGACAGTACATGCTGTCCCATGTCAACTTAAAATTACAAATAAACTTATTGCAGTCAAAAAATAAAAGTTTGTCACTATGACGACATGTCAAGTTATACATTAATGTATTGAGTGAGTGTATGCGCAAGTTCTCTTTTTCAGACAATAAATCTGAATAAGGGAAGGCACATAACATTATTTTACATATGTTATGTTATTTTACATGTTATTACATTTCTTCACCCTTGACGGCATTTGTGTTACATTTCATCACCTTTGACGGTCGCCGAGCACGTAATGTGTGAAGCTGTCAAAATGATTTTTGAAAGCTATCAGAAACTGACACAAACTTTGATACAACTCTGATCATTACGATCTTAACGTAGGGCGAGGTCTTGTTATTTTGTCTATGCTGTGCCCAAGAATATTACGCTTTTTCACCCACGTGGTCATGGATGATGATGATGACGATGATGATGATGAAAAGTATCTTATGTGTAAATCCTGCGCCTCATCTACCTCCATACCAAATTTCAACACAATTGGCCCAGCCATTTGAGCGTGAAAGAGTAACAAAGATCCATACATCCATACTCACAAACGTTCGCGTTTATAATATTAGTAGGGTTTTGAAGCATAAAGTTTTTATCAAAGTCAAATAGATACATTAGAACCCGCGTCGTCTGACAATCGTTGTCAGACACCTTGACCGCTAGGCTACCGAGGAACCCCTCGGAGCATCCAATTTATATCTGTAGTTGATTTTTTAACCATATCGTATGGTAATTGTAGTTCTGAATGAAATTTACTCAACCTTACCTTACCCCGACTGGCGAGTCATCGTTTTGAAAGACGTTTATAAAGGAGAACTCCTTTCAGCGAAACCACGAGATTAGTATTGTGCCAATCAAGTGCTATACTAAGTATTAGAACCGCTGTCTTCATGGGTAGTGCCTTGTCGGTATACATCTATATATATGAAAGCAAAATTTGCCTCAAAGCTATGCTGTAAAAGCTCTAGTACTTTTATGTGCAAAGCTGCAGTGTTATCAACGGATTTAGGAAAAAAGATAAGAGGTTCTCAAGTCGTCTGTGTTTTTGAATTACATGAATAATTTTTAAAATGACAATGTTAACAAGCTAAATAATGTCCAAATATAGAAAAGCCTACCCAGAATGACCTCCAAGTTGTGTGTTACACACAGGAGGCTAAGGAATTAGCCGATTGTAAACAAATTTTATTTTTAGTTAATAGATTATAACATTTAGTGGGTTCGATTCAAATCCAACAAATTTGCAGTTATAGCGAAAAAATATATGAATCAACTCGCCTGTAGGTAACGGTTTTAGACGCCATGAACACTAGACCACTAGGGCTGAATTTATCTGCTTCCTGTTTACCATCTTATATCTACGCAGCATCATCTATTGAATTGCTTGAAAAGCATAAAACCTATCTTAGATAGAAAAGGCAGATAGAAAAGGCAAGTACAAATATATTATGGATATTTTATTTTTGATATTCGACAGTAGTATCAGCACCACGGCTGGTTTCAGTAAACGACAGAAAAAACGTAATTTCGCAAAAGTAATATTTGAAAGGCGGACTCTCTCGATTTCATTCAGATCACGGTATTCCAACCCTTTTTGCCAGATTATACCTAGATGGATATGAATGATTACTTCATTCGTATTCGATCACTGTTCACTGAAATATATTTTTAGATATTTTAAAAACCCAGACTGCCAGAAATTCTGTTCTAGTACTATTTTTCTATACCAAATTTTTCGTGAACTTCATGATTTATTAGAAAAAAAAAGCTTGGATGGGACGAATCCTGCAACGTGTCCAACTTTGTATCCATCATCATCATCATCATCTCAGCCGTAGGACGTCCACTGCTGAATATACGTGATCCCACATGATTTTCCAAAAGGACCGGTTGGAAGCGGCCTGTATCCAACGTCGTCCTGCGACCTTCATCAGGTCGTCTGTCCACCGTGTCGGTGGACGACCTACGCTGCGCTTGCCGGTCCGTCGTCTCCACTCCAGAAACTTTCAGCCCCATCGGCCATCTGTTCTGCGTGCTATGTGCCCTGCCCACTGCCACTTCAACTGGCTAATCTTCTGGGCTATGTCGGTGACTTTCGTTCTTCTACGGATTTCCTCATATCTGATTCGGTCACGTAGAGAAACCCCGAGCATAGCACTCTCCATAGCTCGTTGTGCGACTTTGAGCTTTTCTTTGAGGCCCATAGTAAGAGACCACGTTTCAGTGCCATGAGGCATCACTGGTAGCACACATTGGTCGAAGACTCTTGTCTTGAGGCACTGAGGTATTTTTGACGAGAAGACTTCGCGAAGTTTCCGGAACGCTGCCCAGCCGAGTTGGATTCGACGATTGACCTCTTTCTCGAAGTTGGACCTGCCTAGTTTGACTGTCTGTCCCAGGTAGATGTACTCGTCAACAACTTCGAGAACTGAGTTCCCAACTGATATTGGGGTAGGTACAACATGGGCATTAGACATAATTTTCGTCTTATCCATGTCCATCTTAAGACCTACCCGTTGGGAAACTCGATGGAGGCCAACTTTGTATAGTAGTTCCATATTTCGAAAATCTATGAATTGATTTAATTGTTTAAAATGAATGCTTAACCTTGTGGATTGATGAGAATGAGAAAACAAGTTCAACTGAGAGCGCAAAAGTTCGTATAAAAACAGTACCGTTGAATCTATCTGGATTTTCGTAAGTGATTTCAAATACCTACCTGTGAAAGCGTTTACCAATAAACAATGGTTTAGTTCGGGCATCGGGTTAAAACAATTTTTTAATTTCTAAAAATGATTGCATCTCGCTACAAGTGTGCTATTCAAAAATACTGGATAGACATGAGCAGGACTAAGTAACTTTCGTGTTTAATATAACATACTAACATATAATTAATGTAAACAGACTACTAACACACAATGGATTTTATCCGAAATAAATATTTTTTATTTATTTATTTGAATTTTAAGCTCTTCAATAATTGTTTGAACTACTCAGGACCTCAAACAATATAACTTTGTAATGTACATACACAATAATTATATGGCTGTTTGTGTGCACAGCGAATGCAAAGCGGGCGTAAATGCCCTAATTTTCTATGTTACTAGGGTAAACTAGTAACATAGAAAAATAGTACAACTTTTATGCCCTCTTTCGATTGAATTCTTTAATGTATTGAGAATCTATACAGACCACGTCACCAAATTAGGTTAATTTTGCTTAAATATTCATCACTGTGCCGTTAATGTAATTAAGAAAGAGAATATTTTCCGCTGCAAAAAGCGCTTTAAGTGGTTTAGTAAGCATTTCAGATAAATCTATTCAGTCCACAATATTTATCATGTGTATCTGACGCCGTCGACGTGAGAACCAAATCAGAGAAATATCAGATGGAAGCAATTACTCCATTGACAGCTGATGTCACGTCGCAGATAGAAAATGATACTTCTCCGTATTTGTGTATCCAATCATAGAATACTTATATATCTATTATGTAACCCGATACAGGAGGAGTTTCAGATACTAACTATAGTTTTATAAGTTGAGAGCGAAATTACATATCTTTTGACGGTATTCGAACCCGCTACTTAAGACAATCCGTGTCAGAGTCTATGACCGCTAGGCCACTGACACAAATACAAATATCTTTTTTTGCAAAAATATAGTACTAACATCCATATGTATCAACCATAACACTCGCTAAATTCAAATATCTCCATTTTATCGACTGTCGGTCTAGCGCTCGACGAGTCAACATCTCCTGAAGATGCCTCGTGTAGAGGCGAAACACTCGTCGTATCGTTTTTGGTTGATCGGGTTGTTTTGTGTGTTGTTTATTCTGTAAAATTCCTGTTTGTAGTTTTTTGCACACCGTAACTCGGCCATATGCTTTGTTTTCAGCGGAAGCGTCACTAAATATTTCTTCTACGTTTAACGTTGATAATGGATTTCCGCAAAGTAACGCCTGAATCAATAAATTAACCCTGTATAAGTACTAACACCATCATCAGTGCTCTGCTTTTTGTTGTAGTAAAAATTACCTGCATCCAACGTCGTCCTGCGACCTTCCTCAGGTCGTCTGCCCACCGTGTCGGTGGACGACCTACGCTGCACTTGCCGGTCCATGGTCTCCACTCCAGAACCTTTCGGCCCCATCGGCCACCTGTTCTGCGTGCTATGTGCCCTGCCCACTTCCAATTCAACTGGCTAATCTTCTGGGCTATGTCGGTGACTTTCGTTCGGTGATATATCTGTAGCTTTAGTTAAATGATTGTGGACATGGTAGTTAAGTTGATAATAATGAAATATTATTTTAATCCAATATGAAATGTCAATTATTTAAGCATTTTAATTATGTATTCACTATAACAACAACTCCATTGTTAAAATTAATGTTACTACCTTCATTAAATTAATATTTGTACGCCTATCAAGGTAGAATGTTGATGTTAACTTAGCTACTATTGTTTATACTTACTCAAATAAATAAAATTTTAACAAAAAGCATTATCTTTCCTAACAAGTACTATTTGACCGAAAGAAATTTAAATGGGAAGCACCAGCTTTCAAACAAAAAATCAATTTTGAGAATCGGTTCATCTAGTCGAAAGTTATGAGGTAACAAACATAAAAAACATACAGGCGAATTGAGTACCTCCTCCTTTTTTTGGAAGTCAGTAGAAAAGCACGGTTTTACAATGAGATAATCTGTTAAATCTCTCCGACACGGATTGTCAGAAGACGCGTGTTCCAATCCCGTCTTAGGATATATATATATATATGTCTCTAAACTAGGAATATTTAATTTCTTTAAGCAGGCGTTAGGGCTTCTATAACCAATACAAATAAATACAAGTGTTAAATCTGACTCGATAAGTACTGACGGTAACCATACCATAGCAATTACAGTACTGCTTCGTGACAGATTGGCGCTACAGTGGTACCTACCAAGCCGACCTCTCGACGAGTAGATCGGTAGTAGTATTCTTCGCCATTTACGATTCGTAACCCAGCGTGAAGGAAATAACTACATCGGAGTAAAACAGGTGGTGCTTCTGGAGAGTGTCTGGTCTGTAGAGGGTCTGTTCGGGAAAGTGTATTTTATTTCATAAAAATATATACACTCTAAGAAAAGAAACAAAAACAAAAAGTAGTAGAGAAGTAATAAAAGCATTCCAATACTTACCTATAACATAAGTATTGGAATGCTTCTATAATATATATTATGAAAACCTTGGTAGGTGAGGTGCGTCTATAAACCCACATCATTATATCTACGGAGAAATATAAATACACACTGTACATTCAATTGGATATCATCGTATATACGTACATACGTAGGTATTTATCTCGAATACAAGTTTACGACACTCGGTGATGCGGATCTAATATTAATAGGTAGATGATAAATTACTTTTGGGATTGCCAGAAGTGAGCACACAGCCATCTCGTGTTTGAAATTAGGTATATTTGATCGTAATCATGTTATTTCTTTTAGCATCGACGAGCTTTTGATTAAGGTGACTTGAAACGTTGTCTCGATTAATAAGTTTGTAAGTTAAAGAAGTCTTCTTCGATGTTTCAAGTCGATAGATACAGCATGATGTTTTAAACACATTTATCACTAAGCGATGATGACACGGGAGTTATTACAGCAGCGAATCCACTGCCACTGAATGATTTCTGCATCTAGCTTGATCTTTCGGGAACGCACTTTACAGGCTTACCACCCTTACGAATAATAACCCCTCTGCTGTCCCCAATAATAAGTACATGTAAAGTACATTTCTAATAAGTTAAAATTTCGGTGATAAATTCACTTTCGGTATTTTCATCTTGAATGCGCACTTAAGTACACTTACGCACACCCATCGTTCTACAACCACTAGTAAGCTTGTTTCAGCACAATTCTATCGGTATAGGTTTCATATCTAGAAACACTTCTTAACCTGAGATATCATCGTTTTAGTGCGCAGCGGCGCAAAACTGATTTTTCCAAGCGTCCCAAGGTCCCATGGCCGACCTCTGCGCCTCAACGGGTGACAGCAGAAAGAATAATAAAATATAAAGGTAATATTACTAGTAGTTCATCGAACAGTTCACCTCGCGAGTACAATCTTATCAGCGGTAATAGTTAGCAGTCTGAGCTATCTTCGGGTCATCGAAATGCAGAAAATTATGACAATTAATTTAACACCTTGACCAATATTGCTAAAATTTATAAATATTTTTACCCAATATTCTTGGCGAATATTAACGAAATCATTCAGTTTAATACTTAGCAAACTATTATATCGGCAATCGCTTCACCAATTATGCTCATATTCGAAATTCCTCTTTAAAGTCAGGTTACCTAACAAACATACGGATAGATGAAATTCAATTTGTTAAATTTGTTTCAAAGCTAGCTAAAGCAGAAATGCTTTGCTCGCTCGGTCAATAATAACATAATAATAAGTAGATATTTAGGAACGATTCGAGCAACTGGGCCTTAACCTTAAGAGGATTGCTATGGCCGTACTTTTGATTTGTTCAAATTTTTTAAAATTAAAAAAAATATATATATATCTTTGAAATACTGAAAAAATGTAAACGTACGGGCATAGCAAACTATGTGGCGATTGCATGATACAAAATCACTGAAATCGGACCATGTTAAGAGGTAGAAAAGAGCCTACGGCCTATACGTCGCATTACGTCTCTAAGGCAAAAACAAACGGTGTTGTGATTATAATACGTTTTGCTTGCTTGGAGGTTGCTTGCTTGAACATGGAGATGGCGGGAATAAACCAACAATAACTACTATCATTTATTTTATTTTTGTGCTTATTGTCAAGTTTTGACGTGTAATAATGGTGGATTAGTAACCGTTGGTGTTCACAATGGTGTACGAGTGTCAGTAAAGTGTACATATAAAATCATAAAACATTATTTTGGTTTTTTTGTTGTCAATCGTGTTAGCAAGTTTTAGTAATGCATCCACGTGACTTATACAAAACAGTAAATAAATTACTGAATTATTATAGTATTTTCTTATAGTGTGGACAAGTACTAGCTATGCAATCCCCTTAAGGTAGAAACTACATCTCCTTCGCTGTTTCAATTACATAGATCCAATTGACATTCTATCCCTACTCATAAACAGACTATTTCATTTGCATCCTCGTAATCCAAATAACCTGTTATTTTTCGGGCTGCAATACATAACAATACAATCCATTTATACGATTGCTACTGATTATATAATAAATCTTGTTTAACAATGACCTTTGCTTGCCTTTTACTCCGTATGTTATCACAGACAATATCTTGAAAGGTTTCAAAGCAACTATAATAGACAAGTTACTACAACTTTCAAACCAAATACACAAATAGCAATGTTCCGTGAATGTATAACAACGTTGTCTTGAAACCTTAAGAACGGTATAACAGGATTATCTCCCCCGCACGCTGGAATAGTTCAAATGACATCGGCACCCGATATAATCCCTGACACAGTTACCATTGCTTAGTGTTTACGTGGCGGAAATCCGCGGCGAACAGTAATCGTGCAATGTATGCCTGAACAATACACATAACGAGCACGTGCTGAAAGGCCAGGTCTAATTATGAGATAAGCGTTAAGGCTCTATAACGGGCACGGTTCCTTCCAATAGTGGTTACTTAGACAACATCGATTCATTGATAAACCAAATTTAGATAGTTTCACCTAAAAAGTAGCGGCTAAGATTTGGGCTGTTTTCTCCCGCAACATACGTAAGACTTTTTAGACAGTATTACTCGTAGATATAGAAAATTTGCACGTCTTCTAGCAGACAGAATACATTGTGACCTATATTTTATAAGATCTCGACTTTGTACATGTGTTTTAGCAAATAAATTATTTGATTTGATTTGAAAAGTCAGCTATAAAATTTATAATACTAAGTATATATATATCCCTTCATGACTTGAAAACTTTTACGTTTAGGTGTCTGTCTACGCTACATAGTTAAAGATATCAAGTTGGACATGTCAACCCAACCTGACAGCTTATATTTCGCAAATGGTTGACGCCCAGACGGACAGACGAACAGAACACTAAAATGTTTTATTTATAGCATACATGTACAAGTACATTCATATTTCTAAAGTTCTTTTGGCAGGATAAGTAAGTACATGCACCCCGCAAGGGCGTTTGCCAGTGAGTGTGAAACATTTACATTTTATCAATTATTACTTACATTGTTGCAACTCAAATATAATATACATTTTTGTCAATCATACATAATAGTCAGCATAAATTAAAATTAACTTTTTCAATCGTCATTAATATTATATTATAAATTAGATATTATTTAATTATTTATTTTTATCGACTCTTAATATCAAAACAAACAGGCAGGGCAGACGACAAGTTTTATTAAAAGTTCATAGTTTTCTTAAATAAATAGTCAAACCTTTACTTTTTTACCTTTTTAGTAAACCACGGGTTTACTTTCCGTAACGGAAAATTACAATATGTGTACATTTATAATTATTATTACAAGTAAATGTACAATTATCATATAACAATATACAATTACAATTATCACACTGGCACCGTCTCATCTCCATGGTACAATTGATCGAGCTGGACCTGCCGTGACTAAATCAGAAGACCTCAAATGTTATAGACACGTATCTTTAGACAAAATGTACTGTTTGTGCCGTTTGGAGTTTAGAGTTTGTGTCCATTCTCAACTTAAATGCAACAGATCCAAGCATTTGGCTCAGGCGGCGGTTGTACGGAATTCTGACCCTTACTTTGAGAAAAAAATGCTGCATTCAGCCTACTGTACGCCCAACATGGGGCCAATAGAATAGTTTTTTATTTTCTACCGACTTCCAAAAAGGAGGAGGTACTCAATCCGACTGCATTTTTTAAATGTTTGTTGCCTCATAACTTTCGAACCAATTCTCAAAATTCATTGTTTGAGATAGATTCTTTTTTTTCGTTTGAAAGCTAGTGCTTCCCGTGTAGTCCCATTTAAATTTCATCAAGTTCAGTCCAGTAGTTTTTGAGTAACACTCCAATAACTCAACAGAATGGAAGTCGTTATAAAATTTTTCCAATTGTACTTGTTATATTTGTAGTAGTTTGCATCCTCCACGTTTTTTTTCTAGTGAAAGTAGGTAGCTGATTCGTTTTCTATATAAATTCCCGTTTCTACGTTCGTCTTGTATGTCGGGTAATAAGAAAGTATATTGGAAAGGGGACCCCGCCAATTCTAGTCCTCGTCCCTCACCGTTCTGATGTATTACGCGAGATATGCGAATCATCACTAAGTGGGAAAATTCAATTGGAGCTACAGTGAATCAAGTTATTTTCACAAGGTTTATCAAATATTTGTGATAATATATATTTTATTTCTATAACCTGAGAGTTCAGTTGTATATAACTAACTTTTAATTTTCAACTCCGGAGACGGCTCTGTTAGCTCAGTAAGTAGTGAGTCTACCACCTTAAAAGGGGCCTAGGGTGGCGGACTGAGGGGAGTCCACTGCTCATATAGCTACAGCCCCGAGATGGCGCGCGCGGTGTTCCCGCTGCCCCGGCATCAAGGCGCCCGTAGGAACACCGTGTGGGGTTTAGTCGGTATGGTCTGCTTGCTGCTATGGGTGCAGTTAGCGCGTAGATGACGAGTCCGACATATCCCGTCGAACCTCCCCGGGTCAGCGGGGATGCGTAAGAGCATTTACCATAAGGAAAAAAATAATTAGTAGTGAGTCTGTCTTCGAAGCGCGCGAGGTCCCAAGTTCGATACCTACCTGGAGCCAAAACCTTTATTAACGGGTCTTGGATATTGCGATGTATAATAAGGCTTGCCGCATACACACGTTTTCCGTATTCGATTTCCTAATGCGGAATTTTGATTTGGAATTCCGTGAGACTAGCGCAAACGTTCGTTTTTCTTCATTCGGAATGTATACACGTCAGTACAGATAGTGATAGCGTAGTGAACGCACGACGATGGAGGACGACGATTTATTAGCAATTGCATTTCTATTAACAATAAAGAAGAAAAAGAAACGTCGGTATTGGGTACATCCTTTGAATACTCGGAGAATCTACGAGAGTCCGTTTTATCTGAAGAGAGCTAAGTTACGAGCACACCCAGATAAATTCTTTGATTTCTACAGGATGTCAATAAATTCTTTTGATGAACTTCATAATGGCATACGTGATAAATTAATAAAGCAAAATACCTGCATGAGATTATCTTTGGATACGGAAGAAAAACTAACCATAACCTTGAGGTAAGTTCTCTTTATTTTTACTCTTTTCTTATATTTATAAAAAAAAACAAATCAACACAACACAAAACAAATCTTATTTAATGGTTAAAACTTAGGTATTAACCAATATTACCTTCCTGTTCTTGTCCTTGAGATTGTAGAACTAAAAAAGTTGCAGCTTCGGTATCCTCGGCATGTTGAATATTATCACCATGTAGAGATGTAGAAGGTGATGTGTAGTGATGACGTGGTGGTTGAAGCGCTGGCAGATGTGTAATAGAGTTAATAACCACTCTGGAACTGTTTGGGGCAGATTGATAATTAGTGGTTTTATCTTGCGAAGAAGATGAACTAAAGGTTGGCAATGGAGCTTGTGTTTTATATACCAACATATTAGGTGAAGTTTCTGGTACAGGAATATATGAAACAGATGGGGAATAACCACGGCTTGATGCTACTAGCACTTTATTATCATAGCTTCGATGATTTCCATATTAATAGTCATAAACAGTAAATTAGAAACAACACTAAATTAGAAACCAAACACCTGTCGGATTGCAGGACTATAAAATATGGCGTACCACAGGGCAGCATACTGGGCCCCCTTTTATTTCTGGTCTATATTAATGATCTTCCTCATGCAATCAATCATCCAATGGTTATGTTTGCTGATGATAGCACTGCTATATTCACGGATAACAAAACGGGTGAACATGAAAATGATATTAATTATTCTATAAAATTAATAATTGAATGGTTAAGTAAAAATAACCTTAAAATAAACCTTGACAAAACTCATATAATGACATTTAAAAATATTAATTCCAAATTTGACAACTTAAATATAAATTATTGCAATAAACATGTTGACGAAATCAATACCACCAAATTTTTAGGAATACATATAGACTCCAATCTATCATGGAAATCGCATGTTGAGCATGTATGTATTAAAATCAATCAATTCGCATACGCGTTATATATGTTGCGTAAAGTAGCCAGTGATCATGTTCTTCTGAGTGCATATCACGCTTTCGTTGGCTCTACCCTTAAATATGGTGTTCTTGCGTGGGGAAATTGTACTGAGAAAAAATCTGTCTTTAAAGCTCAAAAGAAGACTATTAGGGCAATTTGCAGATTAAAACGAAGGGACTCTTGCAAACCCTTTTTCCAAAAATTGAAATTGTTGACCTTTCCTTCGGTATATATTTACGAATCAGCTGTGTATGTAAAGAATAATCTTGAAGATTTCAGTAAGTTGCGGAGTAAGCGACACAAAAACAGGTTACAAATAACAGGCTATAGAACTGTACTGAGTGGTAACAGCACATTTAAAATGAGATTGTTATTATATAATAAATTACCAATAAGTTTAATTGAAATAGACAACATTGACATTTTCAAATTTAGACTTAAGAAATACCTGATTGAGAAGACATATTACAGTATAGATGAATATTTAAATAATAATGACATATAATCTAACAATAATAATGTTAACATGTAATTGTGTGTATGAATTGTGAATGTTAGTTATCTCGTCATATTTGTGTATGTAATATATTATTGTAACAAAATTTTGCATGCCAAAGCGGCTAAAACATGGTGATCTAATATGCTATTATATTAATAACCCTACATTTAATGTCACTACCTATGTTTTGCAAAATAAATTATTTGAATTTGAATTTGAATTTGAAAACAAAATTTTAAAAACAGTAGTTAAATATTTCTTAGAATTTAAAACACAACCGCTCGGACAGTGTTGCCAGAGTATTATAATATTATATATGGGTAGTAATCAGATGAAGTTTGGCCAAACACCGCTTGTTTTACATATACAAAATTATGTCTATTCAAATCACAAAATACATATTTCTTAAACCTTTAATTGAATTACGTAACTTTGATAATTAACACAAAAGTGTGGCAGGTCGGTGCCAACACTGAGGTATACTGACAGCTGTGCTAGGTCGTACCTATGTTACAGCTGGCAATGTCTTCCTCCAGCGGAGTAAGTAACACTCCAAACAGTTAATTTATTTACAATTAAAAACCTATCTAAAGAAATACATGTAATATTTATTTTTTAAAAGTATACTTGACTCATCATCACCATTATCTCAGTGCAACGTCGTCCTGCTACCTTTGTCAGGTCATTAGTCCTTGTCGGTGGGTGACCTACGCTGCGCTTTCCGGTCCGTGGTCTCCACTCCAGAACCTTCCAGCCCCCTCGGCCATCTGTTCTGCGTGCTAAATGCCCTGCTCACTGCCACTTCAAGAATGATTTACAATACACCATGTCGCCACCGGGCCGGGGCACGGTGAAACATTTATAATTATAATGATAATCATAATTATAAATTATATATAATTTATAATTATAATTATTAAATTATAAATTATCATTTGGTTCCCATTGCTGGAACTCGAGCCTTCCTCTCAGAGAGAGTAGTTGGGCCATAATCCACCACGCAGGCCCAGTGCGGATTGGTGAATATAGGTTTTCCAAGTCCTGACCGCAGCAAGTATTGCTTAAATTGTGGATCGGTTAAGATCGCCAAGTTGAGCTCCGCTACGAGCTCTTCTCATTAAACATTATGGTATACTTTTTGTATGAGGTGATTCACACCTGACTGTGGCTCGGCCGTGCCCTGGTCGTGCGCCGCCGGGACTCGGCCGGGGCTCGACGTTGAAATGTCGGTGGGTTCCCAGCTCCCGCATGGTCCAGCCCCGACACGTTGGTCAAGGTCCGCCAATGCCTCGTCGACCTCCAAACCAAAGTTTATATCAAAACTCCAGCCGTTTGAGTGTGAAGTATAATACACAAAAAGTCACTCACAAACTTTCGCCTTGTTTTAATTGTGTTATAAAAAGTAGTTCTAAGGAAAAAGATATATAAAGTCATGTTTAACCCTAAAAAGAGTTTCTTTTAACCCGTTGACTCGCTATTCGCCATAATTGCCCAATAATACATTAGGTTTCGCAGAAATCAACCTACTTTTTCAGGAACTACAACGTGTGTGGTTAAGCAGACTCGTGAACCCTTTCATTTTCACATTATTTATTCTAATAAAACCGTCAAAATACACTCGAGAGCAATGAATCCGGGTCACTTAAAGAATCCTAAAAATCTCGGAAACTAAAAATGCTAGGTTAATGCAATAAATTGTATTTAATAGACAATGTAATACTCCTTAAATGAAGGTATTAAAACTTCTTAGTTATTGTAAAGTTATATCATAAAAAAATCAAATTTGAAAAAGGGCCACTTTCGAAGATGGAACTACGAAATTACAGCATTTGGTTTTGCTTTTGTTTGTAATCTGTCATTTATGTGGGTACATAAACCATGTTGATAGTGCTCTATATTCATTATTCAAGATGAAATTATGTCGCTTACGCCTGAAGAATGCACCAGAATACTTACAATGCTGGAAACCGGCCGGATACAGCCAGGACTGTCGGTGTGTCGCTGTCAACAGTACAAAGAGTTCTCCGACGTTACGAAGAAACTGGTTCTAACCTACGCAGACCAGGAACGGGCAGAACCAGGTGTACCACAGCACGAGAAGACCGATACTTGGTGAACACCATGCTTCGAAATCGCTTTTTCACAGGAACTGAACTCACAAATCAGTTTCGACGCCTCGGAGGAAGTAACCCAAGTGCATGGACAGTAAGACGTCGGCTTGCTGAATCTAACTTAAAACCCCTTAGACCTGCAAACGGCCCTAAACTGGAGCGTGGGCATCGTATTTCAAGACTAAGATATGCCCAGAGCCACGTAAATTAGAGTATTGAAGATTGGTCAAAAGTTATGTTCTCCGACGAATCAAAATGTATGCTCTACAAGCACGATGGAAGACACAGAGTGTATCGAAGACCAGGGGAAAGATTCAAGCAAGCATGCATCGAAGAAAAAGTAGCCTACGGTGGTGGGTCTGTACTTGTGTGGGCCGGAATTTCTTCTGAAAGTCGCACAGAGCTGGTGATCATAGAAAACGGCTCTTTAACTAGCGAAAGATATGTGGAAGAAATCCTCAATGATCACGTTGGTCCATTTATGGTCAATTTAGGTGAGGATGCTATATTTATGCATGACAATGCCCGACCTCATACAGGTAGGATTGTGAATGACTACCTTCAAGAGATGAACATTACTCGTATGGAGTGGCCAGCGCGCAGCCCGGATATCAACCCGATCGAGCATGCTTGGGACGAGCTCAACGAAACCCTCCCCCAATCACGCTTCGTGAGCTCAAAATTGCTCTCACAGAGGAATGGGAGAATATTCCCCAAAATCGTATAAGGAACTTGGTGTACAGCATGCCAAACCGCGTAAACGCAGTAATGGAAGCACGAGGAGGCAATACGAAGTATTAAAATTCAAGAATATCGTAATAAAGTTCAAAAATTTCATGTTTCCTATTTTTGTTTTAAGGAGAGATCAGCAGTTTTTTCTTTATGTAATTTTGTGTTAATAAAATGTATGGTGACTCATATTTTTTTTACTTTCATTTAAGGAGTATTACATTGTCTATTAAATACAATTTATTGCATTAACCTATCATTTTTAGTTTCCGAGATTTTTAACATTCTTTAAGTGACCCGGATTCATTGCTCTCGAGTGTAGTATGAACAATACCAAAGCAGATATGATTGTATACCTATCATTAATAAGATATGTTATATAATACCTAACGCACTGCCGTAAACCTTCACAATTGTTTGCAACCTTCCGATGCCGCACTAACGCTGGTAAGCGTTCTCCGCTATATCGGCTTGTACAACTGTATAACACAAATTTCAATAATATTGATATTGCGGCGACGCGACCTAGTATGTTTAAGAATAAAATTATACAACTTCTAGAATAGATAGTACTACCACCTATCGCATTATGTACCTAAAGTTAATACTTTTTAAATAATCCGTGGTAAACGGTGCTGATACCATAGTTAGTGCTATGTTAAATATAAGTTTTATTAGGCTTAAGCTTCTACTGTGGAATTGTTTGTATACACCAAAAAGTAAAAAAAAAACTTCATACTCCCATATACCTATATAAAATACTATACATATAAATATAGAGACTGGAGTAATCAAATAAATAAACATTTAATATCGCACCTTCAGAATAGTAGTGACGTATCTCAAAAAATCATTTTTTTGGGAAAACAAAAACGAAGTTTTGAAACTGCAAACTTTCAACTTTGAACTGATTTAATTAATTATTTTTGTATGAAAACATATCAATTAATTGATTTCTGTATTAAGTTAAGTTTATCTTTTGTGAAATATGAGCATAAAAAATATGGTATATTGCATATTTTTAATTAAAATTAAGGTTTTTTAAAAAGGTTCCCAATTTAAGTCAGTATTATACTGAAACTGTTTTTTTTTTAAAAGACCGTTTTCGTCTTAGGTCTCTTTTATTCTGAAATCATTGTACAGTGTTTATCCTATTTCTGAAAAGTGTACTACAAGAATAAACTGAAAATATGCTATCGTGTCACATAACGAAATAAGTCATTTTATATTAAAAAACGATCTGTGAAATTAAATACTTTTTAATATTAAGTCACTTTGGCACAGAAAATAAACATAACAATCTCGTTCGTTTGATTAAACATTTTAATCAAACGAACGAGATTGTTATGTTTTTAATAATAATTTTTAATTTTATAATTGCAGATTATTATTAAATAATAAATGAAACCAATAGAATCAAAAAAACCTTACAATTATTGTATTATCCATATAGAAATAGCTTTTTCAAAGTACAATAATTATCACAATCATTCGTAAATCAGTCTTTAGTAAAGAACTTGTACATAACAAGTTAACAATTACAAATCAATATTCATTATTTAACACAATGTTATAAGAACCTATAAAAAAAATCAAAAAATTAGTGTGCAGTACGGCAATGCTATGCATAATGCATAGGTGCATAAAATGTTTACCCATGTAAATAAATTTAATCAATTATAACAAAAAAAAATCTCCTTAACATGTTAACATTTATAAATTAACACTTTGTTAATACAATGCTATTTAAAACTAAAAACTAAAACCTGTAGCAGAAGAGCCTGTTATACTTATAAAAATAATTAAATAATGTTATTATAAAAATCAGCGTAATAATGAGGTATCAGATTATGTTCAATCAAAGAACGTAAGTCTGTTTTTTTCCTCTCATATAACACCAGTCTTTGGGAGTATGCTTTGGTCATAGCAATATCTCTTATGTCACTCATCTTCTTCCTTTTGTTTCTCATGTTTACCTTGTTGAACTCATTTTGACTATAAGATGTCTTATAGTAAAATGTAAACGTATCCTCTTTAATAAATTTAAGGGCTTTTACGTCATTCCAAGTCACATTGCCTTTATTTTCATTTTCACTGAAGTTATAAGCCCATTTCTTTTGAAATTTCTTTAAGTCCCAAAAATAATCGTACGTTAATTCTTGAACAATCAAAGGCTTCCCGTTTTTTCGCGAATTTTTTATTAAAGTGACGTATTGACAAGGTGCGTATATGGGTCCAGCCTTTTTATTGCGTTGGATTTCCTTTTCAATAAGGCTGTGGACGTTGTCCCCTTCATTTTGGGTATGACCCTTTATTAGGTACTTTTGGGTTATAGACTGGATGTTCTCAAAATGTGATACTGCGTAGGAATATAAGCAAGCTACATATTTATTTTTGTTTTGTCCGCAGCAATTGTCGGCATAAAACGTAACGTGGATGGCCTGACCCTGATGTTTTGCATTTAAAATCTCCAAATAATTAAGAACACACGATCCAATCTCGCTAGATCCGCGTTTCCCCTGAGTTTCGTCCCAGAAAAAACTATAGACATCTCCATAAGCTCCAATATCACGTTTGTGTTCACTCTCTGTGTTTTCCTTCAGATTTTTTTCTTTTTTCTTCAGTAATTCCACGATTGTAAAGTTGAGGCAATTCAGTTTTGTTTTGTAATAGAATGAAGACGAATCACCGCTAGGACATTGCATAACTGCTTGTAGGTCAAAAACTGCACAAATATGGGTTTCATCAATGTTGAGTCGATCACTGTGTTTCTCTTTTCGGGATAAATCTTTTTCTTTTAAATGACGATCATATTTTTCTTTCAGTTGTAGTTTTTTTTCTGGAGAAACAAGTTCATATTCAAAACATAGGTCGCATCTGTCTTTCTTGGGTTGGAAAAATCCAATATTAAACTCTTTTGTAAAAATGTCATAATATAACCAATATTCACATGTAGCTTTTCCTGCGTCGCGTTGATCTTTATCAAAATCTCTCCATAGATCCATTATGGTCTTCTCTCCACCTATATATTCGCGAGAAGTTGAAGACCTTAAATAATGTGATTCAATCCTTGGTATGAAATTAATGTGGTTTTTTATATCTTGTATGATTGCTTGTTCGATCCTTTTTCTATTCTGGTTTTTACCTCGGTTATCTTTCTCTACGAAACCTTGCGCATCTGTCTTCTTTTTAACAGTTCTTATTTGCCTGTCACATATACCTAACGTGTTTATAAAGAAAGTTTTGCAAACTCTAATTTTAATATCATTAACTGTAAAATAAAATGCACTATTAGGCTGCCTTGGTCTAGCTGCATTTGTGTATTTATATTTTGGTTTCACTTCTACCATGCAATTTCTAACAAAAGATCTTTGTAATTCTATGTTTCCTAGTGCCCAATATTTTTGAAATAATAGATTTCTATCGATCTCATTTATGTTATCGACACATTTGACTCTACATTTGCTGGTACATGGATCTTTTATTGAACGAGCAGGAACAGTTTTTTTTAATTTAGTGTTAGAAACATATTCTTTTCCAGTATTTCGCAAAGTTTTGGCAACAATTTGTTTCCACTTGTTGGGATTACGTAGACGTTTGCGGGATTTCTTTGGACCTTCCACAACAGAAGCATTAGCATTTTCTGGTTCAGTGTCTGTGGTATCAGAAGATGAGGAACTACTCGACGCAGATACTCTAACTGCACCTCCAAGACGTGAACGAGGTCTATTTGAATACGAAGGGTCATCATCACTCAAGTCTGCATCACTTTCGTTCGAATGAATAGGCGATTCACAGTAATTTTTAGGGCGCTGTGTAGTGTTACGATGAGTACCTGTAGAGGTTGAGGGTTCATCTATCTTTGTATTCGACTCAATTGTGTTACCATTATGGACCGAGCTACTGCGACTGGAGGAAGATGAGCTACTTGAACTACTTGAGGTAGATGACGAGGAACTGCTAGACGATGAATTGCTACGTGCTCGCCTAGGCAGTTCATTTTCTTGTTGGTTCTGTCCCTGTGTACATTTCAGAACTTCCCCTTCATCTTCCACAGGTTCCTAAAATGAAATATTTTAAAATGAGTACTTAGATATAATTATGTGTAATATAAATATCCCATGTGTCTACATCATGTGTGACTCTAATGTCTGAAGTATACTACGTACAGTTATTTAATTAAAAAAAACATTAATTTATTTACCATAATAGTGATTTTATGTGTAGCTTCTATTGGCTGAGAATAGCATTGTTCAGTATTAACCTGAAAGCATAAATTATCAATTAAGTGAATATGCAATTTATGTTATGGCATTAAATAATTATTTACGTAAAGAGACAATATTTTGAGACCAACCCTAGTTATGCTCCTTTTACCATCGCAAAGTTCGTGTGCATAATTTGGAAACTCCACACTTTTTTCAGGTGTGCCTTCTATTATTGATGGACTGGATGGCCGAGAGGTATCGTTTGCATACTCATTCTGTAAATATCATAACCACTATTAAACCTTCTTAAATCTAGGTACCTACTGTACCTACTTAGTTATAAAACGAAAAAGAAAATTGTGGGAAAAAGCCAATCGGTTAGAAATAATCAGGTATAAAATGCATTAACATTTAGTTACCTGAGTCAACTTTCGTTTTCTTTGCTCAATAAAATAAGGAATGTTCTCTTTGTTAATATTTTCATCCTGTAACAAAAAGCACAAAAACATTTATATATTTCATATCTACTTACTTACTGTAATACATTTCCGTAAAAACGATATCTAATAAATAGAAACAAGGAATAGGTATAATGATCAAATTCATACAAACCACATCACTAGATTTCCGCATTTGGTCCGAGGGCCACCTTACATTTTTGTTAATGCTTGGTACTACGTCCACCTGAAACCATCTAAGATAATTACGATAATTGTTCAAAAAACCACTAAATGCAATTAGTGTAATGTAAATATAGAGAAATTACCTCTTGTTGCTCATTTATCTGCAATTTCTCAAATATTAGGTCTGCTCTTCTCTTCATTTTTTTTCTTATCTGAAACAAACAGGGCTACTAATAATTAAGTATTCGGTATTGATTTATAAATACAGAGTCCTAAATCTTATTACGGCAAATAAACACACCCATCTTATATAATTATAAGGACTTATTTAATAAAATAGCTCATTTATTTGTCGACAAATTAGTATAGTAGTGACACATATTGATGTAAAATGTATTGAAGTCCTTGGCTTTATTTTAAAAGGGACTCAATTCTGTATAGTCCTCATCACTGTTCTCAGTTTTAAGTATTAAAGGGACCCAATTACCAATAAGTCCTAGAAGTAAAAACCATAATCGATAATAAAAAGACCTAATATAAAAAGAGTCTCTCTTAAACTGAAGATAGATAAGTTTACTTACCCGTTTGTTTAGTACACAAGCGACTTATTAAGTTTTAGGTCAGTTCACTAATAAACTTGCAACGACTTGTTCACTTCACTTTCGATGCATCACTAATCGCGTCGCTACCGATCCGAGCGGCGCGGGTAGAGTGAGGGAGTGCGAAAGAGACCGAAATATCGTAATCTTTATTCTATCATAAAAACGCCGCTTCTTTAATATTCACCTAAAAGTGCGTACCTTATAGTGACCCTCTATGACCGTAACTCGATTTCTTAGATTTTTGAGTTAAGTCCATACCATTCTGAAGGTGCGATATATACTACATAGACATTCTTTGCTTCTGAAAACAGCTGTGTGTTTTTGCTTAGCAACTGCTTACCTTTCTGATATAAGTAAATGCTGGCAGCTCATGATATCCGCAATTCAATAGCCTCAAGCCTTCCACTGCTCATTGATAATATTGAAATTGGGTTAACATTTTCGTCGGCAACTTGGAGTTTACCAAACAATCATCAGTTTGTTGTTTTGTTACGCAATGAACGCCAAGTAATCTCATGATTTATTTTGTAGACTTACTGGTTCATTTACTTTGTCTTAGCTTTTCGGGTCGCGTTTGGTAGAATCAAAATGTAATAAAGCAAATGTTAATTTTTTAACCAAAGAATGGAACCGACTTCAACACTAAAAAGTGTGAAATAACTTGTTTAATTCGGTACCATGATAGTTCAAAATTAGGTTCTACCGACTTCCAAAAAAAAGGAGGAGGTACTCGATTCGAATTTATTTCGAATGTATTTTTTTTATGTTTGTTACCTCATAACTTTGGACTATGTGAACCGATTCTCAAAATTCTTCTTTTTTTTTGAAAGCTGGTGCTTCCCGTGTGTTTCCATTAAAATTTCATCAAATTCAGTCCAGTAGTTTTTGAGATACACTCCAATAACTGAATAGAATGGAAGTCGGTATTAAATTTTTGAAATTGTACTTGTATGGCAATATTTTCCGCATGGTACCGATTCTGGATCCATTTTGGTTAATTTTTTTCATCATTTTTAGTGACCCTTGCTACTTACGGAATCGATTGTCATTCAACGTCAATGATGATATCATGGCATTAAATTTTCAGTTTTTGGAATTCAACTCAAAAACTGCTTGAACAAATTTGATGAAATTTAAAAGGGACCACCTCGGAAGTATACTCTAACAAACATAAAAAATATTTTAAGAATAATTCCACAAATAGGGGAGAAATCCATTAATATGCACATAAAAAAACACACGAACATATAACCACCACCTTTTTTGAAGTCGTTAAAAAGAAACGAAATCAATTCATAATTCATCATTTTAGAAAGCCAAGATTGTGACGGGAATCAGGTTACAATGATACTATTTCGAGAAATTAAATGTGTGCCTACTCTAAGCTCAATAAAAAATATTTGTAACCTTCCTAGTATTTATTATTTAATTGTGTCTAGTACCTGATGACCAATCTCTGCTCGTAAGTAAAATAAATTAAAATTGATTATCTTGACCTAACCTCAAATCAAACACTCATTGGCTTAACAACGCCATCTATTTTCAAGTAGCTTCAGTGTTGCTGTGTCGGTAAAACAGTTTAGTGTAACAGTTTATCATTTCCTGAAAACATAGATAAATACAATACAATAACTCTTACAATTGGCGGTCTTATCGCTAATCTCTTACAAACTAAATGGTCTCTAGATAAAATTACGTTATCTTAAAATTAAACCTAACCTAAGATAGATTTATCGCCCCGAACCTTCTGCACATAATAACATTGCATTTCATGAAAATCGTTGGAGCCGACTCCAAAATCCAGATTATATATACATATACTAGCAACCTTTAATTCAATCTTCAATCTTCGCTGTGCGGATGACACAGTTTTGATTGCATCTACAGCAGAGGATCTGCAACGTATGGTGAAGAGCCTGGAGGAATGTAGTCACAAAGCTGGTCTGAAAATGAACCTTAAGAAGACAAAATTTATGGTAATCTCTGGGAAAGTTGATGATACGTCTACTATAAGGGTATCTGGCCAAAATCTGGAAAGTGTTTCAAAGTACAAATATTTGGGTACATGGCTTAACGAGGGGTGGAATAGCGAGCTAGAAATAAAGTCCCGCATTGAAATAGCTCGCAGTGCTTTCAACACCATGAAAAACGTCCTTGGTAGTCGAAGCATCAACATCGCTTTACGCACTCGTTTACTCTATTGCTACATCTGGCCCATTATTTTGTATGGATGTGAGGCTTGGACCATTAAAGAAGATCTTAAAAAACGTATTGAAGCTTTTGAGATGTGGACATATAGACGCATGCTGTCCATTAGCTGGACTCAGAGGGTGGCCAATGTACGTATTCTTCAATGGGTGCGCCAAAAACGCAACCTCGTGCTTACGGTTTAGATACGTAAAATCTCTTACCTCGGTCATGTCCTCCGTCATCAGCGATACGACCTTCTGCAGTTGATAATCATGGGTAAAATTGTTGGAAAAAGAAAGGTGGGGAGAAGGAAGAAGTCGTGGTTGCGGAATATCCGAGAGTGGACTGAAATATCAGGGTCGTCTGAGTTGTTCCGCCGAACCAAAAACAAGGACTGTGCCACGCTGATCGCCAACCTCCACTAGTTGGAGAGGCACTTTAAGAAGAAGAAGATATACTAGCAACTACCCACGATTTCGTTTGCGTAGTATGCTCGGCCCTCGGCCTCACCAATACCTCACATCTTTTCATGATTTTCTTTCATAAGAACCTTCTCCTGACAATAATTAACACAACATAAAATAATTTCGGAGATTATTCCATCCGTTCTCAAGTTATAGCGTGACCAGGAGAAATCACAGACTTTTATGGAGTTGCTAACTTAGCGCCCCCTAGCGCCTAAGTAAATCATATATCAAGTAAACGTTTATCGAAGCTCGTTCTACACGGAGTTGGTAAGGCATCGTTACGAGAAGTAAGCGGAGAGACTAACTGGTTTATGTGTAAATGTCTTCTGGATGTAATATTGCGTAGGGTAAGGTGTATTACATGAAAGGGTGCTGGGATGAAATATGTTTTTTCTGGACGGGGAACTTTGCCCTTTCATATTTATTACGCGAATGCTCGCAGAGTTTATGATGCTACAAAACTACTCGTATAACAGAGCTACGATAGATGCTGCAAATGTTTTGATGCTGTGTGTGTAACAAGTGCTGAGATTAAAAAACTTCTCCTGACAATAATTAATACAACAAAAAAGAATTAGCTAGATAGTTCCATCCGTTCTCAAGTTATAGCGTGATCAGGAGAAATAGGGGTTCATTATTATATCATATAATATATAGACAGAAGATAGATAGACTCATGCAAACTAAGCATCAAACCTGTATTTTGGGACTCGAGTGTACCGGTTAACAAAATGCATTAGTAGCCATTACAATGCAAATGGGAGTTAAATTTAATTCAATTTAACTTAGAAAATCAATACTAATATTCTTTGGAGGGTAAAGTAAAGCACACGGAAGTCTAAATAACTCTGAATTAGCGAACGTACCTGCAAGGGTAAACTTTGTAAGTTTCTTGATAAACAATACAAGTTACATAAACCACATAATTTGATTAGCTCCTGGAAATATGGGTAAATAACTATTTTCTGAACTTATGATAAACATAAACATAGGTGCACTCTGAGGTGGGGCGGTACTCTTTGGGGGGGACGCAATTTAATAATTTTCCTTATGAATCTCGAACGTTATTCATAAAAGACGAAGACACGTACAATATTAGCTGCAAGATCTCTTATAAAATATACTGCCGTGGTTCGTAACTCCGCGGTGCGTTCCAACATGTGCCAGCTGTTTTAAGACTCAAAAAAACTCAAAACTCAAAACATTTATTCTATATAGGCCTACGGGGACACTTACAAATTGTCATTTTACATAATTTTTTTATAAATGTACAATCTGATCGGAACGCGACCACGACTGAGAAGATCCAGCAATAAACTCAGCGGGGTGGCTTTTTAAATTTTTTGTATCGCCAATTTCTTCAATGATATAACAAATGTTCGCTTATTTTTAGCTCCAGTGTGTTGCCTTACAAAATAGAACATAATAATGGTATCAGTAGGGCCTAGCACGAATAACTGCGTAAGTGTAGCGTAACGTTTCGCTCACGTGAAACTATACAAACTGTCATGTATCTAGGCTAACTGTGAGATAGATAACTCATAGTTTGTACGCCGAAGCGTGACACGTTAACGTTTGCGATACGAATACTTTTTCGGAAATTATTTGTGCTACGGCCTCAGTAGGGCATGACACGCTACTTTATGATATGGTAATACACGAGTAGGTAGATCCTGGAGTGATCAGTCCCAAGCTGTTTTATCCTCCAAGTAATCCGAAATTTTGTAATAACCTTTTTGACAGAGTTTAGTGTAATAGTAATAGAAAGTAAGATGGATTCACAAGTTTAAAATTACTATTGGGCAAATCTCAGATAACATTGGGAAGTTTATTATAGAATAATCTCAGATAATATTGGGAGGTTTATTATAGGATAATCTCAGATAACATTAGGAAGTTTATTATAGAATAATATCAGATAACATTGGGAAGTTTATTATAGAATAATCTCAGATAACATTGGGAAGTTTATTATAGAACAAATCTCAGATAACATTGGGAAGTTTATTCTAGAACAAATCTCAGATAACATTGGGAAGTTTATTCTAGAATAATCTCAGATAACATTGGGAAGTTAATTAAATAATAATCTCAGAGAACATTGGGAAGTTTATTATACAACAAATCTCAGATAACATTGGGAAGTTTATTATAGAATAATCTCAGATAACATTGGGAAGTTTATTATAGAACAAATCTCAGATAACATTGGGAAGTTTATTATAGAACAAATCTCAGATAACATTGGGAAGTTTATTATAGAATCGTATACATTGTCCCATAAAAGAATGAAAGGTAAAATAAGGTAATTATAAGGTTTGAAGGGCAATGCAGCAAGTAAAATTACTTGACGGGTAAAACCACGGGGTGAAACTCATTTAGTATAGGATTATTATATAACATATATAAAATAATTATGCTGTGGCTGGCATAATGAGCATGAGACTTACTGCGTTACGCAGACTAGTCCATTGTGTCACTATACGGTTAACTATATTATATACCTAGATATAATATACTAGCTGACTCGCCAGCGGCTTCGCTCGCATTGCCTCGCGGGATACGGTCTTTACAGATTTCAATGGGTCAGATTTCAAATAGGGGTCAAATTTCACAAAATCCCGTAGGTCCATAAAATAACCCCCCTGCAAAATTTTAAACTTTTAGAACTCGCAGTAACGAAGTTTCATACAACCTATCAACCCCAAAAAAACCCTTAGGGGTTGTTATTCATAAAATTCCGTCTTAGTGAGCCTACGTCCTACGTCCTAAAAAGAACCCGCATGCAAAATTTGAAACTCCTAGCACTTGTAGTTTCTGAGATTTCGTGATGAGTATGTGACCTTTCCCTTATATATATATATATATATATATATATATATATATATATATATATATATAGGTAGTATGCAAAAACAAAAAAAAACTTTGTTTAATATAATCAATAATATAGATAGTAAAATAAAAAGATATAGAAGATAATAAAATCATCAACCCAACTATGAAAATAATACGCGCACACTAAAGTGCATAGTGCAGGTTTTATTTTTTTTTTTTAAGGTTAGAGACGAATTTAACGACATATCATTTATCAAAAACGTTTGAGCCGTTGTGTTTAGTTACGAGCGGACATAGGGACGGATACATATATATATACAGGTCAACACATAACCCTCCATTTGGGTTTTGTCACAGTCGGGCAAAAGGCTTTATTGTTTACTCTTCATACATGCCATTTATCATATGACTCCCAAAAACAAAGGATGTTCTCAATTTTTTTGTATATCTTTTTATGTATCTCCTCACACCTTTTTAATGAACCGGTGTTGATGATTGTGAAAGCAGCAAAATTTGATCTAGATCTGACCACTAGATTTGTTTACAATAACTTATCTGTAAAACTGGGTAAACTGAATGGAAGCCAATTTAAAATTTTACTGTTAAAAATTATGTTTTATCAGATGCAGGTAAATAATTATCTCGTCTCACTAAGCTACGACATTAATTTCCTATCACATTCAATCATCGCGTAGTCCATTGTCCACTGTCACATAAAACTGCAATCAAACTGATTCCAACACGCAGAACAAGAAACCCTCCCTCTCCCACTATACCTACCCACAAGCACCAGTACAGTAACAATAATAATGTAAAGCCTCTGAATGCCAATAAAAATGCTCTTATTGTGACATCCTACATTCCCCTCACACTGTCTACTGAATAATAAAACGCGGAGGCCGCGCGGTGTCATGAGAATTATCAATTAAGGCGAATAACATTGCTAACTGAGCAGCTTTCTGTGAGCACGCGCTAATCGAAGGCTCATTTCAATTACGTTCTTATTCACTGCTTTTACTCGGTGGAGGAACGGACTTAAAGAAATTCCTCCGTCGATTTGGATCGTAACAGGCGAAGAAACCTACTTACTAGTTGAAAAAAATAAACAAAAATGGTACCGACTTTAACACTTAAAAGTGTGAAATAGGTAGGTACCATGATGGTACAAAAGTATCTATTATAACAATACACATATACACAACACGCGCATAGTACCGATGTTGACAAGTTATTTCACATCTGTTCCTTTTTTGTGTGTTGGCATCCGTTCCTTTTCTTGGTATAAAAAATTCACTCTTTTTAGTGCTCGTTGCTACTGACGGGATCGATTGTCATTCACCGTCAACAACGACACCATCAAGATATGCGACACACTTTTGAGTTATTGTTTGGAAGTAAACTGTTTCAAATAAAAAATAATCTTGAGAATCGGTCTCCAAAAAGAGAAAAACTCAGTGTAAATACTAAAAAAACACAATCGAACATGCTCTTCACACCTTCTCAAGCATTATTATGTTATGGTGTTAAAGCATTGTAGCAAGTGGAATAACTCGGCTAGACTCAAAAATATGGGTTAGCTTATTATAACAACGTGTATATAAAAATTTTAAGTTATTTACAAAAAAAATATATGATTCCAAGGAAAAAAACGTTGAGGCCATAAAACTGCGTCGTCCGGACGGATTTAGCTTCTTTTGTAGTAGAAGCAGAAACTCTTTGCCAAACAAAAATAAAACCAGCAAAGACAAATTTACAACATTAACAACGCACCCTTGGAAAGGGCTTTGGAAAGGGCTTGAAGACGAACAACAGGCCTGAAACAAGTTGCTTTCAGGAACATTATAGTATTTTTTTTCTCTAGAATATATTTACCTCGTACAAACATGAAATTAAGTCTCAATTTCATGAAAGCTCTTGCAATTGTTTTACTTCAATTTACACAACCTTGTACCTAGTCAAGTTTTGGGCGAACTGATATAAGTTTTTAAACTGACATGGTCACTAATGCAAGAATTAACGTTAGAAACGGTATATTCACCATGTATTGTATTTATTGTGAGCTCTCGATATTTCGGCACAGTTGCATGCGCCATGTTCATGAGTGTACTGAAGTATCTGCGGATAGGTATTGTTATGAGCAAACGAAACGATCTACCCTCTTCCTTTCACGTTTCTTGCGTTCCGTCTTATTACCAATGACACAACAGTCACTTGGAACTCGATCTGGGTCTCGACACACATAACTCACGGTATCTGCTCGCGAGCTATTTTTGAAACTTCTTTGGTTTTCGCAAATTGAACCACTCGACTCCAGGTTCTCGACAGTTGAAACCCATCCTCTCTATTAATCTGTCCGAATCAGCAAGACTCATTCGAGTTAAGTTTCATTCATAAATCTATTGTTATTTTTTGCGCTGATGCGGACGGGTTAAAATCCTATTTTTGGTAATTTCGATTTAGAGGCAATCGAAATTACCAAATACAACTGTGGCGAAATATGGAGAGCTCACAATAAATACAATACATGGTAAATATCCCGTTTCTAACGTTAGTTCTTGAGCTGATATACTTTAAAAAAAAACTAAATTAAAAATAATTTAAGAGAAAAAAGTCAAAATCATTTATTCAATTTAGGCATCAAAGACGCACTTATGAACGTCAATTTTTCATTATAATGTACTTTAAAGACTCTACCGCCGCGTTCCAAAATATATAGAGCCTGCCGAAAAAAAGCGGCAAGAAACTCGGAGCCAAACACAAA
The DNA here is from genome assembly GCA_917880725.1 of Selenia dentaria. Taxonomy (NCBI): domain Eukaryota; kingdom Metazoa; phylum Arthropoda; class Insecta; order Lepidoptera; family Geometridae; genus Selenia; species Selenia dentaria. The sequence goes on along the minus strand of OU862896.1, from coordinate 1,012,235 downwards.
AAAACACATGTTGCCGACTTGGAGGCTAGTTTGTTACTGAGATTAAACTATTCTTAACGCTACCGTATTACAATTACATTGTCAGCATAAAACTGAGTGCATAAGCTGAAGCAGTCCCCTTATTTTAATACACAAGGGCAAGGGAGAACCATAACTACTTACCTATTTTGTTTTCATTACGCAAAGGCATAATTTGGGGTAACAATGAGCTTTTTAATTTAATGGCAACTGTGTAAGTCCAGTCGGTAGTGAAGCCTTCGAAACCAGCGGTCCCCGGTTCGATCTCTAGCCGTAGAAAATGTTTTGTGTTGAAATTTTCGTGGGTTTGACACGTATTAAAATATTATTTTTACCAGTAAAGCTCATATTAGGGATCAAATACGTCGACCTTGGTACCAAGCATGTTAGGTGTTCATATTCAGACGAGTGCACAGCGGCGTCTGCAGCTTGCAGTAAACCCGGGTCGACGTATTCGATCCCTGACGCTAGTTTTTTGCCGGTTAGTAATAATAGTTTCATATAAAATGTGTGATGAACAAACACGTTTATAAAAACGAGCAAAAAACAAGTTTGTTGTATGGGAGACTCCTTAAATATTTATTTTAGTCTGTTTTGCAGTACTTGTTGTTATAATGGCAATAGAAATACATCATCCATGAAAGTTTCGACTGTCTAACTGTCACAGTTCATGAGATACAGCCTGGTGACAGACGAGCAGATAGACAGACAGAATGACTTGGCCGTCTCGTCACTGAATAATGAAACAAAACTAATGCCACCATATTTATTGAACACAGACTGTTATCCTCGCTTCTTATCGATATTGGCTTTATTTTTGGAATACGGTCGTAGAGTATTAGGGTGCTATCATATATAGAGCGGTCACGCGTTCACACGGTCAGTTTTGCGTTCGTTTTGTGTTGTACATAGATATATCCACGTTACAAAGCCTACAGCTATACACCCACAGCCTACCCACAGTTAACTGACGCGGTCAGCCGTGCGATTCTCTGATGATTCGTGGTTGCGTTCGTCGACGAGCTCACCGATGTCATATACTTTATGAGATATCGCCCTTGTACACAAGGTCGTTTTCCAACGTTTCTTGTCATCTCATCATTCGTTTCACGGATGTTGTCAAAGATGCAACGATGTTTGGTCTTAGATAATCGCATGGCTGTGTAATACAACACAACGAACGCAAAACTGACCGTTTGAACTCGTGACCGCTCTCTGTCTGATCTGATAGTTTTGTTCTTCTGAGCAACCTTACAAGAACAAAAACTTTCAATTATAACCGTGGTAAATGTTTAAATTGAACAAATGGTTGGAAATTCAATTTGTATTCAGCTGGCGGGCAGTTAGAACCAACTTTGAAACCACCAAATTGCGATCGACGGCCAATCGGACCCAACTGTTTACACCCTTGTTAAATATAGAAAAGCAATAAGGCAAAAGGAGTCCCCGAGCTCTGTAGCGTCGAATTACAAATCGATGTGTCGGTCGTTATGTTACTGGATATTTCTCCCGTTTTCCTTCTAGTACCCATTTAATGTGTTTTGTTCTCAGGTTGTCTTGAGGAAAATACCTTACTACAGTAACCTCAATTCTGTGAAGCCGTCCGTGGAAAAGTACAAGTTTCAACTCACTGCGCAAGCATTGCGATGTATTATACCGGGTTTTTTTATAACTTACATATTTTTTGTTTATTTTAACACATAAGTCATAGTTAAAGTTGTTTTCATCAATTTAGGCATCAAAGACACACTCATGAACGTAAATTTTTCATTATAATGTACTTTAAAGACTCTACCGCCTTGTTCCAAAATATACAGAGCCCACCGAGAAGAAGCGGCAAGAAACTCGGGGCTATTCTTTTTATATAGATGTTTACAATGTTTCTATTTAGGTATTACAAATATTAGATTTTATGGGTGGCAGAGTGACAGCTTGCCAGAAGTGGATATTCCAAGCATCTTTATCTTCTATATAATGTCAGACTTTATAATAAGCTTTTTTTTATTAAAACGTGTTTTACAGTTAACTTGAATTTGCCCTCTGTGAGCTCAGTTATGTGTTTTGTTTTGTTACAATTTCCTAGGAATGACTTATTAGTCTTTGCAAGTCTAAAACTAGGTACAGCTATCCTATTTGTATTTCTAGTATTAAAAGCATGATGACCACTATTTAACTTATATTTATGTAAATTTTTACGAACATACATTATATTTTCAAATACACGGAAGGAAAAGTTAATATATTGATTTCTTTAAATAAATCTCTCAAAGATTCACGGGGACCCATTTCGTATATAGCTCGAATAGCATGTTTCTGCAGGATGAAGATGGTCTCTTTATCAGCCGCTGAACCCCATAGCAATATCCTATATGACATTACACTGTGGAAATATGCAAAATATACTAACCGCGCCGTAGAAGCGTCTGTTAGCTCTCTTATTTTACGTACTGCATATGCAGCAGAACTGAGTCTCCCAGACAGGGCATTTATATGAGGGCTCCATTGTAAATATGCGTCAATTTTAATGCCTAGGAAGACGGTTGCCTTGTCCATTACGATACATAGTTCCTGGATGACCGAGGTTTGCCCGTAAGTAAACAATTTATTTTCTTAGTCTAACCTCAAACCAATTTTAAGCCAATGAGTGGGCTTAATGTAAATTCAGTATATTAATGAACGTTTCTACCAAAAACTAAAATTGTTAGAAATCCAATACTCAATAGTATTTATTGCAACTTATGTAGCTACATGTAGGTCTTATTGACCATGTTTTTTTTGTATATCATATGACCCTATAAGGGTATGGCGACAGTAGGAACAGAACGATCAATTTTAATTTCATTCAATTTATCGTTGAAAAATTCGTCTACGGTATAATAACATTTCGATTCAAGTAAGGACTTAAGTTATGAATAAAACATTCTACATTTTCTATGTCTTTTAGCGTATTAGGCAGTTTATTATATATTTCTGTAGCCATTGAGTTAGGGCCGGATCTGTACATTTCTAGATTGGACTTTGGTTGTATCAGTTTATGTCTATATTGTGATCTGATATTACGTGGTAGGTCAGCATATTTTTGGAATAAATGTGGGTGTTTAATTACAAATTCGCAAATTTCTAGTATATAGATAGATACTAAGGATAGAATTTTTACACGAACATGTATAGCATATAAAATTGTATACATACAAAAGTTTGTGACTGTGTGTGAGGATGTGAATGAATGAGGCGGTAATTTGGTGGTGTGTGTATTTGTTGCTTCACGCTACAACAAACAAAGAATGTGGATGAAATTTGGAAGGGAGACAGTTGATACCCATAAATAGTTTATTTTGTTATGAGCGTGTAAATGTCATATATGTTTTTTATCAGGAACTACCGGTTCCTGAGAGATCGCCATAAAATCGTTATAAATTTAGTCTACGAAATCTCGAATAACATGTAGTTACTAAAAAATAATATGTCGAAAAGAAAACGTTCTATCGTTCATATCTTAATTTTACGTGTAACTAAATAGATATTTTATTACTGATTCGTATTTCAGGGCACTACATCTCTAATATAAACACTGTAAAGGTTTAAAGTCTTATTTTCAGGTATTTTTAGATACTACGAGGTCCCCATAGAAGATCGGTAAATTTTAGGAGGTTCCCTAGGGATCACAATAACCTTATTACACTTATGCCCGTTTTCACCAATATTTTAGGTAATACCTAAGCCAAGTTAGGTGACATTTTTGTACTACTAAGTGTTACCTAACTGGCTTAGGTGTTACTTAAAATGTTGGTGAAAACGGGCATAAGACGTAGTCGCACCCTGTAACAAACAATTAAGGCCTGTTCACACTGCAGTAATGTTAATTGCTTAATCACGAATTCCAGAAAATCCTTTCAACAATACAATTGCTGGAAACTCGAGTAACGAGCGCTCGCGTCTAGCTGTTTCTAATTAATTGTAACGGCCGTTATAGCATAATTGTAAACAAAAACATCACAGACGTCTCGGTGTAGGTAAACATGTTATTTATTATTATTGATATTTACTATTACACTCAATTGTAATTTATTTCATCACAACATTAAAACTGTAGAGGGCGAAATTCTGTACAATGAAAAAAAATGCTAAAATCAGAGTCGTGGAGATGTAAGGAGTGAAATCGAACTAATATAGACTTTTACTTACTATACTGACTATACTGACTTTTAAAAAATTTTGAAAACAACATATAACAGAATACCGAATTTGACATTAGAAGTAGTACAATCGCAGAAGCGTTGCAGTAGTGTGGCAATTGCTCAGTAGCTAAGAGAATAGGGACCCTGATCTGCGGTCGCGTGACAGTGTCGTCTGCTGCTCGACGACGCGTCGCAAGCTTCGTGGTGCTGACTACGGATGGTATTTCTCAGAAATACGTAGAAACCAGTAGTGTCGCTGCGACACGTCGTTTGCTGCTGCTGCATGTAGCCAGCTACCAACTTGCACCTTAATATACCTACCCATATTACTTTAAATTAATTACGATATCATGTCGCCAAACTGGTTTTAAATTCAATTCTTTTGACCTTTTATTTATTACTTGGTAACTAACCAATTAGTTACTGTTACCTAAACTCAACCAATTCCAAACTACTAAACAAGGTATTATCTCAATAGCTCACCGAGTCTACGGCGCAGTTAATGGCGAAATAAATTGGCGAGCCCAAAGCAATCGAACGAAATCGATCGGCTATGCTAATTGAAGTATCCAGTTGCTTGTAATTAAAGTTGCTGGCTTTGTAAAGTGGTCATCACAGGATCAGGCTTGTTCAGTCCAATAGCTTGCTTTGACATCGCTTTGCCTGATGTTTGAATAATTTTGAATAGAAAGAATGAAGAGTGTTTTGGTTAACATTAGATCGAGGTGTTTACCTCATAGTAATCCATTTCAAACAATTTGTTATCAAAAACCTTGCCTTTGCATTATCTTGGTATTCTTGATCCTGTTTTGCTGTTTATTATATTTCATACTAGTAGTTTTGTATACACTCTGTATAGTTATAATAATATTATACACTTGGAGAATACAAGTTGGCCAAAAAAAAATCCCCGACACCCCAATTTTTTTAAACTTTTTTTTGTGAATTTTCTCGTTTTCTCCAATATTGTACCAATTTACCACCATAACATTTGTAAAGTATGTTTAGAGCTTATGTTTTTAGTTTTTACAAATTTTACAAATGTTATGGTGGTAAATAGGTACAATTTCGGAGAAAAAGGGAAAAATCACAAAAAAAATTAAACATATTGGGGGGTCAGGGGTTTTTTTTTTTGGGCAACTTGTATTGTCCAAGTGGTCCCCCGAACACGCTCATTTGGTTTGTCGGTCCCTCTACCAAACACCCTATATAACTGTTTTTACTTATTTGTTACATGGGCATTAGTGAAGTATGTGATGTATGTAAGATACTCAACAACTCAATAAGTTTACGGTGCTGTCAATTCATGACGTCGATAAAAATGAGGGTTTTAAAGAAGTTTATCTCATAAGCAGCGATTTAATTAAAATTAAATAAAAATATGATGTTTCTGAGACTTCTAAGTACACATTCACGGATTTAAAAACATATTTTAACATAGTAGAGTACAATAAAAAAGAGTTTCAAACATACCACTTAATTTAACCTTTAAAACAGTGTTTCTCTTTATTCACTATTGTATTTGTCATGAAACATATATCATAAAATAGCAATTTTTACACATACATTGACGGATTTTTTTTGTGAGTGCACATTTTTTTATAAATTGTACGTTTTTACGAGATGCGCTTGCTTGATTTCATGTAAAGGAAATTGAACGCAGCCAAGCGCTGAGCTGACAGCGCCTTAAGTAACTATAGTATCCGCGGTAATTTAGGGAAGCGAAGTAAAACACACACGTTTAAATGCACGGTTTATTTACTACTGACACTTGACAGCTGACTCGACATGGATACCAGTTTTACGATCCGAGTAGGTACATACATGTAGGTATATACCTATATAGCGCGCATGCACATCAGTAGCGCTTTCTACGGTCACGACTTAGATTATCCATAGACCATAACTTAGAACTGCGAGTAGAGCTCGTGGTCATGGCATTTTACCCGTATTTTACCCGTACTGCCGTGCGATTCTCTAACGATACGTCGTTGCAATCGTCGACGAACTTACCCAGACAGCACTTTTTGGTAGCCGTTACGAAACAACTCGACACTATCGCGTCGACACTAGTAACATTTTTGGTCGTTGTGTAGTCTTAGTTCGCTCGCTACGACCAAAAGTGGGGACGATCTAGACACAGTAACATTTGGTTTTTAATTTACGTCGCTGTGTGGTAACATTTTTCTCAGTCTGCAACGACTTTATCAGAAATATATCTTTCTTTCATTCATTCATTCGCTTTTTATTTATCGCAACATACAGAAAAGACAAATGAAGTTTCTAAAAATAAGGAGTCCATCTTAGTTTTTAGCAATATCAGATCTTATTTTTACTTTAATTGGTTTTAATGGAATTATTGTGCTATTTTCAATGGGAAAAGATATGTATAGTGTTATTTGATAAAATTGTTTGAAATTTACCAATGCGCCACCCATATATTGTAATTTAACGATAGAGTTAAATATTTACTATTGTGTTGCAAGGTTATTACATTTCCAGAGCTAGAAAGTTTTGTTTCCATAGAATAATACACTATATATGCTTACAATGTGTTATTTATCTAAGAATAACCTAATAAAAATTATAAAACATTAAATTATTTTTATTTATTTAATAAAAATATTCTAGTAACAAAGTTACTACACTGTGTCGACATTTAGTCCACTTGAAAATAGATGTAGTTATATAGTTAACGAATGTACAAAATGGCATCACTTTCTTTTTGTTTCCAGCGATTCTCAAACTTTCAGTGAACATGCTATTTCAATAGTACAACTTAGAGGGTTCATCCCAATTAACATATATCTCTTGTACCCAGTACATGGGTAAACAAAGATTCTGCTATGTTTTGGCCAAGGACAAGAAAAACTTGTAGATAATAAAACAAGCATGTTAGTTTGAAACTTTTTAATAAACCTAAGTGGTTGTAAGAAAGTTTCTATCAAAGGACAAACAAGTAATAGCTAATTTTAAAATTAACGATTTAGGTACATTTGTAAAATTTAAAGGTATCTACGGAATGTAGTGAGTCGCATTAAATCAGCAAGCCTCCGCTTCATTCATAAATCTTTTGTTATAGCGTTTTGATTCGGAGAAACGTATTCACGTACTCACGGCTACGAGTATGTCCATGACACACCCACACACCATTTTTTGTTATTATATTTTCGTTAAATTAATTTAATGCAAAACAAAATAATTTGAAATGGATATGCAGATAGAGAAGGCAGAGTCCAACCTTGAAACATCATTTAAAATATGTCATAAATAAATTATAAATTTTACTGGTTACAGAGTCACGACCCTAAATTTCTGCGAACTTTTCGATGTAATCAACAAACAGTTTTTCTGCCAATAATTGCAACTGCAATCATTTGGGGACTTTTCAGCATAATTTTTGGGAAACAGTGCGTCTATGATATGACTTTTTGATTCTCATTTAGGAATAAATGTGTCTGAACAATATTACAATGCCTTGTGTATTAAATTGATATAATTGTAACATGGTGACCACACCGTTACTACACATTTACTTGTTGATTGTACGCTTGTCATAAACTGTACACAATGTGTATAGAAATGAGTCTACACAAATGGTTCCGTAACGTGTGAATACAACGACTACACATAGTTACTGAAACACATTCCGGTAAAAATGTGTGTGAACTGTTACCACACATAGGTACAGACCAAACCCCACACAGTCACTATGTTTCGAAAAAGTTACGTAACTGTGAACTTGTTACTGGATTGACGATTTTATTACCAAAAAGTGCTGTATGGGACCGATGTCAAATACTTTATGAGATATCGCCCTTGCACACAAGATTGTTTTTCCAACATTCCTTCCGTGCGATTCTCTAAGAGCAAACATCGTTGCATCTTTGACAACATCCGTGAAACAAATGACATGATGACAAGAAACGTTGGAAAACTAACCTTATGTACAAGAACCATATCTCATAAAGTATTTGACATCCGTGAGTCCATCATTTGAGAATCGCACGGCAGTCGTGCGATTCTCTAGAAGCAAACATCGTTGCATCTTTGACAACATCCGTGAAACAAATGACGAGATGACAAGAAACGTTAGAAAAGCAACCTCGTGTGGCAACAAGGGCGATATCTCATAATGTATTTGACATCGGTGAGCTCTTTGACGAACGCATCGACGAATCTTTAGAGAATCGCACGGCTGGTCATCTCATCATTTGTTTCACGGATGTTGTCAAAGATGCAACGGTGTTTGCTCTTAGAGAAAGAATCGCACGGCTGCGGAGGGCACGGGAAACAGTCAGTACCCATTTTTTGTCGTACGACAGCAGTTGTTAGGCTACATTGGTGGCATTCAGGTGGGCTAAACTAGGTTGGCCACAAAATAATTTGAATTTAAATTCTAGCCTAGTTTAAAACACTTGCCACAGACACCAAGGAAATGATAAAGAAAAGAAGCCAGCGATCTTAAGACAGAAGATATTCCTACAAATCCTTGGCGAGCAATGAGGGTTGTGACATCTTTATCAAAAGCACGCACATTGGCTTTGCGGCGTCTAAGACTCAATAAAAACTTTAACAGAAAGTAAACGCAGAATTATAAAAAAATGCTTTATTCGTGAGATGAATGATTTAAAGAGCAGATAATTACTAATTACTGAATTTATAAATGTATTGTCTAGTATAGGAGACAAAAATAAGTATTTTCTTTTAAGGTTACAGAAATAAACATACCAAAGCCCTCCAAAAAATATTCATCTGAACCAAGATCGTTTGCACTAACTTTACACTTTTTGTCACCACGCGCATATAAATACGTTCAGACTTATTTATTTAAAACAATATCTCCGTTCGATAACATAAATTGACGGTTTTGTGTGGTGTCCATCAACCGCAGAGTTTCATAACAAGATGACTTTGAAACAGTCGGGGAAAATCGGAATAAATTAATGCTAATTGTGTTTCGGTCCACTGTTTGTTTAAATTATTTGTACTTTGTGCTTTATTAGGTGTGAATTGTGGATAACTTTGGTTTCAGATAAATTAGTATTAAGAAGTTCTAGACACTTAGAATTAGGGAGGAGTGAAGTAATCAATATCAACCCCTTTATTGAAACATACAGTTGTTATTATAAACCAACGTGGCTTTACGGACTGGGTGAATAATACACATGAATCTATATTCTGGAGTCTTGTATCTATGGTATATCATATACCAAAAACAAGTGTACTGTATATATATATTTTCTAGCTCGAGTGTTGCTATATGTACACTTCTTTTATACACCACCGTCTTTATAAGTTTATGTTTATTTATTTTCATTCATGGTTATCTGGAAAGATCACTCTGAGCGATAAGACCGCCCATTGTGACACTGTTAACCTTAAGTCTTTAATTGTCGTAAATTATTTTTGTATTGCTTTATTTGTGAGTCCATAATAATATAATATGTATATAAAGGCACATTGGGCCCATATCAGGATCTTTACAGGATGGCATGCTCCAATTTCGTGGCTGGGCGTGGATCAAGCGGGCGAGAAGAATATCACATGTACAAAGAGTCTGCTTTTATTACGTCACACTGAGATTTAATATTACAGCACTTGTATTAACTTGGGGGCAAGGTATTCCACTTAGTAGCGAACGCTGCCAGGACCAAACGCAAAGTGAGCTCCTCCGAGCCTCCGAGCGCACACATTTAACACATCCACCCATGGTTTTAGTACTTGCGTCTCTACCCTCGGATAGTCTATTAAGGCAAGCCGGCAGTCAGGGGTTTTATTTAAACTCAGGGAGAAAATGGATCCGTGGTATCGCCTCCTATACTTACCCGTGACATACTTTCACCAAGTATGCATCTTTGCAAAAACCGAAGAAGTTCCGAAAAAGTTGGCGTAGATACCGTGAGTTAAGCCCGATTTACACATCAATAAGTACAGGAGTGAGTTAAGTAACCGGTCAGTTAAGTAGCAAGTAGTAAGTTGTAAGTAGCGTCCAAACGTGCGCGAGTTTAGTAGTCATAAGTTACCGTCAAAAATAACACGTGCCTGCGTCCGCAGTGTACAAACTTATGGACTGTACTAAACTCGCCCGTCTACGTGCCGGTCAGTTAAGTTGGCAGGGTGCGGTAGACGCGAGAGAGCCCTACTTCGCAGTGGACTTACCAAAAAATAGGATCGCGATCTATTCAAGTCAAGTTAATCAACAACTTACTACTTAACTCGCTTGTGTCGTTCAAACGACAATATCAACTTAACTCGCTGATGTCACAAGTTAACTCGCTAGTGTACTTATTGAAGTGTAAATCGCGCTTTATGTGTGTCAAGACGCATATAGAGAGATCAAGTTCCAAGTGACTGTTGTGTCATTTGTAATAAGACGGAACGCAAGAAACGTGAAAGGAAGAGGGTAGACCGTTTCGTAAGCTCACAACAATATAGGTATTGTAGGTAACAATATAGGTACTATTATGAACTATTATGCTTGTTATATTACGATACGCATCGTAATATAACAAGCATAATAAAATAGTATGTTATGCGATTAGTGAATAAAGAACGGATTTAAAGCGAGGGTCATAAATTAATCACGAGTAAGTACCTAATGGATTCTAACGACTAAATCACGACCGCAGAAAAAAAAGGATGGTTAAATTAATTAAAATGCACATTAAATTTGTAACAATTACTAAACATAAAAGTAATTTTCTTATTATTATTATATTTTTTTGTGATGGCGGCAAAGAACACAATGCAGTTTTTATTCTAATGCTAAATTTCTTGTCGGAAATATCGACCAATTAAATCTCGAGGAGTTATTTGCTCAAAGAGTTTGTATGTAGAGTATTCTTTGCGCAAGGAGTTTGTTTCGAGTATTTTTTGCGCAAATAAGTTGTTTAATTGAGATAAAGGTCAAATATATTGGTGTGTTCTAAATTCAAACACCAAAAAAGGGATTAGAAGACCTTTTTATACACTGTTTTCAATGAATAAAATAAGCTTCTTAGAGTGGGAATGGTATAAACAAATAAATATGTATGGAAATCAACTTAGCTGAATAGACATCGGTTCGCATTGATACTGTTCACACTGAGCACCCATGCTTACCCTGAAATATAGTATTTCCTGAAAACTTGACGAATCTCAAAGCTTTGACAAATTCATTTTCTTTGACTTCTCACACCAAGAACTCGTGTATATTCTATGGCAGCAGCCCTCAAAGAGTTTGTGTTTCTTCGGCTCATAAATAAGTTTTTTCTCATAAATAGGAATAGAAATTTGGTAAATTTGTTTTCATATAAAGTATAATATGGCTTCTTAGAGAAGAGTCTTATATTTCCAGGTATGAAAACTGAAGTTCGTTTTAGTATCGGGGTTTGCTTAGTTTTAACTAGTTAATAAGGTTGGCCGTGGTGGTACCGGCTACGAATTGTACCCCCCCTAACTTTTCCCGTGGGTGCCGTAAGAGGCGGCTAAGGGAATATCCGGGAAATGGGCAGCAGCATTTCCCGCAGTCTGCGTCAACATCCACTGCGATCACCAAGACGCCTGCCAAGCGTGGTGCATTAAGGCAAATCCCCCCCATGACAATTAACATTAAACCACGGCCCCCAGTTCCCGGCAGCTCTGCTATCCGTGGCTACGGTAGCGGCCATTGTAACGGTGGAGCAGGGGGTGCGAAGAATCTCCGGCAGAGATCCGGCTACCAATCCCAAAAACGACCCCTGGCCCTGGCAACATACAATACACGCACGCTCAGGACCGACGCAAAGATGGTCGAATTGGAGGAAGAGACGCTCAAGTTACGCTGGGATGTCATGGGATTATCTGAAGTCCGAAGACAGGGACAGGACACGATAATTCTAAATTCCGGCAACTTGTTCTTCCACCGGGAGGGAGACCAACAATCCCAGGGTGGTGTCGGGTTCCTCGTCCGCAAGTCTCTCGTTAACAACGTAGTGAAAGTCGATAGTGTGTCGGCTAGGGTAGCGTTCCTTATACTCAGAATAACCAAACGGTATTCGCTGAAGGTTATACAGGTATACGCACCGACCTCGGCACACTCAGACAATGAAGTAGAAAGTATGTACGAGGATATATCCAGGGCCATGCATACTTCTAAAACCTACTTCACTGTTGTAATGGGAGACTTCAACGCAAAGCTAGGCACAAGGAAACGTGATGAGTTGAGAGTAGGGCCATTTGGATACGGGCAGCGGAACTCGAGGGGACAGAGGCTGGCTGACTTCATGGAGAAGGAAGGACTCTTTATGATGAACTCCTTCTACATGAAGCGGCCATCCAGGAAGTGGACGTGGATGAGTCCCGACGGTTCCACTACGAACGAGATAGACTTCATCATGACGACCAATAAGCGCATATTCAATGACGTCTCTGTGATCAGCAAGGTAAAAACCGGCAGCGATCACCGCATTGTAAGAGGCGCATTGAATATCAATGTCAAGCTTGAGAGGTCACGTCTGGTGAAGTCTACGCTCCGTCCAAATCGTGCCCAAATCCAAAACCCCGAAAAGTTTCAACTTGAACTTCAAAACCGTTTTCAGTGCTTAGCTGAATGCGACACAGTGGATGAGTTGAACAACGGGTTCGTGGAAACTGTCCAAGCGGTTGGTTCCGAATTCTGTGAGACCAAAAGCCGCAGGAAAGCTCAAAAACTCTCAAAAGAAACTCTGAAACTAATGGCAGAACGGAGCGAAATGAGACTGCAGTCCGCAGTTGATATGTCGGATTACGGTAAACTCAATAGACGAATTTGGAAGTCCATGCGACACGACTTGCGTGCTTATAATACTGCGCGTATTACGGCAGCAATTGAGCGGAACCAGGGCTCTAAAGTGTTTGCAAAGGATTCGTCTATTGGGCAAAGCCAAATGACAAAACTGAAGCTCGAAAATGGCAGTATCGTTTCATCCAAGCCTGAGATTCTGAGAGAGATTGAGAGCTTCTATCGACAGTTATATACCTCGACGCGCGAACCCGTTACTGAAGCAGCTCAGGACACCAGAGCAAAGTTAGTCCGACACTATACCGAAGACATCCCGGACATCAGCCTGTACGAGATTAGAATGGCTCTCAAACAGCTTAAGAACAACAAGGCGCCAGGAGAGGACGGAATTACGACTGAACTTCTGAGAGCGGGTGGTAGACCGATACTTTTAGTCCTCCAGAAGTTATTCAATTCTGTCGTCTTCGAAGGCAAAACGCCGGAAACGTGGCACAAGAGCGTGGTGGTGCTGTTCTTCAAAAAAGGTGATAAAACCTTATTAAAGAATTATAGGCCCATATCGCTCTTGAGCCACGTGTACAAGCTGTTTTCGAGAGTCATCACGAACCGTCTCGCACGCAGGTTTGATGAGTTCCAGCCACCTGAACAAGCCGGTTTCCGAAGAGGCTTTAGCACCGTAGACCATATTCATACACTACGGCAGATTATACAGAAGACCGAAGAGTATAATCAGCCACTGTGTCTAGCGTTTGTGGATTACGAGAAAGCCTTTGATTCTATCGAGAAGTGGGCCATACTGCAGTCCTTGCAGCGATGCCAAATTGACTATAGGTATATCGAAGCGTTGAAGTGTTTATACAGCAAGGCCACTATGTCAGTCCGATTACAGGACCAGAGTACGGAACAAATTCCATTGCAGAGAGGTGTGAGACAGGGAGGCGTCATCTCTCCGAAACTGTTCACTAACGCATTGGAGGATGTTTTCAAACTTTTGGACTGGAAAGGATGTGGCATCAACATTAATGGCGAATACATCACTAACCTTCGTTTTGCCGATGATATAGTTATAATGGCGGAGTCGCTCGAGGATATCGGCACCATGCTCAACGACCTCAGTAGAGTTTCCCAACAGGTTGGTCTTAAGATGAACATGGATAAGACGAAAATCATGTCCAATGTCCATGTACCACCTATACCGGTAATTGTTGGAAACGATACACTCGAAGTTGTAGACGAGTACGTCTATCTGGGACAGACTGTCCAATTAGGTAGGTCCAACTTCGACAAGGAGGTCGCACGAAGAATCCAGCTCGGATGGGCAGCGTTCGGGAAGCTTCGATCCATCTTTTCGTCCCCAATACCTCAGAGCCTGAAAACCAAGGTGTTCAACCAGTGTGTGTTGCCAGTGATGACTTATGGCACTGAGACATGGTCCCTTACTGTGGGCCTCATTAACAAGCTTGAAGTCGCTCAACGAGCAATGGAGAGGGCTATGCTTGGGGTTTCCCTGCGTGATAAGATCCGAAATGAGGAAATCCGTAGGAGAACTAAGGTCACCGACATAGCTCTCAAAATTAGCAAGTTGAAATGGCAATGGGCAGGCCACATCGCTCGCAGAACTGATAACCGATGGGGAAGAAAGGTTCTCGAGTGGCGACCACGCACCGGAAGGCGTAGTGTAGGCAGGCCCCCCACTAGGTGGACCGACGACCTCATAAAAACCGCGGGGAATCGCTGGATGCAGGAAGCGAGTAGCCGGTCCAAGTGGCGTTCTATGGGGGAGGCCTATGTTCAGCAGTGGACGTCTTCCGGCTGATAATGATGATGATGATGATGAATAAGGTTGTATAGAGTTACGGTTACGGCATAAATGGTAAACCTTTAGTGATTTCAACTGAACGCATTCGTGCGTTGAAGCGCACGACTTTAAACCAAGTTAACAGTCTCAGTTGTTATTCACAAACAGTTGTCGTTAGACCATGTATTACTACTATCTACTGTTTTGTCATTCACTAGATGCGCCCGCGGTTTCACATGCGTGGCTATGGATGATGATGATAAAAATTATCCTAAGTACCCAGCGTCTTATCTATTTTTCTACCAAATTTCATCCTAATCTGATTAGCCGTTTTTGCATGGTTGAGTAATAAACCGTTCAGTATAAACTTTCACTTGTATTAAGTTGGTAAATTTATTTACGTGTATTCTAAATAAGTAATTAAATAGAATCAGAGAAACAGGAAACACAAGCTGTGTTTTATGATTTTATTTCTATAAGTAAGTAAGGTCTATAAGTATAAGTAAGTAATGTAATATTGTGTGTGTCCGTATAAATATGTGTTTTCGTATTTTTAAAAACATTAGATACTTTATGGGGTGTGACACCTTCGACACTAAGGTTGGCTAGCCAGTGGCCCGCTTCCTGAAGGGCAAGCAGAAAACAATGACATTTAAAAACTGCCAACCCTGACCGCTCTGCCGGCACTCACGTAATAATTGCTGGCAAGCGTCCTCCGCCCCACCACCACCTCTTCCCACTGTTATCGTCTATTTATCACGATGACGTTCTACTTACTCCGGGGCCGCGCGGTTTAAGTACTTTGCTTATACTTTTACTTTAGTTATTTAAAACGTTCTAGTTGACAACCTCAGACATGATTTTTCCACTTACTCAACTCATCACTTGATAGTAGTAATTATTTAATCAGATGATGTCGATGTCTGGTGGCGTTCATGGCGTATGGTCCACGATTTGGGTCACAAGGTCGCCTCCCTGATCTGTTATATTGCGTCCCTTTAAGGGCGCCAATGGATAAGGGACAGGGTGATGTCATAATGTCCCTAACTCTGTACGGTATTCGGGAACTAATATGCTCTTTAATATGCGAGTGAATGAGATTTTGATGGATGGTCATTTGGCATACCGCGTCCGGGAAAACGTGTAGTTGATATTAAAATTGGGTAGTAATATAAGACATATACATATTCCCCCGAGTTCTTCAACCCGTTGACTTTCAGTTCGCCATATTTAGCCAATAATACGATAAATTTCGCAGAAATCAACCTACTTTTCCAGGAACTGCAACGTGTGTGGTTAAAGAATGACTGTATAGTAATGATTATACATATATTATGCTTCCAGCTGTCCGCACTATCTGACACAATGGTAATGCCTCGGCATCCTGTTTACTGTCATTTATGGATGAAACTAACGTCGAAGGATGCGTCCCTTACGCATCCTTCGACGTTAGTATCATTAATAGTTAGTTTAAGGTCTTAGATGTAGCATGTCATATACCTGTTCTTTGCTAGCTATTTGAAAACTTTATGAATTTCTGTTGACTCAGCGCATATTATGCAAACAACTTGGTGTGCAAAGGTGGGTATGTCTTTCATATATGACGCATAGCCGTACTCTTGACAAAATGTGGACGGTGAAATCAAAATAAGTAATTACAATTTACACTCTTAGATATTACGGAATGTGTGTGAAAGAAAAACGAGGGCTAGCAACTCCACTCCTGTGTGCACGGCTAGCTTCAGCCAGTGAGTCGTTCAATAATCCTCTGCCCGCACCATTCAATTCATTACAGAGCTTCAAATTGGTGCTTGACTGATGGCTTTTCCCAGAGTTGAACACCATGTACGAGTAGCCTTGTGGTCGACGTATTCGATCCCTAACGTTTTGCCGGTTAACAGTAATAGTTTAGCCTTGTGCTTGTTAAAGGCTTGGAAACTGTTCCAACTCGAAGTACTACTGGTAAGCTCACCTTACCCAAACAACCACCTACATAACAAAAACTAAATAATAGTAATAATAATTGGAAGTGTTAAAGGGCATAACGCCGGTAGTAGCGCTCTAGTGAAACCGCAGCACACCTCTCGACACCCTTTAGCCATCCACACCAACGTTGCCCCTATTGTCACCATTGATGGTGGCTCTTATGGGGGGTCCGTTTAGTGGGTGGCAAGTCACCACCTGCCTAAATATTTTGAAATGAGACTGAAATTGGCAGGTGCCCTAGTCTCATCCATATCCATCTATTTTCCTTACATGTATAAGTTCATATCAATAGCCTTATATTATAATAGGCAGTGGGCAGGGCACATAGCAAGCAGAACACATGGCCGATGGGGCCGAAAGGTTCTGGAGTGGAGACCACGGACCGGCAAGCGCAGGAAATGATGAAGGTCGCAGGACGACGTTGGATGCAAGCCGCTTCCAACCGGTCCTTTTGGAAAATCATGGGGGAGGCCTATGTTCAGCAGTGGACGTCCTACGGCTGAGATGATGATGATGAATAGCCTTATTATTTAACCCATTTTTGTAATAGGTAATCCATGTCAAAGTCATCTCAAATTCTGTTTTTTATACTACTTTGCATTTTTATACCAACAGTGTTGGCTACAGCCCAACTTATGCTTTTGAAAAGGATCGGATGAATTCCGTGATAAAAAATAAATAAAGGGAATAATAATAACTATTTACATAATCATCACTACTTTAAATTACTATCTCATATAAAAACAGGTTTATTCGAGAAGGCCGTACACGAGTAATTTTATAATTTTTTTAAATTGCTACTGAACCTATAAACGTGACTGTACTAGAATTTCAAAGGAAATGTATTTTTATCAACGTAAAGGTTTTATGTGCCATGAAAAATAACACTCAACATTCTCCGATAAATGATTTTCGATATAATGTTTCATCGTTTATATTATTATTTCGCCCTTAAATAGACGATCAAAGGGATGCTTTAGTGGTATTATAATAATATGTCAAAGCATTCCTTCATACTAAAATCAAGATTATTTCTCTTACATTCTACGCTTAATGCTCTTTCTGATTTTCGCGGATATACAGTAACTAACATTAACTCTTTGGTTAAATCATAAACGATAATATTATATTGATTCAGACGTTACTTCGTGGACATTCATTTTAATATGATATTAAAGGAAATTTTGAAATACTTCAGCCGTGCGATTCTTTATGATCGTCAACGAGCTCTCCGATGACAAATACTTTGAGATATCGCCCTTGTACATAAGGTTGTTTTCCAACGTTTCTTCTCATCCCGTAATTTGTTTCACGGATGATGTCAAATATGCAACGATGTTTGCTCTTAGAAAATCGAACGGCAGCTCAAAAATGATTCCGTCAAAAAGTGACAGTTCAGTACATAGATTAAATTGTATATGTTCAGTAGAAAAAGCCCATGCAAAATCATCTCAATCTATGAACGTGAAAATTTGGCTTTTTGAAAGGATTTTACTGAAACTTCTCCCCTGAGAGGGTGAGACTAGCGAAGTCGCTGGCGGGTCATAGGTGACTAAAGTGGGGAGTATTTGTAAAAAATGTACAAACATTTTGGTACTACCAAATGTACCAAAATGCCTCTATAGAATATATATAGAAGATAACGCAACCTTGGAGTTTCACAGCCGTTTTCCCATTTGTATAGGTACCTGACTAAATAAATCATTCGTGAGAGCTTCATAATTGTGTTACGCATATCCTCAGTCACGAAGTATTTAGATATCAGTGCCGCATATATACCTTCAAGTTTCTAAACAGGATTGGCATCCGATTGTCATCTCTAGTTTCATAGGATTCAATTCTGATCCTCAAGCACTAAAGCACTCTACAGAGATCGCGTTCCAAAGGTAATATCAGGAGCACAATAATTTGTATTACTTCTCTTATTACAACCTGTTTTGGTTTTTATTTTGCTTCTAAATGAGGTAAGTGCACTAATAATAAAGAAAAGTGAGTACTTGGATAGGGGCATAGGTGACCGGTTATTAATGCCGAAATGTTCTATTTTACGGACTTCAAAAGAGGAGGAGATTCTATGTTCTATTTTTTATGCATGTTCACCGACTTCTCCCTATTTGTAGACCGATTCTCATAATTCATTTTTTATCTGAAAGAATATATTTCCGAGGTAGTCCAATTTAAATTTCATTTACATTCGGTCGAGCGGCTTTTGAGTTACACTCCAATAACTGAAAAGTGTGTCGCCTATCTTGATGGTATCGTTATTTGAACGAATGCGTACGAGTGATGCTCATTCCATTAACACACGGAATAAGCACAAGCTATCCGTACATGCAACGCGTCTTTACAGAATAAGTCATTCTTTTATGGGACAATGTATACGATTCTATAATAAACTTCCCAATCTTATCCGAGTTTTGCCTATTAATAAGTTTAAAATTGCTATTAAAACTAAACTCTGTCAAAAAGGTTATTACAAAATTTTGGATTACTTGGAGGATAAAACAGCTTGGGACTGATCACTCCAGGATCTATCTACTCGTGTACTAAGATGTCAAAGTGTAGCGTGTCTTGCCCTACTGGTACCATTATTACGGTCTCTTTTGTAAGGCAACACACTGGAGCTCAAACAAAACGAACATTTAAGAAATTGACGATAAAAAAAAAAATTAAATACGAGCCCGCTGAGTTTCTTGCCGGATCTTCTCAGTCGTGGTCGCGATTTAAGAAAAAATGATGTAAAATAACAATTTGTAAGTGCCGTAGGCCTTTATATAATGATTGATTTGCCTTTAGCTTTGACTTTGAATGACAATCGACCCCGTAAGTAGCAAATGTAAGTAGAAAAAAACTAACAGGTAACATTTCTTTACAAACACACATTTTATGTAATTACTACAAACACTAGCTGACTATCAAGCGACTTTCCTCAGTTGATCTATGAGTTATGCAGCCACACAAATTGATGTCACCCCCATTAGGCTGACACTTCTAAAATCCTCTCTTAAGGGATAGGGGATGCTAAAAATACGAGTATAAAACGCATCAACTGCCAACATGTTAAGTTTATAACTGTTATGTATTTAGAGATAGGTATGTAAGTAGCTATGCGCGGCTGCGCCCGCGCCACTATTGGTTCATTAAAACAGTGCGCATCAAGCTGGCAGTTTGAATGGTCGCGTCCCATTCCCCGTAGCACCGTAGCATATCGCACAATAACACAAGTAGTTTAGACTCTGAGTTCATCTTATTAAAGTATACGTAAACAATAACAAAAACGTATATACATAGAGTATATACGTACTAGACGTATGGTACGTTAAAAAATCTTAGAAAAAATATAACAAATGTCAATATACAATCAAAAACTTATGTAGTATCGTCAGAGTAGAAAGGTAGTTTCGTGCTAAGAAATTCATCGTCGGTACAGAAAGTTAGCTCAATAAGGCATTGTATTAATCTTATTATGGACTTTATGATTGGTGTCTCTGTCGCACTTGATGGCAGATTGTATACAATCGGTCCAATGACATCAGAGACTCGTAGATAAGGTTAACTATTAATAATTTAATTTTGGTCCTATTCAAAACCTTTCAACCCCTATTCTATCCTCACATGCATTCTACGTACTGTGTCTAAAATTATTTCCATAGAAAGTCAAAATTAACTTGTGCTATCTATAAATAAATTTCAACTTTAGTTTTGTTATCGCGAAGCCGTTAGTGGAATACCGGGATTAAATGGATCTAATATTGGCACTCAAAGAAGTCTAGACTAGTTTAATTCTAGACTTGCTCTCAAATACTTGAAAATTGTCTATATACACCTATGTATCACTAATACTGTTTTATTGGTGTATGAATAATAACGAATGATGACATTTTAAAGAAGGGCCAAGTCAAGAGTACCTTAACCGACGTTCATGTATGAAAGGGTTGATGAATGTAGATGAAGGAAGCGAAAGAGTTGTGTCAGGATCGTAGGAGGTGGAAAACTGTGGTCTCTGCCTACCCCTATGGGAAAAAGAGCTATTTCTACGTCACTTTTGTCAGCTTCAGTGATCAACTTACTAGCATTTATGCTTACTGGAGTTGACAAATTGACATAGAGCCGCCATTTTTCAAGATTTCAATCAACATTTGTTAGCAATTGAGATACATAATAGCCCTGCAGGTGTCACAAATTGGTCCTTCCTAACGTTGCTTCTAAGGCTATATGCATACTCAGGCATAATGCAGCTTTATACTCGTGAAAGAATGGTTTGAATCCGATAAATAAGAATCGGTTAAGTGAGTTTACGTGTATCCATTACAAACAAATAAACAATCATTTATCTTTCCTAGTTATTATTAGAGTAGATAAGTATTAATACCAAGGTACGAATAATGTGGCATGTGTGCCTATCACGAATAACTGCGTAAGTGAAACGTAACGTGTTGTTCACGTGAAACAGAACAAACTGTCATTTGTCTACGGCAACTGTGACACAGACAACTCACAGTTTGTACGCCGAACCGTGACATGTTGACGTTTGCGATATGAATACATTTTCGCAATTTTTTTTATGGTCTGCACCGGTGTTACTATTGCATATTTTATATCTTAATAATGTTATAAATATCTTATAAAATTATATAATTATTATGTTTATATTAATAGCCTTGCCATTTAACAATTTTTTGTAATAAATAATCCATGTCGCCGTTATCAGAAATTCTGTAGAAAACGCTTTTTTATATTTAAAACCAAACAAACCTGCTTGGACGTATTTCTTTCACGTCTTTTAATTTTAAAAACATACTTGTATCTCCTGTAAACTTTCTTAAATACAAAATATAAAAAACATAAAATACTATATATTCAAAACTTACTTTATTCACGTAACTAGTTGACGTTATTTAGACGTTACTTTCGAGAACTGTCCAACAAAAATAAATTATGATGTGCTTCTCAATGTTGATGTTTAATCAACATCACATCACAATTATTTATTTTTGTTTCGATCGTGTTGTTCGAAGTGGATACGATATAAACTGATAAAATTTTACATTAATACAATTTTGCGGATACAGACGTCATATTATGTACAACGATCTATGTTAGGAAATTTTCCCGATGTCGTCAATTATAGCGGGCTCTATTATATATAGGTCATTAAACGGCCGTTAGCGGCTTCGTATAACGACCGCGAGAATCGTTAGTCAGTACTACCTAAACGCTAACAACAATTCTCGTTATAAAAGTTTAAAATTAATCTAGTATCACATTTTGTTCTGTATTAAATATTATTGAAGTATTTAATAATCTATTAACTAGCGTGTAGGCAAGTTAATAGATTTTCTTTTTTTTAATATTTCCTGCACCCGTGGGAGAGATTGATTTTTATTGTCATTATTGTCATTATTTTTATTTTTATTGTTATAGTAAAAAACAAAGCTTCAGACACTCTGTTATTAATATATTAAGTAATGGATGTTTATAAGAACCTACTCGTACCTACAACTGGATAAAGGGATGGTTTAATTTTGTGACCGCTAACACGAAAGATAGATATCTATCATATATAAATAATATATAATATATTAACACTCGATTAAAGATTAACTTAATTATTATTTATAATATTATTATACACATATTATTATATGTATACTATTTGTTGACCCTCATACACACATGCAACAAACACACATACTGCACGCACACTGTGGTTATTGTCGCCTGTACACATTTCGGATACCCACGTTTTGCTCAACAGATGTATATATTTGTAAATGTAACACTTTTAAATTTTCTGCTCTCTATTACGTTTTTCTTTTTATATAAAGTAAATCCATAATTGGATGTGAGACTTCTTAATAAGTTAATTTAATTATGCTTAAGATCTGTGGATTTTGTCAACTTAAATAAATAAAATAAATAAATAAAGTCAAGTCGGAACAAGCTCATGGACCACCTGGGGTCAAGCGGTGACCTTTGCCTATAACAGATTCCTCACAAGTGACGAGCTACACCCATCATACTGAGATATTTTAAGTCTCATGTGCTTGTGATTTCACCGGCTCCTACACCATTTAAACCGATAAACAGTAACTCGAGCATTATTGGTTTGAGGTAGAATTATATATGGTTTGTAGTGCTTCTCCGTACGAACTCGTTCACTAAGAGTTCTACTGCGCCAAAAAACGTGGGCCCTGGGCTGTGTTCAAGTGACAACAGAGTGGTTGTAAGATCGGGCCGTTTCTAGTGGCTGATTACTGGCCAAAACCCTGTCACAAAATTACCTAGCTACGGAATCTAACCGTGGAGTCTACTAGGATGTGAGACAGCACTTCTAGGCTAGCTAAAGGGAACCCAAATTCACCGGGAGTGGGCCAGCTTCTCTTCCCCCGATCACAGATGAAGAACGCCGATGCTCTATGTTACCACGGTACTGTGCGGTAACGTAGTGGTAAATACTTGACAAACGAGATTAAAACTAAAATCTGAAGGCATTGAGCTCAGTGCCATCCAAATCCGCATGGCAACTTGATAGTGCAGGCGTGATGCTTACCATCAGATGCACGACTTTGAACCGGTGATAGCTGAAGGGTAACAAGGATCGGCTTCAGGTTCGATCCCCAACTCGGCCTTGAGCTTTCGATGAAGGTAACATCGTGATGAAATCCACATCATGGTGGTGGGAACACTTCTAGTGTCCGCCTGTCTAGCTACCACCCTCAAGTTCAAAAAATCTGTAGCTAAGCATATTGTGCATAACAGTTGTTCCGCAGCAGTTCCTTGAAAGCCAGTCGCTGTACTAAGTCTAGTATGATACCTTCGACCGCATCATCACAAACCATCACGTAAGATAGTGGCCTAACACTAACTTATAAAGTGTAAAAAACGGCTTATATCCGTATAAATAAGACGCGTTACTCTTAAACAAACTTCGCAACACGTTTAATTCATTGTTTCTGTAAACACGTACCTACACGTGTCACCCACACATTTATAAGATACTTCTCAAATGGCGAGAGCTTCACTCTAATCGGATCATGTTATTTTCTTTTCATATGCCCATAAGTACTGAGATGGCGAAAAATAGTTGAACTTTATTTTAGCTGAATGCGGCCTGATACATTCAGCAAATCTATTGGACGATAATACTAATAGATTGTTAGATTTTGTTATATTACAGGTGTTAAACATTCTCAAATCCCCGTAAAAAGCCGTAGAACTGTACGTATTGCACTCACTTTTATATCGGTATTTATTATTATCTGTTTGGCGGTCACCAGAACCCAGAACCCGGTAACCCAGAACTTGACCGTCCCGAAGTTATAGGTATCTAACTAACGGTAGCAGATTGAGACATTAAGTGCTTTTTGGATAGTGCTGGACACTTTATGGTGGTCACCTGATTAGCTACCACACTCCCTCAAGATTGAATACCTCTCGCTAAGCTCTTGAGAGCCTGTCATCATTCTAGATCTAATTTGATATTACAACTTCGTTCGCATCCGATCTGGTCATCAAGTGAGATGAACACCATCAGCCTCATTATCATAAGTCTGATTCATTCACTGTTGGATATACAACCCGGTCACAATATCTGTGCACCTGACCTCGTGACGTCATATCGGCGGTCTGGGTACGGTGTGAAAAAAAGTTATTTCGAGAAATGTGGAGGTAAAAAAAATTACTAACCTTTTCAAATCAATTTATTATTGATGAAGGGTTTGTTATTAAAAAACAATAATTTTGAGTACAAAAACATTTATTATTAAACTCAGTCACTATAAATTATTGACTCTATGCCTGACATTGTATCTTCCTCACTCTCACTTTCTGAACTCTCCGAACTGTCTTCCCCTAGTGATATTAAAAGTTGTGTGATGTTGTCATCTGCTAGATCATCCTTTTCCCAGTATTCTCGCTGTAGTCTGTCCACGTGATTCACTTCTTTTTTCCAGTCAGCTGGCGTAATTGACTTAATCGCATCTTTTGTAAGTTGTTCTATTTTCTTTTCCGATTGGTCAATGTTTTTATCTGCAACCCTTTGCTACTTTACTTTTACTTGGAGTCGGACTAGCGCCCGGCGAAGTAGGTGGTTGTACTTTGGCTTCATTTTTAATTTTCATTAGAGTCCTCTTTGATATCCCAGTTGCAGCACAGGTTCGTTTCACCACTTGGTCTACAGGTATGGTGTACTGTTTATTTGCTTTCTCCGATTAAAAAACTTGAGCACTTTCAAGATTAAATTTCTTGATTCGCTGTGTATTGTTTTTCCCATGACTTCAGTTTAACAGCTACAACAATTTTAATAACAACCAAACCAGTCCAAACTTAACAGTAAACAGTCTAAACTTAACAATAAATATTAAAAAACAAAACAACAACAAAGCGAAAATATCAAAATTATCGGGACGTGTATCGGCAACGAAGATGCTAACCGTACTGTCGCACCGGGGAGTGCGCGGAGAGGTGACAGGGGAAGTGGGAGAGGCGCCGCATTCCAGCGAGGTGCACAGATATTCTGACCGGGTTGTAGGTGTCTTCTAATGTACGAGCTCTATTTATTGGAATACATTAGTAGAGTCTTAAGGCTTGTGAATTAATCATTGAACGCAGACGTGCGTCTTTTATACAATGTCGAAGCCGCATTTCTCGCTTTATAGCGGCGTTGAAGTTTATGCTGTTATGCCTAAATTGAAAAACGGATTTTGAGTTTTTATAATCACAATATTTGAAATCAATAACTGAACCTTCGATACTGTACGAGCGTTTCGGATAATAAATGAATAACATAAACAAACCTAACAAGCAACCAGTTCCGATGAAATAAAAATATCTGGAGCGCACCATTTCGGTATGGCTGAGCGAATGACACAGTAATTTTATTAGGGTCATTTAATTATCTCCTTCCAAGCTTACGTAGATACTTCCATCAGACTGTCCATATACACACATAACCATATTACTCTAATAGCATTAATGTGATTCATGAAATAAATCTCTAGTTGAGTTACTACGGGGGAAATTCCATGAATTAAAATCGTAGGAATTCGGGTAAAACCACAATTAAACGGCCGATCAAAATGTTTTATATTGGTAGCGATTCACTTGTTTAAACAACTAAACTAAACTACCGATCGAAAATGTATTAATGGTCCTTATTCTGTTAACACTAAAATACAAAATCATTTAACACTTAGAATGAAACTTCTAAAAAAATTATTATTCCATTCAATTTTGGGTTGTTTTAGGTTAGTTTAGCCAGCACCAAGGTTACGTGACAACTAAACTGTCTAAAATAAGCCCAGAATTGAAGAGAAATGTCTAATTTTAGTGTGTCATTCGAAAGTGTTATACTAATTTAGACTTTAGCCTAAACAAAATAAAAGTACTTATTTTTACCATATTTTGAGATTTCAGATAAATGCTTACAGAATCGACATCAATATATCAAGTGTCAAATCAGGCGCATTAGAAATTTCATTGTTATGTCATGAGTTGACAGGGGACAACTCTATGTTATACAATAGAATATTGCATACTTTTTATCATAATTACCACCTATCATCCCGAATGTGTAACCGCGGACATCACTAGTCATACATTACAATAACTAAATTAACAAATTAATTATGAATTAAAATAATACTAATCATAATATTATATATGTAAAGTATGAGCACGAGTTAATCGCTCGCCTGATAATAATGGTCACGCTTACAAACAGTGCAGTTCCATGCAGAATTGTAAACTACAAAAACCCTCCATAGCAATGCATTGCGTTCCTCACTCTGAGTTATACGGTGGTAAATCTCTTGCCCTGGAATTTCACTGCACAAATTGCCCTTCAACGAAACGTAGTAATGTTTGCATACTACTGCAGCGGACTCTGTTTAAGTCCTACCACGAAATATACGAGGTAGTACTAACTTATCAGAGTCAAAGTGGTTATAATAGAGTTATTGGACAGGGCTTAATTGCCATCATAAGCTTTGAAACTAAACTAAGAACAGTAATTACGGAAACCATCGCGAGGGGATCGGCCGCAAACAATGTCTTAAGTTACGGATTAATGCAAAATTAATTAGTAACTCCCCGATTTTGACAGCTCCTGTCACGTTGAAAGACCTAGTGTCAAGTTCCGTTGGTTTATCTCGACAATGTGTATACAGGGGCCCGCTCCGAGCAGAAAACATTTATCAAGGCTTAAATTACTAGCAAGAGGTCTACAAAGATGTTTAATATACCCACACTTTTGCTAGGCATGTAATTAGTTCTGTCACAGAATATGAGACTCGCAGCTATCTAATTTAAGAAGTCGAAAAGAGTTTATACATAACATTGAGCCAGAAGAGCCTTCCTCTCAGATAGAGGAGTTGGGCCGTAACCCACCACGCAGGTCCAGGCTAGTGGCCACCCCATGTCGAATTTTTCAGGCTGCTTGAAGGCCTTCAACATAGCCTAACGACTGTTGTCCTAAGATAAACAACCGGGACCGACGGCTTGACGTGCAAGGAGGTAATCCTATTGCTATATTGCTTTTAAGGCATCCATGTGAGAGCATAGAAACAGTCTAATTGTTAAGCTGGAAACTGTACGGCAAGTTTGTACGTTTAAAGGTAGCGTATCCTTTACACGTTGTAATACCCGAGTGGTCCAGACGATAAGTTATACTGGTTATAATAAATCAAGTCATAATTGTTGGTAGAAGTGTTCACCTTGCCCGGATATCCGGACATTCAAGAGCAGTAGACATTTCTGTGAATGGGTTCGTCCGGGAAGTACTGCCACATAATCTTTATTTACCGTGAATCAGTAATGTTCGCAGTACTGCGTTTTGGTTTGAAGGTATGGTTGCCGGCGAAATTACAGGCACATCATCATCATCATCTCAGCCGTAGGACGTCCACTGCTGAACATATGACTCCCCCATTATTCCCCATACAGGCACATGAGACTTGACAACTTAATGTCCCGGGGTTACAGGTGCAGTGCAGTTCGTCACTTGAGAGGAAATGCCTCTGTTCTAGGCAGAAGTTGTCACTTAACATCAGGTGTCAACAACAGTCCCGTATCCTAGTACCATAAAAAAACCCTACCTCTTAAAATTGCAAGTAAGTTATTATGATTGCTGTCATATTCATACAGATATACTGGATATACTAGATAATAAAAAACGAAAATAGAGACTAAAATCCAAAACCTATAAAAATGCTATAAATTTTCATATCCTAGAACTTGGCATTGGCAGATTAATGTATAAATGTCTTCCGACATTAATAAGCCAAAGAAGAAGAACATGAAGACTTAAATAACCCTTGAAACCTTATAACATGTCCGCGCACTTTGTTTATATAATAACGTCCCCGTAACAACAACAACATTGTAACAAACAAAGCTCAACATGTCAGTGAATTCTTTTAATTTTCATAAATTGTAATTTACTTGAGTTTTGAAGTGTAGAGTTAGTAACAGTTTAGTGTTTGCAACGACACAAGTGTAAGCGAAATGTACAAAGATATGACATTATATACATTCTCCGCTTTTCTAGAATTTGTCTTAGACCGGACACCGATTTAATACTACTTCATTAATCACAGACCAGGGGGCCTAATCCTACCTTTTACAAAACTAACCTAAATCAAAAGTGTTTTGTAATAGGCTTAGAATAATCTTACTAACTATCGTACTCCCACCGACACAAACGGTCGAACATATTACTTCAATACTATTTACGGCGTGTTCCTTTTTAGCCGAAATCGGTCCTAATGCTGCTTTCCAGGAACAACATATATAATGCCCAACCCGAATAGAACACTAACGCAGTTGCACAGTACACGAATGGGGTGTACTATTTGATAATACGTCATCAAAACGTCTATCGTAATCCATTAGTATTTTAAGCTTGCTATATTGACGTGGTGATATCAAATTTAATGATAAAGTTTAAGTATGCCTACTGTAGGGTCCCAGATAAGTAACTGCAACTTAACTCTGATTATTTGATAAAAAGCTTATTTGACATTGACAGGCCGGTTGTCGCAGTTGGTAGAACCCCTGCCTTCTGAGCGGCTGGTCCCGGGTTCGATCCTCGGACAGGTCAAACATTTGTGTGCATGAACATGTCTGTTTAAGCTTTGTCTGGGTGTGTATATGTATATAAGTATGTATATCAGTCATCAGGTTACCATAGTACAGGCTCTGCCTAGTATGGGATCTGAAGATCTTTGTGTGGATGTTGTCCCATATTATATTATTATTATTTCATTATGTTCAAGGATTTCATCCGGTCCTTTACAAAGGCATAAGTGGGGCTGTAGCCAACACTTTGAGGCCTGTTTGGTATAACAAACACAAAGGAGTATAAAAACAGAAAAGATGTTGGATGAAGGGTAACATGGTACGAGTACTTATAACTATTACAACAATAGTTAAAATGGCCAGGCTATTGGTATGAACTTATTAGTGATAAGGGCGAAAGTAGGCTATGGACGAGACTACGGCACCTGCCAATTTCAGTCTCATTTTAAAATATTTAGGCAGGTGGTGACTTGCCACCCACTAAACGGGCCCCCCATAAGAGCCACCATCAATGGTGACAATAGGGGCAACGTTGGTGTGGATGGCTGAAGGGTGTCGAGAGGTGTGCTGCGGTTTCACTAGAGCGCTACTACCGGCGTTATGCCCTTTAACACTTCCACCCTTGGAGCTTTTTGTTACTTGCTCTTGCGTATTATTATTATTATTATATTATGTTATACTCGTATATACATATTAACGTAAATATCCTGAGGATTGACAAATGTACAACCGTGCGAGACCACTGATATGGAAATAAAACATTGAATTTATATGATAAAAGGCAACAAACTAAATTGAACTATGATTGTGGTCATGATATAATACTCTAACCAAGCAAAAACAAACCAAATATTGCTTTTTTATTGGAGTGTTGGGCGTAAAAATTGCACGTACATAGTGCACGCGAAGATGAACATTATTTTAATGATGATTCCTTAAATATTTGTACAATCTCGCATAAAACTGCTCGACTTGCAGTGTCGTGGTTAGGTAAATGTACCTGAAACCCTACCAATGCAACTATACACCAAACATCTATATAGTTCATCCTCTTTTCAATACAACAAAATATATTCCAGCTTTATCGGTGGAACACTTTTGAATACCAAAACTGAATTCTAAAGCGCGTCCTAGATTAGAGTCGACGTTGGGTATGAAATGCAAGAACTTTATTTTCTATCACCATATGAATCTCTTTTGCTTGCACAAACAAGTCATTATGTCGACCTTTGTGTCAACTGTGTGTAAATCCCATCGAATGATTCTATTGCGATGGTAGAGCGTTGAGGTAAAGACATTAACGTTCTACACAAATCTGTTTTGAGCAAATTGATTTATTTTGAGTGCTGTGAAACACATTGTTTTTAATTTCGTTATGGCAATTTAGAATTTGTAATTATGTAACGGAAAGAAGTAAGAAGAGCCCCTACAATTGGGTAGAACTTTTGCAACTATTTGTTTGATTCATAATAAATGTTCTGAAGACCTTTTTAATCTTATTTCTTCTTCAACATTAGAATTTCCGGCCTGGCATAAAAAGGCATGAAAAATGTTTTCTCAAGTAATCATCAGGCATGGCGATTAGCGTATCTTACGGCTTCATTAATGGTCAGTGCTTCTTGATTCCGTAAGTAAATGCTTAAGTAAGTAATGACAAAACCCTATTAAAATTGGATGTATCTTTTACCTCCTTTTCTACCGACTTCCAAAAAAAGGAGGAGGTACTCAATTAGTTTTAAAACTAGCGCTTGGTCCCATTTAAATTTCATCAAATTCGGTTTAGTAGTTTTTGAGTTACACTCCAATATCTGATTTTTACCAAAGTAATAGAGAATGGAAGTCGGTATTAAATTTTACAAATTTGTTACAGCATAATATATTATTCAAAATTCAGACTTGTGTGCAAATGTTATTTTAATAAAACTTCACTTTTGCAATAAGAATGAAAAATTGACGTGTTCTCATTGCTTAAGTAAAGGAAATGGTGACTATCACTCGGCTAAGAATTCTAGCCATTGATATTTCTAACTTAAGGAAATACTAGTCTATAGATTTAATTTGTTGCTTATAAAATACGGCAGTTATATATACGAAATAAGTATCGACGCAAGCACTTTCTTATCACCGGAATCCACGCCGTAGACAGCTTAAATCCATGATCCCGGTTTATATCAAATTATTCCTCATGTTCAACCGCTTTACGTAGAATTCCTAGAGTAGTAGTGACGTTCAGTCGAAACTATTTACCGGTAGAGTTCGGTTCACTGTTTGATCTTGACTCAATCTATTGCCCGTCGAGCAATAGTATTAGAAAAATATGAGTTTCGGAGTTATTAATATTCATTTGTTTTATAAATATAGTAGTATCTTATTTTTTATCTCTATTCCGTACAATTATTTTATAAATTGGAAATTAACTCTTATTTGTCTGTGAGTAAGTACCCTTTTTACGACTAAACGGCATTAATAAGGCAGGCTTGTTGACAGGCAGTTTGACTTATCGATGAAAGTAACATCGTGGTGAAATCCTGAGCATGGTGGTAGTACACTTTCAGCCGTGCGATTCTCTAATGATTCGTCGACGAGATAGTTGACGAGTTCACCGATGTCAAATACTTTATATGATATCGCTCTTGTACATAAGGCTGTTTTTCCAACGTTTCTTGTCATTTGTTTCATGGATGTTGTCAAAGATGCAACGATGTTTGCTCTAAGAAAATCGCACGGCTGGTGACCGTCTGGCTAGCTACCACCCTAAATCGCTAAGCACCTAACGATGTGTTTTCACAGCTATCTTTTGAAGCCAGTCGTCATA
Source organism: Selenia dentaria (assembly GCA_917880725.1). Taxonomy (NCBI): domain Eukaryota; kingdom Metazoa; phylum Arthropoda; class Insecta; order Lepidoptera; family Geometridae; genus Selenia; species Selenia dentaria. Next base: position 980,619 of record OU862896.1, on the reverse strand, counting down.
GACTTTATATCATCATATAAGGTCTATGGTGACTGGCCTTTGACTGTATCTTCACTGACTATAAAGTGCAAAGTTTGAAACACCAATCCATCAAATATATATTAAGATATCTAAACAGATATAGATGAAATTATATAGCATTATAGTTCTGAGTGGCTTGAAAAGTACATTAAAATTAGACAGAATTTGTATCTACTTCTTATTCATACTCACTTCTGTTCAATCGTTTCGACGTTGCGTACAGCAAAATATATATTTTATCATGCTTCTGTTCAAATAAAGGTAACACAATATGTAGACTATTTCTTATCAAAGACTAACAATTTTTTACACAGACAGAAATATATATGTTGAAAATAAGATTTGTGTAACCGATTGCTCTCTAGCAATATTCCAACCCTTTTGCACAGAAACCGTCACGTCACAATCAAAAGAAATATTGTGCTATAAAAGAAAAAACCAGTAAAAAGGTAAAACAAACACGCCCGGGGCGACATCGAACCCTTTCAGAATTGGATATGGGGCGGATTCTTACAGTTTGTGGAATGTCATGAAACTTATGAAGGAGTTCTAGAGGCGAGATACACTTAAGGTGAAGTGGGCTAGTATTACAGTTCGGTGAACTTTAAGTACGATTCAGCTCTTGTTTTTAGGAAAAAAATATATTTATCTAACTTAACTTTACGCTATAGCGTAAAGTTAAGTTTTACTCAAATAAAACCTTGAATAAAAATTAATGTTATTTCATTAACAAGTTCAAGTTATAACATTTTGATATATTTCGTACTAGCTGCGTTTCGCAGTTTCACCCGCGTGGTGAAGCATGATGACATTGATGAATCAAACTAGAGGAATACAGGAATTACCTTTCAAAAATTAAATATAAACATTGTAGTAATCCAAGCTATCTCCATTCCCAATTTCATCCAAAAGCACTGAATACTTTTACAGTGAAGAAGCAACGAAGATACACAAAATTTCGCATTTATCTCAGTAAAAGTATTACCAGTTACATCTAAGCACAATTTTACTAGTACACCGTAGCAAGTCGTAGATCATGCTACGCCGTGCTACGAATAGGATGTAGTTGCTACGATGAAGCGTAACATCTAATAATTAATTTTAATAATACAAAATCGTAGACCGGCGTAGCATGATCTACGTCTGCTACGACGAACAACACGAAGCGAGAGTAGCGTCTGCTACGCACTTTTTACGCTACTTTATTGAAAATATTATTTGCCTAACATACTCGAGTACTTATGAAAGCTGACACAGTTTTAAACAATTGCTAATGAATTTATTCTCAAATTATTTTTAAGTACAACGCTTGTTTTCAAAACTTCTTGAAAATGAACGAAATACCTCGCAAGGATTACCTGGATCCTCTTGGGTTGACGATTAAGATGTTTTAGTTAACTAAGCTACAGAATAATCCTACTTCAATTACAACTATTAAACTATTCACTGGTAATTCTCTGTCTAATTATCATTCTTTAACACTATCAAACAGACCGTGCGACCTCCATCGAAACAGTTATAGAAACCAAAGACTGACTGTGAGAACTTTAGCACCATTATATATATTCGAAAAACCTATTACAGCTACAATTATAGAACAACAGAATTTCGTTGGACAACATCACGAGTGCAATCTAACATATAACAACACTCAATTAGCGCGCACTTTAATAAAGCCACAACAAGAAACATTCGAGAACTAGTATTTATTTAAATCCAATTGAAACGTAGTTTGGTTAGCATTGAAGCAATAGTAGTGGAGCTAGCCTACTTTTTCTTAACCGATCAACGAGGTACAGCAACCCCTGCTGCTGGCACGACTTAGATGGGTGACCGCTATTAGCATCTACTACTGAGCGCTTTAATGCTTCGGAGAGCCCATTCGTTTTTCACAGTCGTAACACTATATCAGACTCCTTCGGGCGGACTGAAAACTTTGACACTACTCTGGCTACTAGCCAGACCAGACCCGCATGGTAGATTATGGTCTAAAACCCAACAGTAAGAACGTTAGAAGACGTTTAAAGAATACTAGAACTTTGTGAATGAGTTCGTCTAGGGTATTCCTGTCACGATACCTTTTTCTACCGTGAATCAGTAATGTTTGCAATACTGTTTTGGTTTGAATGTATACTTTCTAGTGAAATTGCAGCTACAGGAGACTTTAAAACTTAATGGCTCAGAGTTACGTGTGCAGGCAGTTCGTCACTTGTGAGGTTCTGCGGACATCTGTTCTAGACAGAGGTCTTAACATCAGGCGGACTTCGTGGTTGTAGGATTTCCTAATAATATAAAAAAAAACTACTGGACTTATTATATTATGTAGTAGTACATAGGTAGAAAAACTATTAAGACAATAAACTACTCTTATTGAACGGGAAATGACAAGTTTGAATTCATTTAAGGAGACGATATCTCAGAGGTTTTGACGGTTTGACGGAGAGGGTTGGACGAGGTTACGGGCTCTAACCTCGTGCTTCCGGTGAAGGTAACCTTGTCAGGAAATGGGTAGGATATTTCAGAGTTCTTGCTTTACCACCGCGTGTTGACATCTATTACTCTCGAAACTCTGTGACGAAACGAAGTACAATAATATTTTCTCTGCACATCAAATCGTAAGAAATGAGAAAATCTGACTTATTAGGAGGTACATCTATTGTGCAAAAGGCTGACTGGTTGGTATGAACTTATAGCCAGATATTCAACTGGGAAACAATAGTTTGCAAACATTTCTATGTCCCTAACATTGTGAAAGCTACTGTAGCATGTAGAAGTCACTGTAGCATGTGAAATTAATAAGCGATAGAGACTTGAGAACCCATGTCTTAGTGTAATATGCGACACAATAATTCAAGTTTAAGCTCAGTATTACGAGTACTTACTAAAACTAGACACTTCATCTCAGCCGAAGGCCGTCCACTGCTGAACATACGCCTCCCCCACTAGACAATTAATGTCATTATATTTAGGTGATAAATTGTTTGTTAACAATGTACAATCTTGATAGGGGGTTTTCAAGTTTTGTTGTCTTTCAATCTGTGTTATGCCTGTATACATATGTGTGTGTGAATTCCATTAATGAATATTATTTTCTATTATTCTACTACCTAAAACAGTTAGTTATAGTTAGGCGAAGTGCATTGTCGTCCTTATCGTCTCTTGATGACAAAAAAGTAATCCCTATCGCCAAAGATAATTGTGATTGGAGCAGCTGTCCACAACAGCCAGCCATTGTTCAAGGCTTCAAGTGTGAAATTGAACACTACCTATCGATTATATAAAATAAACTACACCAGGTTAGGGATTGTAGCCAATAGAGCAATAGTGTACAGGATTACTGAGTGAGGGCGTGAAGGGCACTGTTGTTAGTCTAGGATGACTAGCGCAGGTCAGTGCCACTAAGTTCTTCAGTTATTACTTCAGAGTAGAATTGCAACTCTTATAGAAAGACGTTGTGCTTGCCATCTGGCGCACCAACTGCCAGTCTTGTCACTTGTAAGTAAAAAAAAGATGTCCTTTTTGGGGGAAAGGAAACGAAAGCCAAGTAGTTAAATCAGTTAAAAAAATTTGAATATTTACTAAGATATTATTATTATTTCTTTTATTGAATTTACATCTCGGATTTCATCCGGTCCTTTACAAAGGCATAAGTGGAGCTGTAGCCAACACTTAGAGGCCTGTTTGGTATAAAAATATAGTGTTGTATAAATTGTAAAAATATATTGTAGTGTTGCATAAACAGCATTTGGTATGAGTGAAATGATATAGCTATTGCAAAAGTTGGTAACATAGTAGGGCTACTGACATGAACTCTTAATTGATAAAGGAAATGGCTATTGACGAGACTACGGCACCTGTCAATTTTAGTCTTATATTAAAATATTTAGGCAGGTGGTGACTTGCCACCCACTAAACGGGCCCCCCATAAGGGCCACCATCAATGGTGACGAAAACGGCAACGATGGCGTGGATGGCTAAAGGGTGTTGAGAGGTGTGCTGCGGTTTTACTAGAACGCTACTACCGGTGTTATGCTATATAAAACTTCCACCCTTGAGCTTTTTGTTTCTTGCTCTTGCGTCTCCACCCCCAGACGGCCAATTAAGGCAAGCTGGGGGTCAGTGGTCTCATTTAGCCCCAGGGAGAATCAGGGTCCACGGTGTCGCCACTCACCGACGGCTCGCCACAAAGCCGCCCTGCGGTATTATTATTATTATGTTAGAAATCACAAACTAAAATAACCCATATCCAATCTTTTTACATTTTCACTAACTTCATCTCAAGCTATATAGTAGTGCTGCTTTACAATGTGATAGTGCATTGCATGAAAACTGCTGTATTCCGTGTCTCGCATTAGAATGTATACGACTGCATTTTGAGTTGTTTATTTGTGTTGTGTTTGCACTTTTTAGTAAATATAAAATTATATAGTTTACAGCTGTTAACACGAGCATTTTTTAACGTTGTAGTACGAGTATTTTCATTTACCATATTTTGTAAGTTAAAAAATCTAGTCTTATGCGAAACTTGTGTCAAATAAAAAATAAAAGGAACTTACCAAGAATATACAGCCAAAATTAAGACAGATTAATTATTGTACGTATTAAAAGGCACAACGTGAATATTTCCGGCAAAAAATGCTCGTTGGAAACAGTACCTTAGTTTTAGGAAATGTATACCTAGATTAAAAGCTAAATACTAACATTGTTTAAACAGTATTTATATGATAATCATGCCTAGATAAACATGTACCTACCAATGTAAATGCCTGTAAATACTTACAGTATAAACTTTGATATTTCACACAATAATCTGATAAATATAAAGTGAAGCGACTGTACACTAATACATATTCAATATTATGTTCAAAGAAGAAACAATACCACTCATTCGAATACAGGTAAGTCAAGTTCTACATGTTTATTTTACACTGATACAGAGACCACTATTACTTTTTTATATTGGTTTAACAAAGTGACTCCCTCTCGCCTGATGGAAAGCGGACATGGAATCAGGAAACTATGATCGTTGCAGCCGAAAGCTGCACTAATCGCCACCCCTATGATGACCTGCGAGATGTTTTTCACGCCCCGCTTGAAAGACCCAGCTGCAAAAAAACTTACTTCGGCAGAGCAATCCATAATTTACTTACACGACAGAGGTAGAAGCTGCCAAACTTTTTCAACATTCTCCATAAAACAAACGGTAGAAAACGCTTAGAGAAGCTATAGGTGTTGAGTGACTTCAGTGTCTCCAATAATACGGCCAGCGCGACTTTGCAGTTTGTCGAGCGCATCCACAAGGTACTTAGCAATTCCGTCCCAGAGGTAGAAACAATATTCAATACAAAGTTTCCCCTGAGTTTTATCCTTAAGAAAAATGTACTTGCTTAATATTGTGAGTGGCATTCTAGAGACAATCTTGTGCATAGATCAGTATAACACAACGATAGCAGCAGTTCATAAAGAAAGAGATGCAAAGACAATGGAATATAACGACAGAGAGAAGAAGAGGTACAGTATCTTCTGTCCCTTACACGGGTGTTTCGATAAATTGTTGAACTTGCGCCCGTTAGGCTTTTCAACATGCAATAATACTCTTTAATTACGCAGAAAGAAAAAGAGCGGTAGGAGGGAAAAATCTCAATAGGTAATAGTAATAATGGAACTCATCCAAGATAAGTTATACTTACAATAGTTTACATATAGTATTCATTATTTCCATGGCCTTAACTATCTCATATCCTAGAGACATGGTTAACATACATGACATGACGTAATGGTTACTTACATTGTGCAGAATGCCTAGCTAGTTTATAAGAAATAAAAAGTAAGATAACAAATATAAATATATTAAATAGATAACGTGACCTGACAAGTTTCACTTTACGGAGTCCTTCTTTCTGTAACGTGACCTGACCAGTTTCACTTTACGGAGTCCTTCTTTCTGTAACGTGACCTGACCAGTTTCACTTTACGGAGTCCTTCTTTCTGTAATGTGACCTGACAAGTTTCACTTTACGGAGTCCTTCTTTCTGTAACGTGACCTGACAAGTTTCACTTTACGGAGTCCTTCTTTCTGTAACGTGACCTGACCAGTTTCACTTTACGGAGTCCTTCTTTCGTTTTTTTTAATTTTTTTTTGTCCCGGGGAATTCCTTTATGGATACCACCTACCACGGGGAGGTAGGTGGTTATGTGGGAGTCCGTATACCCACCAAAACCCCGGGGTGTTCCGTCAGTGCCGCTTTTGGCGGGAACGCGGGACAGTCTTGGATAATTATTCCATACTCCTTGGATTTCTTTTCCGTCCCAAAATTCATTTTCCCTTTTTACGTCTACTGTATTTTTAATGTCTTCCATAATTTTTTTATTTTTAAATGTACCATATTCAGTCAGTATTGAAATAGTTTTTAAATATACAATTATTTGATTATGCAATGAAATGAGGTATGATGTGATTTGAAATTATATTACAGACATCAAACAAGAATGCCTAATGCTCTCAGAAATAAATTCAAAACAATTTACTTAGTCCTTAAGATTAGTTAAAACACAGCCTGTCTATAGAGCTTGAAATTCTATGAACTAATTTAAATAAAGCTAAAGTATGCCACTGAAAAGTGGTTGCGTCGAGTTTGAGAACTCAGAAAGTTTGCTGTAATCTAATTTGGTGAAACCTAGTGATGCTTGGCGAGACAACAACTACTTTTCAAGTATAAGTTGGCACAACAGAGTGGGAGCAGGCTGAAAGTGGGGTAAAGCAGTTTATACTTTATTACTTTATTTCGCAAGCCATTCGAGAGAGTTTTCGTGCAGTTTCGAATCGGTCTGAATTCCGTTCGAGAAACTGTTTTTTTTTCACTAAATATTTCAACGTGTGGTCTCGCTAAGCAGGCGTTAGTGCTTTAAAACTCTTATAATAAACACACCCACACACTCTCACAATTATTCAATAGTTTCATAGAGAACAAACATGCACCACGTGATTAATTCATATTGATTTAACTACAACTAAATTCATCCAGTTCAGGAATTATCTTTCGAAATCAGCGGGAGAGCTCCCCGCAGTACGTTTTCAATTACAATTTTAAACAGATAGTCTATTGCTACACCGGTTGGATGATGGCTGGTTATGATTTAGAACAGAGCTCTTAAGGGAATTGTGTTAATTGAATAGACTATGGTCTTGTTTACTCGCAACTGTGCATAATATAGTTATAATGTGTGCCGTAGGAAATTAAGCTTAAATGTTTTTGTTATAATTTAGTGTGAAATACGTGGGTGCCCAAGATACAAGCCTAGTGCCTAGTTTGGGGCCCATAGTTTAACAGTGTGTTACTCTCAAGAGGCATAAACACAAACATTATACTAATAATATTTAAAATAAATTAGATTTTATGATTGCATGCTTAAAGCTACTTGAAATGTGATATAACTATAATGTGAAATGAACTAATATTTTTATTCCCTTTTTTTCTATTATATGACGGATTTAATCCGGTCCTTTATAAAGGCATAAATAAGTGGGGTTGTAGCCAGTAACACTTAGAGGCCTGTTTGGTATAGCAAATACAATGTAGTATAAAAAACAGAAACTTTTGGATGGACGGTGACATGGTATATCTATTATAAAAATGGGTAAAATGGCAATGCTATATATCAAGCGTGCGTCTGTAAACACGGTTACTGTGTTGCAGTATCCATTTGTTTAAAAATAAAAGAAGCCACAATGGTATAACATAATATAGATAATTCTTTAATTGAATAAAAAAACTGATTGTAAATAGTATAGTCGTTGTCGATAAAAATATTGAAAAATGTCATGAGAAAGATTTTTTCTGTCGTTTTATTTGCGATTTTTTCCTCAAGATACCAGACAGACATTGTGTAATATTATTGTATAAGTCTTTTTTTTAACTCTTAATACTTCATCAGTCGCACGACCCAGACACAATAGACATTTCATTGTTACATTGACAATCGACTGGTGAGGGGAATGCGCTATATTATTTTCAAGTTTGTTTTAGTATTTAGTAACTGAGCGACAAAAATATAGCGTTTTAAGGATTTTTCTTTCTTTGGGCAGCGCCTAAGGCTTCTGACCTTGTGACCTTGTCTTCTAAGCGTGGAGTTCCAGGTTCGATCCCTCGGGAATATTGTGTGATAATGTTAAATAAATAACTGAAATTATAGTTATTACCTAATTTAATTAATTAGAATTATATAGTAGTTAACAAAATACCTCAGTTCGAAAAATTCTACCATTGCTTCATTTTCTCCCTCAATATTAACTATAAAGTAACAATTTACTTATATGACTCATTAGATATGTATGACGAATTATTATTATTTTGTATGCCAGCATTGTCACAAATTGTATTTTAACAGCCATACTCGAACTTGCGTATCACAAATAAAATTTATTAATTTGACTTTGAATACAGGACTTAAAAAAACTTCCTAGCATGGTAAAAAGAGGATATCTTTGAACCGAATTTCCATAATATTAATATAAATAATTATTTGTATTCACCGATCAGTAACCAAAGCCTCCGGAGACATGACAAAGCGCCGAGCGTGCCAAAATTACCTCTAATCACGAAAACCACTTTTTAAATTTTACGAAATAGCCAACTGATATTTTTACATAATATTCAAGAACTGTCGTTTTTTTGTTTGTTTTTTTTCTTTATAAGTGGACACGTACATTTTTACATTTGCCATTGCTTAAGTTAATTATGTTAATACTTACTGTTGCATTAGGTGAGATGTTTATTCAAGTAGTTAGAGTCACGTTCTAGTACTAAATAATACATTACTAAAAGTATCTAAGACGATAGATGAGGAAAACACGAAAATGTTTAACGATTTTGTTATCCTTCTCGAAGCTCTTGCACCATTACAAACACCTAACGGTTAATAATCAACCACTATTACACGTCAAAACTAGAGGACACAAATCTAGGAAAAATAAACAAAAAACTCTGATAACCATTACAGCCGTGCGATTCTCTAATGATTCGTCGTTGTGCTCGTCGACGAGCTCACCGATGTCAAATACTTAGAGATATCGCCCTTGTACACAAGGTTGTTTTGTCATCTGGTTGTTGTTCCACGGATGTTGTCGAAGATGCAACGATGTTTGCTCTTAGAGAATCGCACGGCTGGGCTTTCTCACGCCATCCGTCTATGCCCCTATATACATTGTACTGAATTTTATATATAACTAGCTGGGCCCCACGGTTTTGCCTGCGTGGTGATGGGTGATGATGATAATGATGATGAAAGGTACTTTACAACCTATTCTGAGACCTACTGAATATACACACAAATTTGATAAGAAGCGATAAAGCTGTTTCGGAGGAATTTTGCTACAAACACCGTGACACAAGAATTGCATGTATTAGATTTAGAGATTTTTGTCACCAATCCGTAAACTAATAATTATATATTATTAAAGTTATATTGGTCTAAAATTTATATCACAAAAATGGTCTAGGCAGATACGTATTTAAATTATATTAGCTTTATAATGAGGAGAATAAAATAGTAATATTTCATAGTTAACACTTGTGACAGTTGGTCCGAATAATTCGATTTATGTTGCATTTATTACTTAACTATAGTTATAATTATCTATATTTATAGTTATCTATAGTTATAGTTAACTATAATTGTATATCTACGTATCTATTGATAAATAAAATAAACTTAAACGCACTAAGGCTAATGAGTTTCGTGGATAGCGGACATCTAACAGAAATAAGTCCGACTCGAGGCGATAAACTCCAAGGTAAACAAACACGTTCCACAAATATATGAACTGCGTCTTTCAATCCATACTTGCCTAACTATTTTTAACCGATATCAAAAAAGAAGTAGGTTCTATGTTCGACTATATGTATTTTCTACCGACTTCCAAAAAGGAGGAGGTACTCAATTCAACTGTATTTTTTTTATGTTTGTTGCCTCATAACTTTCGACTGAGTGCACCGATTCTCTAAAATATTTTTTGTTTGAAAGCTAGTGCTTCCTGTGTGGTCTAATTTATATTTATGTATTTTCATCAAATTCGGTCAAGTAGTTTTTGAGTTATACTCCAATAACTGAATAGAATGGAAGTAGGTATTCAATTTTTCAAATTGTTCTTGTTTTATGTATCATTCCCCAAGGGGGACCGCGCGATGCTTTAAGAGCAAACATCTTTGCATCTTTGACAACATCCGTGAAACAAATGATGAGATGACAAGAAACCTTGCAAAAACAACCTTATGTACAAGGCCGATATCTCATAAAGTATTGACATCGGTGAGCTCGGCGACAACGCAGTTGCCCCAATCTAGAAGAAATAATGTAGTCTTTGCAGTGGTGCCTGTCAAGATGTACATATGCTGTAGCGTCCCACCACCATACATGTCACATGGTACCAACTGAGGTCCACATGTAGAGGAACTCACAATATTCGCATGCAACGACGCACGACGCACGAACTCACGTTCAGACACATAAATCTCTTTATTAGTGTCCTAATTGAAATTCACAAGTCGAAGAGGGAGCATTTAGATCGCATGATACAATCTTATCGTTCACTCAAATAATTGTTAGCCGATAAGGATGATGCCTTATTGCGTACACTTAGAACTTATTAAATATTAATTTCAACTTGCGTCCTCCACGCGTACTAGACCCAAAATATATTTACAGATAAACTGGCGAATAAGTAATCCTTATGAGTTTTTTTTCCTAATAAGGTACGGAATTCAAAAACAGTCCATGTCTTAAAAAGACCTTAAACTGTTAAGATGCATATATTATAATATATGCAGTTTATAGTATATTAACTTTCGTTGAATAGTAGTACTTGCTATATTATAGTTGTTTACGCATATTCTAAGTTTTACAATTTTTAACCGTCGGCAACATGTTTTGAAAACTGATTTTGAATAAAGCAGTTTTGTTAGAAATGCGGTAAATATTAAGATTTCTTGGATAAAATAATTTCTAGAAACGAGAGCATTGTTGTAAATATCTACGGTTAAACTTCGATCGAATGCCGTGGGGCGCACAGTACCTCCCCAACTCTACCCGTGGGTGCCGTAGAAACCGGCAAAGGGATGACAATCAGAAGGTGGCAGCAGCACCTTCCCAGTCAAAAACCTCAAAACTGCAAAGTCAAAGTCAACCCGCCTGCTAAGCGTGGCGAGTATTGGCAAAACCCCCCCAATGATTGACACATATGGCCATGACAACCAGGCCCCCAGTCCCCGGCAGCCCCGCTATTCCTGGCTACGGTAGCGGCCACGGTAACGGTGGGGCAGGGGGTGCTAAGAATCCCCGGCAGACGCCTGGCTACCGCCCCAACGACGACTGGCCCTGGTAACAGACAACATACGCACGATGAGGACAGACGAGAAGATCTATGAGCTGGAAGAAGAAATGAGTAGGTTACACTGGGACATCGTGGGGTTATCAGAAGTCCAAAGAGCGGGTGAGGACACGATAACCCTAAAATCAGGTAACCTACTCTACCACCGGGAGGGCGACCAACAGTCCCAAGGTGGTGTCGGGTTTCTCGTCCACAAGTCCCTTACTAACAACATAGTTACGATCGATAGCGTTTCCAATAGGGTCGTATACCTAATACTCAGAGTATCCAAACGATATTCGCTGAAAGTCATTCAGGTGTACGCACCGACTAAGTCGCACCCGGATGATGAGGTGGAGGATATGTATGAGGACATTAGTCGGGCCATACATACCTCTTAAAAGCACTTTCTAGTTGTTATGGGGGACTTCAACGCGAAGTTGGGCAAGAGAAGCGAGGATGAGTTGAAAGTGGGGTAATTTGGTTATGGGCAACTCAACCGTAGGGGACAGAGGTTGGCCGACTTTCTGGAGAAAGAGGGACTCTTAATGATGAACTCTTTCTTTCAGAAGCCACCTCATAGGAAATGGACCTGGCCGAGCCCCGATGATTCCACGAGAAATGAGATTGACTTCATTATGACCACCAAGAGACAAATATTCACTGATGTCTCCGTGATCTACAGGGTGAAAACCGGTAGTGATCACCGAATGGTGAGAGGCACATTGAATATTAATGTCAAACTTGAGAGGTCTCGTCTGTTAAAGTCTGCGCTCCGACCTACTCGTGCCCATATTCAAAACCCCGAGAGCTTTCAACTTGAGCTGTCCAATCGCTTCGATTGCCTTGAAAACATCGCTTCAGTGGACGAGATCAATAACAGGTTAGTAGAAACTGTCTACGCAGTGGGTTCCAAGTACTTAAAAGCCCACCGTACAGATAGGCGACAAAAACTCTCCAACGATACCCTCAACCTCATGGCTGAACGACGCTCCTTAAAACTGCAGTCTTCGGATGATGCTGAAGCATATAGGCTGCTCAATAAACGAATATGGCAGTCCTAGCGACACGACATCCGAATCTTTAATACTAATCGTATTAAAGAGACGATAGACCGGAACAAGTACTATACCACATTCCAAGTAATATAAATAACAAGTCGAAATTAAAATTTAAAAGGCTGGAATGCTGCTCACACAATATAGTGTACTCTTTGATGCTACGTACGATCTTTTGGGATTCAGCGCCTAGTTCATTGACAATTAGGTTGGCATACATTCTTCTAATACCTAGCTGATTTCTCCTGTCTATCGATGATTGACCCTATCTTTACCTTATTCTTCAAGAAGGGTGCCAACACTTAAGAATTACAGACCCATCTTGCTTTTGAGCCATGTTTATAAGCTGTTTTCGAACGTCTCAGTCGAAGGTTTGATGAATTCCATTCTCCGGTACAAGCCGGTTTCTGAAAAGGCTATAGTACCATAGACCACATCCACACGCTACGGCAAGTTATACAGAAGACCGAAGAGTAAAACTTGCCTCTTTGCTTAGCGTTTGTGGACTATGAGAAAGCCTTTGATTCGATCGAGACGTGGGCAGTCCTTGAGTCTCTCCAGCGGTGCCGTATTGACTATCGGTATATTGAAGTGCTGAAGTGTTTGTACAAAAACGCCAATATGTCAGTCCGAGTACAGAAGCAGAGTTCGAAGGCAATTCAACTGCAAAAAGGCGTGAAGCAGGGAGACGTTATATCTCCGAAACTATTCACCGCTGCATTGGAAGACGCCTTCAAGCTCTTGGAATGGCAAGAACTTGGCATCAATATCAACGGCGAGTACATCACTCACCTTCGATTTGCCGACAATATTTTAGTCATGGCAGAATCCATGGAAGACTTCAGTACAATGCTCGAAGGCCTCCATCGAGTTCCCCAACGGGTAGGCCTTAAGATGAACATGGACAATCCGAAAATTATGTCTAATGCCCATGTTGTGCCTACCCCAATATCAGTTGGGAACTCAGTTCTCGAAGTTATTGACGAATACATCTACCTAGGACAGATAGTCAAACTAGGTAGATCCAAATTCGAGAAAGAGGTCAATCGTCGAATCCAACTCGGCTGGGCAGCGTTCCGGAAATTTCGCGAAGTCTTCTCGTCTAAAATACCTCAGTGCCTCAAGACAAGAGTATTCGATCAATGTGTGTTACCAGTGATGACTTATGGCACTGAAACGTGTTTTCTTACTATGGGCCTCATAGATAAGCTCAAAGTCGCACAACGAGAGGGATATGCTCGGGATTTCTCTACGTGATCGAATCAGAAATGAGGAGATCCGTAGAAGAACGAAAGCCACCGACATAGCCCAGAAGATTAGCCAGTTAAATTGGTAGTGGGCAAGGCACATAGCACGCAGAACAGATGGCCGATGGGGACGGAAGGTTCTGGAATGGAGACCACGAACCGGCAGGCGCAGCGTGAGTCGTCCACCGACACGGTGGACAGACGACCTGATAAACGTCGCAGGACGACGTTGGATGCAGGGCGCTTCCAACCGGTCCATTTGTAAAATTATGGGGGAGGCCTATGTTCAGCAGTGGACGTCCTATGGCTGAGATGATGATGATGAAACTTCGATATCGAGTAGCACAAATATAGAGTAGAATGGGGGAGGTAGAGGGGAACCTCCTCCCACTTGCTCCCTAGTTGGAAATGTAGTTTTTTTCCTATTCTTTTAAAGTATAATGAAAAGTTAAGTAAAGAATTTAAGATGAAAAGTATTTTTTAAATATGAAGTGACGATTTTTATCTTCAATTCTTTACTGTCACGTAACTCGAACTCCCTTGATCTTCTGGCTCCCGCACTTAATAAAAACAGTCTAGGGGTAGGGACCACAAGATCAGGTAGAGTCAGGGAGCTCTGTGACGATTTTGTCACTCTACTCGACCTAGCCTATCCAACTTGGGCAATTTGTATTTCACGTGTAACATAATTCAACCTGACCTATTCGGATTTGGAAAAATCAGAATTACGTTCCATTTCATGTATTCGTGAATTTTTCCGGTAATTTCAAAATATAATTTAAAATGTTTTGCTACTCCTCCTGCAGAAGAAAATTTATTATAGGGCTTGGTACGAGCCCTCTTGATCCCCAGATTACCAGTGTACCCAAATGCATGGTACTCGTTATTGAACCCAACCCAACTGCTTACAAAGCAAAATAATGTCAATAATACCGTTCATACTAAACGTTTTTGTTTTTGTATTTTTACACCAAAAACGCCTAAGTACACGTGCACTTTTAAGCCTTTGTAAAGCACCGCATGACATGCGTTAAACAAATGACATATTATCATATAAAAATAATTGACCTAACGAGCGAATTGTCTTAGCTTTAAAAGGCCAAATTCATTTTCAGCTGTCCGTATATTTATTAGCGTGTTTGTTGGTCTTCCTGTACAGGTCGCATTTTTCAACCAATCTTGACGAAACTTGGTATGCATGTTCTACTATTTAATTGATTTTTTGCCCTCAGCGATTTTTGATTGGCGGTGTACTTTTCCTAAGGGGGGAAGTTTGCTGCGGCGCTATTTACCGTCATTATTACACACATTAGGCACCTGACTTTAAAAAAGAATTGATTTCGAACATTGACATTTTGAATATGATCATAATTGGTTATAATCTATATATATATAAAAGAAGATGTTCTGACTGACTGACTGACTGACAGACAACGCACAGCCTAAACCACTGATCGTAGAGACTTGAAATTTGGAAGGTGTATTGTCCTTGATGCGAAGAGGTGTACTAAGAGGGGGTTTTTCGAAATTCTACTCCTAAGACGGTCAAAAGGGTTGAAAAAGTTAGTATGAGACTCCTTTGTTTTTGAACTAATAGTTTGGAATATTTGTATTTGGATAGGTCATTAAAAATAAAAAATGTTGGACTAAAATTGTTTTAGATAGTGTTGGTTTAAGAGGGTGAAATGGAGGGGTGAAAGTTTGAATGGGAAGATTTTTTTATTTCGAACATACAGTGGTGAAAATTAGCATTTGGACAGTTTAAAGTGCTTATTTCAATATTTATCGACAGTGATGACTTAAGGGGGTGAAACTGTAGAGGTCAAATTTCTGTACAATGAAAAATATGCAACTCGTAAAAAAAGAGTCAGAGGATGTAAGGAGTGAAAACTAAGTTCAAATTGTTTGTTTCTCTGTATGTTTGTACGGACTAGTCTCCGAAACTACTGAACCGATTTAAATGAAATTTCGTATGGTGCTAGCTTATATCCCTGATCAACATATAGGACAGTCTTGATCCCGGTAAATTAAAGAGTTCCCGTGGGATAATTGAAAATCTGTAATTACCGTATCCCGCGAGACCACGCGAGCGAAACCGCTGGCGGGTCAGCTAGTTGGTTATAAAGTAGTTTCCGAGACAAGACGTAGACACGTACTGCGAAAAAATGTTGCTTGCTGCGAAGACTATATGCTCGCGAGGTCTACTGTTCGCAGAACTACTAGTTATACCCTCATACGCACAGCCTCGCACTAGGATCTCCTGTGTCGTAGGAAACATAGACACACACATTACACATCACAATCATCCAAAACCCGAGAACAAAAACTTCTGCCTTCTACACAAATACTTACCCCCCGGCCATGTATCGAGCCCAGGATCTTCAAAGGCAGTCACAGTACAAATCAGGCTCAGAGATCGTCTGATACGACAATTCGCTTACTCCTCCTTCTCTTTTTTCCCAGGCAGAAGAAGGCACGAGTCGAACCTCCGAGGGTGAAGACAACGATGGGAGCGAAGTCAACCCTGGATCCTCCAGGGTCCTTTCTGCAGCGACCTCCCGAGAAGAAGATGATGACTCGAGCAACAACGCCAGCAGTGAGAGCAAAAGCCCGGGACAGAGGTATGCTGGCTGATTGTTAGACGTGCTTTTACATTATATATTATGGCTTTTAATATTTATTTATGCAACTGCTAAACGCAGTATGAACCACTATGGTCCCAGTTTCTGAGAGTTATTTATTAATTACCAGCAGGAAATAACGCGGGCTAAAGAGTTGTAATATAAGTAGTCGTAGTTTCGAATGCGACTTCCTTATAATAATGTTTCTTACACGAATGTTTTAATTACTTAATATATGCAGTCTTATGCAAACTCTGTCGTCGCCCATGTCATGAATCCTATGATATGTGCAGAAGCCGCGATATGTTACAAAGATTCAGAGGTTAATAAGTCTTTGAAGTCTGAGATTTTGAGAGAACGAGAAATGTTTTTTTTTTTATTTTTCGTTATTAGCCGGGAAAACAGTTTTAAACCATTTATAACAAAAAAAATTGTACCTACTGGTAAGGATTAAATATTTTAGTTTACACTGTGCAAGTAACCTACAGTTTTCGAACGTATTGTCTTATTTATCTGTGGCATTCTGCGGCATTCTAATATTCAATATATCTGATGTACCGGAAAAATGTACGTATGGACGAATAAAAACCTAAAATCGTGGTTTTCGTGTGTAGCACGAAACACACGAATAGGATTCTAAATTTCACTACATAAAAATATTCACACTGTAGTAGAAAACTACTGAAACGCGCACCGCACTACAAGATACAAACCAAAACCTAAAATATTTAATTTAATATAAATAAAAAAAAGTATTTTTTTTAGTTATTATAATAAATTTTTTATTAGTTAACACGAGGCTTAACCTAAGTTCAGTTCAGTTAACATAAGTTCCTTGTGAGAAAACTTTCATAAAATAACAAGTAAAAAATTCTCCGAGCTCCGTCGTCCGGACTATCATTTGCCTTAGAGCACAGGGCCGAGCCCGAACGTCTGCTTAAGTGTAACGTTATCGTATCGTTGACGTGTACAGTACAAACTATGAGATATCTGTGCCACTATTGTACTAGATAAATGACAGTTTGTACTAAATACGATAACGATGCAATTACGTTACACTTAAGTGTAACGCGATGTAACTTAAGCACGAAAATCTGTTTAAACAGATTTTCGTGCTTGACCACAGTTATACTAGATAAATGATAGTTTGTATTTTTTTAATATAACTTTACGTTACATTTTTCACTTCGTGGTTTCTTTGAGTGATCACCACACTTTTAATACCAGAAATACAAATAGGATAGCTGTACCTAGTTTTAGACTTGCGAAGACTAATAAGTCATTCCTAGGAAATTGTGTGCGTTTTTACAATAAAATCCCAAAGCACATAACTGAGCTCACAGAGGGCAAATTCAAGTTGACTGTAAAAAACGTTTTAATAAAAAAGCTTACTATAAAGTTCGACATTATATAGAAGATAAAGATGCTTGGAATACTCCACTTCTGGCAAGCTGTCTCTCTGCCACCCATAAAATGTAATATTTGTAGTACCTAAGTAGAAACATTGTAAACATCCAAATAAAAATAATGGCCCCGAGTTTCTTGGCGCTTCTTCTCGGTGGGCTCTATATATTTTGGAACGCGGCGGTAGAGTATTTAAAGTACATTTTAATGAAAAGTTGACGTTCATAAGTGCGTCTTTGGTGCCTAAATTGAATAAATGATTTTGACTTTGATTTAGACTTTCGACTTTCACACTAGCAGTTAAATGACAATCACTAAACACTATGCAGACAACTTTCATTTTGCCCATTTATTTATTGATAGGCGTAAAGGTAGTACTCATATCTATACAGTTTTATAAATTTGCAAGTATCCAAACACAGTATGGGGCAACCGCGGTGGCAACGCGTGTTATCGAAATAGTCAATTTACAAAAACTACATAGAGTAAACGCGTTTTCCAGGATACTGAGTCCGCAGCACGAACCATTACGCTTCGTTGAAAAAACTATAAGTTATCTGTGCAACACTCACACTAGATAAGTTATAGTCTGTGCTAAATTCAATGTTTCACTTCAAGGACTTACGACCTATTAACGCAAATGTTCATCTTAGACCCACAGTTATACAAGTACAGCCCACAATTGCAGTTAAGTTTAGGGAAACCCTAACTGGGACTAGGGAATTTTGAGAATCGGTTCTCCCTGTCGAAAGTTATGAGGTAATAAATATAAAAAAAAACAGTCGAGTACCTCCTCCTTTTTGGAAGCCGGTAGAAAATTAAATGCCAACGTAGTCTGCCTGCAGAACACTTCATAACTTCTCAACGTAAGGCAAAGAATGCATTATCCATTATATTGTTACTGCGCTAGGACGGTTGTGCATAATTTGTATACTCATTCGTATTCAGCTCGTTTTCGTATTCGTGAGAAAACGATTCAAAATAATCCCTTTGATAAACTGCTGCATTATATCGAGTTCAATTCCATTTCTTTTAAATTCTAGTTGCAGAAGAAGTGGGAAGTGCCTTCCCGGCTGGATGATTTTAATATCAATAAAAGGAAAGCTAACGCAACATCTAAGCAGCTTTGCGAGGGTTGATTGAAAGATTTTTTATTAGGTACACATTAATATATACTTACCCCCACTAAAAAGGAAATGCAATGGCATAAATAAAAATGACAGTCTATCAAAATTTGAAAATATACTGAATGTCATTATAGGAATAAAATAGTCCAATTTAAAAATAATAATAATAATAATTGTTTATTCAGAGATATTGCACGTACAATATTTGATCAGGTTAGATATAATGTAGACATATAAATAATTATATATCAGTGGGCTAAAAAAAACTGTACATTTTAAGCTAGAGTATCTACCGCTGAACTAGGCTCATCGCCTGTGTTTCAGTATACAGCGCTCCTCCCCTTATATAAGACTGCTACTAGCCTCTACTTTTGTAGTAGTATTTGTATTTTCAATTAATATTACTATAAAATAGAACTCATACAAGTGATTTCTTAAACTACTTTGTGAGACCGTGTCTCTCTTTGAGTAAGTGAATTTATGAGTGTGTGAGTGTGAGAGGGTGTGTGTACCTATCCTTTGTGTGTTTTGTATGGGACGTTTGTGTTAGGCAGTCTACCATATATTGTAACGTTCGTTTTTCGCTCCGTTACACGTTGTCCATTCTAGACACATATTTTCGATTTTAAAATTTGCCAATCCTTAGAGGAAGCTATTCTGGTAACATTTTTATTGCAAGGGTAACACCTTTGGCAACCCAAGGACGCAAATTCTACATTTTTTTGCTTAGATGGTTGGCCACACTGGAGCGTCGTCTTGGCTATGAGAGAGGTCGGCCATTTCGAAGACGCCACTTTCCTGCCAATAGTCGTCATGTGAAGTCGATAATTTTTACTTTTTATTTTAATCCATTCGAATCTGAGTTTGGAGCCGATTTCTCAAGATGTTGAGGCGAAATTTAGAAGCCGCAAGTCAAGGGCTTTACATATTCGACGTGATTTTACCAAAATAATGGAATTTTTGGCGTGTCTGCCATAATCTAAAAAGAAAAACGGTGAGTGCGTTTTCTGTTTAGTCAAAATTACGTGATACTCGAAATTCGGACATTCTTTTAAACGGTGGTTTTGTATTGTTTCAGCCACTGGCGTTTTTTCTTACACGTTTTTTTTATGGAGTTTTTTTACTACACGTTTTGGAGTTATTCTTTCGGATTTTTCTTCCGAATTTACTTTTCACCATGAGTTCACCGTGGGAAGTTGAGGACCGACATCTTGGCATTTCATCGTGCTCTGGAAGGGAAATCTCTTCTCCGCGTCATGATATAAGCACAGGTTTCGTGTCGGAGTAAGGTATTGTCAATTCTTTATCTTACAATCCGCGCTACTTGGCACGTGTAATTATAAAAACATAAAATAATTAATTTCCTTTAAATAAGGGTGCAATAACGATAGTGTGCGATAAAACTAAGATAAGTCACTTTAGCTTACTATAGGAAAGCTTATAAAGCCCCTCAGGCTGTCTACCACTTCAGTATAGCTGCAAAAGTCCTTCAGACCTTGCATAGTTGCTAAGACATTATCAAACTAGTATAAAACTCTTCTAAATTGTAACACTGTGTTCCTTCCTGGAAATAAAAGTTGAACTAAACTAAATGCTTTGCTGCTTATTTCAACTTCTCCCCCGCTTGAAGATTAAAAGTACCGAACCTCTACAGCTGCTATTCCAGGTAAATTTTTGTTTATTTTAATATATATAAATATATAAACTTTTTGTGAGGTGGCTCCAGGCGCCCGAATTTATACTTTTATCAATTTTCTAGATAACTTAGTGAGATTATCACTTTACAGGAGCGCTCACATACATATTTTTTAGACATTACATATACTTACTTAATATAACTTGTAATTGTTTATTTTTTTTACTACAAGGTACTATTCAAAACTTCATTATTTTACCTTGTTGTATTTTACTTTATTTCGGTTGGCTTACATAAACCTTACCCTAACAAACTTTTTATTATTACAATTGGCTTTAGCGTACTGGTACATGAAGCTTAAAATCATATTTTTTCTATTCCATATTTCTCAATATAACTTACAATAAAGTTTTTTTTATTACAATTGGCACCACGAAACAGGGACTTGAAAGGAATGGAACTTTTTTTCATACATAGATAACTATCGTTACTGCATTTCCTTATCTTGATCTGTGTTGCAATCTGTCTTGTACATTTATTGAAATTTAATATATGCTTTATTACAAGACAATACTTTTGTGTGTTATAAATTGCAACATGTTTTCTTGTGCTTTGACAAGATTAATTAAGTCATTTTGATATTGTCTGTTATATCTTATGAAAAAACTGGTAAAGTGTTGTCATGTGTTATATTGTGTTCAGCGATACTGATGTTATGAAGATGTGATATTGTACAGTGGTTTAGACTTATAAATAGTTGAATGTTTTCATGCTATTGTATACTTGGATTTTGGTGAGTTTATAATAACATTATATTGTATAGATGTTTACATTTTGAGGTTAAAATACTTTGTAAATCATTACTGCACCTTTTAAAAGAAAATAACCTTTTCTTAACTTAAATAAATACTAAATCGGGTTTAGAAAGAAAATAATAGTTAAAAACTTTAAAATTCAACTTTAAATAAATAAACCTTTGAATTATTTCAAATATTCAAATAATTTCATAAACATTTTCTTGGAGTTTATTGAGTTCTTACATCTCAGCTGTGTTTTTGCTTTTGGGTTTTTATTGTTTGTGTTAATCATGGATAAACAAACTCAATTTCCATCGTTAGGGGTGAAAGAAAATCAACACTCAGGCGATACAACTTGTACCTTAGAGGAAAATGTTGTACAGGAGGCGGTTAATGTTACTGAGGTTCCAGATCCGTTTGGAAACAACATTACTATTGCTCATAGTTCACCATCTAGTGTACTCCCTTCGACTTTGCCTTCTTTTAATATGTTGAATTCACAACTTAATGAAAACATTAAGAAGAACTTTCCGGCCACTACTAAACTGTTGGACCTGAAAAGGACTAGGATTGTGTTTGATGGTAAGGCTTGTGTTAGAGAATTCATTACTCAGGTCGAAGAATACTTTCTTTATAAAAATTTTGATGAAAATGTTTTGGTTGGTTCTTTTTCTGATCTACTTTCAGATATAGCTTTGAAATGGTTTCGTACTGTACGGATTAGCATTGGATCTTGGCGACAGCTTAAAGAAGCGTTATTGAAACGTTTTGATAAACCAGAATTTGACTATTTTTTGGAATTTGATCTCCGCACTAGGAAACAGAAACCGAATGAATCTCTTCCAGATTACATTACGGAAATTATGGATTTGGCTAGTAGACTTTCTACTCCAATGTTAGAGGCAACTACCATTGATATTATTAAACATAATATGCTGTCAATTTATACACCTTTTGTGTTCGGTAGAAGCATTATATCTCTTGAACAGTTCTTACATCTCGGTAAAGAATTGGAAGTTTTTGCAAATAGGAAGAGTTTGATTACTAACAAACCTCCTAAATTCTATAAGCCTTCAGCACAATTTAATGCAGTTCAAAGCAACAATGATTTAACTTGTTTAAAATGTAAGTCCAAAGGACATAGTTATAAAAATTGCCCTTCTATTCCTGGAATGATTTGTTTTAAGTGTCAAAAAGTTGGTGTGACCATCAAGACTTGTGATGTATGTAATTTGGATAAATCTCACTCTCCGGAGTCAAAAAACTAATTGGACATCGAGCCCTAGTTCATGAGAAAACTAAGCGTGTTTCGATGCATATTAATAAACATTCTCATAAACCTGATGATGTTTCTAGTAGAAAAGAGTTTGATGATTGGTTAGGTTACTTGAAGACTTTCTTCAGTAATTATAGAGCGGCACCTATTCTTTTTGTCAAGAGTGACGACTCTCGTCCTTTCTTGAAATTTAAGGTAAATAATTGTGAATATTCTGGACTTCTGGACAGCGGTTCGAATAGCTGTGTATTAGGTTCAAATAGTCATTTGAAATTTGAGAAACTAGGTTATAAAGTAAAACCTACTTCTAGTTCTGCATATACTGCTGATGGTTCGTCTCAACGTGTCATTGGAACTATTTCTCTGCCTGTCACTTGTGATAAATTGACAAAGAGTGTTAACTTTTTAATAATACCATCTTTTGATATTTCTATTATTTTAGGATTTGATTTTTGGCTTAAATTTGACCTTGCTAAGGAACTATGGAAAAATATAACTTTTGTTAGTAGTAAACACCCACATGTTTGTTCTGTAACTTCTGCACTTGAACTTTCTCCTTCTGAGAAACAAGAATTAAATGAAGTTATTGCTTTGTTTGAAGATATTTCTTATGAAAAGAAAGGCTTAGGCTTGACTCACCTTGTTCAACATAAGATTAGAGTAACTGGTGAACCATTTAAATGTAGGTATTGGCCTTTAAGTCCAGCTAAACAAAAATAACTTTTTGATGAAGCGGAGGTTATGTTAAAGGAAGGAATCATTGAACCTTCTAACTCTCCTTGGTGTTCTCCGGTACTAGCTGTAGAAAAGAAAGATGGCAGTACTAGACTATGTTTGGATTCCAGACGTTTAAATTCTATAACAATTAAGGACTCTTATCCATTACCTTACCCATCTAGGATATTAGATAACCTTAGGGGAGCTAAATTTATATCTACCATTGATTTTTCTAAGGCCTTTTTGCAAATTAGTCTGCATGAGTCCTCGCGTGAACTCACATCTTTTGTAATACCTGGAAAAGGTCTGTACCAATTTGTCCGTATGCCCTATGGATTAACCAACGCTCCTGCCGAGCTACAGAGATTAGTAGATAAACTCTTCGGTCCAGGATTTGATAATGAAGTTTTCTGTTATCTTGACGATGTGATTTGTGTCCATTCAAGCTTTAAAGCTCATATAGAATGCCTGCGGAAGGTCCAAGCCATTATTAGAGATGCTGGTTTGACTGTGAACCTTAAGAAATGTGTATTTTGCAAAGATAGAATCAGATATCTTGGTTATATAGTAGACAGTAGCGGTTTGCATACTGATCCTTCAAAGTTAGAAACTATTAATGATTTTCCACGTCCAGAAACTATAAAACAATTGAGAAGTTTTCTTGGAATGTGTTCATACTATCGTAGATTCATTTGTAAATTTGCTGACATTGCATCTCCTTTGACTAAATTAACAGCTGGTAGTAAAACTAAAAATTCAAAGAGACCACTTGATTGGAACGATGAAGCTGAAACCGCATTTCACAACCTTAAACAGGCTTTAATAACAGCACCTGTTTTACAGTGCCCTGATTTCAAGAAACCTTTCTATTTACATTGCGATGCTAGTTCTGTTGGGATTGGTAGTGTTTTGAGTCAAGAAGAAGATAACGGTGAACAACATCCTGTTGCTTTTTATTCAAGATCACTTAATAAATGCGAACGTAACTACAGCACTACAGAGCGCGAATTGCTTGCAATCTTAGACTCCATAGAACATTTTAGACCTTATATTGAAGGAATGAAATTTACAGTAATTACTGATCATGCTTGTTTAAAATGGCTATTAAAATTGAATAATCCTAGTGGACGATTAGCTCGTTGGGCTGCAAGAATCTCCCAATTTACATTTGATATTATACATAAAAAAGGTAGCTTACATTTGGTACCCGATGCTTTGAGTAGAATTCAAATTAATGTTATAAACTCTCCCATTGTCAATATTATTTCACCAGATGAAGAGATTGAAGATCTTTGGTATAGGAAAGTATTTGTAAATTGTCAGAAATATCCTGTTAAATTTAAAAGCTTTAGAGTAGAGAATAACACTTTGTATAAATATTGTAGGAGTAAATTTGATATAAATAGTAATTTAAATTGGAAAATAGTCATACCTAAAGAACATATCATGGACACTATTAAATCAAACCATGATGATGTAAATTCAGGCCATCTTGGCATTCATAAAACATTAAAGAAAATAAAGCAACATTATTTTTGGAAAGGTATGTTTGGTGATGTACAAAAGTACATTATTTCTTGTGAAACTTGTAAAGCTTATAAACATTCTAATTCTCCTCCTTTTGGAACTATGATTAATCCTAAAAAAGTAGATAAGCCAATGCTTATGCTTTCAGTTGATATTATTGGAATTTTGCCTAGAACTTATTCGGGTCATAAATATATTCTCTCTGTTGTTGACGTTTTTACTGAATATTGTTGGTTATTTCCTATGATTAATGCTACTACTAAAGTAATTAATAAACTTTTTGAGAAAGAAATATTTCTTAAGTTTGGTTGTCCTAAAGTTATAGTATGTGACAACGGAACACAATTTGCTTCCAGACACTTTGTTGAATTTATGAAAGGCTATAATATAACTAAAATATTCTACAACACCTTGTATACACCGCAGAATAACCCAGTTGAAAGATATAATAAGACTGTAGAAACTTGCATATCTTGTTTTGTCAAAGATGATCAACGAACTTGGTCCAAGTTTTTGTCCAATGTTCAATTAGCTTTGAATAATAGTGTAAATCTAGCTACAGATTTTACACCTAATTTCTTAATGTTTGGTAGAGAACTAATTTTTGATGCTTCTTTACATCGTTTTAGTAATTCTTTTGATAATTTAACTCAGTTGGAGATTGGTGAAAGAAATACCTTTGCTCTTGCTTTAAATTCACTTAGTGAGATATATGTTAAAGTTCAGGCTTATCTGTTAAAAGCTTATAAACGGAATGCCCGTTATTATAATGTTGGTAGGAGGGTCATTTCTTTTGATGTTGGAGATATTGTTTGGAGAAGGAGTTTTGTTCAATCTAATGCACCTGCATATTTTTCGGCTAAGTTTGCACCTAAGTTCTTAAAGTGTGAAGTTATTGAAAGAGTTTCAAATAACGTTTATGTTCTGAAGGACTTGAACAAAGGTACTTCAGGCCGTTATCATGTTAAAGATATTATTAAATATTAAAATTACCTTTTTATAACCTATAATTTTGTTCTTGGTTTTGATAATTTAATTGAGTTATTTTACATTTGAAAGTAGATGTATGGACCGTTATTGTAATTTGTATGGTGAAGTATGATAGGGAACTTATTTTATATTATCAATTCTGACTCATAAAATATTTAGAATTCAACTTAGGTCATTTTTGGATTTTGCTATAATAATATACCTGACAACATCAAAAGATCTTAATATTTTTTTACCTTTTTTTCTTTTATGGGAACTAATTTCTTATTTCTCATATAATTTTGTATATTTATAGTTTATAAAGGAACTTAATTATCCTCCTTTTATATAAATATTTTATGCATATAAATATTAACTTAGAGTTATTGCCTTAGGTTAATTGTTCTGTCTATTTAGTAGAACATATTTTGTTAGATGCCGGTTTTAATTTAAGTATATCGGATTTGACACCTTGAGTACTCAACCTTTTTGGACTTTACTTTGGATTAGTGAAATCTTTGAATTTCCGTCCCAATTTTTGATAATTAGTCCTACGCCTTTTGTTAGGATGAACATCAGCAATCTATGGACACTTGTACCTAGATTGATTTCTTTTATATGTCATTGTGTGCGGAAAGTTGGTGGAGTTGTGCCGACCACAGTGGTCATATTTTTTTTTATGCATAGTGCACGGGAAGTCGGTGGTGTTAAGCCGGTCACTATTGCTAAAATTATTTTTTCCTGTTATTTTAAACAGTTATGCGTAGTGCACGGGAAGTCGGTGGTGTTAAGCCGGTCACTATTGCATCATTTCCCTGTTCTTTCAAGCAGTGATTTGGAATAATTTATTTTTCTGTTTTTTTCTAAACAGATATTTAATGCATGGTGCTCGGAAAGTCGGTGGTGGTGTGCCGGTCACTATTGTCATTATTTTTGCATAGTGCACGGAATGTCGGTGGTGTTAAGCCGGTCACTATTGCATCATTTCGCTGTTCCTTCAAACAGTGATTTTCTTTAATTTTGCTTTTCATGCAAAATCTTATTGTTGATTTCTCAACAATTTGTCATCTTTTAACCCGTTTGTGTACTGCATACTTTTACAGTAGAGCACGACGCCGGTGTGAAGTTAAGTGGTTTTTCAAAATTATAAAATCTTAGTCGGCGGCGAAAGCTTAACCGAATTTTAGGCTAGATGAGTAGGAGTCGGAGACGTAGGTGTCTATCTGTACTTCGGAGAATGGTAGAGTAGAGGAGAATGGAGTCGGTGACTAGGGTGTCCAACCGCACTTCTGAGTAAGAGGAAGTTTCAAAATTAAGAAATTTAATCGGCGGCGAAAGCTTAACCGAAGTTTAGGACTGAAGAGTATGAGTCGGTGACGAATGCGTCCAACCGTTACCTCATAGAGTGGTAGAGTAAGGAGATAGTTTGTTAACATCAGTGTTGTAAGAGTCGGTGGCGAAGGTGCCTAATCGTACTCAAGGAAGTTTTATAGGCTTGAAGGTGGGTTTGATGGAAGTTAAGATTTAACTTGCTTTTGTCTAGGTTTATGCTTCTTTTATATATAACTTTGTTATTTTAGTTTGCTGTTTGGCAACTCTTATCCTATGGATTACTATTTTTGTTTTGGTTTTTGGATTTGTTTGTTCCAGCTAAGAGCTTTGTCTTTATTAAGAGACTCCTTAGTTTGGTAGAGTTCTGAATTTTGTTGTCATCCTTTTTGATGAATATTTAGTAGATTTTGGTGGAGGTTGGTTTTTGTCATAAAAGAAAAGTCTTTCTTTTATTTTTTTTTGGGAAGGTATGTAATGTAACGTTCGTTTTTCGCTCCGTTACACGTTGTCCATTCTAGACACATATTTTCGATTTTAAAATTTGCCAATCCTTAGAGGAAGCTATTCTGGTAACATTTTTATTGCAAGGGTAACACCTTTGGCAACCCAAGGACGCAAATTCTACATTTTTTTGCTTAGATGGTTGGCCACACTGGAGCGTCGTCTTGGCTATGAGAGAGGTCGGCCATTTCGAAGACGCCACTTTCCTGCCAATAGTCGTCATGTGAAGTCGATAATTTTTACTTTTTATTTTAATCCATTCGAATCTGAGTTTGGAGCCGATTTCTCAAGATGTTGAGGCGAAATTTAGAAGCCGCAAGTCAAGGGCTTTACATATTCGACGTGATTTTACCAAAATAATGGAATTTTTGGCGTGTCTGCCATAATCTAAAAAGAAAAACGGTGAGTGCGTTTTCTGTTTAGTCAAAATTACGTGATACTCGAAATTCGGACATTCTTTTAAACGGTGGTTTTGTATTGTTTCAGCCACTGGCGTTTTTTCTTACACGTTTTTTTTATGGAGTTTTTTTACTACACGTTTTGGAGTTATTCTTTCGGATTTTTCTTCCGAATTTACTTTTCACCATGAGTTCACCGTGGGAAGTTGAGGACCGACATCTTGGCATTTCATCGTGCTCTGGAAGGGAAATCTCTTCTCCGCGTCATGATATAAGCACAGGTTTCGTGTCGGAGTAAGGTATTGTCAATTCTTTATCTTACAATCCGCGCTACTTGGCACGTGTAATTATAAAAACATAAAATAATTAATTTCCTTTAAATAAGGGTGCAATAACGATAGTGTGCGATAAAACTAAGATAAGTCACTTTAGCTTACTATAGGAAAGCTTATAAAGCCCCTCAGGCTGTCTACCACTTCAGTATAGCTGCAAAAGTCCTTCAGACCTTGCATAGTTGCTAAGACATTATCAAACTAGTATAAAACTCTTCTAAATTGTAACACTGTGTTCCTTCCTGGAAATAAAAGTTGAACTAAACTAAATGCTTTGCTGCTTATTTCAACTTCTCCCCCGCTTGAAGATTAAAAGTACCGAACCTCTACAGCTGCTATTCCAGGTAAATTTTTGTTTATTTTAATATATATAAATATATAAACTTTTTGTGAGGTGGCTCCAGGCGCCCGAACTTATACTTTTATCAATTTTCTAGATAACTTAGTGAGATTATCACTTTACAGGAGCGCTCACATACATATTTTTTAGACATTACATATACTTACTTAATATAACTTGTAATTGTTTATTTTTTTACTACAAGGTACTATTCAAAACTTCATTATTTTACCTTGTTGTATTTTACTTTATTTCGGTTGGCTTACATAAACCTTACCCTAACAAACTTTTTATTATTACAATTGGCTTTAGCGTACTGGTACATGAAGCTTAAAATCATATTTTTTCTATTCCATATTTCTCAATATAACTTACAATAAAGTTTTTAATATTACAATATGTGTGGTAATTCAATTAGGTAATAGAATAAGAACTGAATATACTAGATCACTAGTCTAAGATGCAACATTACGATATTTTATACTTTAGAAACGGGATATTTTATATCGAGAGCTCACAATAAATACAATACATGGTAAATATTCCGTTTCCAAAGTGAAATTATATACATTCTATACTCCTATTATTTCTATTCTATCTTATATTCTGATTCACTAGAATTATCTAGTAAATTCAGAAGTAGTTTCAAGATAGACTGTCACTGCACGATTTAACAATCGTCAGACTGACTATAACAGAGTTTCTCAAACTTAGGGAACCTCGTTCCCTTCAATGGTCCAAACTGTGTAGCATTGCCTTTAAAGAAGAAAATAAGAATAAATATTGAATTTTTAATAAAAAGATGTAAAAAATTTACACAATGAAGATTTGCTGCACACCCCGGACTGCGTTACCGCGTATTGTGCCACAAAAAAGCTACCAAATAGGTATTTAACAGTAGTGCGGGTATTCATGCTTCATCATCATCATCAGCCTGTAGCAGTCCACTGCTGGACATAGGCCTCTCCAATTGCACGCCACTTAGGTCTATCTTGGGCTTCTCGCATCCAGTTTTTGCCAGCCGTCTTGCGCAGATCGTCACTCCACCGTGCCTCAGGACGTCCTACACTACGTTTGCCGAGACGCGGTCTCCACTCTAGAACTCGTTTACCCCAACGGTTGTCGGTTCTACGGCTAATATGGCCAGCCCACTGCCACTTCAGCTTGCTGATCCGGTGGGCTATGTCGATGACCTTGGTTCTCTGACTGATCACTTCATTTCTGATGCGATCCCTCAGAGAAACACCGAGCATAGCCCTTTCCATAGCCCGCTGAGCGACCTTGAGCTTGTGGACCATTCGAGCCGTCAGTGTCCACGTTTCGGCTCCGTATGTCATGACGGGTAGGACGCACTGATTGAAGACTTTCGTCTTCAGGCACTGTGGAATCGGCGAAGTAAGGACTCGACGTAGCTTCCCAAACGCTGCCCAGCCCAGCCGAATTCTTCTATTCACCTCGTTCTCAAAGTTGTTTTTTCCCAACTGCAATGTCTGCCCAAGGTACACATATTTTTGAACAACTTTGAGAACGGCGCCATGTATCGCAATCGGTTCCGGTAGAACATGTTCGTTGAACATGACCTTGGTTTTGTCCAAGTTCATCCGTAGGCCGATGCGTATAGAAGAGTCAGCCAGGTCATTCAGCATCTGTTGCAGGTCCTGCAGCGTCTCTGCCACGATGACGATATCGTCAGCAAATCGCAAGTGAGAGATGTATTCGCCGTTGATATTAATGCCACGTCCTTTCCAGTTCAGCGTCTTGAACATATCCTCCATTGCATTTGAAAACAATTTCGGGGAAATAACGTCCCCTTGTCTCACTCCTCGATGCAACGGTATGGGACTTGTTTGCTGATTCTGTACTTGGACGGACATGGTGGCGGTTTCGTAAAGACATCTCATCACTTGGATGTATCGCCAATCTATCTGGCAACGCTGCAGGGACTCCAGAACAGACCAGATTTCAACCGAGTCAAAGGCCTTCTCATAGTCCACGAATGCTAGACACAGGGGCTGATTATATTCTTCGGTCTTCTGTATAATCTGCCGCACTGTGTGAATGTGGTCTATGGTGCCGTATCCGCTCCGAAACCCAGCCTGTTCCGGTGGTTGGAATTCGTCGAGTCTACGCGCAAGACGGTTCGTGATCACTCTTGAAAACAGCTTATAGACGTGGCTTAGAAGGGATATGGGTCGATAGTTCTTCAGCAGGGTCTTATCTCCCTTTTTGAAGAACAGGACGACCATACTCCTACTCCACGCCTCTGGAGTTCTCCCTTCGAACAGGACAGTGTTAAAAAGCTTCTGGAGCTCCCTCAGTACGGGTTTACCTCCTGCTTTTAGTAGCTCTGTTGTAACGCCATCCTCTCCAGGGGCTTTTCCATTTTTAAGCTGTCCAAGAGCGATCTCGATTTCGCCAATACTGACTTCTGGCAAGTCTTCGGTGAAATGGCGTGTTAACGTGGCTCTAGGATCATTTTCGGGATCAGGTCGAGATGCATGCGATGCGTATAATCGGCCATAAAAGTTCTCCACTTCCGAAAGGACTGCCGGCTTCGAAGCAACGACTTCTCCACTAGCTGTGGTCAACTTCGTCAGGTGGCTTCTTCCAAGAGATTGAACGAACACCTTTGACCCCCGATTCTGCTCGATCGCTCTTTCGATCGAAAGAGTATTGAAGCACCGGAGGTCGTGTCGTACGTTCTTGTTGATCTCTCGGTTTAGAGTCCGCTTTTCTGACGAAGTGATGGGTGGGTTTTCACGTCGTTCCTTCATTAGCCCCAAAGTCTTTTCTGAAAGCTTGGACTTCTTGCCCTTACGCTGCATGTAACAAAATCTCGTACCTTCTTCCCTGAGGACCCGAGTCACATTTTCGAGGTTCTGGTTTACGTCTGTGGTGGTTTCCACGGCAGCGAATTGGTTCTCCAGGTTTAGCTGGAATGTTTCAGATCCTGCAATGGTTTGGAGCAGTGTTGGTCGGAGCCTGGACTTCATCAGACGGACACGTTGCGCCTTGAAGTTGATATTCAGAGAGCCTCGGACAAGTCGGTGATCGCTACCGGTATTGAACCTGTTGATCACGGAGACATCTCTAAATATGTGCCTTTTATTCGTCATGATGAAGTCAATCTCATTTTTAGTCCTAGTGTCGGGGCTTAGCCACGTCCACTTCCTTTGGGGCTGTTTCTTAAAGAAGGAGTTCATCAAGAAGAGCCCCTCCCGTTCGAGGAAGTTGACGAGCATTTGCCCCCTATGATTTCTGCGTCCAAAGCCATGGCATCCTACTACCGATTCGCCGAAATTCTGTACTCCCACTTTAGCGTTAAAGTCCCCCATGACAACGGTGTACTGGGTCTTTGTAGTGAAGTGGAGGGCCCTCGATATGTCATCGAACATATCCTCCACTTCATCGTCCGAGTGTGTCGAGGTCGGTGCGTACACTTGCACCACCTTGAGGCTATACCTCTCGGTGAGCTTTACAATAAGGTACGCTACCCTGTTCGACACACTGGACACTTCCACAACGTTGTCAGAAAGGGTCTTGTTTACCAGAAACCCAACGCCACCTTGGGATTGTTGGTCTCCCTCTCGGAAGTACATAAGGTGGCCCGATTCTAGGGTTAAGGTGTCCTCCCCCTCTCTTCGGACTTCACTCAACCCCAGTATGTGCCACCTAATTTTCCCAAGTTCCACCTCTAGTTGGGCCAGATGCGAGTCAAGCCTTAACGTGCGTCCGTTATACGTCGCCAGGGTCAGTTGTTTGTGGTGGCCTCCCGTAGCCCGGAGATTCTTAGCACCCCTCGCCCCGCCGTTACCATGGTCGCCACCATGACCAGGCATAGCAGGGCCGCCGGGAACTAGGGGCCGTGACTTTTTGTTGTCCTGCATTGGAGGAGTTTGCCCGTAATCGCCACGCTGGGCAGGCGGGTTGGCGATCGCAGGGCGTAGCTTCTCGCACCGGTGACGCTGCTGCCCGTCACCAGCCTGTTGCATTAAGCGACGCCTGTTGGGATGGGTATACCGCCATCGGTCGGTTGTCAGAGCCTCGTTCGTCGATCAGCAGGATGCACCGCGTGCAGGTGAGGTTGACTTGGGTCAAAAGATGTTGGCTTGCCCCTTAAATTCATGCTTATCACTCGTGAAAAAAACATAATGAAGGAAGTACAGTTAGAACAACGAACACGGCTCTTATCGTGTAGTATGCAAATGGGCGAAGTTGTTGATAGAAAGAGATGCAGTGCATACAAACAGTCCTCTTATTAAGAAAAGTTTTTATTTTAAGTATACATTTTATATATAACCCTCCTGTTTTATGATAGTTTCGTAAACGGCGGCAACAAGCCCGCCCCCTGCTGTTGAAGTTAACCAGACTTCATGTGCAGCCCAATTCCACTTTAAACTTATGGTATAGCAAGAAACACATATCGATTCTGTGATTTGCTTAATAAAATTCCACGTACCATAACATAAATCCCTAACGTGGGTCTGCAAACCCCACTTTGAGAAACCCTGTCTATAGCAAATAGAGCTGATCAATAAAGTGCAGCCAGTCTGTGGAATTCTTCGAACGGATAATAATAACCTCTGCTTGAATTATTCATGACTGCATTTGATAGCTCTGGAAATCGATTTTATATTTGCGTAGTGGTATAATGAGTTTGATTTGAGTTATCTTTTAGGGATTAAAAATATAAAAAATATAAAGATATGCGGCCAGTTCGTTAGAAACTCCACGCAATGGTGATTTAGTCGGTGTTTTTGTTTTGTAAAATTAATTTCAAATATTGTTATTTTATTTTTAAACTTTAATTAGGCTATGACTTGTAAATAACTTAGTATCTGTGTGTAAAGTTAAATTAAAAAAAAATTTAAAGTAACAAATATATATATAAAAATAATATAATTAATAAATAAAAAAAAATGCATCCTGATTAATCAACGCAGAGCCAAAACTACTGAATCTACATACTTGAAATTTTGGCAGTCAATAAATAAATAAACGTTTATTGCCACAAAAACATTCATAAAACAACACGAAATATGTTTTGTTAAGCAATAGGGGTAGTGCTCAGCACTGTGCTGCGTAGACACTTAGTCTATGCAAGGCTGATTTTCAACATACTCCTTTTTCTCAAACAAAGGTGTTACTCGAGGAATATTAGCGTAGCTGGTTAGAATGATCATTCAGTAAAATCCGTCCTTAACTGACTTTTACCGAATGACAATTTAATATAATTCCTATTTAACAGCTGAGATATTGAATACTTATTTTATACAGCATCTGATTATGTACACAACGTCTGCCTTGTGACGAGGCTAGAATCATTAGATTGCCTATCTATTCACAACACTTTGCAAATTGCTTTTACTGAAAGCAAAATTATTGTTTTACTTGCAACAGTGGGACACTTAAATTACAAATGATAGTGATATATATATATATATATATATGATTTATGTATATATATCATATGATATATGTATATTTATATATATCATATGATATATGATTGTAAAAACATCTATATAAAAAGAATGGCCCCGAGTTTCTTGCCACTTCTTCTCGGTTGGCTCTATGTATTTTGGAACGCGGCGGTAAGCTTTAAAGTACATTATAATGAAAAATTGACGTTCATAAGTGCTTCTTTGATGCCTTAATTGAATAAATGATTTTGACTTTGACTTTGACTTTGACTTTGACTTTGATAACAAAAAAAATGTTAAGTCTAACAAACAGATGCATGATTTGGCATGACAGGGTTTGAGGTGTAGTTTTGTGTGGGTGACTATGCGGGTCTGTACCTGCGAGTATATCATAGGAGATGGAATGCTATTCCAAATTTTCCAAGCGCTATATTTGAAGTAACCTTTGAATTTAAATTAAAGTACTATAAACGGATTAAATCACGTCTGACAGTCTACCCGTGACCATGTTCACTGAAAAGTGTTCGAGACGTCGGAATACAATAATATCAAATTAGACGATTTAATCCTTTTTAAGTTGTTTAATTTCAATGTTAAAGAATTGCGAAACCCTTCTATTTTTTTTCCCCGGGTAAATCTTTTATAGATACCACCGCCCCCGGGGGAGCACGGTGGTTATGTGGGAGTCCGTATACCCATTAAAAACCCGGGGTGTTCCTCCAAGCGCCTTTATGTCGAGACTACAGGAACGTTTTGGCAATCGTCTGCGGTAAGAATTGCGAAACCCTAAAACAACGCTAACAAAGTTAACGCTCTTGTGTTTAGGAAGAGAAAGCATAGAAGAGATTTAGCACGTGTATTTTACGTATGTGTTTTATCCATATCAGTTTCTCAAAAATTGAAATAAAGTGCATCAACTAATGTGTGCAATATAAGTTTTTAAACTGACATGGTCACTAAAGGAAGAATTATTTTTACAAACGGGATATTTACCATGTATTGTATTTATAGTGAGCTCTCGATAATTCGGCACAGTTGCATGCGCCATGTTCACAATTAAAAACTTGCAGTTTTACTCGTGAACATGGCGCATGCAACTGCGCTGAAAAATCGAGAGCTCACTATAAATACAATAGTAAATATCTAATAATTCTAACGTTAATTAATGTGTGTAATATTACCACATGGGTAGTAAGTATCAATATCCATTCAGGCGATCTTTGAAAAAATCATCAGTGAATCATCAAGTGGTACTCAAAAACCGTACATAGGTACGTGTACAATCAATGTAGATTACTTGCAGTTTACTCTATATTCTGAGCCAAACCTTAATGTTTATGTTAAATTACTACGTGTTAATCTGTCTGAATCAGTAGGTCTACCATAAGTTTACAACATTGACTCCAATCGACACTCGATATCGACTGCCGCAAAAAATGTATGAGAAAAAGAACAGTGCCACCTTGCGGTCAATTGTATAACTTAAATTGAAAGCAAGTACGCCAATCTCAAGCTTAATAGGTAGGCGAGGTCGAGTATCGACTATAGATGACATTTACGTTGCCAACTCATGGTAGAGCCACAGCAAGCCTTTTGTAAACATGATGCGAACAGATGAAAGCAATTTACCAAAAAATACTAATACTTAATAGAGGTTTCATACAACGAACGAGGTTTTTCAACGTTTAAATATTTTTGATCTGTTTTAAAAATGGTAATACATAGTTACAAGTGTCAAACTTGGTATGATCATAATGCAAACTCTGTCGCTATCATCTTCTCAGCTAAAGGATATCTGTTGCTGAACATAAGCCTCATCATGTGTGTTCATGCCTCCCGCGGCACAGGATATCTTATTGCATGGAGCGTGTAAACGTTATTTAATTATTTATGGCAATGAAACCATTTTCCCAAATATGATGTCATTATATAAAGTGGTATCTAGTACAGAATATAATTAAGATATCCCATCGAGCAACAAATTCACTAGAGATGCACAAAACTTGAACATAAATATTGTGTTATCTACGAGCTTTGTTGTTTTTATATTGAAATAAGTAAGTATATTAAAAGAAATAATTGTGAAGTTATATAAATATACATATTTATATACAATGTATACATTAGACTAATATTTAAAAACCTTAGACTTAGTTTTAATGGGATTTATTTATTACTATATAAAAACCAGAAGAGACGCTAACAACTTAGAAATGCTCATTGTTGTGGGTCACGTGGAAGGAAAAAAGAGTCGTGGAAGATCTCCCACCAGGTGGACTGACGTTGTCAAAAAGATAATAGGGTAGTTGACACAGTCAAAAATAAATTACAATGTAATGTAAACTTAACGGTGGTTGGAGAATCATAGTTAACTGCAAGAAAAATAGATTCTTCATAAGAGACAAAGTAATTTGGTATTTATGTAATATAATTAAGTATATTGCCAATTATTGTTATAGCGTAGATTTTTAGCCGTAGTATATAAGTTCATGCCCACCCACCAGTCAATCGAGATCCCAGTTTTATACAGGGTGACTGGTTGAACACTTTACATATTGATATATAGTGCTCAGTACTCGATTCTCGTTCTAATTAAGAAAAAAAAAATAGGTGCCTAATATTTACCTAATTTAACTTTAATTGTCTACTCAAAACAATAAACATGGTCACTCGCGGCGCGCGTGTAGTAATAAAAGCGCGGCGCGGCCGGGCGGGCGGCCGACGATCGCGGCATCCTTTGGCGGCGCGGGCGGCGCGGCCCTTTGGGTCATTAACCCCATTCGGACGCAGCTTGATTCCTTTGAACGCGGCGCGGCGCTTTGGGTCATTAACCCCGTTCGGACGGTGTCCATAATTTTCGAGTTATAGCACATTCATAGAATGAAGGTTTCCTCTGTAGTTTAACGGTATTTTTTTAATTTTATTTTTTTAAACGTTTCATGTGACAATGAATTATCATCTCCTTGTTTATGTAAAGTGTTCAACCAGTCAGTCTGTATAAGACCGTGTAGCATAGAAAGATCAAGCTGCCACCTTAACGGACGGATCACGATAAAAAGCTTATAGTTGGGAGCTCTGGGCTCTATTCTAATTTCTATCCATATATCAAATGTCATCGAAACATGTGCAGTAGTTTTTAGGGTTAAACTATAGTCGCCCGGTACCCGCGGGGAGGGGGGAGGGGGGCGGAGGGGGGGGGGGGGGAGGGGGTGAAGCCCCCCCTGCATCCCCCCCCCCGCCGGAGGCCTTTAGTTTTTGAGTAATAATTTTTTTAGTACTTAACCTCACTTTCGGCTATATCAGTATTTTTTACCTATTTTTTGTTTCACACCTAATCTATTAAGGCGGTTCGCTTCTGGCACATCGCCGGCCACTGCCGCGGCACGCTCGCTTCGCTCGCTCGGCTCGTACGTTGTTTGTCATGTTCTAACCTAACCTAACCTATTTTTTGTTTCACACCTAATCTATCAAGGCGGTTCACTTAACATTGTATTATATAACAACAATAACATATCCAGTCCGTCTCAGAGTTATGTTGATAGATGAGAAAAACTTAATGTTAAAGGGCTAGGAGAGACACAATTAAACAAACATTTTAATACATTACTTGTTTATTTCATAAACATGTTTAATTGCTTTCATTAAATGTACAAAAGAGTCTCTTTTATATTTATACACGTCTCTTCGCCACAAATATTCAACAATTATATCACTAAAGTTTTCTGGGTTGTTATAATTTTGTTTTTTGAAAAACTTCTTCACTGCTCGCCACTGGGATTCTATTCTTTGGGTGTGGATTCCATCTTTACCCACAAATGGGTTCTCTGGGTCTGAATGATTCACTTTTTTGTGTATGTATCCATATTCAGACAGACAATCGTATGCCCGCCAACAATCGGTGTGGATTGTTGTTCCAGGTAAAACATGCTTTTGAATTAAAGGTATGAGAGTATCAGCATCTCTTTTATTGTCCGGGCATACTTCCAATCTTAAGTCTTCAGACCCATCTTCTATTAATCCCAGCACCCAGTGGCCTTCAATGTGACGTCCTTTGTTATATTTCCTTTTTCCAAATTTACTTTCGTCTATTTGCACTATTTTCCCACAGCCTCCAATTTTACCGCTGTAAAGATTTTGTTTTTCCAAATAAAATATCACAACTACTTCTCTGCAGTAATTAAACCAATCGGCTATAGTATTTGGGCTTAAACATTGCTTCCTTTCTTTTTATAAGGGTCTTCGTGAATTGTTTGGTCGTAGGTCCATCCTTGTGAGTATGCATATATAAGATAGTAAACATGCATTATGTCGATAGCAATATTTTCGAAAAATGTGCCAATTCTGCGAGAGATCTTGGCACCGCTGCCCGATTTAGATTTGCATGATCTTTTTGAGCACACAAATGTACCAAAACTTGTGCATCCGCATGAGTATGACACTTTCATGGATGTCCTGTGGGTTCGACACCGTTTCTCAGTTGGTATGAGACCTTGGTCTTCACTATATTTGATGCATTGGTCTTTAGTGCCCAATTTTCGCACAACGTCAGTTAAATTCCAATGATCAATCACTTCAGTGACGCAAAGTTTTCGTTTGGTTATAAGCTCGTTGTCGTCGTCGTCATTACTCGAAGAAGGTCCGGCGACAGGTTCAACGGGCAGATCAGGAGCCGAAGAAGGTCCGGCTACAGGCTCGACGGGCAGATCAGGAGCCGAAGAAGGTCCGGCAACAGGTTCGACGGGCAGATCAGGAGCCGAAACCGCGTCCGCTTCGGGTATTGTACTGTAATACTCCATTACAGCCAAGTGCAGTCCAGTTTTCAAGCCAAGTTCAAGTCGTAGAGCAATCCAAACAAATCCGGTAAGCAAGCCAAGTTTCAAGTCGTCGCGCAATCGAAGGAAGTCCAGGGAAAAAGCCAAAGTCGTAATAAAAATCGAAAAACAAGAGAGCACACATTCACGAAACTACGAGAGAAACGGAATGAATGGATGACAGTCCATCTGTCAGTAAGACAAAATGGCACCTTTTTTTTTTCTTACGTTTAACGATAACGATACGTTTCGTTTAACTCAGTTTGACAACTTAATTTGACAACTTAATATTGTACCATTTTCTCAACATTGCGTTCCATTTCACTTTTTTTTATCAAATTTTAATTTAATCATAATTAATTTAAACTACGTTTCCGGCAAAAAAAAATTGCTGGAAGGGCTTCAGGTGGACCCCAATGATACCCCTAAACTCGCACCTTCATCAAAATCAGGTACCGGACGGCTATAGCCAACCCGTTAATTTTTACAATTGTATCCGGCACCGTACCTAACTACATAATAAATCTATAACTATAATACGAGTTCGTAAAGCAAAACACAGATTATCTTATTCCAATGACCTTTAATATAACGTCTGATAGGTATTTTGGTAATAATATAATATCTCTCTAGTAAAATCGTTATTTCATAAAAAAATGCACATCAAATGCTATTATTGTGCAAAATAAACTACCTAATAGATCTATCTCTCTAATGCGAGTTCGTAAAGCAAAACACAGATTTGATATTTTTTTATAACTTTATACTAACGAATATTACAGGGTTAAGGTATTATTTAGCCACCTTGTGACTTATTTTAAATAGGAGCTTGTTATTATGTTAAAACGTATGAAAAATAATATTCTGAAATTCTGGGGTCTGTGTCGCCTAAATCGATCACTTTTCATGTACCCGAAATTAAATTTGAATACTTAGTGTTCTATTGTTTATTGAAGGGTAAAATTTTGTTTAAGCCGCGTTCTTAAAGCATTTTTATGATAGACTAGGTATCACGTTACAAGTTTCTGGAGTAAAATTTTACGGTGCTGGCGTCTTTCATATCAAAATATACTTGCAGCCAAAATAATAGGCGCTGAAAATGTCATTTGGACGACTTCACTTAGGAAATAAAATAAAACCCGTTGTTTAGCCACTTTCTTTCCTATGTTGGTTTAAAACTTGATTGCATAGCAATATCCAGCAATGATAACTTTACCGTAATTTGGGGTTCTAGGTAGTTTAAATATCTCAAACACTTATAATTTATTTTTTAATTATTTTTTTTTGTCACTCTGTGTTACATTAGGGGTTTAATATTTATATTATAATTTAGCCTCTTGTGAATAATAATTGATATTAGTTCAGTTATAATGTATTTGAGCAGCTGGTCTAACCTTGTAATTTTGATAACATAATTTACCTCTTTAATTTAGTCGGGTTATTGGCTGCAAAACTTTGGCTGCCGAATTCACACCTGTAATAAAAACTTAGTTATTTTAGTTAAGAGTTCTTTAAAAAAATATTTAAAAAATATGCTAGGTGTGTATTTTGGTGTCCTGATTAATTTAACTTACAATAAAAAAAGTTTTACAACCCTATTAAGGCAAATGTACCAACTGCTATGAGACAAGCCGAGTACTGCAATACTTGGAGGAACGTACTCCAGAAGGCCGTTCATGTTGGTCACGACCCTCAGTCATGAGGAATCGATCAAGAAGGTATAAACACATTTATTGTTAGACAAACAAATACGACTGACCCATATGTAAACACTAATGTTAGTCAACCCATTTTTATGCTATTATTCGACAAGTTGTATAAATAATTTGTACAATATCATTGTATGCGGTGACTTCAATATTGATATTTTGGTAGATTCAACTGATAAAACTAATCTTATCTCTTTGTTTAAATCTTTTAATTTGAACTTTTTGTTCAGTGAGCCAACTAGAGTAACCGACTCTTCATCCCTTCACCTGCATTGATAATATTTTTTCAAACTGTAAGACTACAGAAAAATCAGTAATGGTGGAAGTTAGATCAGACCACAATGGCCTCGCTATCAAATTTGAAATCGGGAGAACTAAGAAAAATACCATTATCGAACATAGGCCGCTAACAAAAGGTAAACTAGAAAAGCTTAAACAAAACATAGAGTTGAAACTTAATCTGGTGGAATTCACTTCTGAAGATCCACATGACATTTATAGTACATTATTTTCATTAGTACGTACAGAATTTAATGAAATCTGTCCGAAGAAAAAACTGCAGCTCAACGGTAGGTTACAATTTGGTGACTGGTCAACTAGAGGTATTCGAAAAAGTAGAGACATAATGTTTGAGCTATATCACAAAAAATCTTTAACTTCTAGTAAAGATTTTCATGATTACGTAAGAAATTACTCAAAAGTTTTTAAGTCAGTATGCAAACGCGCAAAAGCTTTGTTTATAAGGGATAAAATTCGAAAATCTAATGACAAAATTAAAACAGTTTGGAAAACTATTAATACAGAGACCGGCAAAAGTAAATCTTTTAATTCAGAATATGTGCTAGAAATAGATAACCAAAAAGTTTCAGACCCAAGTCATGTTGCGAATTCATTTGAAAATTTATTTTCTAACATACCACTAGAAGTCACCAAATCTCTTGATTCTTGCCCTTGTGTTGCAGTGGGCTTTCTGAAAGACAACTTCCCGCTCCAAATTCCTGAGTTTAGGTTCCGACATATATCTACATTTGAAATAATAAAAACATTTAAAAGTTTAAACGTTAAAGCAACAGAGGATTTATGGGGATTATCCGTAAAAATGCTAGAGTCAATAATAGAAGTTATAGCGCCACATTTGATGATCATATTTAATTTATGTATTGATAGAGGTACATTTCCTGACCTAATGAAAATGAGTAAAATCACCCCTATTTTTAAATCAGGTAGTAAGGCCGACCCCTCAAACTATAGACCGGTCTCTGTGCTTCCGGCTTTGAGCAAAATATTCGAAAAGATAATGCTTCAACAACTCTTGTCTCATTTTAATGAACATACGATTTTACACGAAAATCAGTTCGGTTTCACGAAAAGCAGATCAACAACAGATGCAGGAGTCCAGTTAGTCAAGCATGTGCTGGAGGCTTGGGAGAGCTCACAGGATGCCATTGGCGTATTTTGTGATCTCTCCAAAGCTTTCGACTGTGTAGAGCACCGCACTCTAATTTATAAGCTACACCACTATGGAATTCGTGGAGCTGCTCTGAATCTTGTAGAATCATACTTATCTGATAGGCAGCAAAAAGTTGGCATTAATGGCGTGACATCTTCTGGATCTTTGGTCAGAATGGGGGTTCCACAGAGGTCGATCTTGGGTCCGTTCTTATTCTTAGCATATATCAATGACTTACCACATATGGTTGAGGGCCTTGCTGACATAGTTCTTTTTGCGGATGATACTTCTCTGATTTTTAAAGTAGATAGGAAAGATAGAGAACTTAGTCAAGTCAACAACGCGTTAACTATTGTTTCACATTGGTTTGCCGCAAACAACCTTCTTCTCAACGCAAAGAAAACGAAATGTTTAAAATTTTCCATGCCTAATGTAAGACATATAGAGCCAAACGTATTACTCGACGGAAATAAATTGAAAATTGACAAGGCAATAGTCTTTCTAGGTATTAGCATAGACTCTAAATTCGATGGGGTCCTCATATTGATGCACTATCTGGAAGACTGAGCTCAGCTGCATATGCGGTTCATAAAATTAGGCAATTGACAGATATAGCTACTGCTCGACTGGTCTACTTTGCTTACTTCCACAGCATAATGTCATATGGTATCCTGCTGTGGGGGTCAGCGGCGGACACAGAGACAGTTTTTATATTGCAAAAGCGGGCAGTTCGAGCCATCTACGAAATGGATCCCCGCGAATCCTTAAGACAAATGTTCAAAGAAATTGACATATTAACTCTTCCATCTTTGTATATCCTAGAAAATATAATGTACGTTCGTAAAAATATAAAGAAGTTTAGAATAAATAGTGATATGCATAATATTAATACTAGAAATAAGGATAGGATAGCTGTATCTAAATTTAGACTCACGAAAACTAAAAATAAGTCCTTCTTAGGCAATTGTGTACGTTTCTATAATAAAATCCCGAAAGACATTACTGAGCTCACTGAAGGGAAATTCAAGTTACGTGTCAAAAATATACTAATGAAAAAAGCCAATAAATAAATTGAGTCACTACTTAGAAGACAAAGATGCCTGGAAGCTTTCCACTTCTGCCTAGTAGCCAACTATTGAATAAATTTGTTATTTTAATACTACTCATATGTAACCTCAATGTACAAAGACTTGAAAAAATAATGGCCCACGAGTTTCTTGCTGCTTCTTCTCGGCGGTGGTTCTTTTCCGAAGACAGCGGTAGAATCATTTAAAAATTTTGACGTTCATAAGAGTGTCTATGATGCCTAAACTGAATAAATAATTTTTGAATTTTGAATACGTTTAAGTAAAC
Organism: Selenia dentaria; assembly: GCA_917880725.1. Lineage (NCBI taxonomy): Eukaryota > Metazoa > Arthropoda > Insecta > Lepidoptera > Geometridae > Selenia > Selenia dentaria. Next base: position 937,205 of record OU862896.1, on the reverse strand, counting down.
GTAAACTAAAGTGTCTGTACTAATATGAACACAGTGTGTGCGTTGTGTTAACAACAATTCACTAAATAAACAATTATATTAGTGGAAACACCATCAAGTGCAAACACACGTAATTACACTGCTACAAAGGAATACAATCGTAAATTTTGTAATATTTGTAAACATCACGGATCACGCACTTTAATTCTATTCCACTATAACCTCTTATAAACGCTATGTATTTTTTTACTAAACGTTATCTTGGAATGGGTCAGTTGGTGAGACTTTTCCGGGCCATATTTTGGGCCTGAAACTTGATTGTTTTTTAGGATCCCTACATATCTATATTCTATATCAATACATATAATGAAAATGTAACGGATCGCTGTCTGTACATGGTAGATGTATGGCAAAATATATTGGGACTTTATAAACGAAAATAGAATGAAAATGAAAGTATTGCTAGAATTTTCGCTTGTTTGTCTGTTTGTCTGTGCGTTTGTGCACGCTAATCTCAGAAACGGCTTATCCAATTTAGATATGGTTTTCACAAATATATTGTTGTTAGCTTAATTTAACATTTAGTGTTGTTTCATGTCATTCCGTTTATAAATTTAAAAATAATCAAAAATTTATAGAATGGCTCTCGCCACTACACCAAGACCAAGCGAGCAAAGCCGCTGGCGAGTCAACTTGTTGGATTTTTGGATAAATATAACATAATTTTTAATATAACTATATTTCGAAAGTTTTTTATTTCTCTAATTTAGTGTAGGCAATATTCTGATCGTAGTATTACCAGGGGTAGTAACAGCTGTAATACTTCAACTGTGTATGCTATCAACTGACGAGACGGGCAAGTCTGCCTTGCGATTCTCTAAGAGCAAACATCGTTGCAACTTTGACAACAACCGTGAAACATATGAAGAGATGCCAAGAAACGTTGGAAAAACAACCTTATGTACAAGGGCGATATCTCATAAAGTATCTGACATCGGTGAGCTCGTCAACGAGCACATCTTTGACGTAATGCTATCAGCACCAGTGATTTTTTAACGTAATATAGATAATTAAATAAAAGGCTTAAAAGAAGGTTTAAATAAAAAACCATCACATATCCATAGATGTTTGAGCTCGATGAGCTGAGCCCTACTATCAACCGTTTCCGAGTAAAGATAATTTTGTTCTTGGACTAATAGGCAGATGACATTGATGTATGTATGTATGTCAGGTCAGCCCAGGGGTAGTAGTTGCCATGCTATATAAAAATAGCTTTTCCTTTGAAATCTTTTACTTAGCCTCATTTTATATTATTAGTAGTTATTCATTTGGCCTATATAGGGTGTTTGGTGGAGGGTCCGACAAACCAAATGAGCGTGTTCGGGGGCCCACTTGAAGAATACAAGTTGGCCAAAAAAATCCCCGAGCCCCCTTTTTTTAAACTTTTCTTTTGTGAATTCATTTTTTGAGAATAAGTGATAAATAGAGAAGTTTTTAAATGCATATTGCCTCCATAGTTGCTAGTGTTTTTTTAGATCACTGTGAAAGTTGAACTGTGAGGTAAAATATATTTCATTTTTTTTGTATAAATGTACACTCGTACGGTTCCTATTCCTAAAGTTATTCGAATAAATATTGTATGAGATTTATTGAAGTAGTTATAAGCAAATCACAGTCATATAAATAAATCTGTCTTTAATAGCGGGTTCACACGGTGCGATTTTAGTTGATCAACATGTGTTGCTCAGCAAAAAAATTGAAACGATTTTATTGAACATGTTCTGACGATTCGATTAAAATTGTTTCAACCAAGAAGGTGGAAAATAAATAATCAGGGAGTTATTTAGAGTATTTTTTATAACTAACTTATGATTGGATTATGAAGACACGTAGATTGACTAATTTAATTTTTTTATCAGCTTCAGCCATTTTCTAGTTGATTTCTATCATCCTAAGCATCCTTATTTTGATATACCTCAGAACGATTGTGCCTTAAACACTCGTTTTAGCTATACAGCCGAAAAAAGCGATAATAATATAATACTTTTAGCCCAATTTATTGTTTTTTGTTGACTTTATTGTTCGATAATCGAGTCAAAACCAAATTCTTAATAGTATATCAAAAACGTACTCCCAGGTGCGGTCGTAAAGAAAATAGTATTTGAAGGAGACTTGAAGGCGAATCGAATCGCTTTCAATAAGAAACTTGAATCAAGATGAAAATTTTAACATAAGTTGAAATGTGGCAAACTTTTATTGAATATTTTCATTTGAAATCTGTTCATACGGTTCGAATCGTATGCAAATAGCATACGATTATATATATTATATATAGCCGTTTATTGAACTTAGTTCGATAAACACACTTCACTTCACACTTCACACGGTTCGATTTTAAATCGAACCGTGTGAAGGCGCTATTAGCCACGTTCTTTATTCTAAACGAAACCGCTGTACCGCGCCATAGGTGTGACAGACGTGGTGAGGAGAGGAACAACCCTAGTAACTATGGTGTAATAGCGCGTGGCTGCGAATACACGGGGAACCCCCGCGCCTCACCGCGTGTATGCCTGAGGCGTAGGATGCATTTCTAAAACTTTTCAAAGCGACTCAAAAGGAAAACACAAACCAACACTTGACTTCCTACTCTCAATATGAACATCTAATCAAAGACTATTCTTTACATTTTGGACCGGCTTGTACCAAGCTGCCAATGTTAGGAAAACTATTGCGCTTTGAGATAGGAGAAGATATTTATTTGCCATAATACACTCGAGAGCAATGAATCCAGGTCACTTAAAGAATCCTAAAAATCTCGGAAACTAAAAATGCTAGGTTAATGCAATAAATTGTATATACAATGTAATACTCCTTAAATGAAGGTATTAAAACTTCTTAGTTATTGTAAAGTTATATCATAAAAAAATCAAATTTGAAAAAGGGCCACTTTCGAAGATGGAACTACGAAATTACAGCATTTGGTTTTGCTTTTGTTTGTAATCTGTCATTTATGTGGGTACATAAACCATGTTGATAGTGCTCTATATTCATTATTCAAGCTGAAATTATGTCGCTTACGCCTGAAGAATGCACCAGAATACTTACAATGCTGGAAACCGGCCGGAGTCAGCGCGATACAGCCAGGACTGTCGGTGTGTCGCTGTCAACAGTACAAAGAGTTCTCCGACGTTACGAAGAAACTGGTTCTAACCTACGCAGACCAGGAACGGGCAGAACCAGGTGTACCACAGCACGAGAAGACCGATACTTGGTGAACACCATGCTTCGAAATCGCTTTCTCACAGGAACTGAACTCACAAATCAGTTTCGACGCCTCGGAGGAAGTAACCCAAGTGCATGGACAGTAAGACGTCGGCTGGCTGAATCTAACTTAAAACCCCTTAGACCTGCAAACGGCCCTAAACTGGAGCGTGGGCATCGTATTTCAAGACTAAGATATGCCCAGAGCCACGTAAATTGGAGTATTGAAGATTGGTCAAAAGTTATGTTCTCCGACGAATCAAAATTTATGCTCTACAAGCACGATGGAAGACACAGAGTGTATCGAAGACCAGGGGAAAGATTCAAGCAAGCATGCATCGAAGAAAAAGTAGCCTACGGTGGTGGGTCTGTACTTGTGTGGGCCGGAATTTCTTCTGAAAGTCGCACAGAGCTGGTGATCATAGAAAACGGCTCTTTAACTAGCGAAAGATATGTGGAAGAAATCCTCAATGATCACGTTGGTCCATTTATGGTCAATTTAGGTGAGGGTGCTATATTTATGCATGACAATGCCCGACCTCATACAGGTAGGATTGTGACTACCTTCAAGAGATGAACATTACTCGTATGGAGTGGCCAGCGCGCAGCCCGGATATCAACCCGATCGAGCATGCTTGGGACAAGCTAGGCAGATGCATAAAACAACGAAACCCTCCCCCAATCACGCTTCGTGAGCTCAAAATTGCTCTCACAGAGGAATGGGAGAATATTCCCCAAAATCGTATAAGGAACTTGGTGTACAGCATGCCAAACCGCGTAAACGCAGTAATGGAAGCACGAGGAGGCAATACGAAGTATTAAAATTCAAGAAAATCGTTTTTTGTTGAAAATTTGTTTTAATGAGAGATCAGCAGTTTTTTTCTTTATGTAATTTTGTGTTAATAAAATGTATGGTGACTCATATTTTTTTTTACTTTCATTTAAGGAGTATTACATTGTCTATTAAATACAATTTATTGCATTAACCTATCATTTTTAGTTTCCGAGATTTTTAACATTCTTTAAGTGACCCGGATTCATTGCTCTCGAGTGTACATTACATCAGACAAGTGCAATTTAAAAAGTATATACCGACTTCCATTCAAATCGATCGATCTCTCGACTCTCGGTGAGAACGGACGTATCGGTATAATAATTGCACAAATTAATAAATAAATTCACAATCTGACCTAGTTCAGAGTCAGCAAAAGTTATGCCAACAGTGTAATTGTAAACTGTGTCGTCGAAATGTTTTGATCTTATATCTACATCAAAACAACATCATGGATAGCCCTTTTGGGCGAAGTAGTAAAATAGTACGCAGTCCACCGCCCACCCCCCGAGCCGTGCAGCCCCCGATGCCGCCCCCGCCCAGGATTGATGTGCCCATTGAGGCCGTGAAAACGGTGGAGATTCAGAACTGGATGGACACTATTGAACAATGCCTGAATGAAGTATGCTCTATTGCCTCCGATGGCAAACTCAACTCAGACCAAAAACTTAAAATCAATAATTTGTGCAGAAAGGTAGGCCATGGTACATCCCAAATGGCCGTTGAATACCAAGCTTTGAAGCAAAAGACCATTCAAGCGCATGCACATATACAAGCCCTCAAAGATAGGCAAAATCTATCCGAGCGCCTGCATGACCTGCGACAAAGTATTGAAGAGTCCTCATTACCATCAAGTAAAGCATCGTTTGCGGACATGGTTAAAAAGAGCACAAATAATTACATCCGCCCTACACAACTTAGCTCTGTCGCGATTTATCCCAAGGATAAACTTAAATCCAGTGAGGAGACTAAAAGCTTAGTACAGAAAATTATCAGCCCTGAAGAAATGAAGTTACATGTGAGGGGACTTCGGAAGACCATAAATGGAGGTGTCATCATTAGTACAGACACCAAAGATGACATTGAGAAACTAAAAAACTCAGTTCACCTGTCCTCATCAGCGCTTACTATCGACGAACTAAAAAGACGCAGACCAAGAATAGTGGTAATTGGAGTACCATCAAGCATGCAGGAGCGAGAGGTCTACAAATGTATGTACGAACAAAATCTGTGCGACAAATTAATAGACATGTCCCGAGATCAGTTTCTTGCTGCCATCAAACTGAGCCACAAATCAGGAAGAAAGGGTGCTGAGTCGTGCAACTACATAATAGAGGTTTCTCCTACTATTCGTAAAGCCCTTATCACTCAAGATAGAGTCTTTGTGAATTGGTGTTCCTGTCCCTTGAGAGACTTTACTTTTGTGACCAGATGTTTTAAGTGCCAACAATATGGACATGCAGCAAAGACTTGCAGAGCGCATGTATACACCTGCGGACACTGCGGCGATCTAGGTCATCAATCATCTGAGTGCACTAAGAAAGAACAAGCATCGAAATGTGCAACTTGTCTGCGCTACAAAAAGCCAAGTGATCACAAGACAGGTGACCCAGATTGCCCCGCCAAGAAAATAGCCGAACAAAGGTACATTAACTCGACAGATTATGAAGGCGCCTAAGAGCGCCGCGTTCACTATAAGTCTAGCCTTAATATTAAACAACTATGTCTCATAGAATAGTTAACGATCTTGATACTTTCTCAGTTTCCGAGTCTACGTCCTGCGATGTTGAAAATTGTATACAACACATATCTGCTTATGCTAACGCATTAACTATATTTACACAAAATATTCGCAGTATTCACAAAAATATTAATAATTTCAGCACTTTCTTACAACGGCTTAATTTTGATTGTGACGTAATAATCCTTACAGAATGCTGGCTTTCTTCCCACAATTGCAACCTGCCTTGTATGGAAGGTTACACAGCTTATTATACTAAGACATGTCATAATCAAAACGATGGAGTAGTAGTTTATGCTAGAAATTATCTAAATATATCTGTCGAAGAGTTAATCGTTCGGGATTGCAGCTGCCTATTAGTGAAAGTGGATACTACTATTGCTATTTTAGCCGTATATAGACCTCATCTTAGTGTAGACACTTTTCTTGAGTCAATGCACTCTCACCTTCAAAGACTATCATTTAAAAATATTGCACTTGTAGGTGACATAAATATTAACATCCTCCCTGGGTGTTGTGATGGGCCAGCACAGAAGTACTTAAATTGATGCTCATTCAATGGCTTACTCCCAGCACACACACTACCAACTTTTCAAAGTGGCTCATGCTTGGACCACGTAATGCTTAAGTCTAGCTTGCCTGCAATCACCCTTGTAACAAATTCATCTGTGACTGACCACAAAGCCGTTTTACTTATACTTAGCCGTGAGGAGCCTAAACTAAAAAATGAAACTTGCACCTTCAAACTAAATCACAACAACTTGGAAGACGATTTATGTAACATTGACCTCATTTCTACTTATGACTCAGCAAGCGCGGAATCTTGTATGTCACACCTAATAAGCGAAATTCAGCAAATTATACGAAAACACACTGTAAAAGTGAAAATAAGCAGAAAAAACTTAAATATTAAGCCGTGGATCACTCCGGGTCTCATTCGCTGCATGAGAAATCGCGATAAGCTTCACATGAAGGCTAAATCTTGTCCTAATAACCCTATTTTACAACTAACATACAAGAGATATCGTAACTTCTGTAACAGCCTTCTCAAAAATATTAAGATAAAGTACGACAAAAACTTATTAGAAGGTGCTGGCCATAACACCAAAAAAATATGGAAAATCATAAAAAATGTTACATACACAGCAAAACAACGTGAATCGTCCTCGAGTTTGTTAAAATCACATGCCTCACCAAAAGTAGCTGCTAATAGTTGTAACGAATTTTTTACTAACATTGGGAAAACTCTAGCAGAGCAGATTCAAAACCAATTGTTTGCGCCTACAATAGAAATCACTCAGCCTCAGCTACAATCTTTTGTTTTTTTTGGATATTGACTGTACGGAAGTGGAAAGAATTATAATGGGGTTAAAGGACGACTGTGCTACTGGCTGGGATAATATTCCTACCAAAATACTTAAGAAGTACAAGCACATCCTTGCACGACCGTTAACTCTTGCTTTCCAAAAATGTTTGCAAGAGGGCGTTTTTCCTACATGTTTGAAAAAAGCTGTTGTTGTCCCAATTCATAAGTCAGGAAGCAAGGAAAATATAACTAACTATAGGCCTATATCTCTACTTTCTCCCATTTCTAAAATTATTAACAACAGATTAGTTAATTATTTAGAAAACAAAGCCCTTCTATCAAAGAACCAGTTTGGCTTCAGGCCAAAACTATCTATTGCGGACGCTGTACACGAACTTACTGATTTCGTCACACATGAACGCGATAAAGGGAACAAAACAATAGGGATATTCCTTGACCTTGCAAAAGCATTCGACACCGTACCTACCCCTATCTTACTTAAAAAATTAGAAAACATTGGTGTGCGTGATAACCAGCTTAAACTTCTTACCAGCTATCTAAGTGATCGGTGTCAATACGTAAGAATAGACAGTGTGGTCAGTTCTGACTTAAAAAATGCTTCTTTTGGAATTCCACAAGGGAGCATTCTGGGACCTACACTGTTTTTGATCTACATTAATGACTTATGCAACCTTCAACTTGCCAACGGCAAGATAATATCCTATGCTGACGACACTGCACTACTTTTCTCAGCAGGTAATGATTCACAGCTGTATGAACTGGTACAACACGGCTTCAATATTGTAAACAGCTGGCTTCGAGGTCACCTTTTAACACTGAATGCTGAGAAAACAAAATACCTAAAATTCACGATGCGAAAACAGCGATCAGCCATTTTTACTAACCCACTTATATATGCACACGCTTGCAATTACCTTAAATGCGATAATGTATGTCAATGCCCTAACATCTCATTTACTAACCACATTAAATATCTTGGCGTAATAATAGACGAAACATTATCGTTTAATCAACATATTGAAGTTATGAGTAATAGATTACGAAAATTAATATATGTGTTCAAGAAGCTACGCTATATTGCTGACACGAATTTAGTTAAGCAAATATATCTTGCTTTATGTCAGTCAATCATCACTTATTGTATAACATCTTGGGGCGGAGCCTGTAAAACATTTATACTAGCCGCAGAAAGAGCGCAAAGAGCGATCCTAAAGGTGTCCACGTTCCGTCCCTTTCTCTACCCAACCAACCTATTATATAAGTCCTGTTAAGTTTTAACAGTTCGACAGCTATTTATACTATACACAGTCTTAAAACAACACAGAGCACTTTCCTATAGTACAGAAGTTACTAACAAAAGACGCAAAGACATTGTCTGTACCAACACAGCAACTAATAAGCATGCTTTCGCAACTAGGTTTTTTATGTTCTTAGGGCCATATCTATACAATAAACTTAATCGCAATTTATATATATACGAAATGAATCTCATAAATTGTAAGAAAACCATCTTGAGTGCCCTAGCCAACATGACTTACGAGGAAACCGAGGAGTTATTAATTGTACCTATGTAATAGTTATAAGCTGTGTGTTTAGTGGCCTAGATAAATGACTCATGTAGATATATTTAAAAATACCACGTAGCCATAATTTATTTAAATTAGTATTACATTTATTTATATTATAAGTTGTAATCTGTTCACTCATTATTGTGTTAATTTGTTTATTAGTTCAAAACATGTGTAAGCATTTTTCGCCTGAGACACAGGTTTACCTAGTTCAGACATAGTGTAATATATAACTAGATTGGATTAGAATTAGGAACATGATGTCCATCTTAGCTCTAAGGTAATGAATAAAGATTTATTATTATTATTATTATTATTCTATTACTTTGGTAAAAATCAATTATTGGAGTGTAACTCAGAAACTAATGAACCGAATTTGATGAAATTTAAATAGGACCACACGGGAAGCACCAGCTAACAATAAATAGTTTTGAGAATCGGTCCACCCAATCGAAACTTATGAGGTAACAAACAAAAAAAAAATTAAAAAATACAGTCTAATTGAGTACCTCCTCCTTTTTGTAAGTCGGTAGAAAAGGTATACTAAAATTTAGTTAGGTAAAAAATAGGGATTTAAATTTAATTTAATATCATATGAATAGTATGGTTACGTTTTATTCCAATTTAGATAATCCTTCACAATGTAGAACCTACCGAATGACAAATTATACAAGTTTCTTTAAAGTTATAATTGGTCACCTCTAAACGTCATCGTTTTTTTCACAAATGTTAAGCTCATGTTTCATGTTACTGTGATGTTCTCTAAAACTGTAAACTGTACAATGTCAACATTTAGGAATGTGTTGGGTGTGTCTGTGTTCCAACTGGTAGGTGGTGTAATTTGTAGTTGTGCAAACAAGCGGCGCCTATCGAACCCACGGCTCGGGAAAAGGGGAATGAAACCTTCTGTAAACTACAGATAGAACCAACAAAAGCATAACGACTACATACATACATAAAATCACGCCTCTTTCCCGTAGGGGTAGGCAGAGACCACGGATTTCCACTTACTACGATCCTGACATATCTCTTTCGCTTCATCTATACTCATCAATCCTTTCATACATAAGCGTCGGTTTAGGGTACTTTTGACCTGGCCTTTTTTCATAACGTCTTCAATCTGATTTCGGAACGTTCGCCTAGGTCTTCCCCTTCCAACACTTCCGTTTACTTGTCCCATGTATACCTGTTTAGTCATTCTCATTTCATTCATTCTCTCCACATGTCCAAACCATCTTAACATACGACTAACCGGTATTTTATTTTTGAATTAAAACCTTTTTTCGGCGCGTTAAGCGCTTTTAGATGAATACAAGTACAATTCGAAAAATTTAATACCGACTTCCATTCCATGCAGTTATTGATGTGAGTCTCAAAAACTACTGGACCGAATTTGATGTAATTTAAATGGAACCACACGGGAAACACCAGCTTTCAAACAAAATAATTTTGAGAATCGGTTCATCCAGTCGAAAGATATGAGGTAACAAGCGTAAAAAAAACATACAGTCGAATTGAGTACCTCCTTCTTTTTTTGGAAGTCGGTACAAAAGTCGTAAACTCGCGTTGTCGTCACGAACGCTTTGTTATAGATAATGTAGTTTTGAAGTGAAAGTTCGTAAGGCGCGGTCATTACCATAGTTGATCAACCATGGAAAGCCATTGCTTCCATGACTATCTATTGTTGTCGATTTTGTGTCTTAAAAATAATTCGAATCTTATTCACTTCTATTGGCAGCACCAAAGACTATTTTTATTTGTAAGTTTGATTTTAATTAAGTTATTAGACTATTTAGTATTCGGCGCTTATTGAGAACAATAAGAAGTCTTCCATCTGTCTTACCCCTCGTTTTCACCAAGGTATACTACATGTGTTTTACAAGTTTTATGCAAGGTTTTTTTTATTATTAGAGCTCGTATACATGATGTACCGATACAACTTGTTGTACCTATATCAAACTCGTATGAAACTTGTTGGATGAAATTATTTGTAAACTTCTGCTGTATATTCTCACGTGTTCACTGACGTCACAAAAAAATAATTATGTTATTACAAATATTGTATTTGTTGTATTATTTTATTGTTATTGTTTCTTGGTGAACACGAGCGGTGTGTAAACTGTGTAACCCCTCGTTCTCACCATCACCAAATGCTACAAATGCTTCCAAACATTGTGCTATTAAGGGACACTGTAGCAAGTTAACTCGGAGCAAAGGCAAGTGCAGTACACAGCAGTGCAGAATTAAACCTTAAAACTTTTCTTCTTCTATGTAAGTGTACCCTCCATTACTGAAGGTTGGCAGTCAGCTTCTTAAATCTTGCCTTGTCAAGCGCCAATCTGAACAATCGGTCTTAATCCTGGTCCACTCCCTGATATTACGGAGCCAAGACATCTTTCGTCTACCCGATTTACACTTCCCGGGTACATTTCTCATCATGATGGTCTGCAGGGGAGAATACCGATCATGCCGTAGAACATGTACGAGGTAGGCGAGCTTTCTTTGTTGGATATAGATATCCAGATAAATTCGTGGTTCTTTTCCATTCGGCGCAAAATTTCTACGTTTGGCGCAAAACTTTATCCATCCAACTGATGCACAGCATGCGAGGGCTGTTGTGAAAAACTGCTACCATTAGGTAATGAACTTGACCATCTCGCCACTTGTTATATTTGATGCCATCTAATATCACAATAGTAGATTATTACACGAGGGTCGAAAGGTACCTATTCAGTGTGCCTCGCACGAATAACTGCGTAACGTGTTATTCACGTGAAACAGTACAAACTGTAATTTGTCATGTACACACTATACGTCGAAGCGTGACGCGTTGACGCTTTCGATAAGAATACTTTTTCGCAAATTGTTTTTGTTTCGGTCTCAGGCAAAGTACGAGTACTTAGACAGCGCGGTCCCAGTATAGATATTTACTTACTTTGCCTCAGGTATGAGATGGTTTGAAGCACGAGAGTAGCGACGGCATGTCTAAAGAGGTGGTATTTCACCCGAGATAAACACTCTGCTTTTTATTTCGAATATAATGAAAGTCAATAAAACATGATTAGTTACACAAACAACTTTTCATATACGTAAATATAATTAGCACTTGACAAAACAACTGAAGATCGAATTGCAGCTTTCCCGCCTTTTTATGTTTCTTTTTCTGTGGACATTCAGCCAGAATCTTTTTATCATCGTAGACGGTAAACATTTTTGGCTCAATTCTATGGAAAATTAATAACAACATAGCGAAAAGTAAATCATAAGTATTCAGTCCTAATCATATTAAATCATATGGTAGCAGGAACTTTTGCTTAAACCGATAATAGACGTGTAAAATCAATCTTAATATCAACTATCGATTAAAGTTGAATCTACAGTCTACAGTAGTTGACTATTTCGTAGAATCAATCGTAATTGATCAACCATGGACAGTGTAATCTATCAATCAGTCTACACTGTTCCGAAAGCCAGGACTACTTCTGATCGATTAATCGGTTGTTCGAGTATCTATCAGTCAAAATGGCTGCACACAAACGCTAAATGCCAAACCTTGGCGAATATCGAAACTATTCAAATGGCCGGTTGGTGCAGTTGGCTGCAACTCTGCCTCCTAAGCCACTGGTTTTGGGTTCGATTAGGAAAGGTCCAACATTTGTGCATGATATTTGACCTATATCTGGGTGTGTATCCATATTATAGTAATATAAAAAGATTTGTGACTCTGTCTCTCTGTCTGTGTGCTACCTTATCACACCTAAAAGGCTGAACGGATCGTTATGAAATTGGCAAAGGAGATAGGTTATATTCTGGGGAAGGAGATATGATACTTTTTTTATAATCATCATCCACCACCACGCGGGTGAAATCGCGGGGTGCATCTAGTATACATATAAGTCATGAGGTTACCATAGTACAGTCTCTACCTATTTTGGGACCTGAAAACCTCGTGTGGATCTTTTCTTATATTATTATTATATAACTCCACCTACGCGCTCTATCGTGCATGTTACATGGTTCTTAAATGTAACGATAGATTTTAGAATCGTTAAAAATATATGACTGTAGTAAGTACTATCGCACCACTTAATCAAAACATTCTTAAACGTTTTAACTTTCCTCTCAGTGTAAAAAACATGGACACTTACATTATTACCTTCAATTACACGCCTCTAAACATCCTTTCTTCAAACTAACAAGAAATATAAATCTCTTCATTGTGACATTTCGCAATTCTTCGCACGAACAAACCACTCCGAAAGGGATTTAACATGGATTTATCATCAGATCTTCAATTAAATATAAGAACGCTGTCGGATCCAAATTAAAAAGGTTTTGTATTGAAGGTTTTCAACGAATGACGATAAATTTTACTGATGAACATGTAAATAGGCATTCGGCTTACGAAATCTTGTATATTTTTAAAGTAATAAGTGAAGAGATATCCATATCTACTATTAAGAGCATAATCCTTATTGCATTGGTGGCCTAGCCATCATGGCTGATGATACAGGAGACGCAGGTTCGATCCCGTTTTACGATATTATTTTTTTTGACAACATCCACACAAAAGTCTTCAGGTCTCAAACTAGGCAGAGCCTGTAATATGGTAACCCGATGACTGATATATACACTTAAATACATAATATACACACCCAGACACAGACAAAACAGACATGTTCATGCACACAAATCTTTTATCTGTTCGGGGATCGAACCCGGGACCAGCGGCTCAGAGGGCAGGGGTGCTACCAACGGCACCAACCGGCCTGTCAAAAGTCTGCCTGTTTTCTCTCGCTAAAATATATATTCATGGTATGAACATTAAGGTCGGCTTTAAAATTGTTATTATAAAAAGGCATTATGAATTAAGACATCATTCGAAGATAGATGCTTCGAGTAATCATAAATAACAGGCCCTCACAGACTCAGGGTATCCTACCGTGAGGGCTAGGACGACACAAACGTTACAACTAACTACTCATTTTTACGAGAACATCTGAACTGTGAATTTACTACTTCTCCACCTTATTTGTTCCACCTTGCATGTTAGTTTATAAGTATCCTTAATGTAACTATGAAACTCTGTTTAAATGAATAAATATTAATTGTTTAAATGAATGTAAATGAGTAATCAACTTATGTCGAGTTCACATCGGCTATATATAATCCAATTTAGCTGTAGTATTTCAAAGTAAACGAGCGAGCGAGCGAAACGTCTCTGCTTTAACTGGCCAAATTAACTTTCATTCATCCGTATGTTTGTTAGGATTTATGCCTTTATGTACAGGTCGCATTTTTCAACCAATCTTGACGAAACCTCGGTGATTTTGAGTAGGGGGCACTTTTCCTAAAAAGGGAGAAGATTGCTGCGGTGCTATTTACCTACTGATCTTGGTATAATTTGGTACACACATTAGGTACCTGAATTTAAAGAAGTTTCGAATATGAGTATAATTGATCAAGTGATTGCCGAGACAAAAAGTTATGTAGTACTTCAAACAATTGCCGCTGACATAACTGTGCTTGCGAGGTCTACTGTTCGCAGAACTATTAGTTAACCAACAGCATAGTTATATAAGAGCGTATTGGATGACTATATATAAAAAAATATTAAATACGCCGCATTTGTGATTACATCGTCTTCGAAATAGCATTAGATATATCATGTTATCCGAGATTTGCCTATTAATAAGTTTAAAATTACTATAAAAACTAAACTCTGTCAAAAAGGTTATTACAAAATTTCGGATTACTTGGAGGATAAAACAGCTTGGGACTGCCGTGCGATTCTGTAATAATTTGTCGATGCGCTTGTCGACGAGCTCACCGATGTCAAAACTTTATGAGATATCACCCTTGTACATAAGGTTATTTTTCCAACGTTTCTTGTCATCTCGTCATTTGTTTGACGGATGTTGTCAAAGATGCAACGATGTTTGCTCTTAGAGAATCGCACGGCTGATCGCTCCAGGATCTATCTACTCGTGTACTAAGATGTCAAAGTGTAGCGTGTCTTGCCCTACTGATACCATTATTATGTTCTCTTTTGTAAGGCAACACACTGGAGCTAATATTTGTAGTACCTAAGTAAAAACATTGTAAAAACATCTATATAAAAAGAATGGCCCCGCGTTTCTTGCCGCTTCTTCTCGGTAGGCTCTATATATTTTGGAACGCGGCGGTAGTCTTTAAAGTACCTACATTATAATGAAAAATTTACGTTCATAAGTGCATCTTTCATGCCTAAATTTAATAAATGATTTTGACTTTAGAAAGTTTTAGCAACTTAGCCTCCGTTTTACAGGACCATGACATATGACAGAACTAATTAGGTATATGACTTTGATTTATAAAACATAATCATACACATTTGTTTGCCTCAAAACATGGAAGGCACATTTACAGATCTCATGTAGGTTACTAGCCCGAACATGTTTTTTGCTAACATAGCATGCAAATTTTATAATAGACTTCATTTATATACTTAATCAATGTTCAGTTCATAATTAATTCCAATGTCCAAATAATTTATATGTCAATTTAATTTATATAATATAATAAAAATATGAAAATATCTAATAAATAAAGCAACACTACCGTACTAAATGTATAATTAATCAATTTCACAAACTAGATCAATATTGTTTAACTTTATTAGAATTTAAAAAAACATTAGCAGAATAGAAACAGTTGTCTAATAACCATTTATGTAGTTTAGATTTACACATGTCAAGACATAAATCTTTTATTGTATCTGGAAGATTATTAAAGATTTTAACGGCCATGAAATGTAAATTTTTTTCTATAGGACACCTTACAAATTGGTACACATATTTGGATTTTACTCTATTTCAATGAACTTAAATACATTAACTTATGAAACTGTAAATATAATACAGTAACTACTGTACTTATGCTTTATATACTCGTACTTGAGGAATGGCATATGTACGAACGAACGAGTCCAATTTTATTATGAAAGGAAAAGCACCTGGCAAATTAAAAAAAATATTCACCGTTTTTATAGGCCAAGCCAAGTTTGTCAATATTTAAAGATCTATTTTCCAGCATTGGAAGACGAAGGTAAAGCGACCTTCTGATTTATTTACATCTCTAAACGGCAGCGGGATTCAATCGATATGCTATTTGTGTTCTCGCGTGCTTTTAACTTGGTTAGGTTTTAAAGATTTTATAAACTCCTTTTTAGCTCAAATAATATGCTGAAAATATTCATAGGTAACTGACCGGCGAATTTCTTACCTCTTCCTGGATCGTCTATATAAAAATACGAGATGAATATCACGCAATACTTTAAAAATTACAAGAAAGTATTAGAATAGTGAAACAAAACAATTTTTTTAGTTTTTTTGTTTTGAACACGTTTAATTTATAAATAGTAATACAAATTAAGGAAAATAAAACAAATTATTGTGAGAAAAATCGCGAGTTACTGATTTAAATAAAAAAGAGTATTCATGAAGAGGACAAAAAAAGGCTTAGGAAATTTTGGTCCGTGGGGCGCATACAAAGTATTCCGGGACTGGGCCAAAAATTTGATTGAAGCGTCAGATGAATGTTGGTTCATATTTTGAACAAAAAAATTGCATAGCTATTTAACATAGAAATGCAGCCAGCAAGCATCCTGGCCACTTTTCCTTTAACAAATGGTATACTTACTACATTTTTTGAGCCTTTTTGATCATAGATAATTATTTTGTGTTGCTTTTAATTTATTTAACAACAAATTGTACCTATTATTCGAAATATTTAAAAAATACAAGACTACAACTAAATAATAATAGAACATTGTTGTTTTTAAGGACGAAATAATTTTAAGTGATAACGTCATAATACAAGCCGATCGCTTAGGCCGATCGTGCCTCTCTATCGCTTGCTCTGCGCTCTCGCTTGCACGCTCGGCTCAGGCGTAACGTGACATCGAGTCACACTTTTTCGTGCGTGCAACCGGCTTTCATACATTTATAAGATGTTATCACGTCTAAACATTTAAATACACATACCAACTAATTATACTTTAAAGATTATTAGAATAAAATGTTTTTTTTATTAATATAATATAATTTAATATAATATAATATAATATTTTTTTTTTTATTATAATAATATTCAAAGAAGTATTTTTGAAATGTTTTTTTATTGTTTGTAGATTAGCTCATTCACACGGGGTTTGCTTGCGTAGCCTGCAGGATATAGGTGGTACTACAGATGGTTTTAAACAATTATCTTTATCCTTACTTCAAGATCTGTGTTGATTTCATGCTTAATATTAAAATAGAAAACTCAGATGCCGTCATTATCACAGTTTGACTGCAACTTGTACAACTCATAATTGTCACGTTTCGAACGAGTTTGAAACTGGTTTTACTGCAGTTAACTGTATTGGTGCAAACTACGTAACGCAAAGCTCGTAGTTCTCGTAGTTCGGCCACAACTTGAACAACTCACAATTCGAGAGAATGACGTTTCGAGAGAAATATCAAATTTGATCTGTTACGTAGTGCAATAAATTAAATTAGTATTTTTATATGTTTGTATTAATATTCTATTAAGTTTGGTACAAAGTAAACTATTATATATGGGCAAAACACTCACGTTAGGGATCGAAGGTTAGCGATCGACGTCTCGCCAGATTTTGAGTAGGTACTTAAGATGAACATCTTTAGGACGAGTGTGCGGCGGCGTTTGCGAGCTGCTGCCCTGGGGACTCTGGCAATGGTTGTGGAATATATGTATATTTAATTTGCCTTCCGCGAAATTGACTACCTACTGTTACCAAACTTAGTAAAGTGAGGTTACTTAAAACGACTATTCGATTAAATGTACTTGATAGCACTAGAGATATCATTGTTTAGTGCGCAGCGGCGCAAAAGTGATTTTATCCCGTGAAGCGGGGTTTCCAAGGCCGACCGCTGCATCTCGGCGGGAGACAGCAGAAGGGTTAACATTAGATAGGTATTAAATTAACAATCAAGGATATCTAGTCCTTAGCTTCGCTTTTAATCTTTCGCGTGTCGGTTGCGCAGGCTTACTGACTCTAGAGCGGCAAGGCACGCGGGCTCTATGTAACGGGGCGGGTGTAACATGTCTGCAGCAGATGTAGTTTCGGCAGACACAATAAATAAAAGCTTGGGTGGCTTAGGGATGTGGTAACAAAAGAGCTCTGATTTTTAAATACTGGTCGCGGGTTACACTACTACTTGTTACTTACGGGATGAAAATCGTGGTATTCAGACAGACAGAGCGCCATTCCATTCCAAGGTTGGTCAAAGAAGCGATAGAAATCACTAAATACAGTAATTTCAATCGTGAAGATGGCTGATTGTCAAGCACGTGGAAACAAGTGTTAAACTTAATAAAGGACAATAAACGGCCTAATGTGACCTCGGAAAAACGTAGTGATATAGTGAGTGTGTTCTGTGAATTGCAATCGAGTTCCAACAGCGCGTACCAAAAGACAGAAAAAGAGGGTAGACAGACATCTCTTATGTTAATATTTTATCCAGTCACCCGCATCCACGGTTTTCAACCCGTAAGTAACAATATGTTCATTACAAGTATATTAGTATTAAAGAAAGAGAAAGAACAAAGTATGTGTTGTATGTATTATAGCCAAAGTTTTTAATTTTCGATAGTCTTAGTGCAAATACGACTTACACTTAGTATTTGTTGTTTATCGACAGAGTTTGCACTTTATTCATACCAAGTTTATGACACTGGTACTTAATTACTCAGGACCTGCACAGTCTAATATAAAAATACTAGTACCATGTTTCTTCCTTCCTCCCATCTCCATTGATACTTCGTTATTACTTATTTGTTAGAATAACTATACTACAAATACCCATAACATATATTTTGTAAAAAAATATATCTACTAAAAATATCTATACAGACGGACGGAAACAGGTCAGTGGTAGAGGCCCGTAGTCTCATACCTAAAACGCTGAACCAAAGCATTGTTATTCACAATAAAAAGTGCCTCTGTAGTTATTGTTAACAAAGAAACCACTATAGCATAAATGAACATATTACACTTCTGTTTAAAAGTTATGCTCATACATACTTCATTTAAATCCTCGAAACCGTTTCATCGGCGAGTGGATGCTAACGTACACTGAAGTCATTCAGAATTTATCTAATTCATTATGTTATGTGATGATTGAATATGCCAGGAACGAAATACTGCGTCGGCAAATTTTTACCAGTGATTACATTTTTGGCAGGTGGTTGTAATGCAATATTATGTCAACCAGAAACAGATGATTCCAAAGGCGTACGACCTTTGTAAAGCAGTTTTAAAAGGAGTTTGTAGATTTAATTATTTTTTGAAGTCATAACTTCCTAGGGAAGGTAAACCGATTCGTTACGTAACGCGTTACGGCGCCAGTCTTATCAGTCTTCCCTTTCTCTCACGCATCTTCTCTTGCTCTAACCCATAGCGTCGCTTCTGTCGGGCGTCCCGAGACGCACACCTTTTTATTTAATACAATATGAAAAGAAATATTTACTACGAGTCTTCCACAATTATTTTGTGTCATTTTAGGATTATTGCAAAGTAACACTTTAATCGATACATTTTGTGATTATATCAGTTCGTTAAAACGGTAGCTAAATCGTATCGGATAACATTTGAATAAAACGGAGAATGTTATTGTTATTTTAATATGTTTTGTAAAAATGCTTACAAGTCAGGTAAGGCCGAAGAAGTAGAATACACCAATACAACTTTTATATATACATTTATTTCCTTAAAATCAATCTACTTGCGTTAATAATGATATTGGTGCGATTTTACAAAATTAAACTTCTATATGGAACAGCTAGCTGAGCGACGTTTCATCGGTTTTCTGAAACATTCGTTTACCACCACCGTCCTTTTAAAAATCGACCGTGTTCCTTCCGGAAATGACGATGTCAAGTCGCTGCAATCCTAAATTAATTTAACTCTTATATTTATACATTTAAAGATAATATAAAATTACAATTGAATTAATAAAATAAGTGTATAATTCTATGGCACTATTATCGAATTAAAACATAAATATAGCCATTTACCATAATATTATACTTCTGTTTCCTCTCAATTACACAACTGTTGGTGCTAAGTAATAAATATTGTGTCAAATCTATAACCAACGCTTACAGTTTATATCAATAACTCATAGTTATTTATTTACACTATTTAGTGTTAAACATTTGAAACGCGGCGGTACGTTTTTAACGTACATTATCCCACTTCCCACTAATATTATAAATGTGAAAGTTTGGATGGATGGATAAATGGATGTTTGTTACTCAATAACGGCAGAACGGCTAAACGGATCAGAATGAAATTGGCACAGAGATAGATTATAGTCTGGAATAGCACATAAGCTACTTTTCATTATAATCACCATCATCCATCACCACGCGGGTGAAAAAGCGTAATATTCTTGTAATGAATAATTGACGTTCACAAGTGCGTCTTTGATGTCTAAATTGAATAAATGATTTTGATTTTGACATTTGATGTCTACACCTAATACCATTCTACTTTAAAAGATATTCTATTTATCCAGCTCTCCGGATCACATCCAAATGAAATGTATTGTATTTCCTATGATATGGTTTTAGATGTTGTTCTTGGTCAGGTTACTGAGTAGTCTCACATGTTTGTCAGAAACATGACTGACATGCAGAATTTGAATTTAAAATTGAAAAATAATACAGTGTCATTAGGATTAAACCCATGAGAAAAGTACAATTCAAATAACGCTGCAATATTAAAATGTAAAGTCAAAGTTAAAATATAAGTTAAGATATTTAACATGTCCATTGTTGATGTTATAGCTTGGAGACGTTATTTAAGATTGAGATTTTTATTTAAGAAGCCATTGTAATAATTTTATTGTGAATTGTCTCACTGGCAATGCTCTTAAGACTCTTGTAATTTTACTGATCATTCTAGTTGACATGATATGTTTTTTTTACATAAGGCTAGATCTCTGTTTGTTATAAGTACTTGAAGATTTCCTTCAAAGAAATTCCGCCACATGTTCTCAAAAGTTCACACTTGAAATATACGAGTATATACAAGCCTGGTAGTGACAATACATTCAGTTACTTGAATGTAGGTTTATAGGAGCTCACTAGCCGGACATTACATCCAGCTCGAGTATACTTTTTAATTTTTTTGGAAAAAAAAGCCTTATGTTTGTAAAATTACCATACAAAATAAGTCCATGTCTCAACACAAATCTATCATCTCAATCAAATATAACACTAACATTTGTAAAAAGATATAAACCCACTAATATTAAAACACAAAATGAAAGTAAATTCGTAGATATTAATTATGACAGAAATAAAATTGTGTTTCTCATATCTCTAGATTGTTGAACAAGTTGTCGCCTTTCACCCCCGTTGCGAGGGCGGACGATATGTAAGTCGTGACGACATAGCTTCCAGTCGCTTTGGAATCGCTTAGCTGCGGCCTGTAGCACGACCCGATTCACTGATTACGTATGCGATGCTGCTGCTGATGGCTATCGAGTGACGTTTGAAATTTCTATTAAGTTTACCTTCTCAATATTCGTTTCTTTATAAGATTATTATTCTGGTTATCAAGTAATATCATTAGTCATCATTAGTATTGTTTTACTTTAAAATTTTGAAGAATTCCATAATTCCGACCTAAGGGAGTTTTTATATCGTGTGAGTTTCATCACGCACGCGGGATTGCCCCGAACGCGTGACACCCGCAGTTGTCCTTTTCATACAAATATTCATTGTAATGCGTGGAATACGCGACGCGAGACGCGGGGCGTGATCTTGGGCAACAGCAACAGCAAAGCGTGGAACAACCCCGCGTGCTTGTCAAAATCCGCACGATATTAAAAACACCCTAAATATGGAAGGACCGAATAAGGCGTAACAAAATAATTAATTATGTAATGTTTTAGACAATTCTTTCGTGTATTTCCATTTAAAGAAATTCATCAAGTCTCTCGACAGCTTCAATAGACATCACAGATACGTAATCGGCACACCAAAACCTGTCACAAGAATCGAGCAAGCCCATCATAGCCTTAACTAGTTCACGACCCTTGCACAGCTGGACGACTAGTCGTCACTTAATGCAATAAATACTGTACGAACATTAGCGACAGGCTGAAGTTATGAATGCATGTGCTCTTGTGAAGTCCCATTACTATTGTATCTTACGACGAGAGTTCTCAGTTTTGCGACGTTTCGGTGAGTTCGAGTTGTGAGAAGTTCACAATGCAATAGCACGAATGATTTGCGAAAGTGTTATTCTTGTCGTCAAAGTAAACAATTGAATAACGAATCCCGCTAGTAAATACTAGATAAATCATAGTTCTTACTGAATTCAAATGTTTTACATTAGTGATACGACAACTTAACCTTTTCACAAGTAATTCGTGCTAGATCTATAAAATACAGCGTTCATTTTCCGGCAAATTATTCCATATTAGTTTATGTGGTATGAGCATCATTTGAAATTTAGTAGTGTTAGAACCATTTACTTTTAGCACATTAAGACAACTTACGGTTAGTGTACATACAGCCTTGAAATAGCCACTCCTGTAGACATACATTATTTCACCAAAATCTGGTATCAGTTACGTGAAATGAAAAAAACCTGCGCAGTGTCAAAATGAATGGTCACTGCTGCACCAGATGCTAATTCCACGTAACTAAACTCAGATGTTATTTAATTGAGAATGACTGTAGAGTATTTTTAATCCAATGCAGTCTCATCGGCAACTCACCGCAACGTCGCAAGAGACCTCGAGTAGGGGCTTCCACCACCACGTAAACACACTACCTCCATTTATATAACAGAGCATCCGTTTGTAGGCGACCGATCATTGCATCGAGTTCGTCATCCTCTCGCAAGTCCGTGCCGGACGAGAGGCCAGGATCAGAATCAGACAAACCGGGCCACAAATGGAGGCACGTCCAAGCAGTCATGGCATACTACCAAGCCCTCAGGAAAATAAAGAGGTTCGAAAGCGATCGGCAACGACGCATCGATGTCCATTTTATAATTATCATTATTTGTTTCCCCTTCGTCTGTGTATAGGAACTACGAATGGTATTTACAATCACTCGATTTTGTGTGTTTTCGATATTGTGTTAGATCACCTTGGACTTTCCTATTCACTTGGGATATCGGTCAGTGTTTTACTGCATCACTTTTAGTTAGATAACTTCTTAAATTGGGCCTCGTTGGAGTTGAAATGGAACGGTCGCTACATAAGGTCCTGTGATTAGTATGCTGAGAACAAGCTAAGATATGGCCTCTGACGCATGATACACTCACACATATGAATGTCTGTGGTAGCGTATACTAAGAGCGGCATATAATAGCTTAAGCTGTTAGTAAACTAATCCTAGCTCAAGTTCCTAAGCTTCGTCGTTCGAATTTTTGAGCGCAGGTTTACGAAACAGTGAGCTTTTGGTGCCATGCGGAGATCGTTCGACTAACTCAAATGAGCCCATAGAATAGTTTAGTTTTAGAAAACAAATAGATAAGACTCGTTTATCTCTACGATACGTATTTTCTCTAGTTTCTATAGTATGCCATGCTGCATGCGGATAGTTTTGTTTTGCACGAAGTTTTCATTCTTTACACGTATGTGCAACGCACTGGAATTAGTTTTAAATCTGTTTCTACAACTCCTTCTCATAGAGCTAAAAGTAAAAAAAACTTTGAAGTAAAATGAAATATTGTTACTCTTGATATCTGTAACTTTCTTGAAGTTTGAAGCATGGCTGATGTAGTTTGTGTTGCTTGTGTTACTGATATTTATGTATGATGGCAGAACAAAGTCGAACCAGAGATGGATGAAGCTACGGACTACGGTGCAGCTGAGTTCTGCCATCCAGAAGAAGCCTCCGTTGAAGAGAGAAGACTCGTTCTTGAAGAGGTTTTCGACTCGGCAGACATGTGCGACGCAGGAAACTGTGAGTGTGTGTAAATGTTTACCAATCTTTTTAAAGAGTTTTTTTTTTCATGGGATAGGTAGGCAAACGAGCAAGCGGCTCACCTGATGGTAAGTGATACCGTCGCCCACGGACATCTGCATTACCAGAGATCTCGAGGATGCATTGCCGACCTTTGAGGAAGGATGATAGGAAAGAAGAGATAGAAGGGGTGAGTGTTTAGGTGGAGGGGGAAGGAGAGGGAGAACAGGGAAGGGGGTAATCGGGCCTACGGAACCTCCCACAAACCGACGAAATGCAAAGCTATGTTACTTCACGGCGGTGTTATGTGGGAGTATTGTACTACTACAAAAATTTCGTGAAATTTGTATTAATTATTTTTCGTCTGAAATTTTTCTGGCAAGAAATGTAAATGATAGAAATCAAACAATCTTAAGAAATTAGGGGATAAGTATTTATTACCAGCAAGTTTTGTGCAACGAACTACTGCAGCTCGTACTACGACATGCAAATAAATAAGCAGGGTAAGTAGTTAGGGTCTCCCGAGTCACTCATGTTAGTAGGAAGGATCAGCGTATGTACACGTAGTACTAATTAGGTACATACTAACTGGTAGACTAGTGGCAGTCGCGAACGACTGTCAATCCTAGTAGCTACCATTATTATGCCTCGAAATCTCGTCCTTAAAGTAGTGTGAAAGCCGTAATGTGTAAGAATCAAGGTTGGAATAATAGAACTACATTAACTTTACGCTTTAAAACCGGCTTGGACTCGCGTAATATTTACCGGAAATAGTAGTGAGTTCGAAACTGGTCAGAGACTATTTCCGGTAAATATTACGCGAGTTTTAGCCGGTTTTAAAGCATAATTATGAACATAACTCGCGATAGTTTTCTATCTCAAATTACATTATCTTTGTCTAGGGGTGTCAAAGTTTATAATTTTAAATTAAATTATAAATATTCTTTGCCTACTGTTCCATATTTGGAGTCCAACGTTACGCTTGATGGAGTTAAACTCGTAATGGACAAGGAAACAGTCTTCCTAGGCATTAAAATTGACGCAAAATTACAATGGGGTCCTCATATAAATGCCCTGTCTGGGAGACTCAGTTCTGCTGCATATGCAGTACGTAAAATAAGAGAGCTAACAGATGCTTCTACGGCGCGGTTAGTGTATTTTGCATATTTCCACAGCGTAATGTCATTTGGGATATTGCTATGGGGTTCAGCGGCTGATATAGAGACCATATTTATCCTTCAGAAACGTGCTATTAGAGCTATATACGAAATGGGTCCCCGTGAATCTTTGAGAGATTTATTTAAAGAAATCAATATATTAACGTTGCCTTCCTTATATGTATTTGAAAATATAATGTATGTTCGTAAAAATTTACATAAATATAAGTTAAATAGTGCTCACCACACTTTTAATACCAGACATACAAATAGGATAGCTGTACCTAGTTTTAGACTTGCGAAGATTAATAAGTCATTCCTAGGAAATTGTGTGCGTTTTTACAATAAAATCCCAAAGCACATAACTGAGCTCACAGAGGGCAAATTCAAGTTGACTGTAAAAAACGTTTTAATAAAAAAAGCTTACTATAAAGTTCGACATTATATAGAAGATAAAGATGCTTGGAATACTCCACTTCTGGCAAGCTGTCTCTGCCACCCATAAAATGTAATATTTGTAGTACCTAAGTAGAAACATTGTAAACATCCATATAAAAAGAATGGCCCCGAGTTTCTTGCCGCTTCTTCTCGGTGGGTTCTATATATTTTGGAACGCGGCGGTAGAGTCTTTAAAGTACATTATAATGAAAAGTTGACGTTCATAAGTGCGTCTTTGATGCCTGGTGCATATAACCTCCAGGTTTGACCAGGGGGCGATGCGCGCCTGCCACAATTAAAGATGTGGAACAGGATAAGTTGCTGGTTCACCTAAATCCTAGAATTTATGTAGGTACTTGATACACAGTGATGCTGCTAATACAACAAACCAGGAAACCATTAGAGAGCTACTCACCTTTGCAGAGGAATTCACCACGTCTCACAGGTAGGTAGGTATCGTCCAGGTCATCTAGTCTATCTGGGTCACAGGTTACTGTGCACAACACTGCACTAAGTCACTCTTCTCTAGCAGCTTGAAGGTATTTAATTAACGGGTTTACAAGTTCTTATGTTAATTGCGAACAATCGTGAGAAAATCGATCATTGACCGCGCGGTAGGTGGGGTCCATTCAAGTACCCATAACAGACTGCCGGCGCAGGAGGCGCGGGTGCGATGTCACCCGACGAGAAACAGGTTTCATCGTCAGACAATGATAAGTAAACTCCCCTTGCGTGGCACGTGGAAGTCGTAATAGCAGCATCAGATAAGATTTGGATGAGTAATTTATCGTATGGAATGATGGTAAAATAATAGGCGTAACCATTTCCCCCGGCTTGAAAGGTCCTACTTTCGAAACACGAAGAGGAAAATGTATAAATTGCATATCGTCACATATTACCTTTTATGACTCTGTGGCTAAACTAATATTTGTTGTGTGGTAACTATATCTAACGTCTGCACTAGAATGCGAATTAAAACTAATATTATGGAAGGAAAAGTGATAAAGTAAATGCAGTTTATTGAGTTGGCAGAGGGCACAACCTTACAACCGGCCGACTCCGCAATATTCCATCTTTAGTCTTAACCGCAGCGACTCTAATAATCCCCTTCTTGTCCGGATAGATTTCGGTAATTAAACCTAACGGCCAATGTAAGGGCATGACATTATCCTGCATGGAGATCACGACCATGCCAACTCGAACCGGGTTGGCTGGAGTGTTCCACTTTTGTTTGGACTGCAGTGTGTGCAAGTATTCTTGACGCCACCGTTTCCAGAATGATTGGACCAATTTGTCCATTAATTGATATCGCGAAATCAAGTGTAACCGTGTTTCAGTCACTTCGCGAGACGGAAGGAAGATGAGTGGTTTCGTATGCAGGAAGTGGGCAGGCGTTAGTGCAGATGGTTCTGAAGGATCAGAACTGAGCGAGTATAGCGGCCTTGAATTAAGCAACGCTTCTATTTGAGTCAACACGGTGTTGAGCTCATCAAAGGTCAAGATTTGGTTACCTATTACTTTAAAAAGGTGCGTTTTGACCCCTTTAACCTCACTCTCTCAGCACCCTCCGAAATGAGGTGCTCTACATGGTATATTTTTCATAGTAATGCGATGCTCAGCGAGCACTGATTCCCATACAGGGCGATATTCTTTTGCCAAGAATTGATACAGATCGCGAAGATACGATCGAGTGCCTATAAAGTTAGTAGCATTATCGGTGTAGAGGCATTCGACCGGACCTCTACGTGATAGAAAGCGTTTGAACGCGCAGAGAAAACTCGCGGTGCTCAAATCTGAAGCAACCTCGAGATGCAGCGCACGAGTTGTCAAGCACGTGAAGAGGCATATATATGCCTTTCTGCTTTTTTGGCCTCTACCACGCACAGAAGTAATAGAGATAGGTCCCGCGAAATCGCAGCCTGAGTGGTAGAACGGTTTTGGCGCCACCTCTACGCGACACCGCGGCAAGTCGGCCATAATAGGAAAGACTGGCCGTGGTTTTGCTCGGAAGCAGGTATTGCAATGGAAAGTAATGTGACGTGCAATACGTCGAGCTGACAAAATCCAATATCGCTGTCTTAATAAGGACACTAGCAGATTGGGACCAGTGTGAAGATTCTGTTGGTGGTAGTGAGACACCAAAAGTTTCACTATATGATCTTCACAAGGAAGTAGAATCTGATGTCGTGAGTCAAATTCTAGCTCAGAATTGGCTAATCGGCCACCTATATGGATAAGATCGTTATGAAGAAATGGACTCAGTTTCTGAATTTGCTTCGAGCACAATTCATTACGAGAAAGACGCTCTATATCGGGTCCGAAATGAACTCGTTGAACTGAACGCCATACTACTGACTCAGCAAATTCTAAATCAGATGCAGTTATAGGCCCAATAGGTAACCGTTTCAAAAATTTATAAACGAAACAAATCATTTTTATATATTTTATCCAGGATGAAAACCTGGTCGAGTGGTTATACAAAATGTCTTCGGAAAGTGCACTTTCGTCCGCACGAATGTGCGATATCGCAGGTAAAGCAATAGGCTTTATTTCTGGAAGTTCTTGTGCGTCACTCGTGACGAATGGCTTAACAGGCCATTCTGCTCGAGGTAACTTAAGCCATTGAGGCCCATTTAGCCACAAAGGATGATGAACTAGCTGGGCTGGCGTTAAGCCACGTGAAAGACAGTCACTAGGGTTCTCAGATCCTTTGACGTGAAAGAAGTGTTCAGCCGATAAATTGTCGTGAATTTTGGCGATGCGATTGGCGACATAAGTGTGCCAGCGATGCGGTGCGGAATGAATCCAACTCAAAGTCACAGTTAAATCAGAAAAAGCTACAACAGCCTCAATAGCATGTCGAGCAGCGTAAAGGTCGTAAACACGTTTAATCAACGTTGATAAAAGGAGTGCTGCACATAGCTCTAGGCGGGCTAGCGACACTACCTTGAGCGGTGCGACCTTAGACTTTGCACATACTAGTGAGACTATAATATGTCCGTCAGGCTTGACCACGTGGGCATAAACCATTCCGCCATAAGCCTTTTCACTAGCATCAGCGTAGCCGACCAGAGATACCCTACAGGTTTCGTCTACTCCGATATGGCGTGCGAATCTCATTTGCGAAATAAGAGGCAATTCAGCTTGAAATTGATCCCATAGACGAACAATGCGAATTGGTGGAGTATCATCCCATCCAATTTTGACGAGCCATAGCTCTTTTATAAGTAGTTTGGCGTACAGGATCATAGGTGCAACTAGACCTAACACATCGAAAAGACGTGCGATAGCTGAGAGAATATTTCTCTTCGTGCACGGCCGCTCATCAGGATTTACTTGAAATGCAAAGCAATCATCGTCTGGATACCAACGAAGCCCCAAAATCTTTTGCGTTGGATCTTTACTTAAATCAACGCTCTGAGAGAGTCGTAATGGCTCGGGAATACTATCAAGCACTTCCGTGCTATTGCTTGACCACTTGGTCAACTGAAAGTCACCTAAAGCGAAGATTTTAATCAGTTGATGAGCAGCGTCTATAGCTAGCGCATTGCTAGTTATAGAACTGACAATATCATCTATGTATATGTCTCTATGCAAGATTTCACTCGCAAGAGGTAGAGTTTGACCTTCGTCTTGGACCAGTTGCTGAACTGTGCGGATGGCAATAAACGGCGAACACTTGAGACCAAAGGGAAGGACTGAGAACGAATAACATTGAAGATCCTCATTCTCGCAAAAGCGGTAGAGTATACGTTGAAGGGAGCGATCTTCAGGACGTATGCCTATGCGGAGATACATAGCTTTCACGTCAGCCGAGATAGCTATTATGAAAAGCCTAAAATTTAATAAAATGTTAAACAGGTCAGTCTGAAGGGCTGGACCAGCGTGTAGTATATCGTTTAGCGAAACACCATTGTCTGTCTTAGCGCTGGCGTCCAAAACCACACGCAGTTTAGTAGTAGTTTTATCCTCACGGATGACAGCATGGTGCGGAATATAATATGCAACTTCTCGATCGAGTGAAGCGCCTTTAGGGAGAACTCCTTGCACAAGAGAAATGTAGTTTTGATTTATATAATCCCGAATGACATCATCGTACAATAGCTTTACATTAGGGTTTGCCTTGAGCTTGCGCTCTAAGCTCAAAAACCTGCGACGTGCTATATCGAAAGAATTCCCTAATGCCGTTGCATTTGTTTTCAGTGGCAAGGCAGCCACATATTTACCCGACTGCGTGCGAGTAGTAGTTGCACAGTAAAATTGCTCACAGTGTGTATCATCTACACTCACTATGGGGGACAATGCGACTTCCTCAATCTCCCAGAATTTGCGAAGATCACAGCACTGGGGAGAGGAAAAAGCGCAAAACGACAGCGTGGCTGTATTTGGCGCCAATACAGGCGCATCTCCCATAAGAATATATCCCAGTACAGTTTCTAAGGCGTCGGGATATCCTGGTGTACTGGTCACGTGACCTGGTCGTAATAACTTAGCAAACAGTTTTACCCCTAATAGGATATCTATGTTACCCGGCACACCCCAAGTATCGTCCGCGAGTAGTTTAGAATCGATGTGATTTAAATCAGCAACATTTATTGAACATAACGGTAGTTGATCTGTTATCTGATCTAATACTAACGCATTGATATTGTACTTAGGTTGAGTGCGTAACCGAGAGCTAAACGTAAGGTCAACTGAACCCCGAACTGGCTGAGAGGTACCACCAATACCTTTGACGGTGCTTATAGAGTTGTCGCAAATAGGTAACCCGAGCATGCGACAACAACGGGTTGTTATATAGTTCTTCTGTGAACCGGGGTCCAACAGACACCTGACCACAACATCTTTACCTTTTCTACCTACCACTAACACTTTAGCAGTAGCAAGCACTTCGGTGGTTCTTGTGGTCCGCTGGACTGATGCAGAGTGTGTGCATAAAGCTACCCGATCTGAAGTAGTCGAAGTAGCTACAGATCCCGGGGCAGTTGCCGCGTCGGGGTCAGAGGATGACCCTGTCGAGTACGTTTCCATTTTTGCGGGCGATTGCTCAAAATGGATAAGGCTATGATGTTTACCGCCACATTTTTTGCAAGAAGTCTTGGACTGACACCTAGATACGGTATGTTGACTACTTAAACAGTTACCGCACATGTGATGGTCTTTTATAAATTTAAATCTGTCATTTACATTCAATTTCTGAAATTCACCACACTTAAATAAATGCGTGTGCGAAGAATGACAGAGTGAGCACTTAGGTGCAGTAGCCACATACACCTGCGATACCTTAGACGTGGCGGTGGCATTACTTCCGGTAGTTCCGGTGGGCCGCGGCTCAGAGCGCTGCGGCGCGGTGCGATACATTATTTTAACTTGTTCGCGTACAAACTTCACGAAATAATCATAATCTATACTCTGTGGGTCCTTCTGAGTACGAAGGGACATTTCATAATGTTTAGCGATATCCGAGTCTAATAACTTAAGACCGAGGTGCGTAAAAATAAAATCCTCTAAGTTATCTATTTTTAGTTGCTTAAGACCAGCTACAGTCGCGGTGAATTTATCGAACACCCTTTCAATATTAGCGGGCGACGAACCGGCCGATTTAAGTGAAAACAATTGATTTAAATAATTCACTGCAAGCGCGCGGTTGTCTAGGTATTTAGCGATAAGCGCATCCCAGACTACGCGGTAATTGTCCGCTGAAGGCAAAATGCCTGCTGCCACATTCCTAGCTTTCCCCTTTAGACAACTCAGTAGATAATGAATTCGATCTGAATCTGATAAACCTGAGTTTGTGTGAATTACTCGCTTAAAGGTTTCATGAAAGTATGGAAAAGTTTGAATGTCACCATCAAATGTCGGCAATTCTATCTTCGGTATCTTAATGTGGTGAGCGTTGGAACTAGGACCCGGCTGCAGCCCGCTTGGTGACACGGACGGCTCAGTTAACGAACAAACGGCTTCCTTTATTTCGCATGCCAAATCATCAAATGCATTTAAAGCGCTGTAATTAATTTCATAAGTAGGCTCTAATTTCAGACTTAAAACATTCAAATTGTCTAGAATTGTACAAAATTCACTTCTTATCGTATCAATTTGTTTGGCTTGTGCAATAAAAGTTTTCCGTGTTCTGTCAGTAGATAATGTTTTTATAGAATCATATATACTTTGAATCCTGGCGAAATAAGTCGCGCGCTTACTTTCATAAAGTCTGAGCTTTGTCTTATCATCCATTATGAACAGAATATAAAAACAATTAAAAACACTAAACCTTTTCTTTTACGGAACCACTAACGCTTAAAGCGGAACCCAAATGTAAGTCAAAGTAAATAATGCGTACGAAATCCTTCCGTTCTACGTGAAATTCTATTTAAACGATTACAAATTACAACGTACGGTAGGCCTATGAATAATAAGAATATTTTAAGTAAGTACCTAGGCCAGTTTAAACCTTCAGAAAGTACATAAATATAGCAAATATGTCAGTAACTTAAACGTAAACAAACGATTATTTTACGCTATTGCGTTGCGAGTGGCGAGTTTTAAAACCTGATTACAAATGTCTTATCGTATATCAGTAGGTATTTACGATGCGGAACTGCAACCAACACAATTGGTGCGATGCGCTTAATAATAATTAATTATAGCTTACACTACCGAATAGATATCTTCCGAATGCGCACAGAACACTAGGTAACGCAGGTAAAATTAGTTGATACAAATAAAATAAATTATTACATGCACCTACCTAATTCACGAACTAGTATATTACCCAATCCGTTCAGATAGCTATACCGCTATACCAACGCTACGAAGCTACGTTCAATGCGATCGATGCATCTAAAGTATACCTACACCTAGGGATGTTTGCTACTCAACGTACCGAAGTAGTAAGTGTTTGTTAATTTACCTAAAGTTCCCCGTCAATAAATCAAGGGTTACTTATTTAAGATAAACTCACAAGCGATGCGAATAAGATGACGAAATTGCACTAATTAAGCCAAATGCGATGAGTCTGTGTGTCCTATAAATAAATACTTGTCTAAACCAATTATGACGAGCTGATATGAAAGCAATAGGTACCCACTATTCAATTTGCAAGTTGCTACAATATTACAATAACAACTTTGAATAAGTATTGGGCTCGCTAGAAATGAATGGAAAAATCCAACTATAGAACTGCACTACCCACTAACTGCATACGATATGATACGGCAAGTAAAACGTGTTAACGTCACGATCGTATTGACATTACGCAGTTAGAATAATAAACCTTCAAGCAAGGTAATAGGGATGAAGTTTGAGTGACGATATGCAATTACTAAATGAAATCTAGAAATTTCGACTACAATTCTAAGAATAATAGGTTATTGTATGTATTTAAACTATTCGCGTTCGAAGGACCAAAATGATGCATATAACCTCCAGGTTTGACCAGGGGGCGATGCGCGCCTGCCACAATTAAAGATGTGGAACAGGATAAGTTGCTGGTTCACCTAAATCCTAGAATTTATGTAGGTACTTGATACACAGTGATGCTGCTAATACAACAAACCAGGAAACCATTAGAGAGCTACTCACCTTTGCAGAGGAATTCACCACGTCTCACAGGTAGGTAGGTATCGTCCAGGTCATCTAGTCTATCTGGGTCACAGGTTACTGTGCACAACACTGCACTAAGTCACTCTTCTCTAGCAGCTTGAAGGTATTTAATTAACGGGTTTACAAGTTCTTATGTTAATTGCGAACAATCGTGAGAAAATCGATCATTGACCGCGCGGTAGGTGGGGTCCATTCAAGTACCCATAACAGACTGCCGGCGCAGGAGGCGCGGGTGCGATGTCACCCGACGAGAAACAGGTTTCATCGTCAGACAATGATAAGTAAACTCCCCTTGCGTGGCACATGGAAGTCGTAATAGCAGCATCAGATAAGATTTGGATGAGTAATTTATCGTATGGAATGATGGTAAAATAATAGGCGTAACCAATGCCTAAATTGAATAAATGATTTTGACTTGACTTTGACTAATATCTGTATGGCAACTATCATCAACAAGTGTGTCACGTACCATCCGTTGTACGAATAACGAAACGACAAGGTACCCAACCTCGGAAACTAAAGGCTAAAATTATGATAACCCTAATTTTGAATCTCAGAACTTGATACTGAATCACAGACCATATATCCACTTGGTCTGTGTACTGAATATACTAAGAAATAATAAACAATTGTACATTAAACGCTGATACAGCAGACAACTGCTGCCTCATCGAAAATTACTATTTATTATACAAGTTCATACGATACAAGAGTCTTCGACCAAGGTGTGTTACTAGTGATGACTTATGGTACTGAACCGTGGTCTCTTACTATGGGCCTTATAGATAAGCTCAAAGTCGCACAACGAGCTATGGAGAGGGCTATGCTCGGGGTTTCTCTACGTGATCGCATCAGAAATGAGGAGATCCGTAGAAGAACGAAAGTCACCGACATAGCCCAGAAGATTAGCCAGTTAAAGCGGCAGTGGGCAGGCACGCAGAACAGATGGCCGATGAGGCCGGAAGGTTCTGGAATGGAGACCACGGACCGGCAAGCGCAGCGTAGGTCGTCCACTGACACGGTGGACAGACGACCTGATAAAGGTAGCAGGACTACGTTGGATGCAGACCGCTTCCAATTTTGGAAATTATCGGGGAGGATTATGTTCAGCAGTGGACGTCCTACGGCTGAGACGATGATGATACAAGTTCTACTGGTGGGGTATTGAAAATATATCAAACTAAATTAAAACTGAGAAAATATATATTTTCAAACGAATCCATTAGGTTGAAAGTGTTGACTTACACTTGGTATAAACATTTGCTATTTTAATAATGTATGATATAATCATGATGTTACTCGTAGTTACTGTAAAATTCTTTGTGAACAAGTTCGTCCAAGGAGTTACAGTCCCCGTGCTTGTCACATGTGACGGAACGCACTTGTTATAGATAGAGGTTACCACTTAACACCATGTACGTCTCCTGCCTGTTCCGTACCATAATCATTTATAAAAGGGTCATAAAAGTATGAAATACATCTAGTTATTTTATATGAGAATAATTTAAATGGTTTAAATATAATACAAGTGCAATTTGAAAAATTTAATACCGCTTCCATTTTATTACCTTAGTAAAAATCAGTTATTGGAGAGTAACTCAAAAACTACTTGACCGAATTTGACGAAATTTAAATGAGACCACACGGAAATCACCAGCTTTCCAAAAAAAAATATAGTTTTGAAAATCGGTACACTTTATCGAAAGTTATGAGGTAAAAAACACTAGTCGAATTGAGTACCTCCTCCTGTTTTTGGAAGTCGGTAGAAAATAACGTATAAATGAGTATCCAATCAACGTTTTGTTTTGGGTAGGTACGTTCGAGCCCAAAGATATAACTACAAAGGACACCAGAACTATGTATATACTTTTCATTAACAATGCTCAAAGTTTTCCCAACTATCTCTTTCAACAACTCCCATTTATTTTGATTGGAATGAAAAAAGAACAAATAGAAAAATGACTGTAAATTTTAATGATGCCTTCGAAAAGCAAGTTAAAGCTTCGATGGACTGATTACATTCTATCGGCTAACGAGTGCCTCTTCATTTCCACGATGCACAGGGAGAAGAATAATTACAAATACAAATACTCTTTATTGGTAAACCAGTTTACATGTCAATACTCAATACTCAATTATTTATTGCAAACATTATGAGTTGTACATGCAGATCTTAGTGAACATATTTTTGGTAGGCATTACATAATGACCCTGAATGGGTATAGCAATACTGTCAGCTATGCGTTGTATAAAATGTACCTTACACTAGGAAATATCAAGTTATCTAAGCCTAGGTACTCTCATTTTGATATATTTATAAAATAAAGTCACATAAAAATTCAAAATAAAATTTCTAATATAGGTGCGAATTACCTAAGTCACTCAATCAAAAAATTAATTAATTGTTCATACATAATAAATTACAAATACATAAATTTTATAAATATTATCTCTATTTTAGTTTCATTAGCTCATCAAAGCTATAGAACGTTTGCTCGATAAGCCAGCGTTTTAATCTTGATATAAAGCTTCGATGCTCGAACCCGAACCTCGGTGGCCTGGTTGCTCTGACACGGAGAGTCAGAAGACGCGGATTCGAATCCCGCTCGAGGATGTGAATTTTTCATTCTATAAATTTGAATAGCGTATGTTATGCAGGCATAATTTAGCTTACTAATGGTGAAATAATTTTTGAACCGGTTAAGTAGTTGTTTTGTTTATTCATTACAAACAAGCTATCAAATCTTTACACTAGGAAATATCTAGTTAACTAAGTCTAGGTGCTATACATTTTGATATAATTATAAAATAAAGTCACATAAAAATTCAAAATAAAACGTCTAATATAGGTACAAATTACCTAAGTCACTCAATCAAAAAATTAATTAATTGTTCGTACATAATAAATTACAAATACATTAATTTTATAAATATTATCTCTATTTTAGTTTCATTAGCTCATCAAAGCTTAATCTTGATTTAAAGCTTCGATGCTCGAACCCGAACCTAGGTTGCCTAGTTGCTCAATGGCGTCTGACACGGAGAGTCAAAAGACGCGGGTTCGAATGCCGCTCGAGGATGTGAATTTTTCATTCTATAAATTTGAATAGCGTATGTTACGCAGGCATAATGTAGCTTACTAATGGTGAAAGAATTTTTTGAACCGGTTAAGTAGTTGTTGCGTTCATTCGTTACAAACAAGCTATCAAATATTTATTTTTTATTTGCTATAAGAGTAGATAACAATTAACACCAAGGTACGAATAATGTGGCCTAGTTTGTAACGGCGTTAATTTTGCATAGTTTAACACGGAAAAGTAGTTATTGTGACATTACTGTAATAGTAAGACATATGATAACGCGGATGTATTGTAGATATTGATGTTTTCTATAAAACTGCGGTACATCACTTTGCGCTGTCAATAGTTTCCGCAGCGTACGTGATATTTAGATGTTTTTTTTTGTATTATTTTACACCTTGGGTTATATTATCGAAGTTTTCATATGGATCCCTAAATTTATGAAAATATTATTATAGCTTTTGTTACTCAGTACGGCAAGACAATTTTTGAAAATTAGTCCGGTTGTTATTAAGTTTATTCGATATCAAATATAAATACAAAAATTTAAAAATACTTATTTTCCCTCTTTTTAATATTAGTGTAGATGTACAATCTTTACACTCTCATACACTAATGCTCGTTTCGCTAATTGCTAATTGCTGCTAATTCACTCCGACAACTCCAGCTATTGTTCAGTTTAACGCCTTGATTGTTCAGTAATCCGAAATAGACGTTTTATATTGTAACCCTAAAGAATTGTATAATCAGTTATCGCAAATGTATTTAGCAAGTTGATAATTACCATATTATATGCACATTCTAATTGTTGCTGGCTAGTTGCACGCGTTGGTGAACACTGTAAGTGCAGCAAGCTATTTGTATAATAAATAAATAAATACTTACTACTGCTTAGAATCGTAGAATATTTAGCACTGTGGCGTCTTGCATCAAAGGCCTGCTACCTAGTCAGTAAGATTTGCTCGCTTCTTACAATTTGTATCCCGACAACGGAAGGCAAAATCTATGACTTATGAACAAAAAAATGGTTGTCTGAAAAAGTCGGTTTACGGACGATAATTTTACGCGATAACGTCATATGACAAGCCAAGCGCTTAAGCCGATCGTGCCTCTCTATCGCTTGTTCCTCGCTCTCGCTTGCACGCGGAACGTGACAATGACTCATACTTTTTCGTGTTCATCGATTTTTAAGACGTTATCACGTCAAAACTTTATTCCCTAACACAAAAATGTTATTCTAAATATGGACTCTACGGACTAACAATGTGGTCTTCTAGTTCAGAATAATTATTAGTGCAAGTAGAACGAATAGTAGAAAACAACACTGGTGTATTTACGATAATCATAATTGCTTTGGAAAGTATCTTGTTCTAATGGGGCTCTATACGAAAGTATATTTATTCTGATACTTTGATATATAATTAATAACTTTAGTTGGTTTAAGTACAATAATAGAAGCCTACAATATATTGTTGCCTATCGATTTATTAAGATCTCCTCCTTAATTACCAGCTCAATGCGCTATGGTATGATGATGTAACGTTTATTATGTTATCTACATAACATAACTCACCTTCCTGCCGTGCGATTCTCTAACGTTCGTCGTTGCGCTCGTCGACGATGTCAAATACTTAAGAGATATCGCCCTTGTACATAAAGTTGTTTTCCAACGTTTCTTGTCATCTCTTCATTTGTTCACGGATGTGGTCAAAAATGCAACGATGTTTGCACTGAGGACGGATCCCAATAATCTATCTAACCACAGTTTTGCTTACTATCGATAGAAATTTGACATAACGTCCATACAAATAGTGTCAAATATCTATCTCAAGTAAACCGGCGATAGATAGATTATTGGGACCGGCCATTAGAGAATCGCACGACAGGTCTTAAGCGGTAACCTCCGTCTATAACAGATGCGTTTCGTTAGAGATTGCAGTCGGCATATCTCATATGCCTGTAGTTTCATTGGCACACCGTTCTAACCGGAACAATACATGAAAGAAATAGGTTCACAAAGCGTTCCACTGCTATTAGTGAACGTTAATATAAATTAAGGTACATTCCTAAGTCCGCTGGTAACTACGTAACGGCTAAACCTATTTTGATAAATGACACGTCATTAGATGGCGTGAGCAAAGTACATGCAGCGCGCGGCCCCGAGTAGAACGTCTTCCGAATATACAGGCGATAAAAGTGGGAAGAGGCGGTGAGTGGGGGTGGAGGACGCTTGCCGGCAATTATTACGTGAGTGCCGGCAGACCGGTCAAGGTTGGCAGTTTTTAAACGTCATTGTTTTCTGTTGTAGGCTACCAACTAGCAACAAAAAGATCGATCGAAGATTTGTTCTAAGATGCGATGTTGACATCCCGTCCCGCGCTAAACCTGCATGAATCATCATTATTCCCTACTAGCGTTGATTCACGCAAGTTTAGCGCGATGTTCTACTTGTAGATATTTGATTGCCTTGGCGTGAGAGCTACTGGGTAGGTGAAAATGAGTTTCATACATTCACGCCCATAAAATTATTAAACATAATCAAAATGGCACTTTAATTTACGGGATAATTAATTCTGTAGCAAGGTCACTTTTAATCAGTTGGTTTTCATGTTTTCATTTCATTGATGGCAATATATATATAAGTTATATAAGTTTGTACCAGTTCAGATATATATTTCCCACAAAAGTTGTACTGTGAAATCTTCATTCTATTCAAAGTAATACAAATCTTATGGTATTCGCTTTACGATTGCAATTGCGATGGGCGGTTGGCTCTCTAATGATGTGTGCTCCATGGAAAAGCGTGGCTTGGCTTCACATGGATGACGTCATAAAGGTGGTTTTGTGACGTCACTGAACAGGCTTCCATCGCCGGCTGTAATTGGTTTTCAAAGGTTATATTTGCGGGAATATTCCCGTGAGTTTGACATACACCTGATTACATATTATTTAGTGGTAGGTATATATATATTACTTTCAATATCAAAACCGACTGTACTCATTTATACTCAGTGAAGGGATGGAGGTAAATAGTATTCCCTCTACTGGCAACGAATCGTAAGAGTCAAGGAAACCTGACTTACATAATATCTTGCACTGCGGTGTTACAAATCAAGACGGGTTCTTGTACAAAATGCCTACCACCTTAGGCCTTTTGTGGAAAAGGCCCTTTTTGTGGTTTGTACCACCGCAAATACAAATACTGACACGAAGCCACGAAGAAATAGTGCAGCAAGTGAAATAGTGTCTATAAAAAGTTTCAGAGTGATAAACACAGTGGGGAAATCACGAATAACTGCGTAAGTATAACGTTCACGTGAAACAGTTCAAACTGTCACTTATCTAGGCAACTGTGACACAGATAACGCATAGTTTGTGCGCGGAAGCGAGTCGGGTTGACGCTTACGATACAAATACTTTTTCTCAAATTGTTTGTGCTACGGCCTCTGGTACAGTCCTCATCTCAGCCGTAGGATGTCCACTGCTGAACATATGGCTCCCCCATGATTTTACAAAAGGACCGGTTGAAAGCGGCCTGCATCCAACGTCGTCCTTTATAATAATAATAATACTAATAAACCCGCAGGGGCGGCCTTGTGGCGAGCCGTCGGTGAGTGGCGACACCGTGGACCCAGATTCTCCCTGGGGCTAAAACAGACCCCTGACCCCCGGCTTGCCTTAATTGGCCGTCCGGGGGTGGAGACGCAAGAGCAAGTAACAAAAAGCTCCAAGGGTGGAAGTCTTAAAGGGCATAACGCCGGTAGTAGCGCTCTAGTGAAACCGCAGCACACCTCTCGACACCCTATAGCCATCCACACCAAAAAACCTTTTGTCACCACTCATGGTGGCCTTTATGGGGGGCCCGTTTAGTGGATGGCAAGTCACCACCTGCCTAAATATTTTAACATGAGACTAAAATTGGCAGGTGCCGTAGTCTCTTCCATAGCCCAATATCTTCCTTATCATTAATAACTTCATATCAATAGCCTGGCCATTTTACCCATATTTGTAATAGTTATAAGTACCATGTTACCCTTCATCCAACATTCTTACTGTTTTTGATACTCTGCATTTTTATACCAAACGGGCCTCTAAGTGTTGGCTACAGCCCCACTTATGCCTTTGTAAAGGACCGGATGAAATCCGTGAAACTTTTTGAATAAAAGGAATAATAATAATAATTAATAATAATAATCCTTTATAATCCAACCTTTATCAGGTCGTCTGTCCACCGTGTCGGTGGACGACCCACGCTGCACCTGCCGGTTCGTGGTCTCCATTCCAGAACCTTCCGGCCCCATCGGCCATCTGTTCTGCGTGCTATGTGCGCTGCCCACTGCCACTTCAACTGGCTAATATTCTGAGCTATGTCGGTGACTTTCGTTCTCTTAGGATCTCCTCACTTCTGATTCGATCACGTAGAGAAACCCCGAGCATAGCCCTCTCCAGCTCGTTGTGCGACTTTGAGCTTGCTTATGAGGCCCACAGTATAGAGACGAGGTACTATACTACTACTACTGTGTACAGGTCTGGTACAGTGCTGTCAATAATCACAGTTCTTGGTTCTGCGTGGCACTGCAACTAAACGGGCAAGCGTAGTGCTTACCATCAGAACATCAGGCGCAAGTCTTGCCCATATAGTCACTTGGATGTATAACATAAAACTTAATTATCCACTGAAAACTTTTACGGGTTTCCGATGAATTGGGATTCAAATTGAATTTTGTTAGATGTTTTCTGTAGGCATGTTAATTATATTTGACCTATTGATTTGCGTTCACTTTGTAATTAACCCAGTTGTTGCAAGCCTTATATCTGCCCGTGACTTCGTTCCCTTGGAAAGTAAGATTTTCGCGATGGGATGAAATAAATAAATGAAATGCAGCATACGTTTTAGTCCTGGGTACAAACTACCTTCCCATTCTTAAT
Source organism: Selenia dentaria (assembly GCA_917880725.1). Lineage (NCBI taxonomy): Eukaryota > Metazoa > Arthropoda > Insecta > Lepidoptera > Geometridae > Selenia > Selenia dentaria. The sequence goes on along the minus strand of OU862896.1, from coordinate 896,297 downwards.
TCCTATTTCATCTAAATACACACAGCCGTCGTATTAAGTAGACGATGCCTGGATGGATAGCAGTAGAATTAATATAAACTATAATTGATATTGTACAATCGATGCACAAATAAAAGATGGCTCGAAATGGTAGGGAAAGAAACAATGTTTATCATTAATTTTGTTTAATTTTCCTAAATCTTAGTTTCTTCGAGATTTACCGTGTTAATAGTAGTGGATTATTAACCGTTAAATGACCTTAAAGCCGCCTATCGACTATGCGCTCCTGGTGCGCGCGCCATGAATGACTGCACCGAGAGTGCGTTCCGCGGAACGCGTTCCAAATATTTGAACTGTATCAACTAAGCACGCCTAGCGCGCGTTGTTCCAGTGTTTGATCGTTTATGTACATGAACAAACAGAAACGAACAGTGTGTTGTACCAAAAAAGGATAAAAGAGTTGTACCGAAAAAGGATGCAGTATGTAGTTTAAGAAGAACATTTGCTATTCCACAGCAGTTCGTTTGTAGCATATATTTGTATTAAATTACGACAACTTTGGTTATCAATCGCTTGGAAAGCCACAAACACGCAAAATACTATCGCGTCCGTCTCAACTGGCGCGCGCATCACAACTTAGCTACCTTTGATGCGCGGTTAAAAACCGACACCAAATGGAACGGTCCGCTCTGCATTCAAGCGTTCCAACGAACACATTGACGCGCGTCCCAACATAGTATCCATTTCGTGTGGCTGGAACACGCGTCAATATTCTTCCTCTTGAAGCGCGAAGCCGATACGCGGCTTCGCGCTTCAGCAGTATAGGCAACATTTACAAAATTATGACGTTGTTTTGGTATTTTCCTTGTTGAATCACCTTAGCATTTTTTAGTTATGTATCTACTACTTTACTAGAAAGTACCCTATACCGGGCAGTGCCTAAATATCAGACTAATTTATATGACTTTATATTTATATTGACTCTGAGTACTTGAATAAAAATAAGACTTGATTCAATTACATATACATATTAACCTGAACTCATGTTTGTGTGCTTTTCCAGTCTAAGTAGAATTAGCAAAACTGTGGGTTAAACAAGAAACGTTCCACAGGTAGAAGACACCGGGTCGGAGGGCGCCACGGGCGAGCACAGGAGCTCGAACCGGACCCGGCGGAAACGAGTCCGCGCGCCGCGCACCGTCGTCAACCCGGACGAGAACTTCTACTTCTACTGGCTCTGGCTGATCACCGCCTGCGTGCTCTACAACCTGTGGACGCTCATCGTGAGGCAGAGCTTCCCCGAGCTGCAGGTGATGATACACGAAATATTCCCGAACTAGGTACCTAATGTGTAAACATTATGTGTTGCCTCTTGACAGGCAGTTCCAGCGAAATTACTTCTATTACGGATTTAACATCTTATATCTGAGGTTGAGGACTTCAGTGCATTGCCGTGCAGGGGTTTGAAGAGTTACAGTTTAAAATTTTAAACTGGATTGAACTTTTACATACTACAGAATATTTTCCCCCTAATTCTTACCTATATATGTAAAAATGAACCCCCATATTTCCTGTTACGCTATAACTTGACGGCCATAGCTTGAACGGCTCTACCGATTGTGTTAATTATGGTCAGGAGAAGGTTCTTATGAAACAAAAATCAAAAAAGATGGGAGGCCGATGGTCGAGCCTACTACGCGATCGAAATCAGGAGCAGTCTCTAATTGTTTAATAAAAACAGCCTAATAGAGTTAGTTAGTAAAGCGGCAGGTAGCTGCCACTAGCAGACCTGCCGATTCGAAAATTAACCGGTACAAATTGACAATGAAAATTTTAGTATTGATTATTTTACTACCATAATATAGTAGTAACCAGCCGTGCGATTCTTTAAGTGAAAACATCGTTGCATCTTTGACAACATCCGTGAAAAAATGGTAAGATGGCAATAAACGAGGAAAAACAACCTTGTGTACAAGGGTGATATCTCAAAACATTCCACATCGGTGAGCTCGTCGACGAGTGCATCAACAAATCATTAGAGAAACGCCCGGTTGTTGACCAGACATTACAAACCGACTCTTCAATTTCATTTCTTTGTATACAGAAGATAGATATTCGTTTGGTTATTGAGGTCAATCATCGCTATTGGTCAAACTTTGGTTCTCCTAGTTCTAACCTACCCGTTCCCGATAATCAACACCATCATTTTATTTATGTGTAAGATCATGTAATATACTATAGATATAATTGGTCTGACACGCCAAAAGCGTGTTATACGTCTGGTCTCTTTATTGGCATAATTTTTTAGACAGGATGAGTCCCGTTGCGTGAAATTGGCCCTTTTCTCCGAGTTACGTGCAGAGAGATTGCTACCTACCTATATGCTCTTAATGATTACGGCTCTGAGATGATGATATAGGTACATTTATTGTTAATTTTAGTAGGTGCCTCTTATATATATATATATCAGTGAGCTATTCACATTATTTTGATATGATACGTTCATACTCGTAACATAATCAGTTTCCGTTCAGAGTTCAGGCTACCGTGAAAAAATAATACGCAAGCACACTGTTAACACAGAAGTTATAGCCGAGTATAATTAGGATTTGACCCGGATATCGATCCTAATAAAAATTTACTTGAATTAAAATTGTAGGAAACTCAATTTCAAAAAACTTTGTTCGTAACAAATTTCCATGTAAAATCGAAAAACGTGATAATGCAATGATACAATTTTACCCTCGCTTCTTTTCCGGTATAAATCGTAAAATATCGATCCGACAAAAAAATACGAACGAAAATTGTAGAAAACTTATTTTTAACATCTTTAACCACACATATCCCAATTCCTGTAAAAGTAGTATGATTTGTGGGAAATCTGTTGTATTATTGGCCAAATATTGCGACTGGTGAGCCCACGAGTTGATTATAACAAATCATGTAAAATATAAAATAAACGAGTTGTTGATCAAACAATAATTCACCCCCTCTTTTGGGTATAAATCAGACATTATCGATATTAGGTAAAAAAAAATGAAATTTAATTGAAATTTAATTCTAAACAACTTTAGTCATACCATTTTTCAAGTTAAATTCAAAATAATGAGTTATTCAATTTACAATAATTTACCCTTAAAATCAAGATGGGGGATGTCACAACGGCCCGATTACCACGCAAAACAAAATGTAGACTGCCAGTGACGTTTCCCAACGAATACCGAAGGAAAATTGCTACATATATTTGCTCCTTTTTTGAGCTAATTCGACTGGGCTTAATACATGCTATTTTTATCCCGATTCCACGGCGAGTTCCCGAGAGACCGCGATGTTTATTTCACTTGGTTCTTTTAAAATAAATATGATAGATTTCATCCTGTAACTATTCGTGAGAATAACGAAAGGAAAAAAGAAAATTATTATCTAATTATTGTGACAGAAACATATTATTAAAAACCATATGTTATCAATGAACGTCCTCTCTCAACAGTTTCTGTATTATCCAAAGTGTAACCTTTAAAGTTTGACCAAGCACTCAACTCTTCTGCTATTGGTCATTTAGTCATTTGTATTTGTTTCGTAGCCTTTTCTAATAATATTCTTTAGAACTTGTACCGACACAAATACTATTGTATAAATATTTACCACAGTTCTTTGATGGACAAATGTAGCAAAACAACATTACAGCTCAGTATCTCTCCCAAATTCCTTCCGTTTGTCATTCTGTTCAACGCTGTAGGTAAAACTATTCAATGCAGTTCACTCAATCAATACCATGTCACACAAACTTGAACCTTAACTACTCCCAACAGGGTTGCATATACTTTAACGTCAGACTGAAGTGGGAAAACAAAAAGTAGAGCGCGTATATTTCAGAAAGGAAATGCTCAGGCATTCATTGTCGGGCATTTAGAGCTCTTCCGGTTATAATTATTTAGTGGTGGGATTCCATTGGAAAGTTTTTTTTTTGTATTTGATGGACATCGTTTGTCTCCGAGTTATCTATGTGCCAAGTTCATCATACGAGGCACAAAGACGGTGTATTCCTGTTGTCCCGGAAGAGGGTACTTTAATTAAATATGTATAAATTAAAGTTATATGATTATTAACGGGATATTTACCGTGGTAAGGTTGTGGAATGCACCATGTTCACGGGAAAACTCTAGTCTTCCCGTGAACATGGTACATAAAATTTATTGATTCAGGCGTTACTTTGCGGAAATCCATTATCAAAAAACGATATTAAAAAATATTTAGTGACACTTCCGCTTAAAAGAAAACAATGATTTTGGCCTATTTGGGGGCGTGCACCACCCTCCCTCCCGCATAAAATGCTAATAGGAAGAATACAAAATAAAAAACACAAGAAAACCCAAATAAACCAACACCGATTCGACACGTGTTTCGCCTCTACACGAGGCATCCTCAGGAGATGTTGACTCGTCGAGCGCTAGTCTGAAGCGCTGGGAGGGTGGTGCACGCCCCCAAATAGGCCAAAATCATTGTTTTCTTTTCAGCGGAAGTGTCACTAAATATTTTTTAATATCGTTTTTCAACATGGTACATGTAACTGCGCCGAAATATCGGGAGCTCATTCCACAACCTTACCACGGTAAAAATCCCGTTAATAATCATATAACTTTAGTGAACAACCGTGATAGTTTAAAACGATGTATAAATTATTTCCCGCAGTCCTCGTTTTTTTATTAGTATTATGAGTCGCCATCTTTTTTTACCCAACAAATTTCATATATTCTTCTTACTATATACTTTTCTTCTGGCGTTGTGGTCTAAAGAAATCTAACTGTCCTCCTCGCTACGCTCGTCGTCGTACCAATACACATATGCAGGGTGTTCTTTTTGAGAAGGGCAGTCATGGCCAAGTCCGGAACCACGAGATTTAGAGAAAAATCGTGAAAGGAGACATGCCTTTGATTTATAAGAAAACACTATCAGCATTTTTAGTTTTTTTACAAATCTTTTGCTTTTGACAAAAATCGACCCGGCTGATCTTTCAAAAAAACAGACACCTGTTAAACTAATTGATTCTGTTATTGATAAAAATCAATCTTCGCAAAGAAATGTATTACTAAAAATGAAAGGATATAGTGTTTTTTACAAATTTCGATTAATATTTCGATTTTACCTAACTAATAAGTTACTCAAAGTGGTAAAAGTAAAAGATTAATAAAACTAAATATGCAGATATTGTTTTATTATAAATGAAGGCATGTTTCCTTTATTGATTTTTCTCGAACTCTCGTGGTTCCGGACTTGGCCATGAACGCCCTTCTCAAAAAACTAGACTTAGACTAAACTTAGACTAGTCATGAAAGCTGAATACCATTAAACATACATAATTTGTTAACGGAATTATACCAAAACTTATAGTATCTCAAATCATCCTTATATCGAAAAAAGATACTTAATGTAATATTAGTAGTATATACAATTATAGTATTACAGTTGTTCAACACATCAAGTGCGATTTACGGAGACAACGATACGTGAAACTACTTCTTACGTCCAGTGGTCCCCCTCTCCGAATCTACGTTATGGGGACAACGGGAATAGACTGTAAAGACGTTGACTTGAACACTAAAATGTGTGAAATAACTTGTTGAAGTCGGAACGATGATAGTTCAAAAGTACCTATTGTCACAATATTGCGTGCATGGTACCGACTTCAACAAAATTAAAATCGGTAAATTTTTTGGTAAAAAAATGTTGTCACCCATTTTAGTGACCCTTGCTACTTACGGGATCGATTATCATTCACCGTCAATGATGATATCATCAAATCATCAAAAAAGGGGGAGATTTTTTTCAGTTATTGTAATGTAACTCGCAAACTGTACCGAATTTGATGAAATTCAAGTGGGACCACACGGGATTCCAATAAAAAAAGAACAATCAAAATCACCCAGTCGAAAGTTTTTAGGTGACAAACATAAAAAAAACAAGTACAATTTGAATAATTTACTACCGACTTCCATTCTATTCAGTTATTGGAGTGTTACTCAAAAACTACTGGACCGAATTTGGTGAAATTTAATTGGGACGCTTTCAAACAAAAAAAGAGTGTTGAGAATCGGTTCACTCCATCGAAATTTATTAGGTAACAAATATAAACAAAAATAACCGTCGCATTGGGTACCTCCTCCTTTTTGGAAGTCGGTAGAAAATACGCGTCGACTTGTGAACCTCCTTTGGTTGAGTTCGAAGTTGGATGAAAATATAATTCCTTATATAAATACAGTCGTCCCTTCAATGCAGCTAGTTACCGCGCTGGCTACTAATTCTTATTTACTTATCCCACATTTACAAAGGACACAAAGATACTTTTCCCAACAAACGACACACTGCTCGCCAGTACACGAAACTTTCAAAATTACATACACAAAGTTTGTTCGGTGGGTCGAGATTTTACTGCGATGTTGTTTGCTTCACAAACTGTCGTATACTTATGTACGTGTATACTGTATGTCTTACATTTTAAGGGCTCGTACTATCTTGTATTTTTCGCTTCGGCCGTCTACGTAACCGTAGTGCCGTAACCAGTTACGAGTGTGGAATGAATATCAATGTATGTACATGTACACAATATAGGTAAATAAAATTGAATTAAAGACGAAAATATAAATAAGAAGAAGAGAATAGTATATTATGCAACTAGTGAATAAAGGACGGATTTAATTCGAGGGACATAGATTAATCTCGAGTACGTGAAGGATTCTAACGACTGAATCACGACCGCAGGGAGGGATTCGTGATGATTGAATCACGAGCATAGCGAGTTATTCAAGTGTTAGAATCCTGAGCGATGCGAATGATTCATGGCCCTCGATATAAATCCGTTTTATTCAAGAGTTGTATACTATACTTTATACCTTGACTACGAGAAAAAGAAATAATTTAAGCGAAAATAGACATTCAATGAAGAAAAAACGAAGGTTACATTAATTAAAATGCACATTAAAATTAGAACAATTACTAACATTAGAGTAATTTATTTATTAATATTATATATTTTTTCTATAATCGCAGCAAAGAACACAATACAGTTATTCTAATGCTAAACTCCTTGTCTCAAATATCGACCAATCAAATCTCGAGGAGTTACTTGCACAAAGAGTTTGTATGTCGACTATAATTTGCGTAAGGAAGATGTATAAGCGCTGAGATGGAGATCGAATATATTGGTGTGTTCGAAGTTCAAACACCAAAACAGTGATTAAAGGGCCTTTTTATTCACTGCTTTTTAGAGTAGGAATGGTATAAATTTGTTTTTGTAAATTTATTTGTCCTCCCCATAGTTATATGTGATAGGATATTGCCAAAAAGTATAATTTTAACGTATTTCTGGAAGAGTCCTAGTTTTCGCAATACAAGCAATACAATTTCGAATTCCAGTATTGAATTTAAGGAATTCTATAAATTGTTTAAATATGTACGTAATGCCATATCTTGAGCAAAGTACTTAGACCGCGCGGCCCTGAGTCTATTTACTTACTCTGTCTTAAGTAGCCAATAAATTATTATTACTTTATGAGGTAACAGATGCCTCTCCCCACAAGTGACGAACTGCACTGCGCCCGTAACCCTGAGACGTAAGTTGTTAACTCTCATATGCCTGTAACTTCACTAGCACGCATATAGACCAGAACGCAGTATTGTGAACATTACTGCTTCCCGGTAGAAATAGAGTATGGTGGTCGACATTTCTCGGACGAACTCAAACGCAAAGAGCTCTACTACTACAAAAACCTTGAGATGATAATTTCTTCTATTGATTTCTATTTGATTCTTTTGTGTTCCGCTTAGTCCATTTTAAAATAAATAAGTGATAAAAGTAAAGACGCATAAATACTATATTTATTTATTTTATTCAAATTAACACCGTTACAACGACTTACACTAATGCTATTGATTATAATTATAATTAGTACGGCTTAAATTAACAATATACGTGGGGCGCACTAAAAGTTTCCGGAATCAATAATAAAAAAATACTAATAGGTGGTCAAAAATGAATTTATTGTTTCTCAAAATATTCTCCCTTTCCGCACTTTTTTATACGATTGAACCAATTTTTAAAACATTTTTGCCACTCTGTGGTGACGTCAGACACGTGTTTTTCATACTCTGCGACAGCCTCTTCTGGTGATGAAAACCGTTGATCACGTAATTGGTTCTTGATTTTTGGGAACAGAAAAAAATCACACGGTGCTAGGTCACGACTGTACGCTGGATGACTCATAAGTTGTACGTTTTTCGCCTTCAAAAACTCATTTGTCTGTCTGCACGTGTGGGAGCTTGCATTGTCGTGGTGCAAGATGATACGGCGATTACCGTTATTTTCACGGAGTTTGCCAATAATTTCCGGTTAACAAATGGTCGTGTACCAGTCACTATTCACAGTACGACTATTTTCTAAAGCAACAGTAGCCTCGTGTCCAGTTTTATTAAAAAAAGACGCAATCACCCCCTTCGAGGCACTATTCACGCGCGCCATTTTGGTTTGTTCGGCTCACGCTCGATTGCTGCTTCGTTATGGGATCATAGCTGTAAATCCATGTTTCAAATTCATTTTATGAATTTTTTCCCGAGTTAAATCCATTTTATTGTAATCACGCAATTTTTAAAATGACGCCACAATGTGAAAACAATTGACAATCACATGAAACATATTTTAATCCACGGCTAAAGAGTTCCATTTTCAAATTTGATAGTGACTTTTTAAATATTATTTATGTAAGTGGGAAATTCCGGAAATTGTCCTAGCGTGTCCTCTCAGACAAAATAAAAAAGTCAAGACAGAATGTTGTGAACAGAGCAGTGAGGCCGGTTCTCTATGCATGTAGTGCGTGAATCGGTGCTGCCATGATAATTTAAATTACCCCATAAAAATAACGTTATCAAATTATTAACGTTATAAAGTTATAAATTTTATTAAGTTATAACGTTATTAGTTTTAATATAATAATAGGGTTCTTACATTAGGTGTCGGTAAAAAGTAGTGGCATTGGGTGGTGAAAGAGAAAAGACAAAGAGTTTCAGAAATAAAATTACTCGGTGTAACTGCTAGTTTTATTTAAAAACCTTTATGCTGAATCAATTTTTTGTACGCTTGTCGTTTACTTTGCACTGATTTAGAAATACTTTCTAATTTAGCAATATGGTGGAATCTAATGTTTAAGTATTTCTCAATTACACACCGTATTAAATTCAGTTTATGTTCCTGCCCAACATATTCATGTTTTGACTCTAAATTGATAAAAATCTGATTGTCTGAGAGTAGTAAGTAGTATGTAATGTACTTACTTACTCCCATCCAATAAATAGTAATAATAATAATCAACCTGGGAACGATTATTTAAATACAATCTGCCGCATATAGACAGGCAATACCTCTATTTTTAATGATTGTCGTTGTACTCATATGTCAATCTTTACGTCCAAATATCTCAGTAAAGTAACACTTTACTGCGATACTGTTGTTTGAAATTTTTTGTTCGCATTTATGTCCTCTACCCATACATATACAATTTCCATCATGGGCCGCGATTTAAAAAAAAATGGCGGCGGTCCGATAAAGCCCTTTAGACAGATTGATATTTGTTTGAGAATACCCCGGAAAGTATGTAATTTTTTACTTACAGCACATGAAGTAGACTGCGGAATTAGGTTTAAATCATTTGATGTATCTGGTGCAGCAGGATCTTCCTGCTGCAAAAATGAAAAACTGGATGAAGTCAAAATGGGAGAACTTATTTGAGGTTTATTTGTTTTGTGTTAATACTTACAACATTTGGAGGTTGGCTTAGGTCCACATCTAATCGGCCTGCCGTGGCTACCACCGTCCCTGAATCGGGAACGTCGGTGGTTGATGAGGGGGGTGCGATGTCGGAATAATGGATAGGGTTGAGCATCGCATCCTCCAGGCGAACATCAACCACTGCAAAGCAGCACAGGATCTGCTTATCCAGTCCATGGCTGAGTGGTTGGTGGACGTGGCGGTGGTTGCCGAGTCATACTCGATCCCTAGCCGTTGGCTGGGTGATCGGGATGGTTTGGTGGCAGTGGTATCGCGGTCTTCCACAGACTCCCCTCCCCTCTCGCTCTTGGAGAGGGGACCGGGATATGTGGCCGCCGCGTGGGGGGATATAGCCTTTGTAGGCGTATATTTCTCCCCAAACCGCCCTCTCTCGGATTTCGAGATATTTCTCGAAATCCTCACCACAGTGGTCGGTAGGGTGGCGCCACGCCAGGTCGTCGTACTGGGTGACTTAAATGCCAAGTCGACGGTCTGGGGTAACCCAGCCGCTTCTTGCAACGTCCGGGGCCGCGCCGTTGAATACTGGGCGGCCTCGTCCGGTGTCTCCCTCCTCAACAGAGGGACGGTCCAGACGTGTGTGCGGCAACGGGGAGGGTCAGTGGTGGACGTCTTGTTCGCTACCCCCGTTCTAGCCGCCCGCGTCGTGAACTGGCGGGTGGAGATGGTGGAGACCTTATCGGACCACCGATATGTGCGGTTCGACATCTCCACCCAGAGCCCCCGAAGAACGGTCCCCTCAGGGCCTTCCCCTTTTCCACGGTGGGCTCTCACTCGCCTGGACCGAGAGGCGGCTATTGAGGCGGCGTTTGTCCAGGACTGGCTCGCGCCTCCTCTCAAAGGCCTGGACGTGGACTCCGCAGCGGTCCAACTGAGGCAGTCCCTGACCGAGGTGTGCAACGCCAGCATGCCGCGGTCTCGCCGCCGACCTCCCCGTCGTGCCGTCTATTGGTGGACGGAGGAACTCGCGGGGCTCCGGGCCGCATGTGTGGCAGCAAGAAGGGCCTACACGCGGAGTCGACGACGCAGCCGACGAGATGAGGCCAACGAGGTCCTTCTCTACGCTGGTTACGTAGAGGCAAAGAGGGTCCTCAAGTCGGCAATGCCGCCGCCGAGGACGCGGCGAGAGCCGAGATGCTGGAAGGCCTAGACAAAGACCCGTATGGGAGACCATATAAGGCGGCGCGGAACAAACTGCGCCCCTTTGGTCCCCCGCTGACGGAGACCCTAGAGCCGACATTGCTGGATGGGGTGGTTCGGTCTCTGTTTCCGTCCGGGACCAACTTTACTCCACCAGTGATGGAACCCCCTCGGGGGACGGAGACGCCAGAGGATGAGGAGGAGGAGGCACCTCCACCCACTGCAGCGGAATTTGAAGAGGAGGCCCTCCGCCTCCGCGCCAAGAGGACAGCCCCTGGACCGGACGGCATTCCCGCAAGGGTGGTGGCCCTCGCCGCCTCCCAGATGGAGGAGAGGTTTCGGGACCTCTTCAGCGCGTGTTTCACGTCTAGGAGGTTCCCGAAACCTTGGAAGGAAGGGCAGCTGTGCCTACTCCGAAAGGAGGGACGCCCAGCGGACTCCCCTTCGGCATACCGGCCCATCGTTATGCTCGATGAGGTCGGTAAAATGATAAAGATAAAGATAAAGATAAAGATCATTTATTGGCCATCAAATAACAATCGTTACAGGCATGTCAAATTTTACATTAATTCATATTAAATAATACTTACATACTAAAAGATTCACGCATTTAACATTAATTATCGGACATAACAACATAAAAGTCAAAAATTTGCTGAATTATTCATAGGTACTGATTAAAACTGTGTATTAACAATGTTACTGCTTTTCTTACACATAGCAGAATGACGATTCCAAGAATTGCATTGACATGAACTCGTTTACTTTATAAAATGGATTACGTTCGAAAAAATGTTTTATTATATTTTTGAATGTGTTGTAATTTAATTCAGTTATACTAATGGGTAGCTTGTCATACATCAATAATTTGAAATAACGTCCCTGTTTTCGAGCTTGAGCTAACCTAGTCGTTGGAATGACCAAGTTTTCTTTACCACGGAGGTTATACGGAATTATATATTTCTTTTTTATTACATTTTCCTTGTCTGCATGTATTTCTAATAAGCTATTATATATGTAAAGCGAAATAACAGTCATTATTTTTGTACGTTTAAAATGTTCCCTTGCTGGGCTACGTTTCTTCAATCCATTTATAATTCTTATTGCTTTTTTCTGGCATTTTAAAACTTTTGTTATATTTGTGGCATTACCCCAAATAGTTATGCCGTACCGTATAATAGAATGCATGTAGGCATAGTAAACTGATGTAATAGTGTTTTTGTCAACCAAATGTTTAAGTTTAAATAAAGCGTAGTTAGCACTAGAAAGTTTTTTGCAAATTTTGTCAATATGAGCAGAGTGATTAATTGTGTTATCGATAGTATAACCTAAAAACAAATTTTCCTTTGTAGTTGAATTCCCGTCAATACCTAGCCTAGAATAATAATGCAATACAGTACTTTTGTCAGGATTTAGAAGAATACCATTTGTATTAAACCATTTTTTTAATATTTCCATAGCTTTACTTAATTTTACTTTTAAGTTTTCTTTATTTTTATCTCTTATACCTACATGCGTGTCGTCCGCAAATAAACTTATATACGTCCAGTCTGGCATACAGCTCGCTAGGTCATTAATATAAATTAAAAACAATACTGGACCTAAAATTGAACCTTGAGGTACTCCTACATCTACAGTAAATGCTGATGATTTTATTTCGTTTACATAAACTACTTGACTACGATTATTTAAGTAAGATTTCATCATATTCAGTTCGATTCCATTAAATCCATAGAACTGAAGCTTTTGGACCAGTATATCATGCCGCAAACAATCAAAAGCTTTGGACAAGTCGCAAAAAATGCTTGCACATTTATGAGAGTTGTCCAAAGAGTCAAGGATAAAATAAATTATTTTTCTTATAGCCATTTCTGTAGATCGATCTTTTCTAAATCCGAATTGTGCTACATTAAACAGATTATTAGTTTCAAAATATTCTACTATTCTAGATTTAATAGCGGCTTCTAGTATTTTGGAAAATGTTGGCAATATACAAACTGGTCTGTAATTATTAAGATCTGAACTATCCACCTTTTTGAAAATTGGTATTATTCTTCCTGATTTAAATACGTCGGGAAATATTCCGTCCTTCAAACAAAAATGTATCACGATAAGTGTCAATTCAAATAAGTTGCTGTTGCTCAAAATTATATTTTTCATCGTCTTTGTACTCATTTCATAAATGTCTTTTGTTGATTTTGGTTTTATATTTGTCATAATCTTTTTTAGTTCTTTATAATCCAATGGATAGAATGTAATATTTGTTACTGGTTTTGTAATGTTATCAAGATACTTCATGCAATTATCAGCTCCAACTTCTAAATTAATGTTCGAGGGGATCATCGCCAAGCGGCTGAATGGCCACCTGCGCAGGCACGGACCGGACCTGTCGAACGCCCAATTCGGTTTCCGAAGTGGGCGTTCGACTGTAGACGCACTGGCCCTACTCAAGGGTCAAGTGCAGGAGGCTGTCGGGGCAAGAGACGGAGTTTTGGCTGTGTCATTTGACATAGCCAACGCCTTCAACTCCGTCCCCCACTCGACAATCTTGGAGGCACTCCGCTACCATGGTGTGCCTCATTACCTGCGGAGGCTTCTGGCCAACTATCTGGAGGACCGAGCCGTCCTCCTCGTGGACCGCTCGGGCCAGCTTCGCCAGTATGATGCAGGGTCGGGTGTTCCACAGGGGTCTGTCCTAGGACCTCTCTTGTGGAACATCGGATTCGACTGGCTCCTGCGGGGAAATCTCCTCCGTGGCACGAGTGTCATCTGCTATGCGGATGACACTCTACTCACTGCCCGGGGGAGAGACTTCAGGGAGGCGGCGAGTCTGGCCTCGGCCGGCGGATCCCTGATCGCGGGAAGGATCCGCCGCCTAGGCTTGAAGGTGGCACTGCATAAGACCGAGGCCGTGTTTTTCCACGGGCCTCGGCAGCGCATTCCCCCTGACGCCCACATTATCGTGGAGGGGGTCAGGATCGAGGTGAAAGCCCAGATGAAATATCTGGGCCTAGTGCTCGACAGCAGGTGGCGCTTCGGCCCGCACTTCAGCGGGCTGTCGACGCGCCTGCTAAAGGTCGCGGGCGCCCTCTCTTGGCTTCTTCCGAACTTGGGGGGCCCAAAGCGCGGTGCCGGCTCTTATACGCCGGCATCTTGATGAGTATGGCCCTTTACGGGGCTCCTATCTGGGCTGACTCCCTTCAAAAGAGGGAGAACGCCACTACTCTCCGCAGGCCCCAAAGGGCAATTGCACTGCGGGTGGCGAGGGCCTACCGGTCGGTGGGCTTCGCGGCGGCGTGCGCTTTGGCTGGCACCCCTCCTTGGGAGCTCCAGGCAGAGGTGCTCGCCAAAGTGTACGAGTGGACGTCGAGGCGTAAGGCGCTCGGGGAGCGCCCCACCTTGGAGGAGCGGGTGGCTGTCCGGCGTGAGGCTAGGGACGCAGTCGTCCATCATTGGACGGAGGACCTCAAAATAATCACAATAACCTATATTTTTATTTTTATTTATTTAAAATATTGGTTTCCAAGTTACTTACGTGTGAAACGTGATTCCATCCCTCTTTTTATATGTTGATGTTTGTTTTATACACCCTTTCACGACACAATTCGGTATTTTACTGGTAAATTTGTTGATTTACTTTGCGTGTTGCTTCCACGCGCAGCGATAGTTCGACTGACGAGTCAAGGCGTAGTTTCGTTGCGCGTGTGTGTGTGTAATTGTGTATGTACACGGCGAGGCGTAGTTTTACCGGCTTCACTTTTCTGTTCACAACATTCTGTCTTGACTTTTTTATTTTGTCTGAGCGTGTCCTATGTATAATATTTACACAATCAAATGACTAATTCATTACTAATTTATCAAAATTAGTTTAAGAAAATCAAAATTAGATATCAATATAAAATATAAATTACAATGAAAGTCAACGTGAGAAAATAAATGAATAAAATCTATTTCAAAAAAATAAAATTAAAGGTACATGTCAAAATAAAAAAGGCACAATAAATGGTATATGTCATTATTTAAAAATGCTTGACCAAAGTGCTAGACTGTTTTAGTGAGATTAGTTTTTCTAGGACTTCTCGACGGGAATCGAGAACTAGCAACTACCTTAACTTTACTAGTAACAAAATGAGGAGGCAATTCTGGAGGAAGAAAGAAACCGTCATAAAGCTAATATCCTATCTTAATATTAAACAAACAATCTTGAACATCTTTCTAACTGGCAATAGAAAAATGCACTGACGATGCAACGCTAATGTAAAGAAATTTAGTAAGATTTTTTATTTATAGTCCATATAATATCTATATATATCTAAAGATTATATAGACTATAATATCTTTACAGTCTATTTATTCAATAAAATATAGATAGTTTTATTTATAGTAAGATTTTTTTTATGTATTATAGTAAGATTGTTTAATTTAAGTTCCCGATGTTAATCCGCTAACCATTCAAGGATTAAATTCCGTTAGCAATCAAGGACATAATTGACAAGTATGTCCCTGACTTTCTTCTTGTTTTCTCGGTACATGTTTTATTTATTTTCCAATGCAGCCGTACAGACTTTTGAAGTACATCCTACTATCCTACTAATATTATTAACGCGAAAGTTTGTGAGTATGGATGTGTGAATCTTTGTTACTCTTTCACGCTCAAACGGCGGGGCCAATTTTGATGAAGTTTGGTATGGAGGTAGATGAGGCGCTGGATTAACATATAGCATACTTTTCATCATCATCACCATCCATCACCACGCGGGCGAAAAAGCGTAATATGCTTGTGCACAGCATAGACAAAATACTGAGATCTCCGCCTACGTCAAGATCGTAATGAGGACAGTTTTGTCAAAGTTTGTGTCATTGACTTGGCTTTTGACTAAGCTATCAGAAACCTGATAGCTTAGTCAAAAGCCAAGTCAATTTGACAGCTCGATACACTAGACGTGCCCGGCGACCATCAAGGGTGATGAAATGTAACACAAATACCGTCAGAGGTAGATATGGCCTTGGAGAAGATAATAAGCTACTAGAAATACTAGTCCTGCGCAGACGTCGTCGCGGACACCAGCTAGTTTATTCATAATTGAGTCATTGATGACTTCATTTAATAAATGAAATCTAGTTTGTTTTGTTTGATCTGGTGCTCTTGTTTAATACTTATACTCCGTAACAATTTACGGAGCGTAATTATTTAGTACCCGGATGACCGAGATTTGCTTTTAAGTAAAGAATTTATTTTCTTGGTCTAACCTCAAACCAAACCCTCAATGACTTAGTGTTGCTTAAGAACGCCATCTATTGACAAGTAGCTACTACTATATATATAAATACACATATATATACATATATACAAGAATTTCTCGTGTAAGCGCGTGTTTAGATGCCGTTAGTGTTTTGTCATAATTATCTTTACCTAACAAGAAATTCTTGTATATATGTATATATGTACACGTAATTTGTATAATTACCAAAAAAACAACAGCATTATATGCTGCTGGTACTTAATACATACATGGGAAGAATATTTAAAACTACTTGAAAAAAAAATTCCCACATAATCATCAATATTTGGTCAAACGTCTAGATTGATTCACACCTACAAATTTTATTCTAGGCATTTCCACTATTCATTAAAAGATACTACATGCGCGCGGTTTATGCATGAAACTAAACACTACTACATAGAAATGTATCATTCATTCATAACATTCAGCATACTCGCGTCCTAGCTCGTTAGACCTGGCCACCGGACCAACCCCGCACCCTCCGTCCTGCCACCGCGCGGCCTTTGTTTCTTCCGAAAACGAACGAACGAAAGTCGAAAGTCGACAATCTCTTTCACACCGAACGCTCGGGTGGGTAAGAAAGAGTAAGAGAGATATTTTTTACTGACGCGAATCATGTGTTTTCATTAATAAGTTGTACATAGGCATGTAGTATTTTTGTTAAGATGGTGTCCATACTTTTAAATGAAATTTTCGGAAACTTTAACAATTAATAATTATTTCACTGTGAAGTAATAAAAAAATTTGACTACATATCTACAATGTATTAACACTTTTGTACCACCCATTTTTTTTTTTTTGGTAATTATACAAATTACGTGTATACTATATACTATACAAGAGCTGGTTTGTTTATGTCTCGTACCACCGCATTCCAGACACTCGAAAGTTGGAACCCATTATCCAGATTAAAGTTTTTAAATACAATTATTGAAATTGCCTCGCGGACTAATGTAGGTATATAGTGGTGTTCCGACAAGATATACATATCCCGTTTCAAAACTATATTCTTAGCGACTATGTCAGTTTAAAAGCGAAACCATTTTTGAACATTTTTTATTAAGTACTTGGTTCATATTATTAAAATATGATTTTAATGCTCTAACGCCTGCTAGACCAACTTTGCAAATTTAGAGAGAAAAACTCACATCCTCGGACAGGATTTAAACTCGCCTCTTCCTACAATCCGAATCAGACGTCATGACCACTAGGCCACAGGGGCTTAGCGGATGATTTACCATCAAAAAAAGTAATATAAAATGTAACTTTGTGTTGTATATGTTTACCAGATCCAACTATCTAAGTAGGTTGCTTCACTCAAATGTTTTATCTGAATACGATCATCTCGAAAAGGGCCGTAGCTCTCACATCACAAGTGCTATAGGGAGCACCTAACGGGCAGTTGGCAGCTCCTCACTTCTGTTTACTTACACCCTCGGGAAATGTGGAAACTCGAGGCCATTGGAATATATACTCTAAGGAGCCTCTGCACAGTATACTAAATTGAAAATGAAATTTAAGAAAGTACTTTTTTATGCCATACCAAAGGACATTAAACTATTAGAGGGAAATTTATTTATAAAGAAATTAACTAACAGGCTGCTTGTTAATTGTAATTACAGTGTTCAAGATTTTTTAAATTGTAAACTTAATAATTATTACTAATTGAAGAAATAATTATTACTAATTGTTAGAAATACTAAGATGAATGTGTAGGTAATTTAATGAAATACACATTTTAATATATGCACGCCTGCTTGTAGGCTTCATACTTAAACGACACCGCCATAAGAATGTAATGTAACATCCTTGTAATGCGTATATTCTTGCAAATAAAACATTTGATTTGATACTAAGAGATAAGACCACCTGTGTTCTCTTTTTTCTCGTATGTTTTCTCTTTTATTTTTACTATAGTGTACAAATAAAGAATTTTCTATCTATCTATCTAACCAATTATAATGTATATAGCATATTGAATTGTATTTATCACAATTAATATATAAATTAACGAAATCCTTACTAGGTATATAATAAGTTAGAAATTTAAATACCATTTGAACTAAAATAAATCGAATTAAAATATACCTACTTTAATAAACAAAATAATTATTTATGACATATTTAATATTATAATTATATCTATAGCTGCTAATGATAAAAAAAGAAAGATTATATTTAAAGTTTCTTTGTGATGAATAAACTCAAGAACTACTATCAGTCGGACCAAAACGGCCCAACTGATTCAAATGTTATGTACCTTTAGATAATGATGTGTGATGTCTATGGCAGTACGACGCTAGCGCCGCCACGAGAGCATGAGAAAATCATACACTATCTAATTGCAAGTCTAAACCAACGCCGCAAACTAGCAAGCGAATTTCTCTCATTCATTAATTGTGATTCTTTCTTCGTTTTACGAAGCTGCGTACACTCATTTACATACATCATTACATACATTACACACATCGCCCACACTAACCATAGCTAAGTATCTATTTATCAAAAGAATTGTGTTGTTTCCTCACCCTGGCAAGTGATTTCTTCATCTTAACTTACTACTCTGATATCCGCCTAAACGAGCTGAAGAACGGAAAACGGCCATTGTGTGATACCGCTTGATTAACTTTACTGATTAAAAAAATAATTTTATTTTAAAAGCTTGATTATTTAAATAACATGAGCTCTTTGAGATAGAAAACTATCGCGAGTTATGTTCATAATTACGCTTTAAAACCGGCTAGGACTCGCGTAATATTTATCGGAAATATTCTCCTACCTATAAATATTATATACAGTTACGTGCTGTGGCCCGCGCTCGCCGCTGTGCACAAGAGTGACTCCCAGAAGAAGAACTTCAAATAAGTTCGAAACTGGTCGGAGAATATTTCCGGTAAATATTACGCGAGTCCTAGCCGGTTTTAAAGCGTAAACATGAGCTCTATTTAATTTTGAAAGTGGTATCCCGCGGAATAGAAGGATTGTCTGGACCCAAATATTTCATTTTTTAAGGCGAGACGGAGTTCGCAGAAACAACTAGTTATTGATAAAAACATTTAAATCACTATCTACAGGCAAGGTACTCAAAAAGCTAGCATTATTATAACATAGTGCTTTTATAGTTTCTTTTGTAACCATAACGCGTACTATTATGACGATGTATTATAATAAAACCCGAACAATCACTACACGAGTAGTCATCTCTTCAGATATCTGTAATATTGTTTGGCAGTATATATAGGGTGTTTGGTAGAGGGACCGACAAACCAAATGAGCGTGTTCGGGGGACAACTTGGAGTATACAAGTTGGCCAAAAAAAAAGCCCCGACACCCCAATTTTTTTAACTTTTTTTGTGAATTTTCTCGTTCGCTCCAATATTGTACCTATTTACCACCATAACATTTGTAAAGTTTGTAAAAACTAAAAACATCCGGTCTAAATCATACTCCAAGTGGTCCCCCGAACACGCTCATTTAGTATGTCGGTCCCTCTACTAAACACCCTAGGTATATAAATTAGTTATTCTATTAACTTCTGTAATGCTACTAACTTCTGATCGCGGCTTTGCCCGCGTAGATATTAGGGAACTGTTAAGGGTTGCTTGATGTTTAATGATGGGGTGAAAAGAGGAATGTTTGCTGTAGCGTTATTGACGAATTTCGATCAAATTTGAGAGGAACAATAAATAATTAATTCTATTCAAGAGATTGCATAAAAAACCAAGAGTAGAGGGGGAAAGGGGGACGTTTGCTGTAACGATATATATATACGGATTTTTTATTTTGTTTTTATATGAAAAATGTATACCTACTTACAACAATCAAAGTAAGCAAGCCTCTTTGCCTTTACGAGACGAACTCGTAGACACCAGATTTTAGTTTCTAGGACCAAGAGAACGCGAGTAATCGCTAAAACTGACACCCCTATTCTGTTCAAAAGTCTGACATTTGAGGCCTATTGGAAAATTCAAGTACATTTGTAACTTGGTTTCAAATCTCTAAAATGACTTTGTCAAGCCATGGGAAAGTGTCAGTTATAAAGGCGAGCTCAAGTACCACTAGTTAAGATATTATAATTTCTTCACAAGCTTGTCCATGGCTACATATACAGTCCCTCATTGCTTGAGAAAAATGAAATTTGATATCCCTCGCCCCGATATCGAAAAACAAGAAGCCTTCCATACTCACGTACGAACTACGGTCACCATATTGTTGTTTTTTTTTGTGTACATCCAGTTCTGTGAACAAAAAATAAAAAACAAAATATATTATTTCTATTGTCTTGAACCTTTCAGAGAAAATAATCATTGCTACATACTTTACCTCATTTTAATGGGTTTTAGCTGGATGTTTAAGTTTTTTTTTGTTTGATGATGAGCTATTTCAATCGAAAGACTTTACGTAAAATCTGTCGCTTCCCTCCAGACCTACTCCCGCCGCAAACCGTCGAGGATGAGAAGGGTTGGGAACTTGCCGCAAGTTTCGGTAAAGTGGATAAATGTTTTTGTGAACTACTTTGGACGTGGCGGATTACTTTCGTCTATTTTTAGATTGACCTGGCTGCACTTTGCGGCTTTGTTTTGCGTGTTTTTGTTCACAATGTTTTGTTTTTTAATGACGAATTGCTAAATGTATACACCTGACGGCAAGTACTTTTTAAGTAAAGCAAGTACTTTATCAGATTTTTGAGCTGTAATTTTACGTGGCACTGTTCTGCACTCGTCACCCCGAGATATTCACTTTCGTAGTCTCTATCACTTCGTGGCAGAATGTCTGGCATTGCGCTGGTACCAACCATGACGACCTCCAGCAAAAAAGGCCTGCCCCCGAATAAATTAAGTTTCATCGCATCTTTCAATTTGATTTCCGACGGCGGAGTGATTACTTTTTAACTCCGTCCCCAGGGTAAGTGTTTGTTTTATTTATTTATTGTCTTGCGTGATATGTGCAACAATAATTTTGGTATCTAACAAAATTCACTTTCATGCAATTAGTGTAGAAATGGGTAACGAACTTAAGACTCTCAAAAATAACCTAATAAATAAAAGTTATATAAGTTAACTCCAAAAAATTATAGATTTTTTAGTTCGACTCAAAAGCGTCGTTTTATGAAAGACTGCATGCCGCTGACAGCAGTTTAAATTGAGAAAGGAATAACAGTTGAGTTTTAATAGAGTGCACGATTGTGAGGTGGAGTGCAAACCCAGTTTTTTTTCTAATTTCAAGAAAATTTAAACGTAAACTGAATGCACAAAATGTATTACAAATTGTGACTCTATTCACAAATTGTGCGTTTGAGAGATTATCTGTCCAAGGCCAATGCGGATGAAACTTCGCGATTTTTTGTTACTGAATCAATGCATATACATGTTTCGAAAAAACTTATTAAAAATATGATAAAATATACAACTATTTTTCAGTCATTCATACTGTTTATATGACACCACAAAGTTTTTTTAAACTTGATTAGGTATTCTCAGGGTCGTAACTGTGAAAGAATTGAGAAGCATTTGTAATGTATTGAGAGCATTGCGCCTTGTCAGCCAAAGGGTCCCTTAGATAGCACAAAGTGAGAGCTGTATTTGGAAATCGCTGAGAGACCCTGATGTCTCCTTGTCATACAATTACATAGAGGAGCTGAGGGTTCGTTGTAACATATTTTAGAAGTTTCCCATAGCATGATGATATTTTTTGATTAACCTAATATTTAATCTGTCCGCATCAAGTTTACGCTATAACAAAAGATTTATGAATGAACTGGCTTGCTGATTCGGACTGGTTAAATGATTTATGTTTACTCTATACTCTTGATTCTACCTACGATAATTTATTCAGACTCGTAAATGCGTAACATTAGAACTTATTGAATAGTTGTAGTAGTTGAAAAGTAATTGAGCCGTGACCATACTTACTGAAAATATTTTACTAGAAAATACAATAAAATGTACGAGATGTGAAACCATAATGTTTTCTAAATAATAATCGTGAATCATGGGGCATATAAAGACTGTTTAGAGGTTTAATTTTTAAACAGGCAAAATTATTTCAACAGGCTGTCAATTTTAAAATTCACAGTTGTTTTGTTGTCAGTATGTTTTGCCATTTCTTCATGCTTCATGAGCAGGTGGAGTTGTTGGCCCATTTTTTTTAAACAATTACGGGCGTAATGTGCGCGTAAATGAAAAGCGCTATAGAATAATGATTGCTGACTTCTTTGTATCTTATTTGAATGGCATTGATGAGACAGAACTTTATTTTCAACAAGATGGGGCAACATGATATACAGCGGGCGGCACTATCAGCTTTCTACGGGAAACATTTGGCGAACGGTTTATTTCGCGTACTGGACCTGAAGTTGCCCAGCTCAAGGAGCCTGCAAACCACTATGCGCAGTGCAAATTAACTTGTGGTGATCTGCAGGTGCTGGGGTCAAAGTTTAACTCCTACATTTATGTCCTCGATTACCAGGAGCTAACCAAGACAGTTCTTGCCTCACAAGTCTTCTTTTTAACAAGAGTTCAGAACCATTAGAATTGTGACTCCAATGACTGCTAGGTATATTTTACATTAAATTGACATACAGTTAATTCCTGCAGCGAAGCACGTAGAAAGTTCAGACTCTGTTGGTCGGTTCTGTGGAGGGAATAGAGAAGGGGGGAGTAAATCAGGGTAAGGAATACCAACAGTCTCACCGAAGTTTTCCGATTTTCGTTCGGTGTAATTTCACTTCAGTACAAGTATGTTACAGTGCACTGTCACCAAAGATGTTCCAATTATTAAAACTAAGCACTCAACGGTAAAACTACATTTTAACGTTCAACAAAATCGAAATCACCAAATTACATTCTAAAAAGACCAAGCTAACCCATGACAGGAAGCAGTTGACAAGAGAAGGTTATAAAATGTTGCCGCATTCAAAGTACGGCACTTGTGATACCAGTGCATAATAACGTTGCCCTTCATTTGACCTAGACGTGGCGCTCATATGCCCGAAATCAGATTTAAACCATGATGGCTTAAAACTAACTTTCAAATATCATACACATTACCATTTTTTTATTTGTGTTATTTAATTTTGAATGTTAAAACATTCATTTAATATATATAACATACATTATAAAACATTAATAACACCC
The DNA here is from genome assembly GCA_917880725.1 of Selenia dentaria. Classification (NCBI taxonomy): domain Eukaryota; kingdom Metazoa; phylum Arthropoda; class Insecta; order Lepidoptera; family Geometridae; genus Selenia; species Selenia dentaria. Next base: position 872,922 of record OU862896.1, on the reverse strand, counting down.
GTTAGATTCGTTGTTATTTTTACTGTTAATATTTAATATACAGGCTGACTGGTTGAACACTTTACATATTGATATATAGTGCCCAGTACTCGATTCTCGTTCTAATTAAGAAAAAAAAATAGGTGCCTAATATTTACCTAATTTAACTTTAATTGTCTACTCAAAACAATAAACATGGTCACTCGCGGCGCGCGTGTAGTAATAAAAGCGCGGCGTGGCCGGGCGGGCGGCCGACGATCGCGGCATCCTTTGGCGGCGCGGGCGGCGCGGCCCTTTGGGTCATTAACCCCGTTCGGACGCAGCTTGATTCCTTTGAACGCGGCGCGGCGCTTTGGGTCATTAACCCCGTTCGGACGGTGTCCATAATTTTCGAGTTATAGCACATTCATAGAATGAAGGTTTCCTCTGTAGTTTAACGGTATTTTTTTAATTTTATTTTTTTAAACGTTTCATGTGACCATGAATTATCATGTCCTTGTTTATGTAAAGTGTTCAACCAGTCATGCTGTATATTTGTACATATCTTGTTCATTTTATTATTTCTATTTAAAATTAACACTGTAACGGTATGCAAGAGCCCGTAAAGTGTCGAGTATACATTTAAAAACTGCCGTAGTAATCTGCCTGTTCTTATTTGCAACAGTTACCAGTAGCCCCTAGCTCCCCTTCTCGTAAAATATACCCTGAAGCCCGCAATAGCTAGCAGATCTTTATACTGTGTAATAAATAATCTTTCCAGATTTCATTCACATTCAGCAAAATGCTGATGGACAGGGCAGGGTATGATAAGAATCAAGCAAGATAAATGGAAATAGTCTGTGATCGATCGTTACCCCACAGATATATCTAGGAGATTTCATTCTGCCCGTAGCTTTAAAGTGATGTTTTTATAAGCTTTTTTTTTGTTTTAAGGTATAATTTTGGTACTGGGTTTACGAGACAGGAAAAGCAATATCAATTTATGGGCAAGTCTTGGTAAAACTCTCCTGCGAACGAGTAGGTACTTAGTCCGTCTCATCGATTGGGTGTACAACAAGTATAATATCTAATATGTTTGAATGCGCATTTCTCGTATATATGTATATATATCTCTGAATCTCGGAAATGGTTTCAACTATTTTCATGAAATTAAGTATGGAGGCGGTTTCAGGGGTGGTAAATCGACCTAGCTAGGTTTCATTTTTAGAAAACGCCGTTACATCCGTGTTTTCAGGCAATTAAAAACTATACAACAAAACTGTTTTACCGACACAGCAACACTATAGATACTTGACAATAGATGGCGTTGTTAAGCAACACTAAGCCAAAAACATCATCCAGGTACTAATAAAAATAAATTGTGTAGTGAAAGTATCTGCTTGCGGAATTGTCCGTGTGGAAAAAACGTAACGTAAACCTCGCGGGGTTATAGTAGTACCACACTACTATTCAAATCGGGATAATATTTGACTTATATATGCTTATTATAAGTACAAGATATCTTCGTTACAAATAACGCCCAATCCGTTACGCTGTTTCAGCGTGGAGAAGTAACCAATCATACTCGGTGTTAGACGGCCACGGGATCGATCCCCACCTCGGGATTTAACTTTTCGGTGAAGATAACATCGTGATGATATCCACAGCATAGTGTGGTGGTAGAGCACTCCTGGTGTCCGCCTTGCTAGCTACTAGATACTCTCAAGTTTAAAAATCTGCCGCTGAGCACCTAACAGTATGTTTCGTGAGCTATTCTTGAGAGCCAGTCTCAATTCTAGATCTAGTGCTTCAATTACAATATCGCTGACCATCATGTGAGGTAGTGTTCAAACAGTATTCTTATTCTTAAAATACTATCAATATTCTTCTGGATACATTTTCAGACTAAGAGAAACATTAACTAACTCATTTCTACAACAATCCCATCTGCTGTAACACACACGTTATATAAACTAACGTCAAATCAAGTTTTCAAGATTTCAATAAAAATTTGATTGCAACTGAAGTGCGTGGTTGCCATTTAGTTATCTATTATCATCATCTCACATATGTCTCCCTCACAAATTTCCAAAAAGACCGGTTGGAAGCGGTCTGCATCCAACGTCGTCTTGCTACCTTTAACAGGTCGTCAGTCCACCTTGTCTGTGGACGGTCTATGGTCTCCACTCGAGAACCTTCCAGTTCCATCGGCCATCTGTCCTGTGTGCTATGTGGCCTGCCCACTGCCACTTCAATGGCTTATCTTCTGGGCTATGTCGGTTACTTTAGTTCGTCTACGGATCTCCTCATTTTTGATTCGATCACGTAGAGAAACCCTGAGCATAGCCCTCTCCATAGCAAGTTATCTATAATATTATAATACGAGTGTTTGTCCACAGATAATGTGCCACTACTTCTGGCTGACGTGTGACGGGATCAGCGACGTGGTCTTCGCCCTGGACCTCGTCGTGCAACTCAGGACTGGATACCTGGAACAGGGTCTAATGGTAAGCGTCATCATAAGGCTGAATATATCCTGCCTGTCACCCTATTGCTATAGAAAGCTAACTTCTAATTCGTACTGTTGCTGTTCAGGGGATACAGAACTTTCAGGATTCCGTCAGGTGGCTTCCAAAGTGTTTAAGCTATGTAAACAATCTTTAAAACATGATTTTAGTTTAATGTTCTAAAAATACAGACAGAACTGAAAATAACTCAAGGCGTTTCACAAAAAAGCTCTGGAACTCTATTTCAAGCATGGCATGCTTTTGGCGACCTAGTTTTATTTGACTGGTCCTTTGAAGCTCTGAAGAGACCAGAGAGACATATTTCTACTTCCACTCTAAGGTGAAAATTTAGGGGACAAAAAAGATTCACTCGCATATTATATATCTCGGATATTTTTGTTTTAAATATATGAACAAGTCCATCTTCTCTTTTAATTATCTTCGTCAAATGCCTTAGACTACCCACGTATCCTAAGTTATTTCGGCAATATGGCAGGAAAGCGGCCCAATTACTTGACCAACTCTTCATAGTGGAACAGATAGAGGGGAGAGGCCCGATGGTGAATCACCTAGTCACTGTGATAACCAAATGAAGGTTCCTACATATTTCTTAATCACCACTCCTCTGAGACGAACCCAATACAAGCAAGTACCATAGCAGCTTATCAAATTCTATTCAATCCTTCTTAGTCAGTAACACTTTCAAGAAGATTTCTGCTACCGTCAGGAACACTCTCGAATGTATACTCTATGATCACGTATATACTCCAAGTTTCTATGCCACAGGTATACGACTCAAGGAAGCTAGCAAAACATTACCTGACGTCCCGACCCTTCCTACTGGACATCGCGTCGCTGACACCACTAGATATAATCCAGCTGAAGATCGGCACCAACCCTATTATACGTTTCCCAAGGTTTCTCAAGGTGAGTTTTGTTTATTATCTACTGCTTACTGTACATTTTAAGGGCCACTATATGAATTTTCATGAAGCTAACGAAGCACGTTGTAAAGAAATCCAGTTTTCTAATTATATTTCACAGGCTCGGTTTGACCACTTCCTCACTTAATAGTTCATAAGGATGCGGTTAAAGGTAGTAACAGACTTAGTCCTTAATAATCTCTCTCTCATCATCATATAAATCATAATCTTAAGAGGATTGCATAGCTAGTACTTTCCATGCTAAAAGAGAAAACTCTTTTCTACCTCTTAACATTGTCCGATTCCAGTGATTTTTTTTTTCATGGAATCATCACATTGTTCACTATGCCCGTACGTTTTGAATTTTTCAGTTTTTTTAAAAATGAAATTTATAGTACTTTGAAATACTGAAAAAATCAAAACGTACGGGCATAGTAAACAATGTGATGATTCTATGAAAAAAAATTACTGGAATCAGACAATGTTAAGAGGTAGAAAAGAGTTTTCTCTTTTAGTATGGAAAGTACTAGCTATGCAATCCTTTTAATCTTTCATAAAAACCACGTGTCACACACCGTTCGATACTTAGAGGCAGCTTTTCAATCTATGATAGTTTTATCTATACTTCTATACTAATATTATAAAGAGGCAAGATTTGTGTGTAAGTATGTTTGTAACAAATTGGCTCAAAAAGCACTGAACCAACTTCAATAATTCTTTCACCATTGGAATGCTACATTCACCTTGAGTAACATAGGCTATATAAAATTCATCATCATCATCATCATCTATCACCTAGCAGCTAGTTAAAAATAAAGAGAATGTGTTTTATGTTCTGGTTGCTGTATCACCTATTGTTGGCGATATGTTTGTGTACTGCCTGAAATCCTACTTTGTTACTAATAACTTCGTTATTTTCGTATTTATCGTTGCTATTTTTTGTCATTTAAATAGGTGTAGGTTTATTTTATAAAAAAAAATACCAATATTTATTATGGTGTCTCTAGATAAGCCTTAGCGCCCTACACGTGGTTTTTTGAAATTTAATCCTTAGGTATATATAGTAATAATATTTTTTTTATAATTTTAGGTACAATGTTTTGTATACAATAAAAAAATTAAACAAGAAATCTGTGGTGTTACAACGATTTGGAATCCCTGTACCCTGTACTAGTATTGACTATGTTACAGGGTTACAGCTCCTTTCCTTGATATATAATCACAAACTCGAAAATACGAGCGCGTATGTGCGTAAGGGAAAAGTATAAGAGTGTGCGTATAGATTATATGTGTTTAGGTGTGGTTGGTGTGTGTGTGTGTGTGTGTGTGTGTGTGTGTGTGTGTGTGTGTGTGTGTGTGTGTGTGTGTGAGAGAGAGAGAGTGTGGGTGTGTGTGCAAGAGTGACACTACATGTTACTATTATTACATTGAAATATTAATTAAACACTAATATTATAAATGTGAATTTTTAAAAAAGGCCTATAACCTTAAAGTGACGCATTGCAGGTTGTAATCTGTGGGAATACATACGCTATCATTACGACTTTTTAGTTGACGGCTTAATGGGTCATAGTTGATTTGTGTCGGAATTTAATATTGAGTACAAATAGCTGTCTTATAGTCAAAATTCCATAATTAGTACAGTTAGTACAGCATAGCAGCCAGACCAGCCCCATGTCCCAGCAGTCATGGCTGGGACATGGGTTTAACCACACAAAGAGAAGAATAGACAAGTGGCCTGTTCAAGTGTCAGAGTGTTGCTCAATTCCACAGCCAGTCACATACATGACCTATAAAGATTTTTGCGCACTACCACTTTGACAACAAACATTGACGGTTTGATGTGCCTTTTGTGAAACGGAAGTTCTAATTCAAATACATGACTATTTTCCTTCTCGTTTAACCATCCAAGTGGTGACCACCGAAAAGTCCGCTTCACCTAAATAAATGAGCTTAAATCAAAGGTAAATTAAGCTTCACCAGTAATAACGTTCTCGAGTGTTTTAGGGCGGAAAGCAAATGATTTATATAATTAATTAGAATTCAGCATAAACAATAAACAATAATTTATACTTGAAACTCTAAACATTTTATAGAGTGCGGTTAAACCAATTATCTTACCAAGTTCTCCGAATCCGCAAACAGCAAACGAAGGTGATAATTTGATTTATCTGAGCCATTAAGGGCCATTCACGCACCAGGCGGAATTAATATCGGATTTCTGTGCTGGAATTACTTCTTAATTGTTACAGACCTCTACTCGCCTTAGTAGTCACGTTTATCATAAACTAGCTACTGTACCTCACTTCGTTCGCGTTGAATAGGTGTATCACATTCCCGAAGCAAAAACCGTCGGATTGACAACAAATAGACATGTTGTTTCTGCTCCCTTAACAAATTTTAAATTTAAGGGTTGTTGTCTAAACAATCGAGATGGTTGATTTATTTCTACTGAGAATGACACTTTCTAAGTGAGTCTATTCAATGGACTGGACTGTGACTTATTCATGCCAAAACTCTTGAACCAACTTGGCAAACACGTAGATCTAGATGATGACCGGGTACAATATATAATATAATGATGTAGGCTAAATTATATATTTCGAACATTTTTTTCTGCAGTATCGTTATTTACCGTTCAGGTGCAAAGAAACCGAGGGCGAAAGTGTGGTTACTATCATATATCGTCGATATGGTTTGGAATGACTATGACTTCAACTTAAGTTTTATTGAACTATTTCATATCATCCACGTGAAGTCAAATCCTACTAATATTATAAACACGAAGGTTTGGATCTATGAATGTTTGTTACACCTTCACACAAACGTTACTGTATGGATATTAATGAAATTTAGTATGTAAGTAGATGATACTTTGGAATAAAATATAGGATACTTTTCATCATCATTAACATCAATCGCATTCTCCACGCGGGTGAAACCGGGCACAGCTGGTTACGGTATAAAATGGAAATATACTCTTTAGGGATAGGTTCCTTTGGTATCTTTAAAATAGTACTACGACGATTGAAGTTCATAGCGCGTCTTGAATTAGATAAATTATTTGTACTATTAGAGTACGTTTTACATGAAACCACTTTCCCTGAGAGCTCAAACCCGAAGTTGGATTTATATCGTGACCGCTAGATGGGGCGACCCTCACAACATCCATCATCTATTCAAAAGCAAACTACACATGATGTATACACAATGATCGAGCTGAAACAGGCGTTAAATTCCTCCTTAGAGATAGTCTTTAAGCCCCTGAAAATCGAGCCGCTCCTTTATTGAGGCACGTGTCTCTCTCACGGAGATTATCTCGAATATAGGCTGGTGTCAAACGTTGGTATCATCAAACACGGAACTTCTTGGAGACGTAGTGGCGTTTATATTCATAACCGACTTCAAGTTAGGAGGAGGTTCTATGTTCGACTGTATGTATTTTATTATGTATGTTCACCGATTTCTCTCATATTTTGTGCACCGATTCTCATTTTTTTTTTATTTGTAAGGTATGTTGTATAGTTTTTGTGTTACACTCCAATAACTTAAAAGTGTTTCGCCTATCTCGATGACATCCTTATCGACGGTGTATGACAATCAATCCCGTAGGTTACTAAAATTGTATTTTTTTTACCACAAAATGGAACCGACATCAACACTAAAAAGTGTGAAATACTCGTAGCTTGTCGAAGTCGGTACTATGCGCACATTATTGTGATAATAGGTACTATTGAACTGTCATGGTACCAACTTAACAAGTAACTTCACACTGTTTAGTGTTGAAGTCGGTTCTAATTATTGGTATATATTTTTTTATGTAATATAGTTCGATAAAGTTATATCATGAGGAGAGATAATAACATGAATTCGTAACTTGGTAAGCTCGACCCTCACGTATGTCTTTTATAAATTATACTAGTTTAAACTAGACTAAATGAAATACCTTAGTGCTAGTGTATTATAAAGTCTGAGGTAACAAACTAGTATACAGTTTTGAGTTTCTTCATCTTTATTTTTTTTTGAAATTAGAATATCGCGTGCACTAAGTTTGTGAATTCAAAACATCATTAAACCTATTTACTTCTACCTCCATGGTGCCGAATTTATCATACAACCTTTTTTAATTTGTTAAAAACTCAGACTCGGAACCTACTTGGTGTACTTTTTTTTAATTGCGCGCCATTTTCTTTTACGTCATTTTGTTAAAATCTTAGGTTAAAAACTAGTTATGCGTTAAGTATTATTTGTTATAATTTAAAGATTATTCTGTAATACTTACCTTTCATAATGTTGTAGTTAATACCTAAACTGAAATAAAAGTGTCTTGTGTTTGTAAATGTTTTTTTTTTGCATTTAGTCATTTCCTCGCTGAGGTGGGATGAAAAGTAACGTGTTACACTCGAGTGCAAAGATATTTCACCTCGTGCTCTATTGATTCCCTCTCTAACGCTCAGGATTCTAATTTTAGAAACCATCGCTTGCTCGGTCATCAAAATTGAGCATGCAGTTAAAAACTTTGCACTCTTGTATAACAAATAACTATTAATTCGTTCACTAGACCAAATAAATAAATCCATAATCATGATATGTCATTTTTAATTATAATATGTCTAACAGGTTTGTGCCTGATGGATGAGAGTAACTGGGATCATAACGGATTTGGAAAACATATAGGGCGTTTCGCTATTGTACGAGAATTAAAGGCTATAATAGAAATACCCTTCTAAATTATTATAAGGTTTTGTACCTTAACGTCTTTCTTGAGAGATCTTTTGTGTGCTTAATACTGGTTCTTTTGTCCCCTTGTGTCGTCTGTTTTGTACATGTCATATAAGAATTTTGTACATGTTAGAAATTGAATCAAGACATTTATATAATCTCATTCGGTAATATTATAATTATGAAATGAAATACAGACATTGGCATATTTTATTTACATACTTCTTTAAGAAAATTAAATTAAAGCATTATTCTCCTAACAAAACAATGCTTTAAAACAATATTTTAATTATTAAAGTACAATGTGTCCCGACCAAGGAGGTTTCAATTCAATTTAAGTACACATTAATGTGGTGGGTCCGAGCCAATATACCAATAACAGACTTTTTCCACTGATATTGGCAAAGTTGTGGTTACGCCGCACAAGCCATACAAACAAGAAGAAGAAGAAGACTTTTTCCATTTTGGCGCTATTTCGTACATACTAATTTGAGTACTTAATATTTTGTTGGATAAAACTTTAGTAGCAAAAATGTCATGAGATTAAATAAAGTAGTGTATGCAACTGCATATAATTAGGTATTAAAACACTCGTGTAATCTTATTTTGAAACTACACTCATGTCTTAATACCTTCTATTATATGACAGTTGCATAAAATACTATTAAAGGTCAAAGTAGAAACGTACACTACGACGTAATATATGCTTCTTAATAAGTGAATGCGATATGGTATTATTGAAAGCAGTGAAAGGAAGGAAGAGCCAACTTTAGCACAATTTTCCATAGATCTGGTTTCAATAGAACAAATTCAGGAGATGATATCTCAAGAGTAGCGCTTTCTGCCAATTTGGTGTCAATCGCGTGACAATTCGTTCGTACCTCGAGCTTTATCTAGCTTTCTGTAATGGTAACATATTGTGCGGAAACCCGCACAATTTAAATAATAACAATTGCTTTTTTGTTTTATTTACTTCATTATCGTTATAACATTGTTTTACTGCACATTAGCCGACCCACTGTATGTGGGATACGAAGTCACTGAAATAAATAAAATTCGGGTGAATTTGGAGAATATTAAAGGTAAATCATAATATATGTTTTACTGGATTGAGGTTCGGTGCTTATTGAATCTAACAAAGATAAAAGGTTAATAAAAGATGAAACGATTTGCAATAACCGTCCTTCCATTCTGTTTCATTTTTAATGTAGACAAACAAACTCGAACCCAACGGGTGAAAGAATTACCATATACCTAGGTTTTTGATATTTCAATTTAAAAACGAGATTCATGCCCTTTGTATAATATTTAAACATTTACAATATATTTTGTAATAATGCCGCTAAATTATATCGTCACTTTTATTTATCTGAATATGCCAAACCAGACGTCGTGTCTGTATACATACTAACTGCGCCGTGGTTTCACTCACGTCATGATGGGTAAAGATGATGAAAAGTACCATATGGGTTAATCTAGTGCCTCACCTCTTTCTTTCTTCCTCATCTTTTAATAGATTTCATCTTAATCTGTTCAACTCTTTTTTTTTGCGTTGTTTGATAATAAACATCCGTTGAACCAAGAGGTAGTAAGGAAGGAGGAAATATTCCTTTCATTTGGGAGTTTTTTTACAATTCTATCACAAATTGGGTAATTAGGTGTAATGTATTCTTAAGGAGTTTCCTCTAGAGTGGTCTCTAGAGTTCCTATATCATATCAATCTCTAAAGAGGTTTATGATTACCATTCTGTATTTTTTTATAACTAGTTACGTCAAAATAATAAATAAGTACACTTTCGTAAGTCACTACAAGTTTCTTGCTATAAAACCTAGTTAAGAAAAAAATCTCGCAGTTGTTATTGTACGAAGATGAATTCAGCTCCGGTTTCGTACACGGCTACCGGGGTATTTCCTAAACTTGTGTTTAACAAACACAAGTCTATTTGTAATAAAACAAAAAAGTATTAATGTACGATTTTGAATTTTTATTGCTGAAAAGTATTCAAAAATATAAGGCCTAAGAAAACATGTTGCATACGTATTTTCTAATATCGAATAAATTAAAAAAAAAATTACAGTTCCTACTACCTCCGCCGTGTAATTAAGTTGTAAAATGAGAGCATTCCACGGGTTACATATTGTAGCTATGAATCTGGGTCTTTCAAGCGGGGCGTGAAAAAGCATATCTGAAGTCATCATAGGGGTGGCGATTGACGCTGCACCTTACGGCTGCACTAATGGTCATCGCTTCATCATCATCGTCCATTATTATCTAAAGTGTAATGACTTTGACACGATATTGTTCCCAGGTGTACAGAGCTGTCAATTACTACTACATAGTGGAGTCGAGAACCGTGTATCCCAACTTCTGGCGCGTCATCAACCTGATCCACATCCTGCTGATCCTGGCGCATTGGTTTGGATGTTTCTACTTCCTGCTGTCGGAAGCTGAAGGATTCCAGGTAATCAAATCTCGTAGTCGTATGGTGGTCAGTCGAACAGCTTTGGGCGGACCGATGCATATATCGAAGAAATTTTAATTTTTTAGTGTTTGTAATCGACTTTATAAAACGATTGTATCCGGCACAGATTAAATAATACACAATTATTATTGATCCCCGGATAATAATAGATTCATCATCATCATCATCTCAGCCGTAGGACGTCCACTGCTGAACATACGTCTCCCTCATGATTTTCCAAAAGGAACGGTTGGAAGCGGCCTGCATCCAACGTCGTCCTGCGACCTTCATCAGGTCGTCTGTCCACCGTGTCGGTGGACGACCTACGCTGCGCTTGCCGGTCCGTGGTCTCCACTCCAGAACCTGTCGGCCCCATCGGCCATCTGTTCTGCGTGCTATGTGCCCTGCCCACTGCCACTTCAACTGGCTAATCTTGTGAGCTATGTCGGTGACTTTCGTTCTTCTACGGATCTCCTCATTTCTGATTCGATCACGTAGAGAAACCCCGAGCATAGCCCTCTCCGTAGCTCGTTGTGCGACTTTGAGCTTATCTATGAGGCCCATAGTAAGAGACCACGTTTAATAATTATATCAATTCATATCAATAATAGATTATTACACATTAAAATTATATCACATTTGAAGTAGCTTTAAGCATCTTAAAAAGTATATATTTAAATATTATTAGTATGTTTTTTTTTATGTTTTTGCCTCTTGACAGTTATGCATTGATACAAACTAGACACTAGGCCTGTATCTTAGACTCATTTCTCACTATTAACAAACCATTTAAGCTTAGTCTCCTACGGTACACGGTTTGTGTTTCCGGCACTTAACAATTTAGATATTATTTGTGTAAAAAATTGGTTTCTACATGTGTGATACCTACGTCATTATAGTAATTATCGTACCTCATTATTCTCAGAAGTGTAAGTACCCTAGTAATACTGGCTGATGATGATCACAACATCTGTTCAAATACCTATAGATTAGATTGACTACGTATTGGAAAATATCAACAAATGAAAACAAAACAATTTTAATTATTTCGGCATCAGTATTTGGTATTTCACTAATTATGTCAACTACTACATAATTAAAGTAGGAACATTGTTTAGAATGAGTTGACTGAGACAGTACAATGGCAAACAATTACATTTAACCGTAGGATAGAATCGTAAAAAAATGTCGTGCGCAGATCCTACTTCCTAGTTATAATTATAAACGCGAAAGTTTGTGAGTATGGATGTGTGAATCTTTGTTACTCACACACCCTCAAACGGCGGCGCCAAGTTTGATGAAATTCGGTATGGAGGCAGCTGAGGCGCTGGATAAACACATAGGATACTTATCATCGTCATCATCATCCATCACCACGCGGTTGATATATATATATATATATATATATCAATTTCAATATAAAATATATATTGAAAACTATGCAAAATGCAAATAATTAATAGCGCCATCTATGGGCAAAGTTCTTATATGTCGAGTCAGTGGGCGCAGTCTAATGTTAGGAGAAATTAATAAACGCTAAGACTACATTGAAACAGGGTATGCTGTATTCATTAATTCTTTAATTCCGTGAATCTTACGCAAAACGACGGAGCAGTTGGTGAGTAATATTAGTAACATTAACGTTATATGTGAGCCTAAAACGTAGTTTTCTTCCTTTTTAGGTACGGAACCCCAAAAAATACCTATTTGAATAAGTATATGATATAATATTTTCAAGCGTAGCTATAGTAAACATTATAGGAGTTCCATACTTCAATATACCGTTTCGTGTTTTTCTACCGACTTCCAAAAAAGGAGGAGGTACTCAATTCGACTGTTTTTTTATGTTTGTTACCTCATGACTTTCGATAGGGTCAACCGATTCTCAAAACTCTTCTTTTGTTTGAAAGCTGGTGCTTTGGTGTGGTCCCATTTAAATTTCATCAAATTCGGTCCAGTACTTTTTGAGTTACACTACAATAACTAAATAGAATGGAAATCGATATTAAATTTTTCAAATTGCAATTGTTAAATAACTATTTGCTTTTGTCGGAATTTGTTCTTACGCTTCCAATGTATCGAAATGAAAAAAATCGAATGACTGTCCACATGAGTCAATTTGACTTAAACGAATCAATTATGAATTGTTATACAGATCTACCACGGAATGGCAAGCGCAGAGTAAGACGTCCACCAACAAGCAACCTTTATCAGGTCAACTGTCCAAGTCGACCTGATAAAGATCGTAGGACGACGTTGGCTGCAGGCCGCTTCCAACCGGTTCTTATATAAATTATTATTATATATATATATATATATATATATATATATATATACAATACCGGCGTGTCCTTCATTTGTGTAATTTTTAAACATAATGCTGTTGTGTTCATTTTGGTCACGTTCTTATTTACCTATATTTCAATTCAAATTAGAAATTAAACTACAATCATAAGTGTGTCAAAATACACGGCGCCAATTTGTAAAACAAATGCTATACACACGTTAAAAGTTTTAAAAACAACTCTTGGAAACTATGTTTTTCTAACCTGCCAGTTTCCTTCCTGCATTGGCTTAGGTATGCATTAAACCTATTTGCAAGATATTCAAACAGCGATTTTAAGTTACGTCAAATAGGTACACGAATTTTCGCCTGCTTCCTTTGTGGTCATTTTTATTTCAGTTTCAGTTCAACAGTTTTTGAAATAAAGTTCCTAGTTGTTATGCATTTTCGGAGAGCTAAGAAAACGGTTATGTTTTTAAAATAATCTGCGAGCCAAGATCCATAACTGTTTTAAGGCATTTTAGTGAAAAAATCTCAAAAAAATTGAAATTATAATCATTTTCCATCTCGCCTTTTTAAATTTGGACTGATAATTGTTGTTTTATTATAGATAAACAACCAATGTTAAATCATTTTTATAAATCAGATGAAAACTGAGATTTAAACTGATACTTTTTGTGTTGAAGTTTTGACTTAGTTAGAAAAAAACATGATAAAATGGTTCACTTTTGCATAATGCATATGGGGGTTAAAATTATCGCAAATAGTCACCCCTATCACCTGATGAAGGGAGTAAATCGAATTACCTGGTGGATGTGTCCTACGGCTAATATGATGATGAGTCAATTTCGATCGTGATCACATTTCCATCGTGTCGGTTGTACGCCACTTGACCATCGATTTGAGTACATTGACTTCCATAACTAGTGGCTAACCAACATGTGCATAAGTTCACACAGCAGCCGTTCACCGAGCACGTTATGTAATTACCTGTGATTGTTGTAGCTGCCTATGCAGTACAGACCTTTAGGAAACATTGATTTTTAAATAACGACTCACCGGTTAATTTTTTTTTCTACTTACATAAACAATTATAAAAATTATATTATATAAATAATAGTGTGTGGTAATGATTATTATACAACCTAACTAATCCTTTATGTAAGTAGAAAAAAACTGAATGTGTTTATATATACATATTTGTATAATATCATCATCATCATCATCATCTCAGCCGTAGGACGTCCACTGCTGAATATAGGCCTCCACCATCCTTTTATAATATAATAGTAAAGAAATAAATCATAGCGAGCATGTGCCAACAAAGAATAGTTTAATAATCTTCTGTCAAAGAACTGTGAAATTCAGATATCATAACAACCTGCCGTGCGATTCTCTGAGAGCTAACATCGTTGCATCTTTGACAACATCCATGAACAAATGAAGAGATGACTAGAAACGTTGGAAAAACAACCTTATGTACAAGGGCTATATCTCATAAAGTAACATCGGTGAGCTCGTCGATGAATCATTAGAGAATTGCACGGCAGAAAGGGGGCAAACAAAGGTTACTCAAATTTAAAATGACTCCGCCTCAACTTGCTCGGGAGGTGTTCAAGGCCGTACAATTTTATTTTCTAATTGTTCTTGTGAATATTAGTTTAGCAGCGCTAGGGTTAGGAGACACGAATGACAAAAATATCATTCATTACGAGGAAACGACTGTGACAGGCGGACAGAAAACGGGACACTTGAGTTAGGTACGGAATCCTTGAAGTGACACAAAATCCTAGATCTACCAATCCTTTTCGTAGAACAATATGAGTTCAGGATATAAATACTTACCCGCAGCCATCCTCGTAACTGGCTGCGGTAACTTAAAATCCTAGAATGTGACGATTTTATGATTGTTGTGGTAGCTAACTTGTACTGACATGTCAATACTACCAGCCACGGCTGAAAAAAGTTAGAACAGTAATAGCCATAAGAAGGTGTAGTAAGAAATTCGTCAAACGCAACGCAAGCCTATAAACTATAAATCACATACTTACCACAATTTCCTTATATATTTTATTCTACTCTAATTTGTAGTATTATCGTTTCTTGACCAAATCATTCTGCAAGCATGACATGATTGACTTACACGATGCACGATATCGACTTATACACCGAAAGGCAACTTAACATGAATCATATTATGATCCTAATAGGTGGTGGGTTTTCTTATTGAAAAGATTTTTCCTAGATGTTAAGAGGAGTACCCACCAAACATTTTTTTTTCTAAACAAACTCTTTACTATTACTTATGTATGGCAATAAAATACGCATATAATATATCCCGGTTTACTATTTCCTTCATTCATTCATGGTTTTTTGCGTGTAGCAATAATATCGTCAAATATGGATCTGCTGCTGAATTGAATTGCGTATGATTCACTCGAAAATATGGCCATTTTATGAAAAATACAAGAATTGCTAAGGAATTGCAGGGAGTTCAGGAAATGAATTACTTAGAGATGAATTGCTCAATGTGGCCTTTTTAGGCCTGCTGGTTATTATTATAAACCGCCTTCGTTCCGCTTTCGCGTCGTCTTGTATGTGAAGTCAACTTATCGTGGCCCATAAATATACTTTATAGCAGCTCTGTAATTAGTAATAGAACTTAATGAAAGTCTAGTTTGATAGCCTGTTCGGAGTTTATTTCTCAGTAATCTATTTAAATGGATACCTTACGTTGGTTTATTGCTGGCTTTAGAGTCTTAGTACGATAATGTCTGTAGGTGTCTTGACCTCCGTTTTATTAAAGCCCATAATTCTTAACAACCTGCTGAATGAACTAGTAGTTGTGCGAACAGTAGACCTCGCGAGCACATAGTCTTATTAGCGGCAACTTGTCTCAATACTTCACAACCTATTATTTTGGAAACCACTTGACCAATTAAGCTCATATTCGAAATTCCTTTTTAAAGTCAGGTATTGAATGTGTGACCCAAAAATGTATCATATTTGGTCAATAAATATCGCCGCAACAAGCTTCCTGCCCTTTGAAAAATCAACTCCAACTACTTTTTAGCCTTAGTTTTTCAGACGTGATCAGTTTATATCTTCAAATTTTCATATCTCACTATTGTTATAACAAAATCAAAAGTTTATAAGTATGTGAGTGAAAATTCCTATTGAGTTAAGATGAAATTTTAAATGGTTACTCACCTACTGTCTTGCCATACCATACCATATTATATCACTGCAGGGCAATAAACGTAGATTTATTTTATTTATTTTGCCCCTTGACCGCTCAGGGCGATCATCCAAATGGCCCGCAATCTGACAGTAATATTACACACATCTACTACTAGATCGAACTAAAACTAGACGCCACCCTAAAAGAATTAAAACTAAAAAACTAATACTAAGTTACGGTTTCCAGCTTAACAATAGTGTTCCGAATCCTCCCACATTGATGTCATAAAAGCCGAGTAAGACATAAAATTGCAATAAACTCGTCGCTAAAGGACTATCGTGCTATACTTGTTTGTTAACTTTACCAGTATATCTTATGATCTGATGAGATATATTTTTTTCGACTTACAGGTGTATATGTACCTCTGTCTACCATTACGAGGAAAGACCAAACCATAAAGGCTTGTGGCTTGTCGTAGTGTAATGTAAAAGCTACTAAAAATGTTTCCTTTTTCAGGGTGACTGGGTGTACCCCCATCGGCCAGGTGACTATGCTACTCTGACTAGAAAGTACCTCGGCTCTCTGTACTGGTCTACTTTGACCCTCACTACCATCGGTGACCTGCCCACGCCAGAAACTAACGCTGAGTGAGTACTACCGCTTAACTAACCTTACTTTTTCTTAGACAAAGTCATTTTACTGCTCTCTCAAATAATTAGCTAGAATCTGTGCAAAATGGGAAGTGAATTGAGGTCACGCGTGTGCTAACTGTTTTATAATACCAGTAAATTAAAAAACTTAAATAAATTGGTGCTAATTTACTGTTTTGTAGTTGTATCGAGTCGAAATTCACACTTGGCAGTTGCTTGATGAAGAGATTTGGGCTACCGTAAACAAATCTGAATATTAGTTCACCGTAACGCCATTACGATTCTACTTTTGCACAGATTATTTTGTATGAATTGTAAATCAACTGTCCAGTAATTATGCCGTGCGGTTCTCTAATGCTAAGTCGACGAGCTCACCGATGTCAAATACTTTATGAGATATCGCCCTTGTACATAAGGTTGTTTTTCCAACGTTTGCCGTCTCGTCATCTCGTCATTTGTTTCACGGGTGTTGTCAAAGATGCAACGATGTTTGCTCTTAGAGAATCGCACGGCAGGATTTGCGTGTTAATTACGTATATCAGTTGAAATCAAATGTTGAAACCTATAAAAATGGCGGCTTAATGTCACTCTTGTCAGCTCCAGTTTACAACTTTCCACTTACTGGAGTTGTCATGGCCGCCATTTTTCAATATTTCAACCGAGATTTTCGACTGTAACGGAGATAAGTTATTACTCTGCGGGAATTGTTAAAGTATTATTTTATTATGGACATAACTAGCGATACTTTTCTATCTTATATCTGCGCCTATAATAATGTATTTTTATTCTAGTATATTTAAATATAGTGAGAACTTACTTTATCTAGTAGTCTTTGAGTGAGACTACCACGAATAATTTGCGCGAAAGTATTTGCAAAAACAACGTACCAATTAAATAACGCACCTTGTTTTGTTACACAATCATCACTTATCTGTGATCTTATTCTGTATCGATTATGTCTTGTGGTGTTTTGCGTTAGCGGGACGATATTTTTTCGCATGTTATTCGTGCTACTAAACATAGTTATGACTAACCTCGGAAGTTTTTATTGAATTACATAGTTTGTGATAAGAAGACTGGAGTAGCGAGTGTATCCATCTATAGTGGTGGAAAACGTCCAGATTAGTCTTAATTAAATGTATATCTCATAATACAAAAATGCGCTTGAAAAGTTAAACATTATTTTGTTACATACATGCATTCTATATGCAAGAAAAAAGTTTATATGTGTTTTTTCACCATAATCTACAAAATTTAAAATGCTTGACAGATAACGTTACGGGAGTTGCCACCCGATAGTATCAAGTATTCAATCGATCGGTTGGTTCCCGTTACTAAAGTTACGGGAGTTGCCACCCTATCAAGTATTCAATCGATCGGTTGGTTCCCGTTACTAAAGTTACGGGAGTTGCCACCCTATCAAGTATTCAATCGATCGGTTGGTTCCCGTTACTAAAGTTACGAACTTGACGTAGCAATGTGATGATAAAAAGTGTTGCAGGAATAAACATTATTATTTTTATTATTGTAATACTCAATCAATAATGAATTGGGTGCCTCACTCCACATGGGCAATTGACTTTTGTCGCAGAACATCAGTTATCCAAATTATGAAGTCGTATTATGTTAGAATATATAGAATATTATTTGTCATCATTATAATATTATCATGTCATCATATTCTTTATAAAAACATTTTCGTCTCAGTAGTCCGGTGTTACAGACAATGGAACTAATAAACCAAAGTAATCAATCGAAAATAAATAACAAAAAGAATTATTAATTGCGATTATTTAAATGTTGTTAACAAAAACAATCTATTTAAAGGATTGTTATCATAATGTTGAAATTCATAGGTACAGTATTGAAGTATATTGAAATGTTCTACTTCTTCTAAATTTTATTTGAACCAATAAACACAGTTATTTTATGGGTTCTAAAATGTATTCAAATGATTTTATTGAAAGTTATTGGCAGTCAAATTGATTCACTTGAAATTTATTAGGAGTTCAGAGAAGTTTGCGAATAATTTAAATTTAAAGTTTTTGAACGGTAAGATATATAATACCATCTAAAGGAATTAGTAACTTTTCCAGTCTATTGAACAATCACCTCATAAATAGAGGGATTTATTTAGTTTGGCCGATTACTATACATTGAAATGAAACTTTTAAATGTTAGTTCATTTTTATTCGTCAGACATCATCATCAAATAATGCGGAAGTAGCTACCGATTTCAATGAAGAATTCTGAAGTTTGTGTATCAACTTAATGACATATATTTAAAAAATGACCTCTGAATATGTCGATCATTCTTGTTGAGAAATGTATATGAAGATATTAAAACTTATGATACTTATGATTATAAGTCACTTTCAGGTAAAAAATGTAACTAGGTGTTCCTCGACCTGCTGTGTAAAGGTTTCTTATATGATACCATTCAACCAGTTAAATAATATTTCGTGGAGAAGCTGTGTCTGGAAAATAGCTATTTAGATACTTACTAACAAAAAAGATGACTGCACTGAAACCAAAAATGTACATCTTGCTTTTCCAGAAAATTATATTTCTAAGCAAAGAGATTTGCGCGCTCTTTTTTACTACTTTGAGGGAACGAAATTCCAGACTTATAATACTATAAATACGACGTGGCACGAAGACAGTATCATCCTTCAAATCTCTAAAAGGAACATGATAAATCCATCGCCGAAATAAGGGAAAGGGAGGGATAGTGATAAAAATAGCTAAACAAAGTAAAGTTCTGCACACGTTTTTGCTTTATATGTTCATTGCATTTTTATCCTTTTCATTTCTCTGATAAGAGTTTCACTATTTTTTTTATTTTAAGCGCCACACATAAATTACCTTAATTCAATTTTTCTTCATCTTTTCAATAATAACACTTTCAGATATGACATATGTTAGAATGATTTATAGGATTAATGGATATATTTTTATAAATATAAAACGTAACTTAGAGTAGTAATCAAAATATATCAGAAATGTACAAATTAAACTTCACTCTTCCTCTTTGCTACAAAATCAACAAAACTTGTAAATTGGCATATCCCCTAAAATCGCAAAAAAAATTATTCCCACCCAAAGTTCATAAAAATCTCATTAGACTGGTGTTGAATTCCAATTTGGCTCTAAGTATTGTTTGACGAGGATCATTAAAAACCCGCATTATGGGGTAACGTCAAGAATACTTGATGGGTTTTAATCGATATTTAAACGATAAATCGTACCACACGTCGGTGTCATATGGAACATATTCGTTTGGTATATACGCCGCTTATCAAATAAATGTTTCGACTAAGCTCCTCCCAGCCCAGTCGAATCGAGCTTCATGAAGATGGTCGTGGGAGCATTTTGATTGATTCATGCAGATGATGGTAAACGGTACACGCTCAAGACAATCGCCAGTCTATTGGTAACCCCTAGATGCGGGATGGTGCATCCCATTCGATAGGTTCTTCTTGATAGCCAAGTATTTTAATTTCAGAACCTTTGGTAACATGTTATCTCTAACGTATTGGTTGCACACTATGGTCAGCTTTGGATAAGGTACACCAGATCAGCATACGACACCATAAGGGTGCAATATAATGACGGATTTCGCATCCTTATGAAAAATCCAAGATTTTGCAGCGCGTCGGCTATGTTCTTTGATGCACGGGTTCCTGATTTCTTCGCAGTTATTCGATCTCGTATTGCGTCCTTTTGGGATAGGATACGAAGATCGAATAATAGCATGTCTGAATAATGTATACTGTCCAATTTATAGGTTCTGGATATCTGTCCATCAGAGCAAAAACAGGAAGTGAAGTGACGTATACCTACACCAGTAGGAATTACTTATTTTGTTTTATTGTGCTGTATTAGTACGTTTTAGTTAATAATTATGTTTGTGTTGTTATGGGTACTGAAGTAAAAGGTATTATTATTATTATGGTATCCTATCTATTAGATAATAACCGGAAAAAAACGATATTACGCACGCCCCCAAATAGGCCAAAATCATTGTTTTCTTTTCAGCGGAAGTGTCACTAAATATTTTTTAATATCGTTTTTTTGATAATGGATTTCCGCAAAGTAACGCCTGAATCAATAAATTAGATAATAACCGGCCTGATGTGGCCCGGAAATGTTCCACCACCGGTTTTGAACTTATTTGAAGTTTTTCGTCTGTGAGCCACTATCTCATTATCTGATGGTATCAACTGAGATTGATTCGTGCACAAGAGTCCCACTATTTAGTACGTAAAGTTTCCTCATTTCAAACGATTCTAGATTGATGAGAGGACCTTATTTAACACTGGAACACGCTAGAAACCTTAGATAGATAAATTCATCAAATTATCCGAATAACTTGATTGAAACTTTCGTACGTATTACACATTTTAATGTTATTTTGACGGTTTAATATACGCGGTAGGTATAGTCGAATATCTCGACCGGTTTCGTGACCGTCCGGGCCACTTCTTGTCTCTTACGCCCTACCACCTGCACAAGTGACGCCCTCTTTAATGCCACAGACGACGGAATTAAAGTAGCGTAATTCTATTCAAGGTTCATTTAAAGCTGTAGACAACTGCCACTTTAAGTTAAGCTTGAATCAATGTGGTACCATTGACACTAGAAAAAGTAAGGGATAAAAATGCAATGAACATATAAAGCAAAATCGTGTGCAGAACTTTACTTTGTTGAGCTATTGAAGAAGTGGCCCGGACGGTCACGAAACTAGTCGAGATATTTGATTATACGTACCGCGTAAGTTAAACCGTCAAATAACACTAAAACTTATCCGAATATCTAAAATAAAAATCACCAATTTTGTAACATTTTAAATAAGTATCAGTCTTACGACGAGATCAATACTTGTCCTTATTTAAACTCAAAACGTCGTAAAACTCAGTAGTGACTTAAGCAATTAATCAAGTTACACGCGCCACGAATGGTTCCACCGCATAACTCACTCACCGGAGTCACTGTGATGTTTATAACTGTACTTTAAGTCTTACATTTTACGAGAGTTCTTAAAACTCTGTACCACAAAATACATAGGGTTATAAACCGGAGTTAATGTACCTCGGTTTGCTGCAGTAACTTATATATAATACAGAGTTTTCTAGTTATTTTTAGACGAATTTGTGTACTTAATTGAGAGAGTTTTTACATCAACCATTTTTTTTATTACTAGTTATGTGCAGTCCCAAACCCGAATATGCAAGAACTGTAAGAACTAAGCCAGACATATAAAAGTTTTAAATATGTCAACATTTTTCTTAGCTGTTGTAAGTTGAAGTAAATATACTTCTAAAAGTTTCACTGGCAATGTACCAAAGAAATAATTCATAGTAACTTATGTGTGCGTCAGTACAATATAATAACTTTGCTCTGTGTTAATCCTGGGCATACGTTATTTCGTTCAGAGTTTTATCAAAATCCAGCTAAAATCAGCCATCTTGGTGCGGCGTGAATAGATGACAAACGTACATACATTTGATATCAAAGTGATTTTGTTATTTTAGTGTTTTGGTATAAAACAATCAAGAGTTGACTGTTTTATATAGTCCAGTCAAATAAGGCGATATTTTGCAAAAGAGTGGAAATAATTCGAGATAAGAAGCATGCCTAACTCAATCCCAACGAAACTTAACCTCCGGAAAAAGGTTAAATCGAGTAAAATCTTTGAACTTGCATAACTTCATTCAGGAAAGAGTGGCGGTTACTATATTTTTATACTATACTTAAAATATTATAATCTACCTTCTTACTAAGTAATTTTCAACTAACTTCCAAAAACAGGAGTATTTTATCAAATCGAGGTGTATATATTTTTATGTATAATCACATTTTTTTTTTGCTGAGTAGTCCGATTTTAATAATTCTTCATTAGTTTAATAGAGTATACGTCTGAAGTAGTGCCATTAAATTTTATCAAATTCAGTCCATCGATTTTTGAATTACAATTTAATAACTGAATAGTGTTCGTTTGCCTATGTCGAAGACATCATCTTCACGTTTCACGTTCTGCTGCATTGCAGTACGTAAAATAAGAGAGCTAACAGATGCTTCTACGGCGCGGTTAGTGTATTTTGCATATTTCCACAGCGTAATGTCATATGGGATATTGCTATGGGGTTCAGCGGCTGATATAGAGACCATATTTATCCTTCAGAAACGTGCTATTAGAGCTATATACGAAATGGGTCCCCGTGAATTTTTGAGAGATTTATTTAAAGAAAACAATATATTAACGTTGCCTTCCTTATATGTATTTGAAAATATAATGTATGTTCGTAAAAATTTATATAAATATAAGTTAAATAGAGATCACCACACTTTTAATACTAGGAATACAAATAGGATAGCTGTACCTAGTTTTAGACTTGCGAAGACTAATAAGTCATTCCTAGGAAATTGTGTGCGTTTTAACAATAAAATCCCAAAGCACATAACTGAGCTCACAGAGGGCAAATTCAAGTTGACTGTAAAAAACGTTTTAATAAAAAAAGCTTACTATAAAGTTCGACATTATATAGAAGATAAAGATGCTTGGAATACTCCACTTCTGGCAAGCTGTCTCTCTGCCACCCATAAAATGTAATATTTGTAGTACCTAAGTAGAAACACTGTAAACATCTATATAAAAAGAATGGCCCCGAGTTTCTTGCCGCTTCTTCTCGGTGGGCTCTATATATTTTGGAACGCGGCGGTAGAGTCTTTAAAGTACATTATAATGAAAAGTTGACGTTCATAAGTGCGTCTTTGATGCCTAAATTAAATAAATGATTTTGACTTTGACTTTATCAATTACGATATCATCGAGGTTGGTGAAACACTTTTCAGTTATTGGACTGTAACTCAAAAACCGTCTGTTTTCTGTTTGTCTGGACTACCTTGGACGTATACTCTACCAAAAAATAATTATTAATATTGGATATCTGTGCAAAAAGTTATGCGTGATTATAAATAAATATAATATACACTTCCACTTGATAAAATACTCCTGTTTTTGGAAAATAGTTGAAATATATGATCCGTAACTTGCACATTGGTGCAAATTTATCTGAACGTTTATGATGACAATAAATAACTAATTTTAAGTTTGCACCTTTGTCGGAATTTTCCTAGAGCTGCATATTAAAAAAAACACGCACATATATTCTGTATGTCGCACGACTTTGCACTCTAAGTCACTATACATACAGTAAGCCTATATTCATAAATACAATAAACTATTCCAACTTCTTTAAATTCTTCTAATTAACGGCATGTTAAAGTAATCTAATATTTAACATGGTTCCGTAGGTGTTAGAAACGACGCAAACCGGGGAGATACTCCTAACTGTGTTTCCTAACAATTCCAGAAGAATCTACTTCTGTCTGAATTATTTCCATACTTTATCCTAACTTGATTGGACTAATAACGAATTACTGAAAACTCCGTACCAGTGTCCGATCAATTCGCCCCGTATAGGGGATCCTCTATCCTTATGATTGTGTTTGAGTCTGTGGCCCGTTTAGTTTGGCAAGTTACCGTCATTGTTTGCACTAAGTCATTAATGGAAGTGTTAAATGTTCAACCTCTACTGTTTCCATCTGATAAATCACATCTGTCATTATGTACTCATAAATATTCATGGTTAAGAAATACTACAAGCTTTTCAAATACTAAGATAATAAGAAAAGAGTTATTAAGTAAATAAAAATAAGTAAAAAGTCTTACCAAGTAGAGCTATCTGTTGTATGCCCTCATATAGTAGCCTCATAGTAAAATAACAGATCTATACAACAGTACTCATATCTCAAGGATCATTTTACATACATTTTTAGCAAAAAAAGTTTTTGGTAATAATTAAATTAGATATCAATATTTTATATATCATTAAAAAAAATACTTCTTAAGATAGCTTTATTTATATCTAAGGTACGTAAAATTATAATATTCATCGAACCCTTTAAGAATGAAATAATGGTAGCGATTCACTTGTTCATAAAAACTAAACTAAACTACCGAACTACAAATTTAATATGGTGATCCTTATTATGTTAACAATAAAATCCAAAACCATTAAATACTTAGAATGATACTTCTAAAAATATGATTATTCTATTAAATTTTGGGTTATTTTAGGTTAGTTTAGCGAGCACCAAGTTACGTGACGACTAAACTGTTTAAAGTATGCCCACAATTGAAGAGAAATGTCTAATTTTAGTGATCTCATTCGAAAGTGTTATACTAATTTGGATTTTAGCCTAAACAAAATAAGTACTGCCATAATTTAGAGATTATTAGTTAAGAGAATGCTTACATAATCGTCACCAATATAAAGGTGAAATCTCAAAATCACATATCTTTTTAATGTCTGCGGACGCTACCTTAAAGCTTTCAACAAGTTACCGCCTCCAGTGCATCCATAGTAAATTTCTTTCTTTTGTGAGTAGAAAGAACCAAAATATGTTCACAACTCTTGTAAGAAAATAACAACCGTGAAACAGCTGTTTCATTTTAATAATATACCCTTTTACGTATTCACGCTCTAGGTGTTATGAAGTGGAGCTTTCAGCAAGTGTAAGAGAAAATCTGAACAATACAAAAAAAATGTGAAGCACCAACAGCAATAACACTTTCAGTATACGCCTTAAGCGTAAAATAAGGAGTAACTCGTAGTTTTAAGAATATACATGCATAAGCACCGCCTCTTAAACAGTTTTAAATACGATGTGCAATGCAATTTAAAACTGGGGAGTTTTCAGTGCAGTCACCTTAAAACATACCTATACATCAGTCTGCTTCTGACGTATATAAGATAGGACAGGTACACTCATTTGTTTTTCGCAAACTACTTGACTTAATCAGGCCTTCATAGTATATTATGCTTCATGATACCTCAGGTAAGTCCATGCAAGCTGCGTTTATATTAGTGTCACGCTGTTCTACGAAAGTCTACGCAAGCCTACGAAAGTTAACAATATTTAGCTCTATCAAAGGCTGGTCTTATGCAGTTAACCTATGTTAACTGCATAAGACCAGCTATATACTAGAGGCTACGTAGGCTGCAATGTAATTATTTTGTATTTTGTTCGTAATACCTCAAATGTCTACGAAAGTCTACGTCAGCCTACGAGAGTCTACAAAGTTATGGTATCTACGTAGACAAGCAAGCGGATGAATACGAAATAAACAAACTTATAATTATGAAAATACGTAAAATACTATAACTACTACGTATTTTTTATTTACTCCATTATTACATTAGTTTAATTACTGTTCCTTCACTAAGCTCATATGTAAAATAATAGGTTGTATTTAAGTGTAAATAGTTTCCATACAAAAAGGATTAAAAATTTGCGCATTTTGTTCAAACAAAACCAACCATGCCGTACTATTCGTGAAAAATTATTTTGTATTTTTGGTTAAAATCCAAAAAAATTACATTCGTACAAAATTGTTTAAATCGATATACCTAGTCAGCAGTAGATTGGTTTTGTTTTGATAAAATGGTAAAAGGTTCTTGAAGTGGCTATAGGACTAACATGCTGGTTGTGTGTAGCACTACGCACGGAGGCCCCAAATTTCTGCCGCGCCGGGGGCTCAAGTCCCGCCTCTTGCAGTTCAGGTCGAACCGAGGGTAACTATTCTACTCGCATACAGAGCAGCGATTGGTCAGAAAGTATGTTTCTAATTCACTCAACTGCAGATTATATCAACTTTTTTATTCATATATATAATGAGTATATTTTCATTTTATCATATAAAATTCTCATATTTTTAAACTACGTTCACACATTCATACCCCTAGGATCCCTTGTGTCGCGGGAGGATTTATGCGTTAACACATCATAAACATACAAAAACAAACATTCTTCTCAACACACAAATATTTGTCCCCCGCCAGGTGTCGAACCGGACACCCCGCGTTTCAAAGTTACGCCCCTACCACTGTTACACAAATCACTCGCATCTGTGTTTTGCTCATGACATGTGATATGTGTATTGTGTGAGTCGTGAGCAAAACACAGTTACGGGTGATTGGCGATCGGTGACGACATAAAACGCAACAGAAAGAGGGTAGATCGTTTCGTTTGTTCTTAGTGTCGCGCACCCGCGTAGACTTCAGTTTACTCGTTATCATGGCTCTTGCAACAGTGCCGACATATCGGGAACTCAAACAAAATGGATTACACGGTAAATATCCCGTTTCTGATGTTAACTCCTGCAAAACTGACCGTGCTAGTTTAAGAACTTATATTTTTTTTAAAGTTCGAGATCTGATGCAGCGCAGGGTCATGCAAAATTTTACTTTTAAGCTACAACTGTCATCGGGCCGGCGTGGTCATTCTCTAAGAGCAAACATCGTTGCATCTTTGACAACATCCGTGAAACAAATGATGAGATGACAAAAAACGTTGGAAAAGCAACCTTTTGTACGAGGACGATATTTCATAAAGTATCTGACATCGGTGAGCTCGTCGACGACCGCATCGACGAATTATTAGAGAATCGCACGGCTGATGATCAGACGCATATTGTTTCTACGTCACATCTACGTCTTACGTTTCGTCACTTCATAAAAAAACTAGCAGTGTTACTTATAAACTCTGCTTTAATTTAAACAACATTTGACATTCTTTCAATCATTCGGCGCCGAACAATTTTGCTGTGCAGTGCGCATAGCAAAATTGTTCTACTAAATAAGGTCATTTACAGTTAAGCGTCTTTAAGTAATGCTCTTGATATTAAGTAATAGGACGAACAGGTTCATTCAAGCCGCGAAAAAATCTATTAATAACACTCCCATTCGCGCACATACTGTGTAAATATGCAATTTAAAGTAGTGGTTATCTACTACGTACAACAAAACAACGTTTATTAGGCCACCGTTTATCGAAAGTATTTTGTTCTGCATCCCGCGCTGGTAGTAACACATAATATTTCCAGAAAGCACGAGCGTACTGGTTAGTGTGAACCATTTGGAAACGTTCTCATGAAGATCTAATTTACTAATAAATGTGTAAATGGCTATCATGACTACATAAATATTTACCTTAACCGTCCTTCAATTTACTAGAGTGGGTTTATAGAGGGTTGAAACACAAGATATCTCCATTCTCTCCCGTAAACACAATCTGATATTCACTACACCACAAACTTTCCCCCAAACCAACTTATTATAGGTACCCAACTCTCGTTCGGCAGAATCGATTTTCTTTCACTTAATTTATCCGTATAGTGTATAGAAGTGTAGTTATTCGGGTATGTTGTGAACGTTTTTGTACCATCCGAAGACGAATTCCCTTATCTTCATACTTTCATTTAAATCAATATTGCTAAACCTATTTCATGGCTGTCGCTGTTTTGACTGACAGTTCAATATATGCTATCTTGCTAGTTTTATTTTCGTTTGTGTTTAGAAAACTCGTTATATGACTTTATTAACTTTCAACACTGTTGATCCTACGTTTAGAAAATATTTTAAGGTAACTATTTTGCGAAAAGGACCTTCTTTTTCATTAATTGTAAATAAAATACAAATGTTTTCTCGTTATAATATTATAGTATGGTTTTTGGTTTCCATCACATATATATATCATGAATATCTCGTTTCGGACCAAATCAAATCAAACTCTATCTCGAATTTTAACTCGTTTGATTTGTAAATAATCATCATCATCATCATCTCAGCCGTAGGACGTCCACTGCTGAACATATGCCTCCCCCATAATTTTCCAAAAGGACCGGTTGGAAGCGGCCTGCATCCAACGTCGTCCTGCGACCTTCATCAGGTCGTCTGTCCACCGTGTCGGTGGACGACCTACGCTGCGCTTGCCGGTCCGTGGTCTCCACTCCAGAACCTTTCGGCCCCATCGGCCATCTGTTCTGCGTGCTATGTGCCCTGCCCACTGCCACTTCAACTGGCTAATCTTCTGGGCTATGTCGGTGACTTTCGTTCTTCTACGGATCTCCTTATTTCTGATTCGATCACGTAGAGAAACCCCGAGCATAGCCCTCTCCATAGCTCGTTGTGTGACTTTGAGCTTTTCTATGAGGCCCATAGTAAGAGACCACGTTTCAGTGCCATAAGTCATCACTGGTAACACATATTGGTCGAAGACTCTTGTCTTGAGGCACTGAGGTATTTTTGACGAGAAGACTTCGCGAAGTTTCCGGAACGCTGCCCAGCC
This sequence comes from Selenia dentaria, assembly GCA_917880725.1. Classification (NCBI taxonomy): domain Eukaryota; kingdom Metazoa; phylum Arthropoda; class Insecta; order Lepidoptera; family Geometridae; genus Selenia; species Selenia dentaria. Next base: position 844,040 of record OU862896.1, on the reverse strand, counting down.
GAGTTGGATTCGACGATTGACCTCTTTCTCGAAGTTGGACCTGCCTAGTTTGACTGTATGTCCCAGGTAGATGTACTCGTCAACAACTTCGAGAACTGAGTTCCCAACTGATATTGGGGTAGGTACAACATGGGCATTAGACATAATTTTCGTCTTATCCATGTTCATCTTAAGACCTACCCGTTGGGAAACTCGATGTAGGCCTTCGAGCATTGTACTGAGGTCTTCCATGGATTCTGCCATGACTACAATATCGTCGGCAAATCGAAGGTGAGTGATGTATTCGCCGTTAATATTAATGCCAAGTCCTTGCCATTCCAGAAGCTTAAAGGCGTCTTCCAATGTAGCGGTGAACAGTTTCGGAGATATAACGTCTCCCTGTCTCACGCCTCTTTGCAATGGAATCTTTGCCTTCGAATTTTGCTCCTGTACTCGGACTGACATGTAGGCGTTTTTGTACAAACACTTCAGCACTTCAATATACCGATAGTCAATACGGCACCGCTAGAGAGACTCAAGCACTGCCCACGTCTCGATCGAATCAAAGGCTTTCTCATAGTCCACAAACGCTAAACAAAGAGGCAAGTTATACTCTTCGGTCTTCTGTGTAACTTGCCGTAGCGTGTGGATGTGGTCTATGGTACTATAGCCTTTTCGGAAACCGGCTTGTTCCGGAGGCTGGAATTCATCAAACCTGCGACTGAGACGGTTCGTTATGACCTTCGAAAACAGCTTATAAACATGGCTCAAAAGCGAGATGGGTCTGTAATTTTTTAAGTAAAGTGTTGTCACCTTTCTTGAAGAACAGCACCACCATGCTTTTGTTCCGTGCTTCTGGCGTTGAACCTTCGAGTAAGACGGTATTAAAGAGCTTCTGAAGGACTTTAAGTACCGGTGTTCCACCCGCTTTCAGAAGCTCAGATGTGATACCGTCGTCACCAGGCGCCTTGTTGTTCTTAAGCTGTTTCAAGGCCATTCTAATCTCGTACAGGCTGATGTCCGGGATATCTTCGGTATAATGTCGGGTCAGCTTGGCTCTTGGGTCTTTGGCCGAGCTGCTAACAGGTTTAGCGACCGAGGTGTATAGCTGTCCGTAGAAACTCTCTACCTCTCCTAATACTTCTGTTTTGGTCGACGCTACACTGCCGTCTTCTCTCTTCAGCTTCGTCAACTGGCTTTGCCCAATAGACATGTCTCTTGCAAACACTTTGGAGCCTTTTTTCCGCTCTATCGTCTCTTTAATACGGTTTGTATTAAAGATCCGGATGTCGTGTCGCAAGGACTTCCATATTCGTCTATTGAGCAGCCTATATGCTTCAGCATCATGCGAAGACTGCATTTTCAGTGAGCGTCGTTCAGCCATGAGGTTGAGGGTATCGTTGGAGAGTTTCTGTGGCCTATCTGTACGGTGGGGTTTAATGTATTTGGAACCCACTGTATGGACAGTTTCTACTAACCTGTTATTGATCTCGTCCACTGAAGCGATGTTCTCAAGGCAATCGAAGCGATTGGATAGCTCAAGTTGAAAGCTCTCGGGGTCTTGTATATGGGCACGAGTGGGTCGGAGCGTAGACTTCATCAGACGAGACCTCTCCAGTTTGACATTAATATTCATCGTGCCTTTTACCATTCGGTGATCACTACCGGTTTTAACCCTGTTGATCACGGAGACATCAGTGAATATTTGCCTTTTGGTGGTCATAATGAAGTTAATCTCATTTCTCGTGGAATCATCGGGACTCAGCCAGGTCCATTTCCTGGAGGTGGCTTCTGAAAGAAAGAGTTCATCATAAAGAGTCCCTCTTTCTCCAGGAAGTCGGCCAACCTCTGTCCCCTACGGTTCCGTTGTCCATATCCAATTTGCCCCACTTTCAACTCATCCTCGCTTCTCTTACCCAACTTCGCGTTGAAGTCCCCCATAACAACTAGAAAGTGCGTTTCAGAGGTATGTATGGCCCGACTAATGTCCTCATACATATCCTGAATGACCTTCAGCGAATATCGTTTGGATACTCTGAGTATTAGGTATACGACCCTGTTGGAAACGCTATCGATCTTAACTATGTTGTTAGTAAGGGACTTGTGGACGAGAAAACCGACACCACCTTGGGACTGTTGGTCGCCCTCCCGGTAGTAGAGTAAGTTACCTGATTTTAGGGTTATCGTGTCCTCACCCGCTCTACGGACTTCAGATAACCCCACAATGTCCCAGTGTAACTAACTCATTTCTTCTTCCAGCTCATATATCTTCTCGTCTGTCCTCATTGTGCGTATGTTGTGTGTCACCAGGGCCAGTCGTCGTCGTTGGGGGTGGTAGCTGGGCGTCTGCCGGGGATTCTTAGCACCCCCTGCCCCACCGTTACCGTGGCCGCTACCGTAGCCAGGAATAGCGGGGCTGCCGGGGACTGGGGGCCTGGTTCCTAATGTCTGTCATTGGGGGGATTTTAGCAATACTCGCCACGCTTGGCAGGCGGGTTGGCGAGCGCAGTTTTGAGGTTTTAATACTGGGAAGGTGCTGCTGCCCACCTTCCGATTGTTATCCCTTAGCAGATTTTTACGCACCCACGGGTAGAGTTGGGGGGGTACTATTCTAAGCCGGTACCCCACGGCATATAATTGTATATAATTGTAAATAATATTCCTAACTTATAGGGATATCCTTGATTGTTTTTACCTTAGTATAATCTAAACTTTAATATGATTAATTTACTTGTGTTGCGGGGGCGGAAGCAAAGGACTTTGAGAATAACCGTCGAAATAGTGAATCATCTAGCGACGAGTTCTAACAACTTATAGTTCACCCTTAATCAAAACAAACTTCCATTTTCCGGTTTACTCTGAAAGCCGCAACACATTAACATGAAGTAAGTTTATCCATTAGACTACCATTCCCTTCTAAAATCCCTACTGATGTTGTCGAACCCTGCCGACTAGAGTTTAGATTGGGAAAGGCATTATCAGTTTTACATTATTGAATTTACAATTTGGTAGACGATTTTACCTGATATTTGATACCTGATGTACTCATGTTTGACTACTATCTCACCCGATGGCCAGTGGAAAGTGGTATCACAGTAGATCTGGGGGGGACTGGATCTTAGGGACAGCTGCTAGATGGCTGGAATACACTGCTAGATGCTTAGGGATAGGTTTTTTGGGTTTGGTAGCTAGCCGAGCGGGTATCATAAAATGCCTTTATCTAAGCTCAAGCCTTTCTATAGGGATCTAACCCGTGGCTGACTTTCATCTCTGGTCACTATCATTACAAATACAACTAGAGTAAAAGAAGCAATATAACAGACAAAACTTAATAGAATCTTTTATAAAACCTTTTAAAAAATACCAAATTGTCTATCGATAGTAAACATATAACAAATAGTTAAAGTCAACCAGATCTCAGCACGGCAATTAGAATAATAAAAAAAAATTGTGACTACAATGTTTTATACTACCTATAAGTGACAATACGGAAAGGTAGAACCCTTGATGGTAATCGCCTGCCCATGGCAGTTAAATGGCACTGAACGGTACTTGTTACCCTGAAAAATTCATTATTGAGTATTATTTGCTACAGTTCCCTTCGAAACTAATCAATAATATACAATTTGAAATATTTTAAGCCGACCTCCGTTCTATAATTGCAGATTCTTACATGTACAAAAATTTTAAGACATTATATTGTTAATTATTATATTGTATTAATTTATCAAATTATTATTAAAAAAGTACTGATCACTCTTTCATCAAATTTAGATGAGACTACGTGAGTAGCACCAGCTTCCAAATAAAAAAAACTATCATCAATGGGTTTCCTTAGAAAAAGTACTCGGGTAACACATAAAAAACAGTCGAATTGAGAAAATCTCCTCTCGAAATTTGATTGCGAACTACTGCTTCGAATAAAATACCTCCATTATATTTTAGGGGTATCAACCACAGTAATTTCTTAATCTTACATAAGTGGGCTTCCGCCTACTATATATTACAATAGTAGTAGTAGTGCTAGGCGAGACGTCATCGACGCGGGCGTCCCGAACACTCCTTGAAAAAGGCCACCGAATGTGGTCGAAACTACAGTCGGACCTATCCGATAAATATTACGTGAGTAATCCCGTATTTCTAATTAATAATGAGTGACAAACATGTTAGTTTTTACAACATAATATTACAATATAGTATATATTACTTCCACCTAGTACGGCAAATGCATTGCCGAATAACTAGGCATAGAGAAAAGTACTCGTACCTCCGCACTAGGATCCCCTGTGCCACAGGACGCATGATCATACACACACACTCGGAAATATCCAAGAGCCGAAAGCCGAAATTATGTTTATTACACAAAAATTTGCCTCGGCATTAAAACTAAACTAAACGCTTCAAAGGCAGGACACTAATAACTTATAATTCAAAATCTAAAAATAGAATTGAAAAACAGTCTCATGATCCTATCGGCTTTACCTTGTGCACTACATATAAGAAAACCATTATACTCACCTACCTAAGCCGATGGATCTCCGTCGATAAATTACGTTCGCAGCCTCTCTCCTGTCTCAATAAAGAATCGCCTTCTAGAACACCCTTACAAAACCCATAAAACTGGCAGGGCAAGGGTCAAGCGTACCTTGGAAGGTCAAAAAATATGAGAAATTCAACTTTTCTCGTTCTAAGTTTTGGGACTTCGCCGTATGGAAAAGTGATTACATATTAACGCTCCGTTAAATGACTAATCCTTCAGCTGCTATAGATTTAAATTTTTGTGTCTAGAGAAGTAGATCTGAAGGGCTACTGGTGAACTTTGATATTTGACGTGGCTTAATGTAGGTCCGATTGTCTACCAAGTTTGTCATAGCATTGGTATCGCGTTTCACAATGCCCAGCGGTGACACTCAAATTGACTGACAGCTAATTGATGAATATCACTATAAACTGTCAAACAAGATACGCAATTAGCCCTACGGGGCGAAAGCGCATTGATACTGCTTTGACATTATGTTACCGTTGTTGATGTTATGGATCTTTAAATACCTTAACGTGTGCCGTTGCTTTAGAAATACAAAATCGTTAATAGGGTTGTATGCCGATGGCCGCGCCCGTTTTCAAAAGCTATCTCTAATAAAGATATGTATATCACGAAAAAAAAAACCTTTATATATTACATGTATATATATATGTTTTAGCACAGAGATTCCGAAGTACTTTGTATCTTATGAAAATAGCTCCATATTTCTTACAGTTTACTTTGATTAACGTAAATCTTTTAAAGATTTGGCCATTTAGCTTGCCGTAGACCAAGCCAACCCGTGGTCGGATAAATATATGTATGTACCTATACTAAAAAGGTGCATTACTATTAATTATTCAAACAAATTAGTCTAGCAAATACTCTTCACTTGTCGTGAATTTCATAATGATATACAATTATCAATGGTATGGCAAGTAATTTTAAAATAAACAAATATTTATGTTATCTACATTACCAAAAATAATTACTTCGCATTGTTTCGTAACATATTCCACTTATATACTCTCTATATTTCTCAAGAAAATCCAGAAAGTATATCGTCACTAAATTGTCTACTAGTTTAGTGAAAAAACGGAGGAGAGCTTTTTAACTTATGCCCGTTCGAACATGAATAGCTTTATACTTGAACTTTCAATGTTGGCCGCACTAAATGCACAACCGTGCAATTCGGTATGCTAAAAAAAAATAACCTATGCCAATTCCGAAACCATTTCGAGATTTTATGTTACAAAGCCTTATTTTTCTACTCTGACCTTTTAAAACGATAAGATGCCATTTATTTTAACAAAAAACGATCAAATAATTCGACTTTCATTGACCTCTAAATGACGTCACTTTTTTGCATTTTATTATCTGTGTGACTATTGAAGTAAAACTTTATCTAACAACACGAGCGGACTTTTGTTTTGATTGAATAGAGACTTACGAATTAGTAGGTGTCACTGTCAAGTGTCAAAGTAAATTCTAGTTTCTTTTTTTATACTCGCGTGCTTTTCTTGGCTCCTCAACGCAACTACATATTTGTGCAAAAAAGTGACGTCATAGGATTCAAATTTTCAAAAAAATATTATAAAATAACTACTGAATATAAAACAAAAATATTGAAATAAGTTTCTTATAATGACCTAATCTACGAAATAAAAATATAAAAAAAATACCAAAAAAAAACTTTACATACCGAATTCTCTAATGATTTATCGATGCGCTCATTGACGAGCTCACCGATTTCAAATACTTTATGAGATATCGCCCTTGTAGGTACATAAGGTTGTTTTTTCAACGTTCCTAGTCGTCTCGTCATTTGTTTCACGGATGTTGCCAAAGGTGCAACGATGTTTGCTCTTAGAGAATCGCACGGCTGTGCTGCAGTTGCTCTAAATATTAGGTTTGGTAATTATATTAATTGGCATATAAATTATAATTGGCGTTATATACGGCAACGATACGATTACTTTCCAGTTACGCAACCCTTCGTGCTCGGCACGCCGGTCCAGGTTTGTTCTGTTAGGTCAAAATCTAAACGAAAACGTTGAAAAACGTACCAAGTTTTCTTTTACAGTAGCTTCCCCATTGCTCTTAGAGAAACGCACGGCAGACCGTGTGGATCCAACACGAAAAATAGGTACCGTCAGATTCTTGTCTAACTTTTTTAACACTAGCGTCGCTTACAAATTCATTTGCATGTGTTTTATTACATTTTTAATATAATCTCCGTAACATGTTTCTGTAAAAAGAGGACATAAAGGGCCGTTGCTTTTAACGGGTACCGAGTGCCCACCTCGTGGGTACCTACTGACAAGGTTTTATATTTTTAATCGAAAAATGGCTCGTGGAACATGTATACAGCCTTTTTTAAAAAATAAAGGAGGTTGTCTATGTTTGTATTTAATTATATTAGTATTCACATAATTTCAGAAAGTAACTTATACACTTATCTAACATGGTATTATTTTTGATGATGTCTGTTGTTTTTACTTTTATTTCCAACATTTGTCATTGCCGCCAAGTTATAGAATGTAAACATTTACGAGTAGTTGGGTCAAGTGACATTTTTATTCAGGTAGTCAGAGTCGGTCGACGTCACATAAATATTGTCTATCGTTAGTTCACTCTCCTAAGTCTCGTTCTAGTAAAGCAGTAGATGCATTGCTGTTTTAAACAGCTGATGGTATGAGAAGTAAGTTAGGCTACCTTTATTCAGTCATCACGCAGGTGAAAACGCGAAGTGTGGCTTTTATTCAATATAAATAATAGCCGTAGTGTATATAGATCAAAAATGTTGTTTATTATCTTACAAAATTACAGGATTTTAATCAAAAGCTTATAATCTTTATAATATACCCTCATTTTCCTTTCAAATATCCTTTCCCAAATAAGACACAAGATAAAGGCGGCCCATTAATGTTGGCTTTACAAAATATTGTCCTCCGTTCTTACGTAATCTTCACGTTAATGACTAACAGAAACTCCTGTTTGGATAAAATATTTTCTTTACAAACGAATTGTGATACTCTTTTGTTTTATAATAAGATACCGGCAGCACTCACTTGTTATTATGTCAGCTTAAGTTGGACGATGTATAACGGCCGGTCCCAATAATCTATGTATCGCCGGTTTACCTTACTAGAGTTAGATATTTGACACTATTTGTATGGACGTTATGTCAAATTTCTATCGGTAGTAAGGAAAACCGTGGATAGATAGATTATTGGGATCCTCCATAAGAAGTTCTTCTTCAGGGAGTGTTCACGCGCGAATATCACGTTTTTATACGATTCACGCGAAGAACGTGTTTCATTATATTATTACGATGTGTGTCGTGATAGTTTTCGAACTCTCTTGTTTGTTTTTTTAGGTAAGCCAATATTTAATCAGAAGCTGTCAGCTTTACCTGCACACGGTTTGCCCCGGACTCGTGTATGTACTAACACACTCCGCTCGGGGTTCGTCTCGCGTCGATTCGCTGTTTGTTCGACTCGTTGTTCCGTTGACGAGAAAAAACCTATAAAACAACATTTCATGACTTCGCACACTTTGTCTGCACCTGTGCACTAATACAGACACTTAACGGTTAATGAAACATCACTATTACATGTCAAAACTGAAATGAACAAAAATCTAGGAAAATTACACAAAATCAATAACAGTTACTTTTGGGTTATTCCCGCATCACTCCTCGCTGTTCTCTTTACACGCTTTTGGAGCCTTCAGTCGAAGTGAAGCTATCAATAATAGAGGATGTTATACAATTTACTTCGTATTTATTATACGAGGTCTAAGAGTATTCCATATTTTTTATACTATTATTAGTGTACATTTCTAAGCATAGGCCTCCCCTGTAATTTTCCAAAAGGACCGGTAGGAAGCGGCCTGCATCCAACGTCGTCCTGCGACCTTTTAACAGATCGTATGTCCATCTCGTCGGTGGACAACCTACGCTCTGCGCTTGCCGGTCCGTGGTCTCTACTCCAGAACCTTCCGGACCCATCGGCCATCTGTTCTGCGTGCTATGTGCCCTGCGCACTGCCATTTCAACTGGCTCATCTTCTGAGCTATGTCGGTGACTTTCGTTCTACGGATCTCCTCATTTCGATTACGTAGAGAAACCCCGAGCATAGCCCTCTCCATAGCTCGTTGAGCTTGCTTATGAGGCCCATAGTAAGAGACCACGTCTCAGTGCTATATGTCATCACTGGTGACATTGCTCGAAGACGTTTGTCTTGAGAGACTAAGGTATTTTTATAGACGAGAAGACTTCGCGAAATTTCCAGAACGCTTCCCATACCACTAACTACCAATATATGACTCTCTTAACTGCATAAGAAAATAAAAGACATACCTATAATTGTAGGTCACTAAATCAGGAATTTAAAACGCATTAAAGGTTCGATCCCTGGCTAGTACAAATATTTGTATGGTGAGCAGAAATGTTGTGTTGCGATATTGTGTGTGTCTGTGCCTCCTCCAGCACAGGGGATCCTGCGTGGGTGCGAGGGCACTACGTATTTTTATTTATTTAAGTAACTATACAAAACCAAACTCATAACAGGATATAATAAAGGTTTTACATAATTCAATTTAGTTGCAACCATAATGAAACTCTCGACGCGTTTCCCACATTATTTTTTTCATAATCCCGCCCTACAAATAAGAAGCGCTCATATCAATTTCCATAAGCATTACTTTCCTCGGATTATTCCAGTCGTAACCAGAACCGACCGGAATAGGTATTGTTATGATAATGACGAAACATAATTTAGTAAACAAGTGCTGATTACGATCTGACCAATCGCAAGCTTCCGTATTTTCTACTACGTTTTTTAACTGTGTACATTTCCTGTGCGCCATTTGTAAACGCACTTTATTAAATATTTAGCAATTAACTAGTATGTAACGTTTCGAGACAGCGGTTATGTTTTTATAGGTGTTATCAGAATGTAACATTACATATTTAGAAAGTAATGGTACTATCAAACATCACCTAATTATTTCAACACAAAGCAAAATGTGGTAAGTAGTAATATTTCCTTTTCTTATGTACGATTTCATTTCTATACATACCTACTCGCAACACAATCAAAAAACAATTTGTATAATAAAGTTTATTGTGTATTTTTATATTTAAGCTAACTAATTGTAATGATCAACCATATAAAATGTTAGATATTATTTTTCAAGTTATATAAAGTAGAAGAATTATATTTTCTGTACCAACAGTAACTACCGACATGCTTGTACATTAAATGCGCTCGCTAAACCTTCATATAAAATACGCGTTAGCCCAAGCGACATGCGTAGGTATGCATTCAACTTATATCCTTGTACTCGATGCAATTATCGCTATGTTCAACAGGATTACCATGATCATCGTTGCATTCAACGCAATAAAAGTTGCGTTCAACGCAATCATAGTTGTGTTCAACGTAATCATAGTTGTGTTCAACGCAATCATAGTTGCGTTCGATGTTCGCAACACGCACGCACCTATCGCAGGAATCCTATAGGGTAGCTTTGACTAAGGCAAATCAAATGCTTTCACAAGAGCATTGAAGGATAAAACATGTGGTTTATGCTTGTAATTTTCAAAATGCCACATTAAGGTAAATACTCCCCTCTTAACGGGAAGTTGAAAATTTAAATTAATTAAATATTTTGTTACAAGGCTGAACACTTTCTTACTAGTATTACCCGCCTGGCTACTAAATAAAAATGGTTTAAATTTAAATTTAATAAACTCGCTAGATTCCAGTATCAATTTAAGCGCACTAAATTGTATTCACTCGATTTACTGTTTGGGCTTATTATTCAGATAAGTGTCACTTACAAAATGTTTTCTTCATTAAAACACATAAACACTGTCTCAAACGTTTCGTACGACAAAAACAGCCCTATGTGGAATGTAATAAAACAAAAATGGCGGCGGCAGAAATTTGGAGGCTGTTCCTATCCCAGCGACAAACTTCGGGTAACGATAAATGTGATCTAGTTCTCTTCGCCATGAAAACGCTACTTTTTATTTATTACTTTTATTTTTTCACTCATCGAAGTCGATGTTCTATACGAGAGAAGTTTCTAGAAAGTTTTCGAACAGCCTTCAGTCATTGAAACCGCCATTTTTTGGATTGCCGCTTCTAGCTTGGTTTGTAGTTTTGGGTGTTTTGTTATTTGCAACTGTTCGAAAACTTTGCACCTCATTGTTTTTGTTTATATTTCTATCACGTCATCTCATCATTGTTGTTACATGCATTAGTTATTGTTTATTAAATAGTGAAGCGTAATCATTTGCAACTGACATTGTTTAAGCTTTAAAATAGTTGATTGTGTGTTTAATATAAATGTACTCGTAAGTATTAAGCGAAACCAATTTTATTAAATGATTAAAACAATGTTGTGTGTTGACGAAATTTGTTCTAGACTATGCGTCACATATAATGCGTAGTTTTTAGTTTCAGGTTATTAAAAAATCTACATAAAACTGTCATTTAGATTATTAACCAGGTCAAGCAATTCGAATGCACACAGTGAGCTTGCATGAATGCTGACGATAGTTTGCGAAAAAGTACCTATTCGTTTTATTTATTTTTATATTCGTATGAATACTTTTTGATAATTGAATAAAGCGGCGCGTTTCTTCGCATTACAGTTTGTCATTTATCTGTGCGAAAGTGTATCTAGATAAATAATAGTGTGTGCTGTATTCAATTGTTTTATTTTTACAATTCATTGTGTTACCTTTTCGCAAATTAATGAAAGCAGACTGCAATTCCAAGGTTGTGATGGTACTTTTTCTTTATGGAAAAATGTTATACGTTTGATTTGGTGGTAACTGCCTGCTTTTTTTATACAATTCCTGGGAAATTTGATTCAATTACTTTACGTGTAAAGTAACGTGTACACTCTAAGACTTGTATCGGGATCAATACAAATTATTTCTACTTCTACAATATAGAAATTAGATAAAATGTGTTGATATACATATTTTAACACTGTATTATAAATACGTATATGTACGTACAGGCTCTATGTAAATCTCTATCTGTCATGGCAGTAACAAGTGCTCACAGGAGAGCTTAAGGCGCGGTCCAATCCTAATTTTAAAACAATTTACGGTGCTTTACATAAGGTTGAGAATTGCTTACCAGAATGGAACTTTTATTGCAAAAATTCAATTGAATACGTGCTAATACTTTTTATATTTATTTCTTACAATCAAATGATTAAATTTTAAAGATAAAAAAGTCCATAGTTCACTAGTAAATTTCATTGGGAATTCAAATATGATACATTTATTGAAATATATTTGCCCGTAATTAAATAAAAATGCTTTTTCCAACGAAACACGTAAGAAAAAATGCAAAATTTAGGGAATGTTGCCGATTTTTTTCTATCGAGCCAAGTTTGCTTAATCGTGTATTGGTTCCCATACTTCATAAAAATGTATATTCAATTTACACTACGTTTTTTCGAACTCCCCGGTTATTAGGCTTAAGCGTCGAAAAACTAAGTTTTCGCTAAGTCGAATCATGAAATTTGGAACTCATTTCGCCTTAAGCACTGCAGCGAAGCTTGACTTTTTATTCTAAGCGCAAACTTTGCTGGCCCGATCGCTAGCAACATTTCAGACTGAGCGCTTCCGCTGAAACAACGATAAGGTCTCGGTTACTTGCTTTAGGATTATAAGAAATTTCGTATTCTCTGCATGGTCTCAAAACTACGATGCTAGGACTGGCCTTTAACCCGAGTTAGTACCACGTAGGAAGTTATAGCGGGATTCTCTATCTGAGAGGAAAACCCCTGCACCAACACGAACGGAAATGCTGGTTATGAACATATGCAAAGAGTTCGTGGAAAATAATAGTGCGTACACTAAATTTGAGTCATTCACGAGACCAACCAAAAAACTTGAGGACGACACTTCCTTTAATATTTTATGGTACCATATTAGTTACAATACTAATGGCAATATATACACTACAGGTATGTTGCCTATGAAACTTCTGGATTTATATTATTGTTATATCACTGCCACAGCTCGCTTCTGTTTGAAAACGTGCCAAATAATTGAAGCTTATATAGGTACCTACCAGATACATAGTTTGCCGATACCACAGCGTTTGTTCAGTCATAGTGCAGGAGGCGATCCTATATCGAATTAAGGTAATGATTTAGCAAGGAATAATTTTTGGTCTACTCAAACTGTTAGATAATAGTTTAAATAATGCAGTGGAATGTAATTAGTCGATATTGATGATTCCGATTACGATTGAGAGCAATGGTAGATACGAAATAGTTAGTCGACGGCACATGGAGAGCGGCTAAATTCAAATGTATCTTAAAACATGGTATAAAAATATACCAGTGTTCTTCAACTTTTTGAACTATTCAAATCTTTTCCATTGCATAACGTAAAAATGTAATTAAGGCGCTAAACTGAATTACAGTATGTACTCTTAGGCTCAAGTTCCACGTGCTTAACATAAATATTTCTTTGAAAATTGTGTGCTGAAAAAGATTATTTACGAATACCGTCAAAATAAACATCAGCAAGACACCTTATCCGATTGCAGAAATAATTTACATCTCTCGGTCTAAGCATGACATATATTTGCACTTTGGTTGGCAACTGGCGAGAACATGGCGCCACGTGTAGATAACTGATATTAGATGACAAACAAACCTTGCATCCGAGGTTTACATTAATAATTAAATTGGTTAGAAATGTTATAACATACAGATTATTCAATCTAAATAGCTGATATTGTAGGCGTTGTAATATGTCTGCCGCGATACTTATCTACCTACGCAGATCGGCAAGGTAGAGTCTTAATGTTACTATCGAAAATTCTTTATTCCATTTCAGCCATCCAACGTTAATAAATGTTCTAAGCAAACATTAATGTTATTTTATAACTAGCCAGCCCACGTCACTCGCTCTCGCTATAGAAGTTTTTTTTCCAAAAATCCTTTGTTAGTGGATGCTTACTACATAAAAGGCATTAACTGCTATCATTTCGTGTTTTTAAGCTAGCGGTTAGTTTGATGTATCAGTTTGTAAGGACAAGTAATTGTAATAATTAAAAGTACAAGTTGTAATGTTTCCCGCATCGGATCTAACAGCCCAGTTTCTTTAGGTTTATACGTAACCAGCCCATTAAAGGATTGCCGGGACATAGGTATATCGTTCACAGAAACATCATAATCCATACTGCTCGCGGTGCATCTACCAACCGGATTCTGTGTGTCTTGTATGGCAGATGGGGTAGTGGCCAGCCCTAGTATTTAAGTTTTCCGACCGCCAGAAGTCTAAAACATAACCTAGCGTTAGTTGTACACATATAAATCGTTGATATGATATACAAGGCAGAATAGCGGTCATTTATTTCAATACCACTGCCAAGATTATCTACGATTTTTCCACGTTTTTATACTCTTCTGGCAAACTTTTTGAAGCCGAATATCTGATTTCTATCGAATCGATTTAAAGGCAACAAAATGTCCTGAGCTGTCCGTCAACGTTGTTATTTTCAATGTATACATTTTCATGCTAGAAGCTATGGTGGAATGTAAAAATTATAATGTAATTTTTAAATAGGTAGCTTTTTGGCCTTTCTTCTAGCAACTAGATTAAGTAGTTTAGTTCACTAATCTCATCTTGAAATATCATGTCTGTCTTGATATATCAAGTATCATATATGATTATTTTTATTTCGTTTCACTTTCACCCTACAATTATAGTTTCATTTCACACCACTGAGAAACGTTAAATTTAAAATAACGGATGGAACAAAAATGAACACTACTAACGGTACTAATAAAAATAGAATAGTTGACAAATACGCGAGTATGTATTCCGTAATTATGAATCCCGCTGGAAGTTCAATGTATTCCTTCTGAAATTTAAACCAACCATCACATATTCGTAGAAATAGTTACACGAAAAGTTTTTGAATTTCATTTCACCCCACTTCAATGTTACACTGTCTTACTCTGGTTTACTGTCGCCAGGTACGTTTTCACAATAGTAAGCTACCTGATCGGGGTGTTCATATTCGCGACCATAGTGGGGCAAGTCGGCAATGTGATCACCAATCGGAATGCGAACCGGCTGGAGTTCGAGCGGCTGCTGGACGGAGCGAAGACTTACATGAGGCACCATAAGGTTAGTTTTTGTTTGACCGTTGCTATTGGGTCATGCCTGAACGTTGCAATTAAACACTGAAAATAACATTACTTTTTCCACGTTCGTTCAGTAATTAGAAAACAAACGACAGATATCAACAGCCAATGCCGTTGCTAGGTCTGGTGTCTACGTCTGGTATAGTGTTCTGAATGAGGGCACTTTAGTATTTTCTGTTTGATGCAGTTATAGAATGAAACAGGCAAGTCGTGCGCCTGATGGAAAACGCTAAGCTTGGCTATGAAACTCTCGGTATCATTTAGAACGTGGACTTAAGTCTAGAACCTAGTTTGAATGGTGATTGAAACCTGTAGTCTCATCACAAGACATTGATTATTGAGTACTTATGTATCGTAGAGCAAGTTCACTTGCTGTAGTACCCTTCGTCAATCTAACACAGTATCACTTGTGCACTATTGCCGCGCGGCAAATATGTGGCGGCTGTATAAATATCGGCGGCTAAACCAACAAAGTCAAAAAATCCTCTTAATAATTTGAACGTAGTAGTAAATGTATCCCAGATGATCAAAAATGTCATTCTACTGCCTCATTACACAGACAAGTAAATGTTGTATCGCAACAGATTAATAACACTTTAGTTTCCGGACCGATTATACCGAGTGTTTTGTTACGGAATGATTTCTCTATTGACCCCAGATTGTGAGTTTGAACAGCTTCTACGGAATATTTATTCATGAGGGGAGGAACGGTATACGCCGCCGGATTATAGATGGGAAGCGTCCATAGATAAGGGATTCTTAATATGCGATTGAACTGATGTTTGTAAAGATAATGTTACAACATAGATAATGTGCCGTTTAGTTTTTCATGACTGTTCGGAAAGTAATAAGTAGTAGAACATGTTTTTAAGAGAATATCGGGACTTTTTCACGCACAGATTATTTCTCAAAACATAATTTTGATTAACATCGACGTTCCGATCGTGTTGCATCGACCGTGGTCACCAGTAGACTGGAGAAGCGGGTGCCTGCATCGTGAGGTGCGGGTGTTTCTTTTTTATCAACTATTTTTATTTCCCACATTTAATGTTAGTTATTAAGCAGTCACTGTCTCGATACACAATACTGACAGTATCGGCACTAACCCTAAGGCACTAATTCCGATATTCTCTTAAAACATGAATTTAATTTGCGAATATTTAAAAAGTTCAATATTAGAACATTCCTCAGTAGCAGTAGAACTCTTGAACGATTCGTCCATGTAAGTAGGTACTGCCACCATACCTATTTCTACAGCTAAGCAGTAATATTCGCATTACTCGGTCTCGCTTGTAGGGTATGGGTGGTACAGGCACATGACATGATACTAAAAACAACTTTCTGTCTTAGTGTGATGGGCGCATTGCAGTTCGTTACTTATAACGAAATGCATCTGTTAAACGCAGAGGTTACCTGCCGTGCTATTCTATAATGATTCGTCGACGAGCTCACCGATGTCAAATACTTTATGAGATATCGCCCTTGTACATAAGGTTGTTTTTCCAACGTTTCTTGTCATCTCATCATTTGTTTCACGGATGTGGTCAAAGATGCAACGATGTTTGCTCTTAGAAAATCGCACGGCTGAAGTGTATATTATCCTAGAGCGCCATCAATCGAAATGTAAGTGAACTATGGTCGTTTTTCATCAAGAAATTATAACCTATTCAAACTGTAATTAGGGAGCATTCGTTTTTTTTCTCATTAATCGAAATTTATTATAATTAATTAGTAACATATTCAATATTTACTAAGAGATAGTATAGATAGATAATTCTTGTTAAATACTTATATAATAATTTAATAATGTTGAAATGATAATCCATTCAATATATATAATTGAAGTACGATCAATTGAAAAGATCATCGTTTCGACTGATGGTGCTCCAAGATCCCCAATTATATACTAATTTTACCACTTAATACAAAGTGGGCCTAATACTTGTATCGTCTAGTAATCACATGAAAAGAAGGGGTTTATTTAGTGGATTTTATATATACTCGTAAGAATCTATGGCACAGCTTGATGGCTTCTGATAAAGCCGAGTAATAATAAGAGTCATTGAATTTAGTGGCTCTGTTGCCTGAGTTCGTGCCCTGTCTTTGAAGCGCATATTTCATTCCAAAAAAAAATCTAAAATATATTAAGTTTGATTTCTTACAAACTATTAGCCTTAATAAGATTATGTTATCGAGTGGCCCATTTTGTAAGAGCTCACGAACAGAATGAGTATTGCGTACGTGTGGAGCCTTTTCCCCAATTTCCGCAAATTGTTTAACTTTGTCGCTATAAGTAGAGTTTTATTTTAAGCTCTCACTTTGTTTGCGAACTACTATACGATAAGGATAAGAATCGGAAATAACAATAACAAATGCTTGAATGGACGTGTTTTGTGAGCCTTTTAATTAGACTTTTTTTAATATAATTGAAGTCCTCTCGATAGAAACTGTCCTTATTGATAGGTGCCACTAACAGAGACAAACAAAACAAAGTTTACGCACTCACAATCCGCACTAGAATTTCATGAGTCGCGGGAGGTATGAAAACCTCAAAACAAATCCAATACTCGAGAACATTTCTGCACATAACACAAATATTTGCTGCGTCCTGAATTCGAACATAAAACCCCTCGCTTTGAAATCATGGGCGACACCAACTGAGCTAACAAATCTTCAAATATCATGGATGATGATAATGATGAATTAAAATATATAATCAATATAACCCAGGGACAATGTAGCATTCTAATAGTGAATTCATTTTGAAATCAGTTGAATTTATTCGTTATGGCCATGGACCATGATGATGATGGATCAAAATGTATAGCCTGTTACTGAGGGATAATGTAGCATTGTAGTGGTGAACTAATTTTGAAATCGATCCTTTAGGTTTTTGAGTTTATTCGTTATGGTCATCATCATCATCATCTCAGCCGTATTACATCCACTGCTGAACATATGCCTCCCCCATAATTTTCCAAAAGGACCGGTTGGAAGCGGCCTGCATCCAACATCGTCCTGCACCTTCATCAGGTCGTCTGTCCACCGTGTCGGTGGACGACCTACGCTGCGCTTGCCGGTCCGGGGTCTCCATTCCAGAACCTTCCGGCCCCATCGGCCATCTGTTCTGCGTGCTATGTGCCCTGCCCACTGCCACTTTAACTGGCTAATCTTCTGGGCTATGTCGGTGACTTTTATTCTTCTACGGATCTCCTCATTTCTGATTCGATCACGTAGAGAAACCCCAAGCATAGCCCTGTCCATAGCTCGTTGCGCGACTTTGAGCTTATCTATAAGGCCCATAGTAAGAGACCACGTTTCAGTTCCATAAGTCATCACTGGTAACACACATTGGTCGAAGACTCTTGTCTTGAGGCACTGAGGTATTTTTGACGAGAAGACTTCGCGAAGTTTCCGGAACGCTGCCCAACCGAGTTGGATTCGACGATTGACCTCTTTCTCGAATTTGGGTCTACCTATCGTTACGGTGATGAATTAAAACGAATAGCCTATATTCATCAGGGGTAATGTAGGATTCTAATGATGAAAGACATTTTCAAATCGTTCCAGTAGTATCGACCCATTCAATCCAAACAAACAAATATTTAATAATTATATAATAATAATATTATAGCATAGATATAGATTACTATAGATATTTCCAAGACACGGTAATATTATCTTTAATGTTACCGTGTTCAACATATTCGAAGGGCACTGTAGCATTATCAACTACTGAGCGAACGGGAGTAATGGAGACCAGGGTAACGAACTCAATGCAGTGCTCCGAAGAGTTATATTGCTTTAATCTTTGTATGAGGAAGTGTGACGGGCGGGCGTAGCGGCGTAGCGCTTTATAACGGGTGAAATTGCCAGTCTAGTCACTAAAATGCTTATAAAGTCAAGAAGTTTTGTTATTGACTTGATAATGTCTTATAAATCGATGAACGCCGGCTGCACCTACGAAAAATGAGAGCTGCAAGCTGCAATGTGAGCATGCATGTGAGAACGCGGAACAAGCTATAAAGAGGCACGACGGACCTAGGCGTTCGGCTTGTCTTATGACGTTATCACGTAAATTATCGTCCGTAAACCGACTTTACATTCAACAATTTTTTTATTGTTTGTGTTTTTATCATTGATAAGCTTGGGCTTGGCCTCTATCTCCTCACCTGAGCATAAGTAATGTGGTATTGATAAATGACGCCTGCCTATATTGAAGATACTATTCCCTCGTGCATTGAATAAACTCATATGGTATCTATGGGGATACACAGACTCCTGCAATGAATTCCATTCTTTTACCGTACATTATATAAATATAGAAGCAAAACCTTTAGTGTGCAATTTTGACCATTATAATGAGAAATCGCATTCCCTACGTCTGATCGTTTGTAAATAGACCAAGTTGTATAATTCCAAAGCACGTTTCCTATAAATGTAAACATACGTTAAATGATCGATAGAATAGCTACTTTGCGTTGGTGCTGAAGGCTATGAAGTCTTGCTTTAATTAAAGTCCTTTTAATATAGTTTTTATTGGCTCTCAACTGACTCTAGAGACAAAAGGTTGTAGTTACCCGAGCCATCCTGTGAACTAGTACTATAATTAAACTTGACCAAACTTGTGTTTTATAAGGGGCTTCTTGGATGCTAACTGAGCCTTGTAGGATTCAAAATTGAGAGTCAAAACTAGCGCTCGGAAGCTCAAGCTTGTCAGAAACCGGTACAGACTACTACGTAGGACATTTGTAGAGTCCGTATGGAGAAGTTTGTTTGCCCTTTGCCATTAATTCATCCGTCAAGCAGTAGTTTGCACACTTTTCTGTGTTTCGGTTAAAAAAGCAATATTTCCAGAGAAATTCTAGGCAAGAGATTTAACATCTAATATCTAAGGTTTTTGAACAACTGCTGTAGTTTTAAATTCTCAATGGCACTGAACTATTAGGCGCTTGCTAACATGACGCTTAACATCAGGTGAGCGACTGACCAAACAAAAGACACATCACGGAAAGTAAGTCCAATAAAATTTACTTAGGGAATATTGACTTAGGCATCGAAATCTTTAGCAGCGTGCATTACAAAATAAAACCTAAACGCTTCGTGGGTGTATATTTGCACAGATTATGTAGTTTCTAACACTGTTTTCGACAGGTTCCGGGAGGCATGAAGCGGCGTGTGCTGAGATGGTACGACTACTCGTGGTCGCGGGGCAGGATACAAGGCGGAGGCGACATCAACACTGCGCTCGGCCTTCTGCCCGACAAACTGAAGACTGAACTGGCTTTGCATGTCAACTTGAGCGTGCTGAAGAAGGTAACGTGGCTCATCGGTTATATTTCATGCGAGTACATTTATGTATACATTTAGACGATTTTAATGTATATTTTCAGCTTTTATTTCTATAAATATTAGTAATTAAAAATAAAATAAAATAATAATAATAATAACATTCTAATCTATAAGCCCCATGGTGGGGGGAAAAGTGGCCAAAACGCTGGCGGCATTGCCACGCTGGATGGCAATGCTAAGTTTTTGCCCAAAATAGGCGCCAGCATTTCGGTCACCCGACGCCTCAAACAAACGTTTCGCCAGATCCCTAAACAAATTGAGAGCGGACGGCCCCCATGGGCCTAAAGTTTCGACCCCAAACGGCATAAACATGTACATTCTGTCTAAATACACATATTTATGACGTTTGAGGTCTTCCGCTTTAGACGCGGCAGCGCCAGCCCGATCAATCGTCCCAGGGAGATGAGACGGCGCCAGTGTGTCCACACATGTAGCATCCCAAACCAGGGGCTGTCCCATCTTCCACGGGACGATAGTCATCCCATCTGGTCTCTTGCCGTCATCCCGCATCAATCCGTTCGGTTCCAAAACTGACGGGACTCCAGCACTGACAAATGCCCGACGGATGATATCATTCAAGCTGGCGTGCCGCGGTATGCGCCCCGCGCTCTTTACGCATGAGAGTGCGTGGTGGCCGAACCGATCCACCATTTCACCGCAGACACAACGGTGAGGGACCTGGCAAGGGGCACCTACTCGTAGGGATACGGCTATTCGGAAAGTATTGTTGTCCAAAAGATTTCCAACATTTTTAGACGGCAAAGCATGTAGCCAAAGCCCCGACTCCCATCGAGTAACAGCTAACAGGCGAGCACGCTCTGCGGAAGAACTAGTGGAATTGATCAGGTTTTCAAGTTCTAACTCACAGAGCGGCCCGTCCCACTGCCTCTGAGAAGCAGGAGCTTTGGGCAGGGACTGACTTGGACAAGCTATTTTCCAGTTTCCTAAAGCCTCAGTCATATAACTAATCTGAATAGAAGGCGATAAAATTGCCTTTACTAACTTTTGAGTACTGAAAATTGATGAAAGGAATGCGGGTAAATTTTATTTTATTTTTATTTTCAGCTATACATTATAGTGGTCAAAACTAAGTAAGAAAAAAATATTAGTTACATTTGTATAACCACCGTTGAATGGATCCACTTTTCACCTGCATACTGTGGCAAACTAGTAAATCCAGGGACGAAATAAAGCCCCAATAAAATCTGGTTATTCTAAATATATTTATTGTGCTTTTATTATGTGTTATTATGTATTGTATTACTCAACTGTGTTGTCTCCGTGACTGGGCGGAGTAGAAGGGATGTGAACTGTAAGAGGCATGAAACATGACCTGCTAGGTGGTAGACCTCTTGTGCAATTGACCGTCTTCGTAGGTATCACCGCAGTTCCACATGTTCTGCCGAAACCAATAGTTCGCAAGCATTACTGCGTTTGTGCATGAAGAACATTGTAGCAAAGGAATTTACTGCGTAAAAAATACTCAGAAACCAACTTCTCGAGGTAACGAGCACATCGCAGTGCCACGCAAAACTGCAGCTCTTAGCTGCTCTGGGTGGCACTGCAGCTGTCATGGGCAAGAGTAGTGCTTAACATCAGGCGCACGACTTTCTCGCCTTGTCACTTAATAAAAAAAAAAATTAAGTACTTAAAACACAAGTGAAAAATTGGCAGAAGTGCATCTCAAGCTTCTTAGTATTGTTAAATGTTCTCTTCCTTCAGAAAATTTCGTTGTCCGACATCGAATCAAAAAAAAATGTACATTGCAAAAAGCATCTGTATAGTATTACCTACCCAGAATTTCTTCTAGCTTCATCTCTATTATGGCCTCTATTTTTCAGTCCCTTAAAGTAGGTATATTTATTAATAACTAGCGCCTGCCCGCGTCTACGTTCGCGTAGTAGGCTCAACCTACGGCCTCGCCATAAGCTCCAGTCTTTTCTTAGTTTTATTTCCTAAGAATTTTCTCCTTACAATAATTAACACAACAAACAAGATCTAGCGAGATTGTTCATTCCCTTCTCAAGTTATAACGTGACCAGGAAAAATAGGGGTTTAATTTTTTTATATATAGAAGATGGACATTCAGAAAGGCTTACTTGATACCAAAGCTAAATTGCAATTTTCAGGTGACTATATTTCAAGAGTGCCAACCGGAATTCCTCCATGACCTCGTGCTGAAGATGAAGGCTTACATCTTCACTCCTGGAGACTCCATCTGTCGGAAAGGTAAGTCTCCATCCCATAATGTATAATGTATAAACAGAAAATACTGACTTATTTACTGGAGTTAGACTATAAGGAGACAGAAAATCTTACTAAACTTTTACTTTAGGGCCTTAAGCATTTCTTTTAATAATTCTTTTTTGTTATTTGTTCGCTCTCTCTTTCTCATATTCATATTCATATACACACACACACACACACACACACACACACACACACACACACACACACACTTACTCACACACACACTCACACCGACTCGCGCGCGTTTAATTTGATTATTGTATATTAGATAAATGTGTGTCGTCAAAGCTTACGTAAACTAACTGTTCTTATACCTACTTAATGGTTCAGTGACTTTTAGAAACGGAGGGCGTTGTTGCCTGTGATACAGTTTTATTACTACAACAGGCACCAACTATCTCATCAATTGGAAACAGTGCATATTTATATATAAGTCCAATGTTTTGTAAGTAGGTACTTACAAAACATCTGTCTAAGAAATAAGTCAAATAAAACATTATTATTATTATTATTCAAAATAAATCACGCATTTCATCCGGTCCTTTACAAAGGCATAAGTGGGGCTGTAGCCAACACTTAGAGGCCTGTTTGGTATAAAAAATACAAAGTAGTATAAAAAAAACCAGAAACTTTTGGATGGATGGTGACATGGTATATCTATTATAAAAATGGGTAAAATGACAAGGCTATTGAAATGATTTTATTAGTGATAAAAACATAGTGGGCTATGGAAGAGACTACGGCACCTGCCAAATTCAGTCTCATTTTAAAATTTTTGGGCAGGTGGTGACTTGCCACCCACTAAACGGGTCCCCCATAAAGGCCACCATGAATGGTGACAGAAAGGGCAACGTTGGTGTGGCTGGCTAAAGGGTGTCGAGAGGTGTGCTGCGGTTTCACTGAAGCGCTACTACCGGCGTTATGCCCTTTAACACTTCCACCCTTGGAGCTTTTTGTTACTTGCTCTTGCGTCTCCACCCCCAGACGGCCAATTAAGGCAAGCCGGGGGTCAGGGGTCTCATTTAGCACCAGGGAGAATCAGAGTCCACGGTGTCGCCACTCACCGACGGCTCGCCACAAAGCCGCCACTGCGGTTTTATTATTATTATTATATGAACTAATAAATCACTACATGATACTTTATTCCCAAAATATAGGTGAAGTGCAACATTTTAATCATCGATATATATAAGAATCTTAGTCCTGAGTGACTGAAAGACAACGCACAGCCCAAACCTCGAGACTTGGAGGGTGTTTTTGTCTTAGTGGGTATGAAGTGTACTAAAAAAGGGTTTTTCGAAATTTAACTCACTTAAAATGAGTGAAAAAGTTTATATTAAAGTCCTTTGTTTTTGAACTTATAGGTGCGAAAATTTGTATTTTTAAATTAACAATTAATGTAGTTCTTTAATAATTTTGACAGGGATGATTTAGGGATTAGGGAAATGGATGAATTATGTAAATTAAAGCTTTCATCAAGCTTGAGAAACGGCAAGTCTCTTGTAGTTATTAGCATGTTACCGAACATTTGTATTGCTATAGAAAGTGCTACGTTACAAGATGTTTTCGGTAGCTAGTTTCCGATGTACCACGGCACCTACAATTGAATAAAAATGTAGGCAAGTGTTGTTTGACGTAAAGACTCATTTTCCTTAAAGCTAGGAATAGGGAGTATAATACTGAAAAAATCGAAACGTACGGGCATAGTAAACAATGAGATGATTCCATGAAAAAATCACTGAAATCGGACAATGTTAAGAGGTATAAAAGAGTCTTTTTTTTATTTTAGTATGAAAGTACTAGCTATGCAATCCTACAAAACTACGTACTAGACTCATGCGGTTTTCAAAAACAGTGTTATTCAGACATTCCCAGGCCCACTGTACCCTACCGCAGACCCTTTTTCTTCAAACTGTGTCTGGCACGGTTTATTAACCAAAAAGTCCTCTTGCACAAGATAAAATTTAAGTCAAGAGACATGTCTAAGGTTAGAGAGTTACTTTATATTTTAAATAAATAAATGAAATAACTAATAATTAATTTGTTAAGAAATAAAAAGAATGTTTCGTATATCATAATTAAACTTGTTAAGATTTAAGTACAAACTTAAACAGTTAAAAAAAATGATAATAATGATCTGGTAGGTATTTTTTTAATTATGGCATCCCTGTTCCTCTTACTACGGGGTAACCTAATAAATTATAGTGTCACTTAATGTCATAGCAATGTAATACTGTGTTTAAATGTGAAAAAGATAAGTCGTGTGTGGAGACCAAGCTAATCATAAGCCTTAATTTACATCGCTTCCCGTTGAATGAATCAAGATGGAACACAATATCAATTTTAAATTATTTTCGTTCAAATAACACACCTATATACCGATTTATCCAAACATCAACTCTGTTTTGAACACAAAAACACGTATATGTTTTAAAAATTCAATAAATATATCCGTGCCGTCTATCATAATTACCATCAATTTAAAAGCCTTTCCTTTTTAATAAAAACCATCATAACGCCAATACAACATACGTATAGCATTAATCAAACCACCCAGTCCTATTTTTACCCAAATATTGACTTACAACACAGAAATAACCAATTCGTTTGATGTGAACAAATACGGACTGAATTCGGTTTGATTGGATGACTTCACCGATGAAACCATACGAGTGATGGAATCTAATGAACAACAAACTTCAGGATACAGTCTACTGATTTGACGAAAGGGCATGTTCACTGAATTTGATTAGAGGTTGTATTATATCTCACTACACATACAAATATACAAGTACGCACACCTCAGTTAGTCACGCATCTGTGGTGCGAGCGGATCGCACGATAAACTTCTCGAGTCGATAAACTGGCTTTTATCAGCTAACGTACCTTGTCTTTACTATGGATCTAGATGCGATAGTTATATAGCGGGTTGTCTTTTACCGATCGATATTTTTATCTTATCAAAAATCCATATGAAATATCACTGAAATCGGACAATGTTAAGAGGTGGTACAGTTGTTTCTTTTAGTATGAGAAGTACTAGCTATGCAATCCTCTTAAGATGATAATGTTAATTAACACGACTTGTTTTATATTGTATAGATGTAAGTACATAATTTTTAAGGAATCTCGGGGACCCGTTTCTTAAATATCCGATTGGCTCAACAACGTAAGACGTATTGTTTAGTCGCTGGGGTAAACCACATCACAATGCTAGTTTCGACGGGTATTCCTTCGTACATACGCAACGCTGGGTGCTGAGACAAGTACTGAGTAATGTTTTTTTATGCGATAGGTTGGCAAACGAGCAAGCGGCTCACCTGATGGTAAGTGATACCGTCGCCCACTGACATCCGCAATGCCCGAGCTCTCGAGGATGCGTTGCTGACCTTTGAGGATGGCTGATAGGAAGGAAGAGTTAAAAGGGGTGAGGATGGCGGGGAGGGAAAGAGAGGGATAATGTAGAAGGGGGGAATCGGACCTCTGGTACCTCCCACAAACCGACAAAACGCAATAGCAAGCTATGTTAGTTCACGTCGATGTTATGTGGGAGTGTGGTACTTCCCCGGTCGTGCCGGCCTATTCCGCTGTGGGGTTACATCGTGGCACAACCACCGAATACTGGAGTCTAGATATTAAATCAAAGATACCAATAAATCGATGGGTTCTCAAGCCTACACTTTCTCGCCTCCAACCCAAAAGAGCATACATTTTATCGATCTTTAAAATTAAACCACATATCACTTCGAAAAAGCATTTGGGCTAAGCAGTTTTAAATTGACAGCCTTTACGAATGCATGGCGCAACATTGGGCCGTAAGAAATTAAATAGTTTTTTTTTTACTTTTACAATTAATTTCTCGTGGAATAATATTATAGTTTATAGGAAAGCTTTCATAAAATAACTTATTGGTAGTGTTATGTGTTTGTTTTGTGTAGTTCCTACGGCACCTTCCGGCTCCATCTTTAGATTATTTTGAATTTACCATAATATTGTAAAGAACACAAAGTTACGACGATATAGTAGATGACCCCGTTAGTAGTTAGTTGGTAGTCGCTACCTCAGCTGTGCGAGTATTGATTTTCGATTAGATAAAATTATTGATCGGTAAATGACAGGCCGCGATATAACTATCGCGTCTAGATCCATACTAGAGACAAGGTACGATGGCTGATAAAAGCCAGTCTTATCGACTCGAGAAGTTTATCGTGCGATCCGCTCGCACCACAGATGCGTGACTAACTGAGGTGTGCGTACTTGTATAATTCTATATGTAGTAAGATATAACACAACCTCTAATCAAATTCAGTGAACATGCCCTTTTGTCGAATCAGTAGACTGTATCCTGAAGTTTGTTGTAGCTCTTGCACAAGAGAAGCCATTGACTCCTGAAACACAGTGTATTAGTATACACTGTGTTTCAGGAGTCAGTGGTCAGTGGTCAGTGTGTTTCAGTTCGGGAGGCTATGGATTCACCATAACTTGGTAATATTTTTTGGCTGAATATTAATTTAATATAAATTTAAGCTAACGGCTGGACCAATTTTTATGATTTTTGGGTTTTCCGATTTTTTATATCACGGGGAAAGACATACTTTTCATAGGAGGATACTTTTCATCAGCATCATCATCCATCAGCGCGCGAGTGAAACCATGGAGCGCAGCTAGTGAAGATATAAACATCATACTAAGCTGGTCTTCTTTGTACCGTGTTCTTAAAATGAAATTCTTGTGTGTGTCCGTAAAATGTATATAAATATAACTTAAAATGTGACACACGTATGACACCAGAAATGAGCCTATCCTATGATAGCTGATAGATTTTACCAAGGATCATATAATTATATTCTATAGGATTGCCAATACCCATACGTTTTAGCGTAGATCGGAGTTTTGCCAAAATACCGGCTTAAACTTAGATGGCGCTGTAATTTGAGCGGCTTCCAAATAGCTTAACATATCTACCTAAATCTTAACGCTTAAAAATCCGTAATGTTTACAATAAAATCCCAAAAGATTTAACAGATCTCATGGAGTAAAATTCAAGTTGTATGTAAGAAGGCATTATTATGTAGTAAACCTATATATATATATATATATGTATATATATATGTATGTAATAAAACCGCAGGGGCGGCTTTGTGGCGAGCCGTCGGTAAGTGGCGACACCGTGGACCCTGATTCTCCCTGGGGCTAAATGAGACCCCTGACCCCCGGCTTGCCTTTATTGGCTGTCTGGGGGTGGAGACGCAAGAGCAAGAACCGCAGGGGCGGCTTTGTGGCGAGCCGTCGGTGAGTGGCGACACCGTGGACCCTGATTCTCCCTGGGGCTAAATGAGACCCCTGACCCCCGGCTTGCCTTTATTGGCTGTCTGGGGGTGGAGATGCAAGAGCAAGTAACAAAAAGCTCCAAGGGTGGAAGTGTTAAAGGGCATAACGCCGGTAGTAGCGCTCTAGTGAAACCGCAGCACACCTCTCGACACCCTTTAGCCATTCACACCAACGTTGCCCCTTTTGTCACCATTGATGGTGGCTTTTATGGGGGGGCCCGTTTAGTGAGTGGCAAGTCACCACCTGCCTAAATATTTTAAGATGAGACTGAAATTGGCAGGTGCCGTAGTCTCGACCATAGCCCACTATCTCCCGTATCACTAATAAGTACATTTCAATAACCATGCCATTTTACCCATTTTTGTAATAGATAACCTGTAACCTTCCATCCAAAATGTTTCTGTTTTTATACTACATTGTATTTTTATATCAAACAGGCCTCTAAGTGTTGGCTACAGCCCCACTTATGCCTTTGTAAAGGACCGGGTGAAACCCGTGAAATTGGTTGAATAATAATAATAATAATAAAAATCTATGCGTGGGCAAACCGCATTCGCCGCTACAGAGAACGTGTGGATAGATACCTACAAAATCGCCTTTTCCAAAGCGACCAAAGAAAGGTATACAGAAAATGGGAAGGAAAAGACCAATGTGTGAGTGATGGACGGCTGCCGGATGCTGACACCATGACAAGCTTCTGGCGTGGCATCTGGTCACTACCCATTGAACACAGGGAGGACAATTGGATGACGGTTGTCGAACGCTCATGTGAATCCATCGAACCCATGGAGGCTGTGAACATCAGCCCCATAGACGTAAGTTGTGCTATTCGTAAGGCCCCGAACTGGAAAAGCCCTGGACCAGACGGATTGCACAACTTTTGGATAAAATGGATTCGATGCTCACATGAGTGCTTGGCAATACAGTACCAAGAAGCCCTTCAACATGGTTCCCTCCCCAGTTTCTTGACAACTGGTGTCACCTTTTTGCTCTATAAGTCCGGTAGTACCGCGGAAGCGAAGAACTACAGACCCATCACGTGCTTGCCAACGCTATACAAGCTCCTTACATCTATTCTGGGAACAAAAATTAATTCGCACATTGTTGCGAACAACATTTTGGCTCCTGCTCAGAATGGATGTCGGGTTGGGTCCCATGGTACTAAAGAGCTCCTCCTCACAGACATGACCATATGTCAACAAGTCCGGCGAAAAAGGGGGGTTCTATCGACTGCCTGGATTGACTATAAGAAGGCCTATGATTCAGTGCCTCATTCATGGCTAGAGAGGGTATTAGAGTTGTATAAAATCAATGCAACTTTGAGATCATTCTTAAGCACATGCATGAGACATTGGACCACAGTCCTTTGTCAACCGGTAGGTCGAGGGAGCGTCCCTAGTTCACAGGACTACATAAGGATTGAACGAGGCATATTCCAGGGCGACAGTCTCAGTCCTTTGTGGTTTTGCCTAG
This sequence comes from Selenia dentaria, assembly GCA_917880725.1. Lineage (NCBI taxonomy): Eukaryota > Metazoa > Arthropoda > Insecta > Lepidoptera > Geometridae > Selenia > Selenia dentaria. Next base: position 814,933 of record OU862896.1, on the reverse strand, counting down.
CGTTGAATCCTCTCAGCACTTTGTTGGTGGATTCAAGACTGGGCTACCGACTTCGTAAAGATGGTGAGATAATTTCTCATCTGCTGTATATGGATGATCTCAAGCTGTTTGCACCGAAGCACCAAGACCTGATGAACCTTCTGAAAATTACTGAAACTTTCAGTAGTGCCATCAGGATGGAGTTCGGGGTAGATAAGTGTGCGGTCATACATGTGCAACGGGGAAAGGTTGTAAATTCTTCAAATTTACAACTTTCTGAGACAATTACTCTCAGATGTCTATCTGAAGTTGAAACCTATAAGTATCTTGGTATGTCACAGTCATTGGGTATCATGGATAGAGACATTAAGCAGACAGTGAAGGAGCGTTTCTTCTACCGCTTAACAAAAGTTCTTAATAGTCTTTTGTCGGGCGGAAACAAGACGCGCGCCTTCAATGGTTGGGTGATGCCCCTACTCATATACTCCTTTGGCATACTAAGATGGACTCAGACCGAACTTGACGCCCTGGATAGGAGGGTCCGTCAAATGCTTACAAAACATCGCATGCTACATCCACGCTCGTCTGTTATGAGGCTGTACATCCCACGGAAAGGGGGAGGTCGTGGCTTCCTCAATGCCAAGAACCTCCATAACTGTGAGGTGTCCAGTCTCAGAGAGTATTTCCGTAACACCGAGTGTGGGATACATCGCGATGTCATAGCAGTTGATAGGAGCCTCACGCCTCTCTCCTTGGCAAACGAGAACTGGCGTAAACCAGTTGTGCTAAGCATCGAAGACCGAAGAGACGTATGGAAGGGCAAAGAGCTGCACGGACGATTCTACAAGGCCCTAACAGGACCTGATGTAGACCAGCTCGCGTCAGTGAACTGGCTACGTTTCGGTGATCTGTTTGGTGAAACCGAGGGTTTTGTCTGTGCAATTGTTGACGAAGTTATCAAGACGAATAACTACCGGAAATATATTCTGAAAGACGGTACGGTCGACATTTGTCGGGCATGCCGCCGTCCTGGAGAGTCACTCAGACATATTATTTCAGGTTGTTCTCATCTTGCTAATGGAGAGTACTTGCTCAGACATAACCAAGTAGCCAGGATTATTCACCAGCAACTTGCACTTCAATACGGCCTTATTGAGTCTGAGGTGCCGTACTATAAGTACGCACCTACGCCTGTTCTTGAAAACGGTCGTGCTACGCTCTATTGGGATCGATCTATAATTACGGACAGGACTATTGTTGCTAATAAGCCTGACATCGTGGTGATCGATCGATCTCAGCGCCGGGTAATGCTTGTTGACGTCACCATTCCTCATGATGAGAATCTCGTGAAGGCCGAGAAGGACAAGCTCAGGAAGTACCTTGACTTAGCTCACGAGGTGACCGCCATGTGGGATGTTGACGAGACGATCATTGTTCCGATAGTGGTTTCAGCAAACGGCCTTATAGCAAAAAGCCTCGACCAACATCTTAAGAGGCTCTCGCTAGACGGTTGGATCAAGAGCCAGATACAGAAGGCAGTACTCCTTGACACGGCACGTATTGTCAGGAGGTTCCTCAGTCTGCAGCCCTAACCACCGGTAGTTTGGGTCATGCTCCACTGCCGATGGCAATCTAGGATTAGGTTTTTTATAATGTTTTTATTTTATATAGAAATATTGTAAAAAATGTAATTTTAAGAAAAAGAAATAAATAATGTGAATAATAATAATAATTTATTTCCAAGTAGAACATTTCAAATAAAACAGATTTGGCGTCGAGCCTCAAACTAGGCGGAGAGCCTGTATCTTGAGACTCTGAGTGCGGTTTACTAGGAAGTTTGCCAGTTTTAACAGGGTATGAAGTTATACAGTATTCAACAGTTAGCAATTTAAAACAAATACATATAGGTATGTTCCTACCTTAGTAAAAATACAATTAAGGTAATAGGTAAAAGCTAGTTAATAAATTTATACATACACAATTTATATTTATATATATGTATCATAATATAATAATTAATTACATAATATATATTATAAATATACTACATAATAATATAGGTATATATTATTTAGAAGATAAGGATGCTTGCGCCATTCCATCTCTGCCACGTTGATATCTGCCAGCCATGTAACAAAAATGATTGAACAGAATGGCCCCAAGTTTCTTTTCAATTATTTTCCAAGTTTTTAGTCTCAGTAGAGGCTGTATATATTTTGGAACGCGGCAGTAGAGCCTTTTCAAGTACCTACAATTATTCATTATTGAAAATGAAATGTATAAGTGCGCCTTGGATCCCTTGAATAAATGGTTTTGATTTGATTTTGGGCACAGTTAAAAATAAAAGTTACTCGTTTTAGATTTTTCGTTGAGCGCACCATATACCTATTGAATATTTTTATTAATGGACTCGCTTATTTTAGGACTTTGGTTTTAGACATTTTACTTTTTGGACATTACTCGTGCAAAGAGAAGAACTAAACATTGCCATATATGATTATAACAGGTTATAAGACTTAATTATATTAATGACAAAATTTAAAAGACTGTTATTGTAATGTAGAAACAGATATTTTATAGCAGCAGAACTCTTTGTGAATGAGTTCGTCCAGGGAAGTAGTGTCGTCATACCCTGCTTCTACTGCGATACAGAAAAGTTCGCAATACTGCGTTCTGATCGGAAGGGTATGGTTGCTGGCGAAATTACAGGCACACGAGACATAACAATCAAATGTCTCAGGATTACGGGCGCAGTTCATCGCTTGTGACGATATGCATCTGTTATATTTAAAGGTTACAACTTAACACTAGGTGCGCCTCATGCTTACAGTGTCTCCTAATTGCATAAAAAATTTCGGCGATCAAACCAGCGATATCCGTCATTAAAAAAAGCTCTAATTGTGACTGTTTGGATTTGTCTGTCTTTTTCATTTTGGAATGGATTTTGTTTTCCAGGTGAAGTGGCTCGAGAGATGTTCATCATCGCGGACGGCATCCTTGAGGTGATATCGGAGACTGGCAGAGTGCTGACGACCATGAAGGCTGGGGACTTCTTCGGTGAGATCGGGATACTGAATCTGGACGGACTCAACAAGTAATATAGCTCTAACGGGCTTTCTTATTTTTGATGTGTGCATTTTGTTCTGTTTGCCATCGAAATACTGTATGTTATAATGTTTCGATTAGTTTAGTGCATACACTCTTTTTTATTTGTTATTGGCAGTATCAGTATGGTAATAGGTACAGAGATCAATTAGATTGTGACTGTCTTATGTTTTACAACCTTACTACGTTGACCCGCCAACGGCTTCGGTCTATGGGATAAGGAGCCACAGAAATAAATTGGAATTTCCAAATATCTTTCCATAGTGAATGTTTACAAAGGCATCATCTGACAGAATTTCCTGATTGTAGACCCAACGCTTTAGACTCTGCGTGGATGGTGTCATGATGTCAGAATCAAACCCGGGCTGCTAAGCCCTATACTACATGACAATGATAAGCATCAGAGAAACCACTTGACTTTCTTTTCTCTTGATGACAGTAAAAACAGAAATGCTTACACACTTTTATAATGGTAGAGTTATTGTAGAGTCTGCCTGCAAGGTACTGTTATAGTTTATTGTTATAAGTATATTCTTATGAGAAAACGTGATGCAAAAAATCATGTGAGCGTGTTGTGGCTCGCACCGAGTTACTTAAAAATTAATTCTGCTTAGAAGCAGAAAACTTCTATGGTAACACTTAGACAGCATAATATAAGTAGTCAAAGAATCCCAACAACTCCTGGTTCCCAGACGAACGGCCGACGTCCGCTCGGTAGGCTACTCAGAGCTATTCTCGCTGTCGCGGGAAGACGTGCTCGCCGCCATGAAGGACTACCCGGAGGCGCAGGACATCCTGCAGACGCTGGGCCGCAAGCGGCTGCAGGAAGCCAAGAACATGTCCAAGAAATACGGTAAAAGTAGGTCACGATACCATTAGTTTTGTGGTTTGGTGTCTAGAGTAAGGCATTACTAACAGGCAGAGTAACGTCTTCAAGAGTTAAAAGCCAAAAGAGAAGAATGTGCATTGCCCTTTCTCGTGTTTATGTCATTTACTATCTTTTGAAGCACTTTACACTTCTATAATCCATATCAGTAGACTTCATCTTTCGATAGATTTACTTTCTGACTACTTCAAAAAGTGGAACCTTAAATTAAATGAGTCAAAATCAGAAGCCATTATGTTTACACGAAAACGAAAACCTCCGAAACGAGCATTTGTCGTCAATGGACACCATATTCTTTGGGCTAAGACTGTAAGTTAAATTAGGCTACACACATCGAACACGTAAGATTACAAGTACAATTTAATAAAATTTAATACCAACTTCCATTCTATTCAGTTATTGGAGTGTAACTCAACTGGACTGGGACTATACGGGAAGCACCAGCTTTCAAACAAAAAAAAAAATTTGAGAATAGGTTCACTCTATCGAAATTTATGAGGTAACAAAAATAAAAAGCCTTTGGTGCCCTCAAGCCTATAATGAATATTGTATATAAATTGTATACGTCTGGTTTTATTTGACTTGTAAATGAATATTTACCAATAAATAACTTTCACTTTGATTTTGACAGAGTAATCTAAGCAAACGAGTACCTAATCTAATAAATAGAAAACAAAAATTAAGATATACGCTACATTAATTCGTGTTTTTTTAATCAAGTGCGAGCGGCGCTTGCTTCAAATTTTTTAATCAAACTACCGCAAACTGCAAGTATTGCAGTATAAAGTTTTCAAAATTGCATATAATACAAAATTAAGGATGAACGTTACTTAACTACACGAAAACTTAAATTGCCCACTAGTGAAACAATTTATATTGAATCAAACTATCACATTTTACAAACATACAAACAAAAACCACAAGAACAATCTTATATCTGCATAGGTAAAACTCGGTTAACTAGACTGCCATATATCGATACATACAAAAGCTACCGTCTACCCCATCACTACATTCTCGACGACGATGACGAGTAGCGACGCGATACGGCGCGTCACTCACCCGCTCGACTTTTTAAGTTGTATTGAAGGTAAAAAATGTAAGTGATTATCGACTACTTGCTTGTTAAAAACCTGCGTATGCTCTTTGCAATAATTAATTCTAAATTGAAAAATAAAAGGGCGATTTATAGTTACTTACCTAAGAGAATTAATGCATATGACCCAAATGGTTATGCACATATTTTTCATTTTGTGCGTTATGTTTGTGTCATCACGTATGTTTGTGTCCTTATATATAATTAATCAGTAAGATTTGCTAACTTAAAAAATGGGTCTGTTACAAAAGACTCGTAACTTAACACTATATGATGACTGTGATTGTAAGTTAAATAAATTGCAATACAGTTTCTCATCAGATCATTTACAAAGTTAAGGATCCTCATAATTGTATGTTTATAAAAAGGCTAATAAAGGCGATGTTAGCCTAACAAGTCAATAATTATCGTAGTTCGTACTAGTCTTAAGGAGGATCCCAATAATCTATCTATCCGCGGTTTTCCTTACTACCGATAGAAATTTGACATAACTTCCATACAAATAGTGTCAAATATCTAACTCTAGCAAGGTAAACCGGCGATAGATAGATTATTGGGACCAGCCGTTAGACGGTGTCTAGCCTGTACTTTGTTATGTATACTAAATAAAGAACTTTATATTAAAATTAAAAAAAAGACTTCTATGATCATGTTGAACGATCTTTGAATAAATACGTTTTAACTTGTCAGGGTACAAAGTTTTTTAATGAAACAGAGTTTTCTACCTCATTCCAAAAAGGAGGACGTACTTAATTCGCCCTTTTTTTTTTTTGTTTGTTACCTCTTAACTTTCGATAGGGAACCGATTATTAAAATTCTTTTTTGTTTGAAAGCTGTGTGGAGCTGTCCCGTGTGGTCCCATTTAAATTGAATCAATCATTCTGTTTTAGTTTTTGAGTTACACTCCAATAACTGATTTTTACCAAAGTAATAGAATGGAAGTCGGTATTCAATTTTTCAAATTGCACTTGTCTTTTCTTCATTTAAATTTTTGAACACTTTCTCCTTTTAAGATACGGCAAATTACAGACTATTCTGTTTCAGGAGAAGCAAGTCCAGACAAAATGCCTGGAGATGACAGTGGACCAAAAAGGATAGTCCACAAACTACGCAGTGACGTCAAGGTATACAATAGAAATACAGTGTATCATACCTGTCTACCTATATGCAATACTGTTTGTTCTAGAACATCCACACATGAATTATCGAGCTGGTAACCTTCCAGGGTATACGCAACGCAATTCGAAGTAGATCCAGAGCTGGCCGGCGTTCGGGAGAGTCCATGGAGCTTCAAGCTTTAGCTGGTGCTGAAAGACTTGCCTCGTCTGATGGTAAAGTCCTTAGAAGGATGCCCAGAGTGAATAGCGATGACTCACAGGCACATAACCAAGAGGTATTAAAAATTATATTGGTAAATATGACAAAATATTTGAGTTTCAGAATGACATAATACTCAGTTACTTCAGGTCTCTGCAAATCAAATTATCTTGTCACATTTTAGGATAACAATGGAGAGACCACTTCTGGTAGCAAAGATGGAGAGAAATGCATATCACCGATAGGAGCTGGTCTGCCGTTGTTATCAAGATTGAAACTCCTCAAAGAAAAACAGGTCATGATCTTCAAAGTGTGCTTTTCGTAGTAAAGAATTTCAGTTCTTTATTAAATTTCAATTCGAATGCATTTTACAGGATCGCGAAGAAAAGGTAGCAAAACAACGGCATTCTACATCTTCTATGGTTTCCTTGACACCACAGCCTATACCATCCACAAGCTCAGCACCAGACGTTGAACCAGAGGTCGTAGGGGCTGGACTTCCACTTCTTCAGAGGTTACTCATCCTGAAAGCAAAAGAAGAACGAGAAAAAAACCAACTCACACCGACCATTAGTAATCAACCATCTAGTTCCGATACCATTAGCCCAACTTCAATAAAAAGTCCACTTAGTCCCACGATCAAAACTCTTAGCCCCATCAGAAAAGGTTCCGAATCAAGCTCTCCTGGTAAACTCCAAAGTCCAACAGCCAAAACATCGAGAAAGAACTCTTCTGGATCTAGTGACGGAGCTTCGCGCCCTAAAGTTAGCTTTAAAGACAAAATTTTACAAGTCCATAGTGACGGTACAGCTGTGTGCCAGCCACTAAATAAAGATGTAAGTGAAAAGCCTGCAGCGGTTGTTGAACCCACACCAAAAACAGAAAGCAATTTAATTTCTATACCACATTCCGTTGTCAGTAAAATTAAATCTCCAGCAAAAGCTGTAGGAAGTACTTTTAGGGACAAACTGAAACTACTGCAAAGTGGACCAAAAGAACCAGAACCTTTAGCTCAAGAGAAAAACAAACCACAATTATGTGAAAAACCACCAATAGAAATAACACCAGTTCAACCTGCAACTTGTGATAGTAAAGAAGACACAAAAAGTAAAAAGCCTTGGAGTAAGCTTAAAAAAGCTGCAATTTTAGGAGAATCTAAAAGCCAAAGTAAATCTTGTAGCTTAGAAGACAATAAAGTTTCAGAGAGTGTTAGTAAAGAAGAAAGTAAGCCTGAAACAGCTGTAAATATATGCATTCCTCTAGTCACTACGGCAGAACTTGTTAAAATAGACAATAATAATATTGAAGGAGGTAGTGGTAGTGTTAAGCAAGAAAATCCTAAGATTTGCTTAACCGGCCCTTTGGAAGCCGTCCAGGAGAAACCTCTAGATTTATTAACCTTGTCTCCAAAGAAAAATATTGTTAAAACGGTGGATAATACAAAGTCTTCGTCTATGACTTTACTTCCAAGAGTTAAAAAGTATAAATCGATAGACGATCTATCACCCGAATATGGTGGGCTGCCTTTTGTGAAAAAGTTAAAAATTTTAAATGAAAGACAAAAACTTGCAGAACTTGAACAAGTTGTGAAGTTTCGCAGTTCAAGCTTGGATTGCACAAGTTCATCGGAAGATTTACTAGGTGATACATTAACCAGAAGTCATTCTGAAGGAAGTACTATGGATAAAAGAAAGTTCAAGAGAAAATCAATTGATTCTGCGTGTTCTCACGAATCTAATGAAACGTTAGAAAGGCGAACGTTAAAATCCATTCTTAAGAAGTTGTCTGAAGATGTAACTCCATCTGAGAGCCCCGAGAGAAGTAACGAATTGAAGAGGCTGATTCGTGCCCCAACGTTAGAAGGGTATGCCGCGAGGCATTCAAAATTTTCAAAAAGTGTTACTTTCCACCGGCATACGTTACCTTCGCCACCTTCAAGTGCTCCCGCAGATTCCAAATCAGACATGTTTCCAATGCCCGACCTGCCTAGAATCGAATCAATACCAATTATTTCTACTCCTGCGGTAGAAACTGAAGTTGCTCGAATAGAATACCCCTCAAATCAAGTAGCTAGACCAGTCGAAGATATTGTTCCTATTACAGATCAAGAACATATTAGAACGGAATATGATTTAACATCAAATATTGATCCCATGTACGAGTTGAAAACTTTGAGACCTGAAGAAATAAAAGTGCCTTCAGAAAAACCCAAACTTACACTTATATCAGCTGTAGCAAATCAAAGGAAACTTTTAAGAGGTAAGAAATTAATATTTTTTTATTATTCAATATATATTATATATATATATATATGTAGACAAGACATTACAATTATGTTCTATTACAGGTTCGCTCGAAGAACAGGAGTACTTCGGAGAAGTATTGCTTGGTATCAAGCAGGTTATACAAGGTCATCTACATGATGTTCAAGGAAAATTTCAAGAAAGGTGAATATAGTTACCTACTTAAACATTGTCTTTACAGCTAACCGTGTTATCTCTAACGTAAAACTGTATTTTATGAAGCATTGTATAGATCTGCTACTTTAATTATAATGATGGTAAAAGTGTTTTTTCCAGGTTCAACAGCCTTGAAAATGAGGTCCGAAAACGTGACGAAATCATTAGTCAACTACAAAAGCGAATCCAAGAGCTTGAAAGACTTGGACTTCCACCAGGATGTCCTCCTGCCGAAACGCCGGTAGATGATGATGATGATCAAGAAGTTTTTATTACAGAAAATATTGCAGCAAAACAAATTGCCAAGAATGGAAGTTCAGGAAGTGATGACGCTTCTGGTATCGATGAAGGATTCATGGTAAGTAGCAAACACAAAGTAAAACACTTTCCGTTCGTTTTCCGAAAAGTTAAAAACATTACAATAATAATTTCACAGAGAGGAGATTCCTTAGACACGGTGTTTGCAACTTCACCACCTACTGTAAGTGCAGATGAAGAAGAGAAAGACAAGCCGCTAGACCAAAGTGAAACTCTTACAGCTGTAACGAAAGACTCATTGTCGTCGGATGACTTGACTGACGAGAAATTATCTGAGCTAACGGGTGGAATAGAACTAGGAAAACTATCTTACTCTGAATTGCAGAGCTTAGCAGAATCACTATCAAGCAGAACAGATAAATCGTCATCTAGTAAAGAAGATTGGACATTGAGTAAGTCGAAGAGATTAGACTTGAACTTGGACGGGAAAGCTGGGACATATTCGAGGAAAAGGGCAGCAAAGTTAAGGCAAAAGAGGAAGTCTTGGGAGGACCAAAGTGATCAGGAGAGTATGGAGATGCAAGACTTAACAAGGTACATCTAAGGATTTTTATTAATAGTCTTTTATTTTATTTGGTTTATAAAGCACTAATGCCTGCTAAGCGAGACCAAACTTTGCAATCTTAGAAAGAAAGATGATACGTCCTCGGATGGGATTCAAACCCGCGTCTTCCGACAATTCCTGTCGTATTGGGTTGTATATGTATAAGGTCCAAGGATGTTTAATTTTTCTGTTTAAAATTGCAAAGTTCTTATAATTTCTCAATTGAAGACAATAACTAGGTTATTTGTCATGAGCGTTTATTATTTTTACTGCTTTGCACCAATGTAATAATAGTTCATTGTGGTACAAGTGTGTAATGTTGTTGATTACCGCTGAGGCGCCATTGAGACCCGAGCCGTCAGGTGAGGGTCTTAAGAGAGCCGAGGACGTACTCATCAATACACACGTGTATCATACGACGTTTTTCAACACACTTGTGAAGAAAATAATACTAAAAACATTTTACTTAGTTTTCTCCTTGGAGTTTTCAGATAGTAAACTTTCTTAGCTTAATTAGTACTTGTAGACATTTTAATTAATAAATAACTGTTATTACAACCGTGAAAACGAATTGTAAAAAATGTTTGCAATGGCGAGAAAAATTTAATCAGTTTTCCTATGCGCGCGCATCTAACAATGGCGATTGGCCATAGACTAAAAGAATTAGGTTTTCTTTTTTTGCTTTTCGCGGATAGCGTTTTAGCCACGTACAAAATGGGGTACTTCAAGTTTTCTTTATTACAGAGAAAACACAAGTTATATTTGAGTTAAAGTTTTATTTATTAAACACGACAAGTTGAAATTATCTATTTGAATACGAAGTTGCATGAAAGGAGCAAGCAATAGGTACATTAGTTTATTTTTACTATTGAATATGATCTTTTTTTATCGGAACGGAAAAAGAACAAAGCAAATCAACCAATACAATAAAATAAAAAATCTCTATAACTCACTTGTGCAAAATAGCAATGAAAAAGTCACAGTTTGATTGAAGTGTCATTGCAGTGAAATTAGAGTCACTATATGAGCAAGTTTGTTAAAAATACTGTTGTTTATGATTTTTGTGAGTGTGAGTAATAAAGCATTTTTCGTCAGGCCACTTTCTCCACACACGACGTCCGAAGACCGTTCTCTCCTCAGCCCTGAGCAGTCCAGTCTCCGGACGACTAGACGAGGAATGCATCCGTTCCATTTCTTCGGATCCCACCTTGATACTACCAAGTCGAAGATCAAGAAGACTTTATCTGTGGATACTGGGATGCATCATACTGGACGGAATGAGAGAAGTACGTTATAAATATATGGAAATTTGAAGTTATCAAGAAGATTCAGATAATAACTAATGTAACTAACTACTAAATAGTTTTTTTCCGATTGTTTTAATAGATTATAATTAATGATAAGGCAGTACAAAAATTTCAAATTCATATGTTTTCTACGACAGATTTATGAAATTATCAAGTAACGCGATGGGCGAGTCGTTCGTCTAATTTTAGTCACCGTACCTATTCGCAACAACTGCAGTGTCGATCAGAGCATTATAATGCTTCCTAAAACTAACTGTGCTGATCAGCATGAGAGATAGTCGACTTGCTACAGTGTTCTTCGTACCAAAACACAGTGATGACTGCAGGTAGATTATCTGGCATTGCACACATCAAAACACACTCATAAAGAAAAGACATCCTATCAGTTATCTTCTACTTGGCTGTAGCCGATCGTTCTCCTTCAGACGTAAGTAGTTTGGCTCTAAGAAACAATCCCGGCATCGACTTCTTAGCTGTTCCTGTCTGAGCCTGACAGGTTTGTTTTATGCATATCTTCTGGTCTCCGCAGAACCAGCAGGTCGTACGCGGCAGCACCGCAAGTTCAGCCTCGGTTCGTTCTTCGGCTACAACCGCGGCGTTCAGCACAAGCCTACCAACAGCTGCAACGAAGTCGTCCTGGATATGGGGAGTGACTACAGTTGGAGCGATACGTACGTTTGTGTTATATATATACCTATATGATACTGTGTGGTGGTACCACACAACACAATGCCGAATATTATGCTGGGAAGCAATAGTGCGTATGAAAAAAGAAACAAAAATCCAATGTTTTCGGATGACTATTATAAAAAAGTAGTCATTCAGACGAAATAACGCGTTCAGCGGGGGGTGAGTCTAACAATGTTTTATTATGCTGTCTCGGTCAGAGACTATTGTAATGTCCTATTTTTTTATAGAGCGTCAACATCATCAAGTAGTGACTCCGAGTCGATCCCAAGAACGCCGATGTTTGAGGAGTTCGTTGAGAACAGCAGCCGCCGGTGCCGCCCTAGCAGTTCCAGCCACGGAAGCTCATCACCCATCAGAGGTCATTTAGCTGTTCAATTATACCTATCTATAGACATTCCATGGTCTGGCTTTCTTAGAATTCAAATTCAAAACGACAGCTTAATTAATAAACATTATACATACCTAGATATATAAGTACCCACAAATTTTGAATCGCTAAGGTAATTAATAAGGTAAGGTAGCATATCAACGATTATCTATGAACAGGATGTACAATAATAAAAGAGATAGTTGTCCATAAAGAATTGCACTATTAGTATGTAGTTGAGGGTAGTGTTTATTTTCATGTCATGAGTACAATTACGAGGTCCACCTGGTCATAACCGGTAGACTCTCCATATTTGGCAAAAATAATACAAAAGATTTCTCAGAAATCATACTAATTTTCTAGGAATTGCGACATGTGTGGTTAAATGGAAACCTCTACCTATAAATCATTCCCTCACAAGTAACGAACTTCACTGCACCATCACCCTGAGACATTAAGTTGTTAAGTCTCATATGTCACCAGCTCCCATACCCTTCGAATCATAAGATAAGGTTTAGGTTAAGAAATGACGCTAGAAATAGGTTTGGTAGTAAATTGACAACCTTGTACAGGTATTTAATTTTGTGTGACAAACATACACCATACCCCGAACATACACCGGGAGCAAAACATTTCTACTTATAAATATTTGACGCACGAAAACCTTGGGGACTTCACACTTCGAAGACAGGACACTAATCATATAACTAACGGGGAAAAAACTATAAATAGAATTGAAAAACAATTTTGATTAATTATAACTAGTTTCGCAAGGATCATGCCTCTCACTTTGAAGGTAGAGTACCAGCAGGCCCAGACAAAAGATGTTTCTGTTATCTTTAACGCCAAACGACAACTTCAAAATGTATGGCGTTGACATTACCTGTGGAAAAGTCACGTGACGTCGCGCTAAGTTTGTAGACACATGTTTGTCTGTAGCGTGTGCGGAAATACGCCTGTTTAAATTTTGTCTCGGCCTGCTGCTACGATAAATATTTATACTGTTTTCTAAACATGTTCTGTGGAAAGGTTAGTATCATGGGATCATGGTTCCAACGACACTACGACCAAAGGTACAGATAAAACAGAGAGTTTCTATGCTCAACATTCTTTATACTGTAACGTTTGTTAAAGAAAATCCAGAACTATTAAAACGTCTAGCTGACGTAGTTAGTCGTAACAGACGCGACAATACGAGACTTCGCTTGCATGCTGCTAACACTGCGCTTATGCATAACAGCGTCTTCTGCATGGCCCCAGCTGTGTATATAACAAAATACCTAACTCAATCCAAAAGTTTAAATTGTAATCTTTAAAAAAAAGGTATTAGTTGAGAGGTGTTATTATCATTTAAATAAATTTTCGAAAGATACATTTTATATGGTATTAGAGTATGTAAAAACATGTTTAACAAACAGTTTTTATGTAAATTATAACCCCCAGGCGGCGGTGGGGACTGGGAGGTGATGATGCTGGCGGACGAGCTAGAGAAGCGCGAGAGGGAGGAGGCGCGCCGGCTACACTACCCGACCACTCTCAATGAACTGGAAGAGGTACCTCATCCAAACATTTCAATATCCCATTCCGTCCGTAATCAGTAGGAATGTCTTATATTATTGATATGTATGTATGTGTAAGTATATATGTTCATGTATGTTTATAGTATAATATATGTATTATATTATTATTACGTGTAGGTAAGTGTAAGTATTGTTATATTTAAGTGTATTTTTATTTATTTGAATTTTACCCTTTTATCTAGTATTATCTAGTGTTACATCTGTTTCATGTAATACTAGGTAATAATATATTTCTTCGTGATGTTGCACCACCGTCCATGTCAATCATGTAATCGCTATCCATCCAAAGGTTGTCTGGAAGAGATCGCTTTTAGCGATAAGACCGCCCATTTGTGCCCACTATTTAAGTTGTTTCCTTATGTTGTATTTACTTTGGTGCAAATAAAGAGTTTTTGTATTGTATTGTATTGTATTATCTTTGCTTTACAAACGTGTTTCTTGTAACTGATTGCCTGTTTTTACTTACTTGGTAGGTGGGCTCTTTTCCGCACCCATGCCGACTCATTGCGGCACTTTGTGCGTGAATTGCCTGCTCATTTCTATTTGAAAAGTATTGTGAACAGTACCCATTTCGATCACACACTATTTTCTTCTTTGTTTAAAAAAGTATTTTGAAAATCGTGCACAATCACAATCAAGGGGAAAACTTAAGTGGCAATCAGCAAAGGCAACTGTTTTTTTATACATAAAGGCCTTTCCTTTGTTTGTTGTAACTTAACTGGAACTTTTGAAGTGTAAACTTATTTCAGAGCAAAACTCTGCATCATTCAACGTATTAGTTATTTTTCCGAAACAAACTCACTATTTTCGAAAATATGCTCAACAGAGGGAGGACAGTCCTGACGAGTTCTCCAACATCGAAGACTCGAACTCCTCCTCCACGACACACCTGCTTTCTCACTCCACGAGCGAACCTTCCCAGAAGTCCTTGGAGACGACCTTCACTGAAGGACCTGTTAGAGAACCCAGACAAAGAAGGGTCGGATCAGTTGGAGAGCCTGTAAGTTATTTTCTTGAATTACATTTGTATACCAAGCCAAGACAGGTCGTGGTTATGCCTGTAGGATTTGTAGTCATCCTTGAAACTTTAATGCGTACATCCGTACCAAGTTATATTCCTTTAGGAATTTCAACTCAAAATTATTCAAGAAAGGAATGCTTACCCAGAGGTTGAATATCTGGCGTGTATTCAAGAGTCAGCTTTTGAATAGCATACAAAACGTATAATTAGCCCATTACGGCAGGTCGTCCTCTCAGAAAGGGAACTGTGGTCCTTTAGTCCTAGGACTAAGTCCTAGGATGACCGTCGCCATACCGCCATAGTCTAATGGCCAAGTAACTGCCCTCACTAGACTTCATGTTATCACCGCCCTCAGAGAAGCCGAACCCGAACGAAATGGAAGATTATTATATTTATATTAAGATTATTATAAATCCTCAAAGGTCTTTTAGGGATCTTCAGTAATGAAGTATACGACCAAAAAGAAGTTTAGTATTCAGCTCTAGAATCTAGACTGCCCGAAGGATCTCACGTGGTCTAGTGGCAGTTTTTGAAGAATAGCCCGGACCAACGGATTAACTAGCTCTCCTAGCAGAAAATGCCTCTAGCACTAAAAGGCCAACCATCCAAGTATTAATCGCAGCAAGTTTTGCTTAACCTCGTTGAACAGTTATTTCGGTTGGCTCGTAATTCATCAAATTTCCATCCTTGCCCTTGGTTTTTCATACGTCACTTCATTAGCAGTTGATCTAAATAACTTACCCGTGTACTCCAGGTGAGACCGGAATCATCACTGCGGCAGTCGCGCGGGCTGATCCTGCGTGCGGCCAGCCTGGACCGAGCCACGGCTGCGTCCACCCATGCGCGCCGCTTTGGTTCCCTCAACAGTTCCAGCATGGACTCGCACAAGAGACTCTGATCCGTTTCGAAATACGAATCTATGCAAAGATCCAAAGAAATGAATGAACGATTCATTTCTGCGAGCGAAGGCGGATCTTTGCAAAGGTTCGGTGATTATGTGAATGACAGATTTACCGGTCGAAGATGTCCTTATACTGATCTACACAAGTCTTTATATAAAAAAGATAAACTTATTTTTAACCCCAAAATAGAACAACCAAATCCTAATGAATGCGAAGCAGACATTTGCAAGAAATTTGTGACGCAAAGAAAACTTTTGCACCAGAAGCAGTTTCACGAGCGAAAATGCAAGGGTTTTGGAAACCTGAAGTTAGAGACACACTTAAACGTAGCTTCAAGAAGGAATGATACCGTCGGTAATAATGATGTTTTTCAAAATACATACAGAGTAAAAGAAAACGAAATAGAACCTCAAAATGTAAATCATCAAAGTACTAATACAGACGATGAGAGAAAAGAAACGTTAGGTCCCGACGTTAGGAATGAGTTGCTACATTTGAATGAAAATAGGTTTAGGAATGAAATTCTAGGTTCGAATAGTAGTGAGGGTGGAAGTGAGCGGGTAAATCTAGACAACACTAGGGAAACTAGTGACGTAAGCAACGGACGAGAGAATGGCGCGCTTGACCAAAGTCTGGACAGCGGTCGATTAATGATCATTATTTTATTCTACGAAGATTTTGATTATGTATTTATTTTAGTAATTCCTTGACCTGTCTGAGTATACAAAGCTTAGGGCTTCGAGTACTATAGAACAAACTATTATGCAAGTTTGTTAAGACTGTAGATAGATATAACTGACCAGCCGATTATTTCTACCAAAAAGTACGCATTCAGATAGTATCGTATTCTGACTGTCATACGGAGATTATTCATAGTTTCAAGTTTGACCGTAACTTACGTAACTTATTTGGATGTACCTATTAAGAGCTTGGGTTGCCAGAGCATTTGGTTTTTAGCAATTCAAGCCGACCGATTCAGAAATAAATATGCTATTTGGCGTCCAGTAAAAACATGATGGTTTTTGACCTTTTCATCATACTTATGAATGCTAAATATGTTTGTGTGAGTGAGGAATTAAGTGCGGAAGTAATTGTTGATGTGATTGTGTCGTTACTTTTATACTTGGTGATAAAAATTGCCATGTGTTATATGGTATAATATATGTGGTATAAGCTGTCTTCAGTCCTAATTTTATCAAAATCTCTCTCAACGGCTTTAGATAACATTAGAACTGAAGACAGCTTATACTCGTAGATTGCTTTTTATTCCGATTCCACGAGTAGTTCCCGAGAGACCGCCATATCCTTATTCCGCGAGGGCGAAGTCGCGGGCAGATACTAGTGAGAAATATTCCTGTGTTTTAACTGAAAATTTTGGTATATAGGTGTAAGTAACCGTAACGCTTTTGACATGTGTTTTCTTTTTGACATCTATATAATAGCCTTAAGTAAAAAAACGGTAAAACCCGCATTCTTACAATGAGTTCGTTAGCTGTTTAGTTTCAATATCATTCTATAAATGTGTGACATTATCGTCTATAATTCCTCTTCTACTACTTATAATTAAACCTTTCTCCTCCTATCAAATCTTTGTAGTTTCTATTGTATGTAGATGTAGAACTAAAGCATAATTTTAGAAGTCAAACTTCTTATTCCTGTAGTAAGTATTTTTAATTAATAGTTGGCATACTAGCACAAATTTAATAATTATTCAAAATGTGCCAGTGTTATGAGAATATAATCATGGTTCCTTGTTATTGATTAAAGCAAGAGATTCAATTATTTTAATACAAATCTTGGGATTGCTATAATATGTCG
Organism: Selenia dentaria; assembly: GCA_917880725.1. NCBI lineage: Eukaryota > Metazoa > Arthropoda > Insecta > Lepidoptera > Geometridae > Selenia > Selenia dentaria. Next base: position 797,544 of record OU862896.1, on the reverse strand, counting down.
CTCATTAAAAGTGATATAACACGTTTTTGAATAAGGAATGTACTGTTTATTTTTGCACAATATTAAAACATGCTTCTATTATTATAAATAATAAAAAAAAATACGATGCGTTATAATTATTATAGATCCTTAGGTCTATTTAGTTAGATGTCAAAATAAAAAGATTGTATAAGTTGAAAATTAGGCCATTAAAACAATGTGCCAAATGATATTATAATAACTAGGTAGATTTTATTAGGAAAGTGAAGTATTTATTTACATAAATTGTATCTAAAGAAATATTTATTATAGAACATGGATCAGGTAGGTACCAATATGTCTTGTAAATAGTAGGACTACCAAAGAAACTACGCATTAAAAGATGTAGATTTAGTGTAATGTTTATGAAATATAATAATTGAATAAATACCTACTTTATTAAATATGTCTACAATGAATTTTAGTTCTAAACTTGAATATAATAAATATACTATTTAACGTGTATGTGAATTTATTATAATTTATTGTGATAAATGTTTCAGCCTCTGGCCGGGTTCTTATAATTTACAAAATGTATTTATTTTACTATAAAGCAAATCCGAATTTTGAATCAAACACAAAATATCTACCGGATCAAATACCTACATATTTGTAAGTATTTAAAAATAGATGTAATAAAAATTAACTAAAATTGTATAATTATTTATAAATTATTATTAGTCAAGCGACTAGTTATATACAAATAATAACATTTTATTTTTTTTCCTTCAGGAAGATAAACAAAAAAATAAATTGTATATTATACTTATCTGTTATGTTATTGTATCCAGTTGAGTCTTTGATGACCTCTGAAGCTAAATAAAAAATGGTCTTTAGAACTTTGTATCTCATTATCACAAACATAATTTAATTACGTAGGTAGCTACTTAGGTGTTTTCAATTTGTTGAAAGTTGACTTTTTAACAAGTCTAAAATCATAAGTATATTAACATGATCTATATATTATAGCAATGAGTTTCAAAATCGTGGGAACAACTAAAATAACGCAATAATTTTAAAGAGTTTAACTAAACCGCCACATAGACGCACAAAAAATCTTCTTCTCTTCTCTGTGTGCCCTGTCCTCATAGGACGTCGGCGACCATCTTTCGGAAATTATTCCTATCTTGAGCCACCTTACTTAGGTTAGCAGCGTCATTAATATTTGTCCAACGTATTGTGAATCCAGGCCAGCTTCCTTCTTAATCGCATTTTCTTCTCTGGTTATACATTTCACATCGGGAGACCCGGTACTCGCCCGACGCCGGGCGCTAGCCGGATTGCTGGGCATAATATTTGTATTGGTTGTAATTTTCATGTTTATTGTTTAGTCCGGGATGGTATTCTAAGGGCATTGTGATGCGCAGTAGCGCCCCACATCTTTCTGCACTGCTACTTTTTAAGGACATTTAATCCAAGGCTTGCTAGGCCTCCTTCAACCGGTTGTCCAGTCAGGGTAGTGGTTATACCGCTATTTACTCGGGTTGGTGATCGCAGTACTGTAGCCGAGAGCGATGGTTTCCATCATCGCCTACATATAGTTACTGTACGAAACGTTTTTGTTTTCTCGTCAAATCACTATATACTTGATGCAACAATAGTACATTACTGCAGAATCCAGTAAGTAAGCCTTCCTGGCCAAGTATGTTATATATATTGTAAGTTAACCGGTTATATACGAGGCCAGGATGGCTTTCTTATTGGTTGAGGCTTGTATAATGCTTTTCTCAAAAATGAAAGAAAGTTTTTGCTAATTCGGCCTCAGCTCTTAAATCAGGAGGAGTGCCATCTATTTTTCTGATTCAGATTCGCTTGAACTAATTTTTTGGGATTATCTATGTTGACACGGTAAATTAAAACACAATTGTCGCAATTGAATGTGAAATCCCGCCAGTCGTTGTTTTTTACTAAAAAGTTCGCGTTTAGTTTTGAACATTGTTCTATTTTTACATTACACGAATATTTTAGTAAAAAATGTTAATTATTGTTTTTGCATCTCCATGCTATATTTTAGAATGGAAAGCTTTAATCCTACATGATTTATAAACTGAAATTATTAAATACAAACATAAAATCCCATACTAGACTTCTACATCATTACTAAGTACAAAACGCATCGTGCATACTTTTTCTGCGTCGCGTTAAGTGCCATAGACTATAAAATGGCTCCAAAAATGTATCTATCTCATAAATTATGACAGATATATATTTAGATCCTATAACCATGTTATAATGGCTAAACTCTTATCTGTATCTGCTGCTACTTTTTTTCTAAGCAGATCTAAAGAGGCTGACCTACTGTCCAGTAAGTGAATTACTTACATACATACTTACTTACTGAACAGTAGGAGATTCCAAATTTAAAATTTCGCTTCTTACTGGACAGTTGTGAATAAGTCTCCAGTAGAGTTCACTTTCTGGATACTTTTTAGAGATGTTATGGCAACATTACATACCATTTTTTGAGAAATAGACATTTACATACCCAACTGTACAAATAGAAAAAAACCTGGAATTAATTTACTGCGCTAAAGTTCCTCATTGGTATCATTTTCACGGGTTTACGTTCCCTCGCAAACTTTTTAAATAAAGACCTAATGGAATTTAGCTTCAGAGACACACAAACAAACTCACTTTCTTATGTACTTATTTAAAAAATATATTAGTAGTCCGAGACTGACGATGTAAATCTGTCTGTAAATGAAATTATTACTTTTAAATCAATCTTCTCAAATGTTACTAGTGAAGTACCCTGTATCCATTTACTGTTATGAATTATCCAAGTCGCTACTCGATCTACCTACCTAAGTATACCTAATTACATTTTTTTGTTTCTTAACGAAGCATTTAAAGATTCCGTTTAGTGAGATAGTTACGTTTACTTAGTTTATTTTAGATGTAGATACTTTTATGAAAAAAGAAAATAAATATACCTATTGATAAATTGGAAATGGCTTTCATTATTTACCAACTTATTATGCTGCTTTGTTGGCCTCTTCATTGATGAAGGCCGGTGTCGTTGCAAAGTTGTAACGTCGCGTTGTCCGTATTATTGGAGACTCTGAACTCACTCAACACTTAGAACCCCTACAAATGCGTAGAACTGTAGCTTCTCTAAGCATTTTTTTACCGTTTGTTTCATGGCGAATGTTCCGAAGAGCTCTTTAATCTTATTCCTTCCTCACCATTCTGATCCCGAACTACCCTAACTACTATATCTTATAAAACGGCCTAGCATGCCATCCATATACCTACTGTTCAAAATCACTTACCACAATCCAAAAAGTTTGGCAGTTCCTACCTCTTTCGTGTAACTAAATTACGGAATGCTTTGCCGGCGTACATTTTTCCTTGCAGCTATGACCCTGGGTCTTTCAAGCAGGGCGTGAAAAAGCATCTCTCAGGTCATCATAGGAGTGGCAAATGACGCAGCTTACGGCTTATGAACAGCGTTTCTTGCTTCTATTTCCGCTTTCCATCAGGCGAGAGGGAGTCACTTTGATGAAACATTGTAAAAAAAGAGACAAAAGGACAACCGTCTACAAACAGTTGAAAACCGCCAATAAGGTTTCTTTAATACATGACGTAAAACAAAATGAATTTATTAGTACGGTTTTCTCGTCTCTACATTACCACCGCTTCAGTGGATACTAGGCGTGTGGTATCGTTGAGTTATTCCTATTGATGCGGCTTGTGGCATAAGAAAAAATAATAACTACTATAATAAAAACTAGGTATCTAACTATACATTATTTGAAGCTTAACTCGTGCCAGTTGTGGATTAAATACACCCGAAAGTTCTATCACATCTTAAGGGTACAATACAATGATGGTTTTCGCATCCTTATGAGGAAAGCGCGATGCTGTAACGCGTCGGGCATGTTCGCCGATGCACGGGTGATGCACTTTTTTGCAGTTATTAGATCAAGGATAGCTTCCTTCTGGGTGGGTTGGAATTCGTTAAACGGCATACTGCAATGTTTGGGTGAATATCTACGGTGCACCAGAGTGCGAACAAAAAAAGACTGTGATAGATCTATTGTCCCTTAAGTTTTCATAGTAATACGAGTAGTATGTATACGTTTTATTTTTATTTCGTGTTTACTTAATCTATAGGTTATACGCCTGAAATATTATTATTATTATTATATCGTTACGGATAGGTACGTTGTAATACGAGATAAAACCTATACAATCAGGAGTTTATGGCGCTTTTGATTTAAGCATTTCAATGATATTTTTGTAAAGATTAGACTATTATAGACAAGATACCGCTGTCCCATGTATGATTGAATATTATACGTACTTTCTTAAGTGGCAACTGTACCTACCTAACTTAACTTCTCAGCAAATTACTGTGCGACTGCGATGGTGGAACATAGAACCTTCGTCCCCATACGGCGGTTACAACCAACTAGTTGAATTCGAAGCTCGAATGGGTGCTTCCGTGTCCTAGGGGTTATTCTAGGACTAGAATCCTGAGCGTAGCCAGGGTTTCAAAGGTTACAAAATAACTTTGCTACCGAGTGAATCGCACAATTTTTCCTCACTACAGCGAGGGAATCACTAGGTGCAAAAAGCAGCTTAGTTATTAAATTAATGTTTATTGAACTGGTTATACTTGTGTTTTTTACTTGTGTACTATTACTATCGTTTCTTTAGAAGTCGATGGATGGACGTTTCCAAGGATCTGGGCAAAACTGTTTTGTAGATTCTGTCTTATTTTCTATAGAGTCCTCTATGTATCCATCGGTACTGGTCTTCGAGCCGCCGCGCCGTGACGGCTAAAATATATGTATTGTGTAATTTGATAAAATAAGTAGTTTGAAATTAACCAATGCGCCACCCATAGGTATATTAATTGTAGTTTAATCAGCTAATTAAATGTTTTCTTTGTGTGTTGCTGCAAGTTATATACATTTCCAGAACTGATAACCTTTTGCTTCATTATAATAATACACTTATACTTACAATGTGTTATTTATCTGAGATAAACCTATTAAAATAGTAAAACGTTAATGAGTTTTATTTATATAATGAATATATTCTAGTAACAAAGTTACTAGACTGTGCCGACATTTAGTCCACTTGAAACTAGTATTAGTTCTACAGTTAACGATTTCGAAACGACCTGTGTTATATATTGTAGGATTACCCAACTAATGAACAACATGCACAACGTAATTGAGGACTTTATTTCGGTTTTCTTATCACGAAAGTAGGTACTTACTGATTCATTCGCTTAATGGCTTTGATTCGCTTGTGCGTACACCAAGCTAAAATTATCTAAACTATGGTAGGTAGGTAGTTCTTGTTAGTACCTATGTTAACACTAAAATCCACATTCGTGTAACACTTAGAATGATAATTCTAAACATATGAGTATTCTATTCAAATGTGAGTAGTCTTACATCAGTTTAGACTAGTTTAGAGAGCACCAACTTACATGACGGCTAAATTTGCCCTTAACTTACCTACCATTAAACAGAAACGGCAAATTATGGAATTGTCACTTGCAAGCATTATACGAATTTGGACTTTAAGAATTACGATAACTTACTATAAATAGATTTTAGTTCGCTAGTTGAGTTTGGTGTTCTAAACAAGCGAATTACTACCAATTTTTAAACCAAACTGAATCAAACAGGATTTATCTATACTTTATTTACCTATATCAAATTGAAATTGAAATGTTTATTGTCACAGATCGTAGGTTATAAGGGTGTTACAAAAATATTTACATGGTTTCCTGTACAATCTACCCTATCTATGGCGTGTAACATTTTTGAACATAACGTTTTTGAACATCTTTGATGATTTGATTGATTTGATTTGACATATAGTTAAAATTTAGCTACTAGATACATTGATTTATATTTTGTTTAGCTCAGTGACTAGATACTAATAAAAGTGATTCCTGGACATTTTAATCTAGTATTTTTTAGCCTTGTATAGATCCTACACCACTTCACAACACATGCTGGCATGATGATTCACAGCTGTAGTTCACAATGATAAAAATTAAAATATACGCGAAGATTTGACATGTGCTAGCTTGCAAGAAAAATGTCCGACTGATTACGTACCTACTGAACTGACTGAACACGACTTTTAAGCTCCGCCTACTTGAGCACGACTTTTGTTGGGTCATTTTTTCAACGCAGTTACATTTCCTGACATATTTATCCATAGGTGATAGTCTATTATGGTATAATCCTTTTTATGTTGTGTTTTGTTTTAGATAGTCACCATGGGCACAGTAGAAACATAGAGAACAGTACGGAAACTACCTAGTAACTTTCGAAATGGCCCACTGACACGGACATGCGCATCGACGAGACCCCTAAGCGGGTCTCGCGGTGCCGTCCGTAGTTACAAAGTACACAAGAGTGTTACAAACACGTTACAAACTATTTCTACATTATAACTTATTAGATTATATAAAAAAGGTTATGAAATGTTACACTTGACTGACTGCTATCATCTTCGTATGTTATGTTAGGTCACGTATAAGTTTATTTCCGCGATCTTTTTAAAAATGCCACGTGCGTATTGTGTGTTACACGGCTGTTTGAACTCTGCAACAACAAAACCGGAGCTATATTTTGTTAATCTTCCTACTGAATAAAATTTTAAAGGTGAGAATAATGTATTGTTTTATACTTGTAATAATCTTCTTGTATGACCGATCATAATAAATTCGTAAAACATAACACAAAGTACAAATTTTAGATGGCGGCTGCAATAGACTATAATTTTATGAACAATATCGTCAACAGGTTAACATTTTTATGGTTTATGAGGGATTTGAAGCCGATAAAGCTGACCAAATAGAAATCCACGATGGCTGCTGCGCCAAAATATCAACTTTTTCGTCATGGGTGTTTTAATGGTTTACGAGGGTGTAATTAGAAATACAAGATGTCGTCTGCGCAAAATTTCCAACTTTTTCGTCATGGGTGTCGTTTTTATGGTTTTTGAGGGTGTTGAAGCCAAAAGTGCTGACAAAATAGGAATCCAAGATGGCAGCTAGGCGAAATGATCCAATTTTTCGCCATGGGTCTCGTTTTCATGGTTTTCGAGGGTGTTGAAACCGATAGTGCTGACAATATTGAAATACAAGGTGGCGGCTGGGCGAAATTATCAAAATTTTTTTGCTGTCTATAATTTGTAATTTATAAATAATAAAGTTATTTTTATTTTATGTTTTTTTAATTACTCGGTATCAAACGCTTTTAGGGATTGAAAGGTAGTATAGTTCAGCCCGAAAATGCGTAACAAAAACACTCGAGAATAGAGCTCATGAGCCCTGCCCCCGCGCCACCTGCGGCACCTACCGCGCGCTTAACCGCGACTCGCGTACACTCCCGCCAAAACTTGTAAAAGGTTACGCCATAATGACAAGTAATTACTTAGTGGCCTACAAAAAAACCAACCAATACAAAAATCAAAAGTTGTTGTGTGTCAATACTAAAATGTTTTTTTATTATTTATACTATCAAGATTAACCGACGCCATAATACACCTATATAAATTTTATTTGTAAACTAGACCTAACTAGATTTGATCACGACAGATACAGAACATAGAATGTGCAATTAAAAAAACACCATAAAACTTTAAAATTGACAACCCTACTGCTTCAATGGAGCGTAGGTAGCTATTTAATCTACTAGACTTAGTTCCAATACTGTTGCATCTTTACAATACCGTAAAACATTAAACATGATAGTTTCATAAACTGTAGGAGAAATTAATGTAAACTTTTAGAATATGGTCGGTGATTAGAAGAGAGAATCAAACAAACTGTTCCACTCCAGTGATTACTCTAAAACACACAAACACAACATAAATAAGAACAAAATTTAAATCAAAAACAAAACAAAATATTCATATCATTTATAAAAAATATAATAATAATTAAAATTCATATATTTTACCGATTGCAACCTTTTACCGATCGATCACGGTTTATGACAATTATGACACTAGCATATACGAACACTGGCAGAATTGTGACAATTTAGTCACAGAAGCCATCCAATAAGAAGAAGAAGAAGAAACTAAAAAAGCCCTAACTAAAGATATCATATCGTAGAAATTTATAAATCAAAGATCTTTAATATTCCAATTACTGATGAAATATGAATTTAGAATCAATTCTACTTTTCCGCGGTCCTAATAGATTTCTTTCAGACACCCGTCGATTGTCTACCATCGAAATGTCACCTACAAAACAGCCTAGTAGTTTGTTCAATCTCAGCGTAAGAAAATGTATTTGTCTGATATGTTCTGCTTGCTATAACATTGAAAAAGTTTATCCGGAAAATATTGCTGAATGTGAGAGGGAGGCGTTTGCATTGAAACGCTTTATGATGTCAACACTCCCAGCAAGGTTAGTAAATATAATGTATGACTTTAGAAGCCGACCTAACACGCAGCATGCTGCATTAAATATATCCAATTATAAAATAACCCCTCGGACCACTAAGACAGCACTACTATTCTACGACGCTCCGTTATATTTCATTACTTTTGTATAAATTATCTTTACTCCATAATTTGATGGTCACTTGGAACAGTATACTTGTACCTAATGATTTTGATTTAATTTTCCTTACTGTATTCAGGCCCATTGGAGAAAGATGCTTAGTAGTAGTACATCTAACAATCACAGTATATTTTTTTGTACAAAAGTTAAATATCCTCAAGTTTCCATTCACAGCACAGTGTACTGGAATATGGGTCTAAATCTTGATATTAAAGTTACTTCTACTTAAGTACATTGAATCTTAATTAATATAAATGCAATGTACATTGTAAACATTGAAGTTCATTGAAAACTCACATTTGTAATTGACTTGCTATATAAAAATAAAACAAGTTGATCCCATTATGATATTTACACATAGAAAATGGTTATGGATTCCAATCTTAGATTAGCACCCTTGATTTATTAGGTATATTTTTATAGTATTACTTTTTAAAGCACTAATGCCTGCTTTAGCGATCTCAAACATTGAAATTTATAGAGAAAAATTCCATCCTCGGGATTTGAACCCGCGTCTTCTGTCGCCATTGACGCCATTGACCAACTAGGCCACCGAGGTTCTGGTCCGAGCATCAAATTTTAACTCTCTATTTGACTAACCGTCTTGCGGGAACAGAGCGACATCTATTGGACAGTTTAACAGTACTATCCAACCGAAAGTAGCATTATTTAGAAATGCTTAAACTTTCGTATTGACATTGCAGCCCTTGTATTTTTTTATAGTATTACTTTTTAAAGCAATAACGCCTACTTTAGTGATCTCAAACATTGAAATAAATTTCTAAAAATTGACTAAAGTCAGAAGACGCGGGTTTGAATCCCGTCCGAGGATGGAATTTTTCTCTCTATAAATTTCAATAGTAGGTATATGTTTCAACAACTATTTTTTGCATTTTACAGGTTATTTGATGTCCTATGTATGGGTCGCACAAGCCAGCAGTATCGCGGAGACCCACGCATTCAGCTTATAGTCCTTACTCACCCCAACATGACAGTCTTCCGTAAATGTGATGTGGATAACAGCATCCCACACCATTTCTGGCTGGATACACTCTCATCCTTCAACCATTTAAGGGTTCTCGATCTAAAATTCATATGTTCAGATGAAATTCTTGAAGTCATTGGTGCACACTGCCCATTGCTCGAAGACATCAATATAGTATCTAGAGTAGACATCTGTAAATCCCTTTTCAATGCTTCTGTTTTGATTAGGAATGTCTCTGATGAAGGCCTGCTCTCCGTTGCTAAGTTGCAACACTTGAAGGTGCTCACTATGGATCCACCGAGGAACGAGCGTGTTAACAGGATAGGCAAGTGTGTATCCCAAGCTGGAATCATAAGACTTATATCTAAGCTCCCAGAACTATACGAATTAAAAATCGACACATGTGATATTGGCACTACACTGATTAGCAGTAAAGTAGAGATTGGTCCATTGAGTCTCCAGAAGATCAACTGTCATTTTGCTTCTGGAGTTGGTATTAGGAAGTTGTTAAAGATATGTCCTTATTTAAAAGAGTTGTCGGTTACACATTTATCGGAAAACGATAAAGATGCCATCATGAATGAAATCACCGTTAGTGATGCTAACTTGAAACGTCTAGATTTGTCTTTCTTCACCTTCACTCATGCAGTCCATGAAATGCTAGTTGTCAAAGGTCAGTATTTGACTCACTTCTCTTTGTGGGAGATAGAACTTTCTTTGACTTTTGATGCAATTCTATGCATTGGGTCGTGCTGTCCGAATTTAAACACTCTCTGTATAGGCACTCAATCACCTTCCTTAAACGTACCTAAGTACTTCACCAAGGAAGATAACATATTTAGTCAACTCCAAATGTTGACTTTGGGAAATGGTAACTTCTGCATTGACAGTTTGCTGAGTTTCTTTGTTGGCTGTACAAGTAACTTACAGAAGTTAGTCCTGAAATATCAAACCAAGAAAAACATTGATGAATCTCTACTGAGACTATCAAGGGGGGGTAGTTTCCGGAACATAACTTATTTGTGGTTTGATTGCACTTTAGAGGTATCTAAAGAAGTTGCAATGGAACTGATAAAATTGTGTGACAATTTACAGACATTTACAATGGATTTTGGTGTGCATATGTCAGACTTTCAGAAGGTCATTACAGATAATAATTTGGATTTGAGAATAGGTAGCTATTAGATTAAAAAAATAATAATACTCATGTATGTAATGATTTCAATAATATATTTTATTTAATTACTACTGTATTTTTATTAACCTCAATGCAATAGGAATAATAGTTTCTTGGTGCAATAATCTTATAGGTATCAGGTATTATATATGCTCAAACGTTATTCTAAGTTATTTAAACGAGCCTGTTCCTCAGCTAAATCTATTCAAAAAATAAGATCAAAAATTCTGTTAAAAAATAAAAATGACGTGGAACATTATAAACAGTGATACTGGTAGAAATACAGTGCGTAATCGAGACTTTCATTTAAAAATTAATAATAAAGATGTAAGAGCTGATTTGGAGGTAGCAGCCGAGTTTGAGAATTTCTTCACTAATATTCCTTCTTTAACAACCAAAACTCTAAAATCTTCCTCCATCTCTGCTGAGATCTTATTTAAACAAAGTGAACTGAATGTGACACAACTTTTAAATTTTCAGTACCTTGTTAATTGCAAAGATATTGTAAGCAGTTTCAAAAGTCTTGATGCAAAAAAAACGGCAGACCTATGGGGTCTTTCTGTGAAGACTGTTTCTTCAATTATAGATATCATTGCACCCAATCTAGCAGCTGTGTTTAATAGTTGTGTTGCAAGTGGTGTATTTCCTGACCTAATGAAGCACAGTAAAGTGGTTCCTTTATTCAAATCTGGTAGTACTACTGATCCAACAAATTTTCGGCCTATTTCTGTACTACCTACGTTAAGTAAGATTTTCGAAAAAAATATATTACATCAATTAGAAACTCATTTTAGTGCTAACAAAATTTTCCATAAAAATCAATTAGGGTTTACAAGGAATCGCTCTACTATAGACGCAGGTATAGAACTTATAAAAGATGTGTTTGATGCCTGGGAGAACTCTCAGGATGCCTTAGGTGTTTTTGTGACTTATCTAAGGCATTTGACTGCGTCCGACATGATATACTTGTCAGGAATATACAACACTACGGTATTAAGAACATAGCTCTCAACCTTTTGACTTCATAATCTTCAATGGGCGTTCCACAAGGTTCAATACTAGGGCCGTTCTTGTTTTTAATCTATATTAATGACTTACCTTATTATGTAGAGAAGAATCACGAGATTGTATTGTTTGCAGATGACACTTCACTGTTATTTAAAATTAAAAGGCAGTTATTAAACTATGACGATGTTAACAATGCATTAGCTAAAGTTGTGAATTGGTTCAATACAAATAATCTTCTCCTCAATGAGAAGAAAACTACTTAATTGTATAAAGTTCTCGACACCAAATGTGAGACAAGTAGAATCCAATATACAGTTGAATGGAACAGGGTTGGACCTTGTGGAGTCAACGGTCTTTTTAGGAATTACTATAGACGCTACTCAGACAAAATAAAAAAGTCAAGACAGAATGTTGTGAACAGAGAAGTGAGGCCGGTTTTCTAAACTACATGTGCGTGACTCGGTACTGTCATGGTAATTCAAATTAAATGTAAGTTATTAAACATTTATCAATAATTAATAAATTTAAATTAAATGATAATTAAAACTTTACGTGTTGCTTCCACGCGTCGCGATAGTTCGACTGACGAGCCAAGGCGTAGTTTTGTTGTAGATTTTGTATGTAAATATGTATGGACACGCCGAGGCGTAGTTTTACCCGGCCTCACTTCTCTGTTCACAACATTCTGTCTTGACTTTTTTATTTTGTCTGAGAGACGCTAAATTACAATGGGGTACCCACATTAAAAAAATGTCTAGTAAGCTCAGTTCAGCGGCTTATGCTGTTAAAAAAATTAGACTATTAACTGATGTAGACACAGCTAGAATAGTTTATTTTAGTTATTTCCATAGTGTTATGACTTATGGCATACTGCTCTGGGGATGTTCTGCAGATATTAATTATATTTTTATACTGCAAAAAAGGGCTATAAGAGCGATCTACAGTTTAGCTCCCAGAGTCTCCCTTAGACTTAAGTTTAAAGACATAAACATTCTAACTGTTGTCTCTCAGTTTATCTATGAAAATCTAATCTATGTAAAGAAAAACATTAGCAGTTTTGATAAAAGGAGTGATGCTCATTCCATCAACACGCGAAATAAGCACAAGCTATCCGTACATGTAACGCGTCTCCACAGAATATGTCATTCGTTTATAGGAAAATGTATACGATTCTATAATAAAGTTCCCAATCTTATCCGAGTTTTGCCTATTAATAAGTTTAAAATTATTATTAAAACTAAACTCTGTCAAAAAGGTTATTACAAAATTTCGGATTACTTGGAGGATAAAACAGCTTGGGACTGATCACTCCAGGATCTATCTACTCGTGTACTAAGATGTCAAAGTGTAGCGTGTCTTGCCCTACTGATACCATTATTATGTTCTCTTTTGTAAGGCAACACACTGGAGCTAATATTTGTAGTAACCTAAGTAAAAACATCTATATAAAAAGAATGGCCCCGAGTTTCTTGACGCTTCTTCTCGGTAGGCTCTATATATTTTGGAAAGTGGCGGTAGTCTTTAAAGTAGGTACATTATAATGAAAAATTTACGTTCATAAGTGCGTCTTTGATGCCTAAATTGAATAAATGACTTTGACTTTGCTACGTACTCATGGATACTACCAATATCGCTAAAGCTCTACACACCATGCAATTTCGAATGCAACATGCTGTAGCAATCTGCTGTAATCCAGCAAATTGTATCGTATGTAGGCGTGTTGTGACTCCCTTCCAACATGTTGGACGTCGTATCGTACGTCCTAGCATCCAGCGGATTGTTACAGCAAATTGTAAGCCGCGTTGTAACGTGAGTAGTGCGGTTGCATGCAATCTGGGCTCAGTCGCGATCGTGCCGCCGCCCGTGGTTAGCGTCGCTGTGAATTTTATATTTTAATGAAATATGTAAATAGACTACAGAAAAAACTATATTTATAAGAATTTCAGAAATCTATTGATGACTTGCTACATTTGTGAAATAATAAAATAGTTATGGCGTATTTTTACTTTTTTTAGCAGCTGATGTTTATTTTCTTGGTGAATATAATTGACACGCCATTGTTCCTATCCAAATTTCTTTAGACTAGAAATAATGATTTTCATTATTAAATAACATACTAATAGGTATTATATATTGTATTATTGCTGTTCATCTATTAATGTTCAAAATAAAATAGTAATATATAAAAACTAGAATGTTTATTGTCTCTCAGTCTCAGTAGGTATAGTTCAGCGAACTCAGTGAAGGCAATTGCAAGACCCGTTTTTTAATATTTGGAAGCATTTGAGCCATTTTCATTCACGTGCGCACGCTGTGGCGACCCAACGCGGAATGAAATTGTAATCGTCGCTGCAACGTGTGTAGAGTACGTACAACCGCGACTACAGCAGATTGCTACAGCATGTTGCGTTCGGGGTTGCATCGTATGTAGAGCGCTTTATATCTAGGCTACACCTAGTGCCGTTTTCTGCTTTGACTTCTACTTTAGTATTCTTCATAATCCATCTATAATCTCATTCCAACTGTTGGAACTGTTACCTACTAAAAAAACATTGATTGTACCCACGATGGCGACACTTCCAATCCATTACGCGGATATAGTTTGGATAGGGGGTTGGCCCGAATCTCTCCGCCATGAGCCGAACCCAACGACTGTTGTCCTACGACAAACTGGGACGTACCCTCTGAAATACCAAAGCATTCTGTTGAAATACGAGCGGTCACCCATCCAAGCCGTACCCGCGGTAAGGGTGCCTCACCCTTTGAAGGCTCTGTTATGTGGTGATTCACGAGCTCGACGCCCTGATATCCATAATGACCTTGATCGTTTGAGAAAGAACGCAAGTTTTGCTGTGCACGTTTTATAATTTTTGATAATGCATGGAAATAAAACAACGGAATTATGTATGTATACGTAAGTATTTCTATATTTATAGCTATTTACTCAGCCGTATTTACAACACATATTAAATCTATATATGTTTTTGTTAACAAAGGACAAGGCTATACACAATACAAATGTGGATATAGGTACCTACCTATCCAATGTAGGAAAAGCATATAAGTTCTGTTTTACCATGTCCACTACACAAAGCATAAACTTATATATTACGTCTAACACACAAACAATTCTGTTCAAATGGGATATATCAATGGGATGGATAAAGGAATTAAAGGTGCATAAAGATCCATCAATCGATTTTAGTGGTCCAAGGAAATTCGCAATCTGATTTTTGTAAGACAACATATAGGTAAATCAAAGCTTTAAATAACATGTTTTTTGTTTGAGGTCGTGCACACTTTTACAATTTTTGAGAAATAAAATCCATATCCTAGGATCGCACTCATCTCTACTACAACGCGCATCAGACGCCATAACCGCTAGGCCACCGAGGCACGTGTCCGAGCATCGAATATGTTATTTTAACCTAAAACTCCAATTACCTATAGAGAGAAAATTTAATGAGGACACAATTATTGTTGTATAGTAGTTCCCTAAATTTAGCACTCCCGCAGCATTGATATTTAAAAATTATTAAATTTTAATTAAGTTTATCATTAATTTAAAAAGGAAGACGGGCGTTTACGTAGAACCTAGATTTCCAATTTACGTAAATCCTATTTTACAAACTTTACTACCTACTTAGTATATTTTAATAGAGAATGATTATAAGTAGTTTTTAGCTAAAAAAGCTCACAAGGTGTCTATTCGAACGCACTATATATACGAGTAGGTATAGGTTAAACTGTAAGTAATATTTTAAATAGCTCCACATATTACAATTATTTTTATATTACAAGAACTTTGCTTTATAAGGCACGAACTATCATGCCTATAGATCAAAATGCAAAAATTTGCCATTTTTCATATTATCACATAATAATAAGTAGTTACATCCATATCTACGATAACGATACCTAATGCCAAGCACCCGTTTCTCTATTACGATACATGTCTTTTGAAAAACCCAGAATTCTGCCTATCTAACCTAGAAAAAATATCGATGCTGATAACTTTTAAACCCCAATTTTATAATATCTTAGTCTTACTAAGGACTACTGGTTTTGCATGGTTTCCTTTCTCGTGGGTCCGTCTATGTAGGGTACCCAAAACACACAGAGGTTTGCCATTCTTCTTTACTGGTAGGTACATAAGAATTGTATACATTGCAACCATTTATGGCGAATACGAACATCTAGACATGAACTGTAATGCTCCTGCTACCAACATATATTATTGTATCCACGTTATTTTATACTAGTTGTGCGTGGCGGGTTACCCCGCGTAGTGATACGATGGACGATAATCATGTAAAGTGTCCATACCATATTTCATCAAAATTTGTTCAGCTTTTCTGGCATGATTCAAATAACAAACATTCATACAAACTTTAGCAATGATTATGGACTTACTTACGAAGCTTATATTTAAATAACGTCATTTAGTACGGACACGGAAATATTATCTGTCGATAGATAATTTTATCGTGGTACGGCGTGGAACAATTTTGCCGTGCGCAGTAAATCACGAAAACGTCATTTAAAGTTAAGCAG
Source organism: Selenia dentaria (assembly GCA_917880725.1). Taxonomy (NCBI): domain Eukaryota; kingdom Metazoa; phylum Arthropoda; class Insecta; order Lepidoptera; family Geometridae; genus Selenia; species Selenia dentaria. The sequence continues at coordinate 781,251 of OU862896.1, read as the reverse complement.
GGTTTATAAGGCCGTATAATATTAGTGTGACTAACTAATTATATGATCTTTATTTATAAAACTTTTTAGTACAAGTGGGCGTGCCACACAGTACAATTAGGGCTCCATCATTTACCAGTAACCAACTTATATATGTTTATAAATATTTCTATATAAATATAGGCATTCCTCTCAGAGACAGTATGGGCCATGTCCACCACATGGGCCCAGTGAGGCTTGGTACACAGGCCAGTTGTTCGTCTTCTTCCTTACAATGTATATTTAACAATAAAAGTGTTTAAACTATCACAGTCACTCCTACAAGGAGCAGCACTAGTTCGAAGTGTTCAGAGGCCGTAGCACAAATAATTAGCGTAAAAGTATTCGTAAAGAAGCGTCGATGCGTCACGCTTCGCGTACAAACTATCATTTATCTTTATTTGCATTCCACAATGAAGCTTATATGGTAAAGTTAGATAGTAGATTAGTATCAAGTACGGACCTAGTTGGGCACGACACATCTAGTAGAGGACCAGGTTATTTTGAACATCGTGTAATACTCATACTCATACTCATTTATTGGTAACCATTAGTTACAAGTCACATCTTTCTCATATTATATGTATAGGTACATAATATTGGTAATTCCAATCCATAAATTTATATAAACTCAATGTCAAAATAAGAAATAAAATAAAATAAAGTTCTATACTAAAATATAGAAAATCCAAATATAAAAATAAATTATATAAATAATAATAAGAATTGTCAAACACAAATACATTACACTCTCTAGAATCTAGTTTACGCTAATGGTGCCGGTAAAAACTCATCTACTCTGTAGAATGATGCCTCAACAAGCCACTTCTTGATTCTTGTTTTAAAAGACTCCCTGGACGGGGCGTTTTTTATTTGGTCGGGGAGCCGGTTGTAGACTCCTGTCGCCATTACGTGCACCTGCTTAGACTCCTTGACCAGCCGACATTTCGGCGAGCGCAGCAGGTGCGCGTGCCGCGAGCCGTGCTTCGCGCGCTGCTCGCCTTAATCTAATAATAATGTAATAATCTAATCTTTGTAACAGTTGCCCTAGATACATGACAGTTTGTATTGCTTCACGTGAACGATCTGTTACATTTATTCGTGCTAGGCCCACTGGACCGTTGACACGACTATAGGCGTTCTCGGCACATCTCGTTTTGATGCACAAAACAGCCCATTTCAAGCACAAACACTGCATACAGAATGTCAATACAGGACTTGTCGCAGATAGAATAAGAAGTTTTTAATGTTACCAGTACCGAATACTTGGAACTAGATCTGGTGCTAAAGGCCACCTCCTACGTACATAACAAACACTGCCACCCTAAGACAAACGTGACCAATTGATTTGATAACAAGAAGGTAGGCTCCAGTAACTTTACATTTACTGAATATACTAATAAATTCAATCCTTTGAGTACCATTGACGTAAATGTACGTTCGTTTCATTCATAAATCTGTAATTGTTTCAATTATCACGGTATATGAATGGTTAATACGTCCACAAAGCTTACGTAACATACATAATGTGACCAAATAGTTAACATTACCAATGGGATATATCGGGATAAGGGTCAATACGTCACGCTTCGGCGTAAAAACTATGAGGTGTCTGTGCCACAGTGTGCCCTAGATAAATGGCAGTTTGTACTGTTTCACGTGAACGACACGTTACGTAACGCAGATATTCGTGGTATATCCCCTGTAGTCTACGCGGGTGAGCGACGATAAGAACAAACCAATCGATCTACGTTTTATGCGCACAGCGCCGTTTACTAATATATCGGGAACTCGAACAGTAATGATGACACGGTCAATATCCCGTTTCTAATGTTATCTCTTGCGAGAGTGACTGTGATAGTTTAAAAGCTTATATAATGTGGTCAGATGTTAAGTTACTAACTTATTGCGTACATAATTCACACTTACATATTAGTATCGTACCATTATTAAAAGTAGTTTGACATAAATTATATACAACATAGTTAATTTATTGATTTAGGCGTTACTTTGCGGAAATCCATTATCAAAAAAACGATATTGAAAAATATTTAGTGACACTTCCGCTGAAAAGAAAACAATGATTTTGGCCTATTTGGGGGCGCCGACAGGATCGGTCTAGCGCTCGACGAGTCAACATCTCCTGAGGATGCCTCGTGTAGAGGCAAAACACGTGTCGAATTGGTTTTGGTTTATTTGGGGTTTCTTGTGTTTTTTATTTTGTATTCTTCCTATTAGCATTTTATGCGGAAGGGAGGGCGGTGCACGCCCCCAAATAGGCCAAAATCATTGTTTTCTTTTCAGCGGAATTGTCACTAAATATATTTTAATATCGTTTTTTATACAACATAGTTTTACTATACAATCCAACTTCTATCACTTAAGTTTTTATAATATATAGACGGGGACAATTGTCTTTGTATCATTGTTTTTTTTTTAATATACTGTACCTCTACCGTGATTTGGCAACATAAATGTCATCTATAGTCGATACTCGATCTCGCCTACCTATTAAGCTTGTGATTGGCGAACTCGCTGTCAATTTTAGTTCTACAGTTGACCGCGAGGTGGCACTGTTCTTTTTTTCATAATATTTTTTGCGACTGTCGATATCGATCATCGATTGGTATCAATGTTGAAAACTCGTGGTAGAACTACAGTGTTGCATACAATAGGAATATTATCTTCGTAACCATCCTGTCCTCCACAAGAATTCACTCTGTCACGAAATTGTATCACTTTACGAAATAACCTCTATATTAATAGTTTTTATACTTGACAACAGATGGCGCTATTAAACAACATTAAGCCAACGTGTGTTTGGTTTGAGGTTAAACCAAGAAAATCAATTATTTACTCACGAGTAAAACTCGCTCATCCAGGTACTTGTTTTTATACCAACAAATTGAATGACCCGTATTTTTTTCTGTTGGTAATAACAACGCCAAGAAATTAGTACCGACGACAAATATGAAATCATATTTCTGTTCACGTCACCGAACAGGGAAAAGAGAGGAGCCGTTGTTATAAATATATTGTTAGCTTTAAGCCGCCATCTTGCACAAGGAGCGTATAAAAGCGGCGGCAGACCTGCTCTGCGTACAGCGGTGACACTGTAAGTGCGGGTAGAGGCAAACAAAACAGCATTTAGCCCGTTCGGAAAAAAAGCGCTGCGAGCAACCGTTGCCGAGTCAAAATCTCCAACGTCGGTATATTTTGGTGAGGTCATTCCTTGTCGTGACTTTGTACAGTGCGGGGGCTGTTGTATCGATTCATCGGTTATTGCATCATTCTTACTTAGTAACTAATACTTGTAAAATACATAACTGTTAGGTTCATGTTACCGCTATTTAAAAAAAACCTACCCACTTCTGGTTTCTAAAAATAGAATATACTAGCTCCTGCCGCGGCTGCACCCGCACGGAAGGTGCCTATTAAAGTTTTCTTTGCCTGGAACCCTAATTATTTTTCTAATATAAAGTATAGAATAGTGAAAGTACAGTCATAAACGGTCAAGTCGTTTAGGAGATTAGAAACAAGCAGACAAAAATAAAAAATCAGTCATTACCCGCTGCACTACTGGTAGTGCAGAAGAGAATTTGCATATGTTTATTTGTTAGAAGTACCGTATATACCAGTCACTATATACATTTGGAAAATAATGTGATCCGGGAAAGCTAATTTTGGATATTACCTACATGGGGGAGGCCTAGAGAAGTTTAACTTGATTATCTGGACCAAGATTTCTTGGTCATTTTCCGCCATCTTGAAAAAAGCGTTTAATTCAGTTATTTTTAAATAACTCGGCTCTCCGTCGAGATACGAAAATTGTGATGGAATACTTTTTTGTTGCTTTTTGTGTTCTATAATTTAGATTCTATACATTTTTCACCTACCGGTCATCGTTATCGAGCTATCGCTCGAAGTCAAAAATGCAGGCAGTGAAATTAGTTTGGTGATATATAGATATCGAAAAAAGGTATTTAGTGTGTTCAGACCTACAATGTGTTTTTCAGATTTTTAATTTTGGACCCAATTACGACCTCTAGTGGCCGCAAAGTCGGTGAGTCCATGCCTAGTTTCGATGTAGCCGCTCGCACGGTTGTATCTACACGTCACAAGGGATGACAGGTTGTTCCGGGAATAGGGTAGTTGACACAGTCAAAAATAAATTACCAACTTAATGGTGGTTGGAGCAAATAACTCAAATAATTTAACAAATTATTTATTATGCATACATTATACACTTCTATAAGTCACGTGAACTCAAACGGAAGTAGCGGCGGAAAGATGTCATAATATTCTGATGATTGCACATAGCACGCAGAACAGATGGCCGATGGGGCCGGAAGGTTCTGGAATGGAGACCACGGACCAGCAAGCGCAGCGTAGGTCGTCCACCGACACGGTGGACAGACGACCTGATACAGGTAGCAGGACGACGTTGGATACAGGCCGCTTCCAACCGGTCCTTGCTTTGTAGTGTCGTTTATTCAGCTATCACACAAAGTGTCAAATGTAATGTTTTTGTATATCGGCAAAGTGTTTAGACCGCGCGGCCCCGAGTAAGTAGATCGTCATCGCGATAAATGTGGTAAAAGACGCGGTGGGTGGGAGCCGAGGATGCTTGCCGGCAATTATTACGTGAGTGCCGGCAGAGCGGTTGGGGTTGGCAGTTTGTAAAATTTTATTTTTTTCTGTTGCGTAGGTATGCTACCAACAAAACGTAGATGCGATGTTCATAAACTAAAATCTGATTACTGAAAAATCACGCTCTAAAAAGTATGAAACAAGAAAATATTCTCATCTGAAATTGAACAGCAGTTGTATGTAACTTTGCAGAATGTATTGTTTTGTTGCAGTAGGTGGCTTACGACCACACCTATCGCCTGAACACAACAAATGGTGTATGAAATACAATAAAATAACGAGTCGTTTGTACATAACAATTTCAGATGATTCTTAACGTCGGACGTCCACCGACGACCTGATAAAGGTAGCAAGACGACGTGTGATGCAAGCCGCTTCCAACCGGTCCTTTTGGGAAAATCATGGGGGAGGCATATGTTCAGCAGTGGACGTCCTACGGCTGAGATGATGATAATGATGATGACGCACGCCTACTTATATGACATCATGGCTCACTTCAGGTCTGCTTGCTTCAACTGACTCCTCACTTTTCCAACATACATGGTTGTCCTGTCAAATTCACTCGAATAACCAAAAACTAAACACTAGTGGTGCGTTCGAATTGCTGCGATGGCATTGATAGGGTTTGCAAAATGTGCATTCGTGTAAAACATTCACAAACAAAATGTCGTTAGTTTTGCAACCTTTGCTTACACCTTCATAGTCAATCTCCTCATACCGGTTGAAAATTGATTTTGAAGCTTTACGAACGCTGAACAAACCAGCCCATAACAACAATTTCACCCACAGAAGCCCAATCCGAACGCCCTTGTGTACGTTTTTAGCATAATTAGCTGTTTTTTTCCTATTACCTATTTGAACGCGCCTTATATTTACATCAGAAGTCAACATTTCTCACTTTACTTGTCACTTAACTCTCACTTCACCTCTCACTGTGTGATTTTCTCGAGCACAATACTGAAGTCAGTCAGCTCGACCGTGTGCTAGCTCAGTATGAACACGTTCTGCTCCTTGTTGGGCTCGGGCACAACGGTCTCCTTGTCGTTGTCTTTCTCATCGTCATAGAACTCGTTTTTCGCGTCCACCATCTTGTCGGCTTCCTCTTGTGTCACTCTGATGTCTGGGTCGGGGTCATCTTTTATCCGGTACTCGTCCGGGAAGAAATCGCCTGAAGAAAAAGAGAATAAAGCTTTTAGCTGTGAGGTATCGCAGAATGTCGCGTCTCGTGGGAAGTAACTGTGCTGGGGTTCGTTTTTTATTTAGTTAATTGACGATTGCACATGAAGGAAAGTGGATACCGTCGCCTACAGACGTTGGCAACACCAAGGGCGTTGCCAACGCGCTACCGACCTCTAAGAACTTTAAAGACGCCCTTATTAAACAACCCCATATCGTAGCGCAGAGGGAAAACCTCGGGCGGTGCGCCGCCTGAACGTACCTGAGCTGCGGAGTGAAACGCATTACTACATGTTATATAGTTCACAAGCATTACTGTGGTGACGTTTCCTCGGGTTATTCCCAAGAAATACTCGTGTACATACTTCGGCACCGCGCTCCTGGCGGTGTTGTAATCATATTTGATAATGCATGCACAATGCAATAGAATCGTATGTCGTAAATAATTTGAATACACGATAATATATGCTCAAAAAGTCCTGCCAGTTAAAAAAGAGTACTACCCACTAGCAAATAATCCTACCAACTCGCAAAGAGCCCTACCACCTCGCAACAACCTCTACTCTGTGACCTAGCAGAGTCCTACGTCCAAAAAAGTCCTTCACCACGCAAAGAGTCCTACCACTTACCATTCTACACTACATTCTACCACTATGTGAGAACACTCCCGTATCACATATGGAGACAACAAACGTGTTACCTGGCACATGCGTCATCTGCACCGCGGGCGAGTGCTGGCACATCTTCAGGTTGTCGTACACGTGCTTGGTTATCGCCTCCAGGTACTGCTTGCTGTTCGCGTTGTTTGTGCTGGAATGCCAAAGTCAAAATCAAAATCATTCATTCAATTTAGGCATCAAAGGCACACTTATGAACGTCAATTTTTCATTATAATGTACTTTAAAGACTACCGCCGCGTTCCAAAATATATAGAGCCTACCGAGAAGAAGCGGCAAGAAACTCGGGGCCATTCTTTTTATATAGATGTTTACAATGTTTCTACTTAGGTACTACAAATATTGCATTTAATGGGTGGCAGAGTGACAGCTTGCCAGAAGTGGAGTATTCCAAGCATTGTCTTTCTATATAATGTCGGACTTTATAATAAGCTTTTTTTATTAAAACGTTTTTTACAGTCAACAGACAATGGACGATTACAGTTATACTGCATTGATGGAAAACATTTTTGAAGTGATAACTTCTTATGGGAGGGTAAACCGATTCGTTACGTAACGTGTTACGGCGGCAGTTAGTCTGGCTTCCCTTTCTCTCACGCATCCTTTCTCACTCTAACCCAAAGCGCTAGAATTTTAAGTTATCACTTCTGTCAAGCGTCCCGAGACGTACCCATTTTTTTACCAATAAATGGAACCGACTTCAACACTAAAAAGTGTGAAATAACTTGTTGAAGCCGACTTCAACAAGTTATTTCACACTTTTTAGTGTTGAAGTCGGTTCCATTTTTTGGTTAAAAAAATGTACGCCGTTATCAGTGAGTGACCCTTGCTGCTGACGGGACTGATAGTTATTCACCGTCAATTACGATGTCTTCAAGATAGGCGAAACATTTTTCAGTTATTTGATTGTAACTCAAATTGACCGAATTTGATGAAATTTATATGGGACCACCTCGGAAGTATACCCTACCAAACACAAAAAGAATGATCAAAATCGGACTACTGTGTAAAAAGTTATGCGTGATCATACATAAAACATATAAAAATATACGCGTCACATTGAGAACCTCCTGGTTTTTGTTAAGTTGCTTCAATAGTTCGGTAACTATACTTCAGAATATCTCAAGATTTTTTTACATAATTATAACACATAGACCTCTATGTACTTTGCATATGATTCTGTTCTTTCTCTCCAAAATAAAGTATCTATAAAGGCCAACGTAGACCGGGACGGGATGGCAAAGGATTTTGCCGTCAGTCAGCGCACACTAGCCGCTTAGATACCGCGACATTCCAGCGCCTTGCCACGGCACGACATAGTTTGCCTCAGTTTTAAAATGGTAGATTGGGATTTGATGTTAATATCGAGTATTGCAGACGAAGAAGGTGCACAGGCTAGTAATATTAATTATTTTATATGCTCCTCACCCCGCGGTATGCCACAACAAGCGCCGGCGGCGTTCTCGGCATGCTGTTGCCTACCGCAGTACAGCACGCCACGGCATCCCGCCGCGGGAGCCCTTGGCGCGTCTTTCAATGCCGTGCAATGAAATCCCTTTCGATGCCACGGCATCATTTTGAAGCATAGAAATTTATGTCGTATTTCTATAACTATAAGTTTGAATGTCCATTGGTAAAAAAATTAATCCCTTGCCATGCCCGGTCTGCGTAGGCCTTTATAGTTAGTTATAGTATACTAGGTGCGTTCCGCGGTTTACACGCCTGGTGATGGATAATGATGATGAAGAATCATCATAGCCCATGTTCATGAAGAGTAATGTAGGATTCTAATGGTGAAAACAATTTTCAAATTGGTCCTGTAGTTACGGATTCAAATAAATAAACAAATATTTCCACTTTATAATATTACTGTAGATATGGTTAGTACGCGTTGGAATCTTCTCCGTAGAAAAGTATTCCCCGATTTCCTCCTCTTAATACTATAGTAAGTGTCAATATTTTTTAAGTGACAGTAAAATATTGAACTATTAATTAGTTAGTTCTAATATAACCCTGCGAAAGTCCATAAAATTATTGAGAGTCGTTCCGTCCGAGCATAGTAATATATAATATACTAGCTGCTCTCCGCGGTTTCACCCGCGCGGTGATGGATGATGATGAATCTTATATAGCCTATGTTACTCAGGGTGAATGTAGCTTTTCAAGCGTGAAAGAATTTTTGAAATCGGTTCAGTACTTTTTGAGCCAATTCGTTACAAATATGTATATAAATCTTTACTCTTTATAATATTAGTATGATATAGTATAATTTAACTCTTTAGATCATTTAAACTACGTGTGGGGGACGGAGCGACATCTAGTGAATAGCTTGACGAGCTTTCCCTAACCAAATAAGAGTTTTAACAAACACTTTCAAATATGACGGTTAAAATCAACTACAGAAATCAATTTGATGCTCAGACGGGTCGTCTCGGACGCCTAGCAGTCATACTGCTGACATTGTAAAGCGGTCATGTGTATTTTTTTTCTCTTATATAGCAATGTAAGGCTTTATAGTGTTCAAATGCCGAAAGGTAAAAACGAATCGTATATGTTGTATGTGTATTTTCTTAAAAATGGGACAACATCCACACGTGGTGTTCCGGTACCAAACTAGAGCCAGTACTATGGTAACCTGACCTGATGACTGATATAGATACATAAATACATATACATGCCCAGACACAGCTCAAACAGACATATTCATGCACAAAAATGTTTAACCTCTCCGTAGATCGAATATCGACCAGTGGCTTAGAATTTAAAAGAAGTATTGTGAAGTATTTAAGCTCAGAAGGCATAACTGCTGGATGTATTTTTACGTTTGTAGCTCCGAAGGCATAAGAAGTATTGTTACGTTTTTAGCTCCAAAGGCATAACATGTATTGTTACCTATTAAACTCAGAAGGCATAAGATGTATTGTTACCTATTAAACTTAGAAGGCATAAGATGTATTGTTACCTATTAAGCTCAGAAGGCATAAGATGTATTGTTACCTATTAAGCTCAGAAGGCATAAGTATTGTTACGTTTTTAGCTCCGAAGGCATAAGATGTATTGTTACATATTAAGCTCAGAAGGCATAAGAAGTATTGTTATTTAGCTCAGAAGATATAAGAAGTATTGTTACCTATTTAGCTCAGAAGGCATAAGAAGTATTGTTACCTATTTAGCTCAGAAGGCATAAGAAGTATTATTACCTATTTAGCTCAGAAGGCATAAGAAGCGTTGTTACCCATTTAGTTCGGAAGGCATAAGGAGTATTGTTACCCATTTAGCTCAGAAGTATTGTTACCCATTTAGTTCAGAAGGCATAAGGAGTATTGTTACCCATTTAGCTCAGAAGACATAAGAAGTATTGTTACTTATTTAGCTCAGAAGATATAAGAAGTATTGTTACCTATTTAGCTCAGAAGGTATAAGAAGTAGCGATGAGTTGTGAGTAGGATGCGGCAGAGGTCGCCACACACCTATTTAGCTCAGAGTATGGTTACCTGTTGATATCGGGATGCAGTTGGAAGTCAGGCGCGAAGAACTCCAGATACTCGGTGTAGGGCAGCTCGTTGGAGATGTTGTCGTCCACCAACAAGGACGTCTCGTACGTCCAACAGCGCGCCACGTTCCGTAATGTGTATCTGGAACCAATTACATCGTGTTCATAAATGTAGTATATTTATTTGGAAATACGGGATTACTCACGCAATACTTATGGGATAGGTCTGGCCATAGTTTCGACCACATACGGCGGTTACTTTGAGCGCTAAGCGAGGCGTTATATACGCGGGCGTCCCAAACACTCCTTGGAAAAAAGCGCCGAATGTAGTCGAAACTATAGTCGGACCTATCGGATAAGTTTTACGTGAATGTAATAAATAACGTGATGAGTGAACACCACGTAAGTTTAAACACCACATGGTGTACATGGAAAACATATGAGAAAAATATTTTCAACGCAAATAGCACCCAAAAGAATTATTGTTAGAAATTGTCTGTTTATCTGTGCGTTTGTGGATGCTTATCTCAGAAACAGCTTATCCGATTTAGATGTGTTTTTCACTAATATATTGTGGTAAGCTTCACTTAACATTTAGTGTTCGTTTCATGTCAATCAGTTCATCCTCGAAGGGAAAGGCAGCGGCGTTTTAAATACCTATAAACTTTAGTTAGAAGGATATGGTTTTAGTCTCATGTAATTGTAATAGGGACTGAGTGAAGCCGCTGGCGGGTTAACTAGTTGAAAATATGTGTGGGTAGTGATAAAATAATCGATTTTGTGTTTTGTCAAACAAAATGTTCTTATTACCCGCCGCCGCCGACGACGAGCGTGGGCACGTTGAGGTTCTTGACGAAGTGCACGCAGTCGCCGTGTCCGCGCGTCGACAGCGAGAAGCAGCCGAGCCGGTCGCCCGCCAGCGAGTCAGCGCCGCACTGCAGCACGATCGCACTGGGCCGGTAGAACTCCATCACGCTCTGGATCGTCGGCTTGAATACCTGCAACGGACCTCATTGCTAATACTCGCAGTATTGGGTAGCCATCATCTTTTAACGCCAGTGGTACAACACAAACACGAGCTGCAGTGTCGAGGTCCAAGTTGCCCTAATGATCGCCAACCTTCGTTACAAGGCTGCACAACCAGAAGTATAATCTTTCAACGCAACATATTTTAAAATATATCTGGCAATTAAAATATAACCTTTCTCCAACTCCAAGCTACCATGACTTTGCATATCACCTTACCTCTTACTTAGCTAACCTGGGGTGTAGTTGGAAATGTGGTTGACGTGCACATGAACGAGTTGAGAGCTCCGTAAATCTCCATAATAATATTACATTACATACATACGAGTAAATAAAATAAAACTACATTACATTTAGAAACTAGGTTATCACAGAGACAACACTTAGATTTAATTTATATATTTAATTAGTATTTACAAAAGAGAACTAAACAATTTGTACTCAAAAGAGGTCACTCTTATAGAGGCTATAAACATATTTACAGGAATAACTATCAGGTGATTTGTCTTTGAGTGAACTTCCAATATGTTGGTCACCTCATGAGTTCAACATGTCCAAGACGATGATAAGATTGTCTTTCTTGGCCTTCACTTCTTATTATGATAGTGATATAAGTAATATATCAACACACACATAATAACTATTACTATAGCTTAACTGCAACCCTTGTACCACGCCTTAGGTATGTCGCTGTGAGGCGCGGGGGTTCGCCGTGTATTCGGTGCCACAGTTTACACCATAGTTACTTTAGAGTTTCCATACCACGCCTGTTACATCTAAGGCGCGGTAGATAACATAAGAAGGTTAAACTGACCTGTACATAACTCTGATCATCAATGCCTTCCTTCAACGGCACATTAACAGAATAATACCGCCCACTTTCCGCTCCAATCTCGTACATATCGCCTGTGCCGGGGAAGAAATAATTCCCGTACTTGTGGAAGGACACAGTCATCACTCGGTCCGTCAGATAGAAGGCTTCCTGGACGCCGTCTCCATGGTGCACGTCTATGTCTATGTATAGGACCCGTGGATGGTATTTCAGTAGCTCAAGGATTGCTATTACTATGTCATTCACATAGCAAAACCCTGAAAGGAGGAAACATTGCATATTAATTACGTAAGTTTCTATTTTAGAATCAAAATAATGTTTTTGTTGGCACACACATACTAGGAACTTGTATCAAACACACATAACTGTAGAAAAGTAGGCAGAAAACCTATTAATATGTATGTATGGCTGCATAAAGCTGTACATGGATTTTTTTAATGTGGCCATGATTTCTGTATTATTTGTTTTCGGTGTTATTTATAACTGGTGATTTCTGATATTGATTTAAATAATTCTCGTTAAAAAATCATACAATTATATAAGTATTATTCTTGAAATAAGTTCATTAAGTTCTGTTCAGTAACTGTTACTTTCATTATATGTAATTAAGAAAATCTTTATCTGAAAACTATTCTGAACTAAGCTTTATAATAGTTCATACAACAACACATTGTGTTATTGCATATTGTTTGTCACCTGTTGTTTGTTACATGTACAAGTTTTGGTGCTCATACCTATACAGGGTGTTTGGTGCATGGACCAACAGGATTTTTGGGGGGTTAGAAGGGTAATGCGCTAGGTTTCCCCAATAGATCCTATGTCCTAAATATCATGGTAATTCACCCGGAATCTTGCCTTTATACTGTCATAACTTTTTGTTTGTGGTGTAATACCACAAAATAAGAAGTCATTAATTTTATCGAATTTTATTTGTGAAACTTGAGATGACCACTATCAGTTATAAATTTGAAATTGCTTACATAAGCTTCCGTTCCATGCTATGCAATACATACAGAGGAACCTTACTTTTTACAGCATTTTATTTAACTTCTAAGTTCTAATCTTAGAGGATGAAATATACTCACCAGAAGGTTCAAACTTCTTGGCATGATGCAAGCCCCCGGACCAGTTGATGGCTATATCACAAGCATTATTGTTTAGCTTCATAGCACCCTCTAAAGAAGCCCCCGTGTACATTGAGCAAAAGTCGAAGAGACCCTCAAATACTGGACAGTCATCACCCACATTGTAGTGGAGTAAATCCTTAGAGTAACCTGAAATTATAATTATAACACAGCTATCGGCAATCTAAACTTATGATATCTTTATATCAAAGGAGTGGGTCAAGGTTCCCAAAAGTTCTGATTCTCAAAAGTAATCATTGTGGCAATTTATGTTAGATCAGTACAGTTTTTTATTTATATGGCTTTTGTGGGGGTTGGTCAATTTCGCCAATGTCGTGTGGAAGAAGGAAACAAATGATGGAGATTGTAAGTATGGTCTGTTTTTTCGGCAATTGAGACCATACATTTTGCATCTGAGTTCTGCAACAAATAAGACAACACAGGACAAAACAAGTATTAGTAAGCTATAATATATACTTATATATAATAAATGAAGCAGATTTAAAGAAAAATTGTAAGTTCACAAGTAATTATTATAACTTAATTTTGTTAAGTTGTATACATCTGTATAGAATATTAATAAGAGAAGTAAAAGCAAGGGATAAGATGGAACATAAATTAGCAGGGAGAGGGATTTCAGGGGAAAGCATGTCGTATAATGAACAGCGCAGCTTAGGACATTCAAAGAAGATGTGATCTATAGTATTTTCATCAGGCCTATATTCACAAAAAAAAGTGACCCAACCATAATCGACAGATTGTGGATGTAATTAGTTAATTACTTTTATACATTTAAAAACCCATGGTATTGGGGGGACAACATTGATAACACATTGAATCTGGCCATAGAATTTTCCTTAGTGATTTGCCAAAGAGTGAGAGTGAAGAGTATTCCAAGGGTTGCTAATGTAGCAAGATAGGTTAGTTCCTGAGTTTATGAATATAAGCAGCATTAACATATTGTTTACATGCAGACGAGTGATATAGTTAAGAACTTGATGACAAGTACTTAGAGCTGAATGGAATGCTGCTTAGGTGGAATTGTCGTTATAGACTGTTTTGTTCAGTGTTTGTAAGTCTTCAAGATACCAATAAATTTTTGATCCATGTCCCAGGTATTAGGTAATATTTTGGACTGGTAATAAAGTTAGAAAATTAACACCATTTTGCATTTCAAACGCTTTACATGAATGCAGATTTTGCTAATCCAAACAATGCCAGCAATTTGAACACACCTTTATAGTGCATTTAAATTGCCCCAAGTTAGTAAAAATAACTCTAAAAACGTGTTTGAATTGGGAATCTGAGGGTGAAAATGTTGTTTATGGCTCATTTTGTTTAGTGTTCAGAATGCTATAAAAGAGTTATATTTTCTACCAAAAAGTGCATTTTCAAAAATCTGGAGTAACCAAATCCGGAGCATGGCTGTTTGTGATACATTTCCATTTATTTGACAGCATAATCATGTGATTTCAGGTCTTATGGTGGGTTAAACGTCTGAGTATGATGTGGGCAAAAGTGGCAAAAATAATGTTTTTGAGGTTTATAAACGCTGTAACAAAAGAGCCAACAATGGCAATGTCACCAATTCCCTCATTGCTAAACGAACCCACCTTACCAGCCCATTATATTTCCACTGCAGGGAAGAAAGGTATGGGTATGAACTCTAAATGGCATACTAACAGTATATTTATGTGTAATAGAATATCACAATGCAATACAATCTTGTTAAACCGGAATAAACTAAGGCGAAAGAGCTTGAAACTCAGATTATGTGTAAGTAAAATTCATATAATTGTATGTACTAGGGCTATACTTTGCAGGGTGCTGCAGATGTTATTCTTAGAGCCTATGTTCTTTTAATGTTTTGTATTTTCATGATATAATAATTATGCTTGTCTTCCTAGGTTTTAAGCCAGATTACTAAACTCATGTAAAAGATATTAGGCATAATGATTCTTGTATTAGTAATATCAGATGAAGATGAGTTAGAGCAAATCCCCTTAGGTATGCACATTCTTCTTGTCTTGTTACTTGATAAATAAGGACAATTTAAAAAATCTCTCTCAGCTGTTTACTTCCTCAGTATATACTTTATGACTTTTTATTATGTTTTATGGTAATAACTCACTTTGAATGTTTTGCGGTGTAACATTTTGCAAGAACTCTATGTAGTCCTCACTATGGAACCGGCACATATCATGCGCACTCGCCCTGTAAGGCTTGTATATCTGCATCTTCTTGTGAAGTCCATAATTGAGAACCAGACTATGCGTGACAGCTAGGCGATGAGGTTTCATTGGATGACCAGGGCCATAGTGGAAGTTACCCACATCTGCATTGTAGAAATAGGCAACACGGTGCTGCGTCATAGCGAAACAAACACGTACTCCTTCAAGATGTAAATAATACCGAGGACGACCGCAATTACTATTAGGCGTTTTGTGAGACGAATATCGTTAAGCATAATTAATAAAATGCCATATTGAGAAAGACTACATGCAATTAGATAGGTATTTCTAAACTTCAATGAATTACATATCACAGCGTGAATAATATTAATTTATTTACAAATTACAAAACTCTATTCAGCACAATGGCATAGATAAAGCAGACCATAGATTAATCAGACTATTAGTGCGTTCGAATAGATCACTTCGATCGTTTTTGGCGAAAATAACGCTAAAAACGCTCACAAGGGGCGTTCGAATTGGGTATCTGTGGGTGAAAATGTCATTCATGCCTCTTTTTGTTCAAGAGGTTTTGTTAAAAAAAGAGGAATTTTTGCCACCATAAAGTGCAATTTTTGACCCACGTCCGGAGCATGGTTGTTTGTGATCGTTATTTGACAGCTATGTATTTGACAGCATAATCATGCGATTTTAGGTCTTATGCTCAGTTGAGCGTTCGAATAAAGTATGGGCAAATGAGGCTTAAATGGCAAAAATAACGTTTTTGAGCTTTCCGAACGCTTTAACAAAAGAGCCATCAATGACAACGGCGCCAATGCCCTCATAAGCTAAACAAACGCACCGTATATCCTCAGACTACATAGCGGTTACTATAATAAAATGGACTATATCAAAGGCCTTACACATACTAACGTGCAAGGTCTTTGGACTATATCTAAAGAAATCACACCATAGACTAAAATATATACTAGAGGTGCGTTCGTTGAACTTATGAGGGCATTGGTATTATTGGTATTTATATATTATTATTATTATTTTTATGGAACCAATTTCACTGGTTTCACCCGGTCCTTTACAAAGGCATAAGTGGGGCTGTAGCCAACACTTAAGGGCCTGTTTGGTATAAAAAAATACAAAGTAGTATATATAAAACAGAAACTTTTGAATAGATGGTGACATGGTAAGTATATCTATTATGAAAGTGGGTAAAATGGCAAGTCTATTGATATGATCTTATTAGTGATAAGGAAGATAGTGGGCTATGGAAGAGACTACGGCACCTGCCAATTTCAGTCTCATTATAAATTTTTGGGCAGGTGGTGACTTGCGACCCACTAAACGGGCCCCCCATAAGGGCCACCATCAATGGTGACAAAAGGGGCAACGTTGGTGTGGATGGCTAAAGGGTGTCGAGAGGTGTGCTGCGGTTTCACTAGAGTGCTCCTACCGGCGTTATGCCCTTTAACACTTCCACCCTTGGAGCTTTTTGTTACTTGCTCTTGCGTCTCCACCCCCAGACGGCCAATTAAGGTAAGCTGGGGGTCAGGGGTCTCATTTAGCCCCAGGGAGAATCAGGGTCCTCGGTGTCGCCACTCACCGACGGCTCGACACAAATCCGCCCCTGCGGTTTTATTATTATTAGTATTTATATTTATATATTATTGCTAGTTCCGTATATACAATTTTCTCTATGAATATCATTACAGTGAGATAAAAATAGATGGTCGCAGTGAGGATCTCAAAAAAAACCATATTTATTTTAACTTAATATAGTTTTATATAAAAAGTTACAATCTTTTCTAAATCTAAAGTGACTGCTTCGACCAAAGTTAGGTACAAAAGTGAATCTTACAAACTATAAACACGCGCCACGAAAACGACATTCGATGCTGATGCGGCGTTTGCGCGGCGATTGACGTCAAGGCTGAACTGGGTCGGCGCGAAGTGCAACTATGCATTCCTCAAAGTGGTGCCACACATAACACCTCCCCCCGTAAAACAGCGAGTGAACCTTGGTGTTAAATGAAGCTGGGGTTGTTTGACATCAACCCTTCTTTCAGTGTCAGGAAAAGCGTAGGTCCACGGCAGTCCCGACTGATCTTCTTCAGTTTCCTTTTTCTGCCAATACTTGCGGTATGCTATGGTTGAAGCAAACACACAAGTACTGATTAGTATTAAGTAAAGCGGTATAGTTGTGTGATACACGCTAAAGTCCGTATCCATCTTGAGTTCCGTAGGCTGCATGGAGATCTTGGTGTTTAAGGTGTACAGATGGTCGAGATTAACTGTATTTAACTTAATGGTGGCAGCTGTTGGCAGCGGGACAGGCTCTACTAGTGCTAAGTCCATTATCTTTAGTATTTGTCCTTTTAGAAGATCGTTGGTATTGGTGACAATGAAATCTGGCGTCTCGATGAAACAGCTGTGCGGAACTCATTGCTTGAACTCATTCTAGTGAATCTAGGCGTAGAAGCTGTAATAGGAATAGTTATAGAATAGATAGTAGGTTAAGTATAATTGACGAACGTAGAGAATTAGACTTCGTGCAATCGAGCAACATGTCTGATCAAGTAGTCGTGATCTTTAAGTCCCTCAGACTGTTACCTGAGTTCGACGGGAACCCTCATGTCCTAACGCGCTTCATAAATCTGTGCGGTCAATTAGTGTTAGCGCATTACAAGGTCGAGCCGGGTCACGAGCTAGGTAAATTGTCATTTTTTAATGGCATAGTGAACAAAGTGACAGGGCCCGCGGCTAGGCTTATAAGCGCGAACGGTATCCTGGACACGTGGAACGGCATACGTGAAGCGTTAATTAATAACTTCGCAGACCACCGCGAGGAAACCGCGTTATATAACGATTTATCCTTGCAAACTCAAGGATCTAGTACCCCGCAGGAGTTTTACGAACGCTGCCAAAACTTGTTCAGCACAATATTGACATACGTGTCGCTTCACGAGTCTGTGTCTACTACGGTGGATGCTAAGAGAATCCATACGCGAAATTCTCTCCAAGCGTACTTACGCGGTCTTAAAGATCCTCTCGGATCCAGAATTCGGTGTATGCGTCCTGAAACCATGGAAAAAGCCCTTCAATTTGTACAAGAAGAGCTTAATACACTCTACATACAACACCGTAACGAGATTGGCCCTAGTAAGAAGGATTGCCAACCGCAGCCTCTTATCAATTTTAAAATGGCTCTAAATATTTTTTACCTCTGATGAGAGATACCTGCTTTTAACATGCCTGGCCCATCATCACAGCCAATTTATAGTGCATCCGGTCAACCCACAATATTAATTATTTAATTAATTATAGCAATTATTTTAAAACGCGCGAGGTTAACTTCATTGAGTTAGGCTACGACGACGATGTGTGTTCAAATAAATGGCCCGCCCCTTAAGATCTTGGTAGATACAGGTGCTAATCAATCGTTCATAAGCCCTCGAGCTGTACAAAATTATTTCTATGATGTGCCACTGAACTATGAACCGTTTGAAGTGACTAACTCGAACATTACTAGCACACACAAACACTCGATCACTCTGCCTTGTTTTAAGGAATATCACGAAAAGGATGACATGACTTTATTCGTATACGATTTCCATCAGTATTTTGACGGTTTACTTGGTTTAGATTTATTAACGGCTTGGGACTCTAACATAGATCTTAAGAATAAGATACTAACAACGAGAAGCACGCAAATCCCTTTACAGATTTACGACTCTCGTAACGTGAATTTGTACGTAGACATTATTCCGGCACATTCGTCTAAACTAGTTCGCTTACCTATTAACAGTCAAGACGGTGATGTCATCGTACAAAATCAAACTATTTGTAATTGTATGGTCACTGATTGTCTCATGTCGGTAAAGAATAATCGTGGTTGGGTCGAGATCAATATATTGCACCCTTAGTCGAGTAGTGACGTAATTCAAAATTCGTGTTTGTTGGGAAATTAAAGAAATGTGTTTGTGTCCATGTAGTTATTTCGACCGTTTGGAATAAAAGGGTTCCATCTAACATTTTCTTGATAATCTACATTTTAATGTAAAAAGGTTTCATGTGACCATTACTTTGTTCTCTAAATCTTACAACGCCATCTACCGTCTCCTTTATTAATTAGCTGCATAAAAAAGTTTCATCTGTATAATGAAATATTCAAAAGATTCTAAAAAAGTTCCATTTGCCACATGAAACCTTTTTTAATAATATTAATGCACATGTACCGATGAACGGTACGTAAAAAGGTTTCAAATGCACTCATGGAAACTCATGGAAAATGGTGACGGCAAAACTTTATCGTGGGGATTATCGAATTATAAAGTTAGTTTTACAAATGAAAATTACTTTTCTAAACAAATGTTTACTGTGTCGCGTAATCTGTAAAAGGTAAATACTATGGATGTTGAATCCGATGAATAACCCTTCGCGGGTCCAAGTTCAGGATCATCTTATGAGCCAAGTGATGATGAATGCTCGACAAGGTAATTATAAAACTATGTTATTATGTCTTATATTTTGTTATCAATTTAATACACTGATACGTTGAAATTATGTATGTATGTATGTTATGAACAAACCTCATACAGACACACGAATTTAACTCTTTTATTTTCAGGGTTTCGAGTGAAACAAATGCAACGTTTTAGTCATCCTCACAAGTTAATAGTGGTAGACAGCGAAATCTCAAAAAGAAGATTTGTGACCCTAAGAATTGGGGTCTTACTATCAGCTTTATAAAAGCCATGCAAATTCCGTGCAGTTCTTAAACCTGGCAAACAGTTCTGAATCAAATCGTAGGTACACATGACGCTCATTTAGGTGAACTGTTTAAATATTGTTTTCCTCAATAAGGTGAACGGAAAATGTTGTCTCTGGCATTTTATCTATTTACTATAACCAATATTGCAGACGCCTAGACGTTTTTAAGCTGATAAACTGAGCACATTTAGAGCGTCATGGTTAAGAGAGTCCATACAAAAAAAACTGCTGAACGGTGTTTCTGCGAATCTTGAATCGTAGGCCTGGGTAGGCCTGCTATAACGTTGTCATGGTACAATTAAGGCGGGCATTTCTCTAAAAGTCCTTTAAGAGCTTATAGTAAGACCCCTGGAAAGTAAACATATTGAAAATAAGAAAATATACTGGCTGTCATCAGCGGTGTGGAATATGGTTAAAGCGTTCTCACTTCAGCAACTACTCCCTAAATCGGGATAAAATGTAGCTAATGTGTAAAGAAACGTATTAATTTACTTAAGTACTCAAAAAATGTCGCTTTATTAATTATAGTGTGATTAGCTTTCTTCGTATTGAACACATTTAAATAACATGTATTATAATTTCACAAAACATGTAAAAAAGTGTCAAAATGATAAATCACATATAAATAATAAAGGAAGGTACATTAGTACATGCTCGTTCTAAAAAAACTACCTTAACATTACTAAACGATTGTAAGTTTAAATTGCTCATACATTCAAGAGGTTGATTCTGCACACAGCATAGCACACAAATTGAAAATGCTTTCTTTTATGTTGAAATTTATTCCCCGTTAGGTTTAGTTAGACTACTGAAGGCTATAAATGAAAGAAAACCTTTGAGAGTTCTATTGATGACAGAACATTATCTTATTAACTATGGCACTGTAGCTAAGATATTGAATTTTAAAAAGTACCATTCGTTTTTGTGCAAGATTTACAGGTAATTTGAAAGGAGTAAATTTTTTTAAAAGATTTCAACATTTGTTTACTTCCAAGTCAACTTAAGGTTACAGAATAGATATAAAAGAAATATATCAGGCATAGAAATAACATTTAATAATTCTGGTTTATATACAAATCCAGGAGTGACATCCAAGGACAAAATAGATGATATAAAACATACGTTAAAATTAATATCATTGGAGGACCAGTTGTATTACAAAACTATATTATTAAATATTTAATTACTCACTTTTTTTTTGGGAGATACCACAAGTTTATAATATCTAAATTTACATAAATTAATTACTAATTTTAAGAAAAATTAGTTCTATGTGCGATAATAAATTCTAAGATAAATTAATAAGGTTTCATCTGTGGAGAGAACCTTGTTACCTTACCATAAGTTAATTGTTAAAGAAAAAAAGGTTGCATCACATTTTATGTACTTTTATTTATATATGATACTGTCATTATTAAGATAAATTAATGATAAAAACTAGTAAATAATGTTTTACATGAACCAATTAAATGAAAAAATAAATCATCTTAAGAGTTATATTGCCAAATGTTTATTTCAAAACTTTCTCCTTAATTATCTCCTTTGCTGTTTTAAGCCAGATGAAACCATCTTATTCCAAACGGTCGATTTGATAAAATATACCATAACTTCATGAAATGTAAAGTTATTTAAAAAATTCAAAATGTTATGTATACTTTAGACTAAGGCTAACTCATAGTGTTAAAATTGTGATTCGAAAAAGTTAAAATAATGCGATAAATCGACGCCCAAAAATGAGTCACTTTATCACTAAACAAACTTTTTAGGTAATGACATATTTACAAATAGGTCACTTTGATCCCGAACTTAAAACCTTTTTTAAAGTTAAATGATAGATGCAGTTTTGTACTAAAGATCTCCTTTGTTTTTGGAAATAAAACACAAACTAGGTATAGGATTTTCTATGTATTATTGATAAAAACATGCGTAATTTTAAAGAATAATCAATATTCTTTTAGTTATCATCGCTTTCAATTAGTAATGATTATCGTGTTATATATTTTTCACACACCAATCCTAATTCACCTAAAATATTTTATGTCAAATGGACTTCTGTAATAATTTATTGTAATCAACTTTTAGTAACAAAATAAAGTATTTAATCACATACTAAAATAAAACGTTTTGTTGTACTTCTAAGTTAACTACAGAAAAGATATTCATAACAACCCAAGACATTTCTGCTAAAACATAAAATTATTAATTAGCCAATCAACCATTGACGTAGAACATTGCAAAATATTTACTTACATACCCTACATTTGTTTACAAAAGGAATAACAGTTTACAAAAGGAATAACAGTATATTTTCTACAATCGGTGAGCTACCTATTTACTTGTAATTAATTAGTCTGTCCAATCACAAAAGTACCATGCTCCGTATTGAAACATTTATTTTTGCTAGGTGACTTACTAATAAATTCCCAAGACTAAAGACTGTTTAATATATTACAATGCAGACCTTTGATTGTTTTGCTGTCTGAAATGATTTTCTTTGCCTGAGCTCTCAATTTGTGAGGCGCAATCTCTGGCATGGCATCAATATGTTTTAATGTCCTCTACCATTATTAGATCATTTGTTTTTGTATTTGTTTGCCGTTTTCGTTATTTTTCTATAAAACCCAGATTGTCTGATTATTTTTTGACTGCTCTCAAATGTCTGTCACTCACGTCTAAAGTAATCATAAAATATTTCTCGCACTCGTGGATTTTTATTCCATATACAGGACAGTAAAAGACTTTCTTGGGTATGCAGCCTTGGATTATTTATACTTGGGTTCTGTTTCCATCATGCATATCGAACATAAGCACGTAGATCTATATTATTTATTCGCCAATAACGGTCAAATAAACGTATACAGTAACACACTCCCTCTGTTCTAGGAACAGGAACTAATTTCTTCGATTTAGTCAGGGATAAATTTATAATTTCCCTCTATTTCTGAGCCTTTTAAGTCGAAGCAAAGGAAAAATAAGTGAAAACTTCTTTAGGCACGTTGAGCATTTTTTCCGGTGAATAAAATCATGGAAATCGCGTCATCTTCACTGAACGCTTTAGGTTCGTTGAGCACTTTTTGGGTGAACAAAAATCAAAAAACTCGTGTCACCGTTACCGAACGCTTTAAATTGCTTAGTTTTCACTTCTATCGGCAGTCTCTGAAGACTGTCCCACATTTTTTTGTTTCCTTTGTACCTGTATGGAACCTTACACGTTTTCTAGACTCTCTTAGGACTGTTGCTGTTGGAAATTATAAGTAATTGGATTAGAACTATTGATTACAAGGAGACAGAAACACTTTTGCAACAACTTACATAAATAACACAAATTATATACGATATTCTATGAACTAAATAGTAACTTAAAACAAACATACATACGCGCACACAAACTCACATACACACACACACGTACACACACACACACACACACACACACACACACACACACACACACACACACACACACACACACACACACACACACACACACATGTATACATATACACACAAATACACGCACAAACCACACACTCAACATTAATGTATTATCGATTAAAAGGTTTGTGAAGCATTTATGTTTACACACAATGTTACTAGTATGTACTGGATACGGAAGAGCGGAGGCTCCTACTACAGGCATTTTATGCTTAAAAGGAGACTCCTGACACTTGCTTTATGTAACATTAATCTTTGAAATGAAATAAATAATTTTTGTATTTTTTTGTATTTGTATTTGTTGCTAAACTTTAAACCGTGACGAAGAGGTGACGGTGATGGGAATGCTGAAGAGCTGCTTGATTGGGGCAAGAGTCGCTCAAGTCAGCGTCACTTTTTCGGTGTGAATTTCGCGGTATATGATAGTTTAGAAGAACTACTAAACGTAATTTACTGCGCCTTGACAAGTTTGATCTCAATGAACTGGTTTTGCTTGACGATGAAGAACTGCATGAAAATGAAACCTGATCTGTAAGAAGCATCCTTCTTGTGACAATTATTGCTATTTTGTCTTCATTCAGATTTCGTATGTCTTTTTATCTAAAACATAAATAAAACACCTAAATACCCTCTGAATATTAAATTGAAGTTATTTGTCTATAATACATTTTTTTATTGAATATAATACTTATGTTATATAAACTTAATACTTATAAAATATTTCTTTTAATTATTTAGATATAGAAAACAAAATAATAACCTCAATTAGGCTACAATCAAGCTCAGGCTTTTGAGTCAATTTGGTCTGGTCTAAAGGGGTTTCTAATAAAACAAAATAGATAGAAATAAAACAAAACTGTCATCAATTTTTTCACTGTAGCTTCTGTTCCACTATCTTTTGTAATCTACCAAAAATAAGTCCTAAGTCTAAGCAGATAATAGTAGAATAAATGTTTAGGTATTTAGAAGAAACATTCTCGCTCCTATCTGCATTTTTTCTGGTGTATTTTCAATGATGACGTACTTGTACTTCTTTCTGAATTCTGTAGAAATTGGTTTAATTGATTTAGTTTGAACAGAAGAGAGCTATGACACCAAGTACATTTTAATCTGCATCTCTCTTTTAAGGTTTGCTTTGGAGATTGAATTTTTATCTCGATTATTTTGCAAAACATATTATATTATTATAGTAGGTAAGCAGTAAATGAGTACCTACTAATTTTAAACAACACTATGGATCTGCACCAAAGCCAGTACTTGTTTATTATATGCATTCTTAAAATTAATAATATAAATTATAGGCCGTTACCTACCACTTCTTCTCGCGCGCGGAGGATAACTCTTCAAGTATAAGATCGGCTCTTCTATTGATTGTGTTATCGTAAAGTGACGTAAAGGACACAATTTCACACATTCATAATAATAAACTGCCACATAAACAAATATGTTTTCGATTATTAGATAAATAAATTAAAAAACAGACCTAAGCACAACAATGTCCAAAACAAAATTACTTACATTTAATCGTGTATAGGCCTAAATGTTAGAAAGTCCTTAGTGCGGATAACATGTTCAGTACAAAAATGACCTAATTACTTTTAAGTTAAAACCATCAGCTCTGTTTTTATTTGTAAGGTGAATCAATACAAACATGTGTCACTTTACGATTTAATTACTTATATAGAATGTACCGCAATTTTTTATACGGTAGTGACGCACTAAGGTTTATGTCACTGTTGAAGTTACTGCGCAGCGTCTTATTTCAACCACTTGTAACGCAATACTAAATACGTCACTCTCCTAATGACGAAATATTCGTTGTGCACAATTAAGAAAGAGACACAAGTTTGCATATTTCCTTGTCCAGCCTAGATAGGCGAGTTTCTAATTAACTAGCCGATAGAGCGTGCTTTTTTAAGGCTCTCTGTGTACTTAACTCAATTTACTAAAATTTCGACTTAGGTCACTACTCGACTCAAGGTGCGATATATAATAATAATAACGAATACATATAGATAAAAGAGACTAATGCGATAGTTTAGTTATATTCATATAATACTATTTACATTATCTCATATGGTAACACAAAATATAAAAGTCACTCATGTAAAATCATTCAGAGTAGAGGCAAATATATCTTTTTGCTCCGCTATTAAATTCAATGTGCGAAACGTACGCGTCACAGGCGCCTCCTTCAGGAATTTAGTTCTAGCGGGCGGCACCCATAGGAGAGGAGGCCGTCGCCGCCGCCACACGTATCCATCCGGCACGCATAATCCTACTTGCGACAATATATCGGGATTATAAATCTCCCCTCTTATTATCTTAAATATATAATGAGCGTTACTTCCCTTCTGACCCTCAGTTCATTATATCCCACCATCTCTAATACAAACAGAGTCGGATACATCAATAGATAGAAAGGATACGCCCCATACAGTTTTAAATATAGGTAGGTACCTAATTAAGTTTGTATTGTTGTGCCTTTTTGTAATTATATTAATTAGATTAGATAAATTTGTAAAAAAACTAAAAAATGGCACACACCCTGGTGTCTGTGGAGGCTAGTTATAATAATGATAAACAAAATTATATATAGGTACCTAACGAATTTATTCTGTATCCTTTCTACCATCAGGACATACTTTGTTTCATTAGCTGACCAAATGACGCTATTGCATTCTATATGGCTCCTCCTGAAGCGTTGTAAATGGCAGACACGGCCCCAACATTCGTGAATTCTAGGGCCTTTACTATTCCTTATGTACATAAATGACCTTCCGGATTTCACTTTGCATAATTGTATACTATTTGCTGATGATACCACAGTTATTATAAAATGTGACAAAAATGAATCTCCTGAACAAGTTATACGTAAAACTATAGAAGACGTAATTAATTGGACGGAAATTAATAATTTAAATATAAACATGAATAAAACAAATATTATGCAATTTACTTAATATAATTCCATTCCATTTAATCTTGACATATCATTTAAAGATCAAAAAGTAAATGAGGTACAGTGTTTCAAATTCTTGGGATTGATTTTAGATATACACCTAAACTGGAAAGATCACGTCTCTGCTGTATGTCAAAAACTAAATCGCTTCGTTTTTGCACTGAAGAAACTAAGGCAAACCGTTTCTGCTGAAGCTGCTTTAACAGCTTACCACGGATACATTTCATCGGTCCTCAACTATGGTCTCATAATGTGGGGAAACTCAGTAGACTCAGAGAAGGCATTCAAAGTGCAAAAAAGATGCGTCCGAGTTATCAATAAAGCATGGTATCTGGACAGCTGTAGGCCTTTATTTAGGCTTAATAATATTTTACCACTTCCATGCATGTATATCAGAGATTTATGCATATTTGTCAAACAAAACTCTTCTTATTTCAAAGCTCGTAGCGAAATTTTTCCAAGACAAAAACGCAATCGTTTTAAAAACTTATTATATCAACCACGCTGCCATAAAGATATATATAAGAGAAATGTTTATAATATGTGCATAACTGTTTATAATAAATTACCAGACGAAATAAAGATATTAGAGGGTCATGTTTATAGGAATAGGCTAAGTCAGTGGTTATTAGAAAACTGTTTTTATAGCGTTAAAGAATATATGGAGGTTTAGTAAGACATAGATGTAATTAATATTTAGATTAAATTGTTAATATTACTAGTGTATTTTTAGCATTAGCTTTAAATATTTGCACGTCTGCTTGCAGGCAGAATACAGCGACCACGCATTTTACACAAGAACTCAAAATGTACATACATGATTGTATTCTTGCAAATAAATTATTTGATTTGATTTGATTTGATTTGAAGCCCTTAGCCGTACGGAGAATAAACCCTAAATTTCTGAAGGATTTTTTACAAATTTTAATAATGTGGTCCCGAAAAGTCAACTCTGGGTTAAAATTTACTCCCAATTCTCTCCTTTCTTTGACTCTGACTATCGGTACCCCATTTATGTTGTAAGTGTGTAGTTTGGGATTACACTCCCTTGTGAAACTAATTGTCATGCACTTGAATACATTAAATTGCAAATGGTTTTCTTTACTCCAAGCCACAACTCTGTTTATAACGCCCTGCAGTCTTGCACAATCTCTCTCCTTATTAATGACTAGAGAAAACTTTAAGTCTGAGACTAGAGAACTGTGAGCGCAAGAGACCTTGGAATAATTTTCGACTAGAAAATGCTTATGGCAGAATATATCACGGCAACGGTTAAAAAAGCATACAAAAACCTAAGGTTCGTTCTGCGAGTGAGCAGACCTTTCTCTGACGCGGAATGCATAAAAGCCTTATATTTTTCTTACGTCCGTAGCGTTTTGGAATACTGTTGTAATGTGTAGAACCCTAATTACATGACCTATATACGAGTACATGATATTGAGCGTATTCAATCCAAATTTGCTTTAAAATTAAAATTATTAAATTTGGTGCTAAATTACCTTACACGAAATATAGCTTGCAGTTATGAACAATCATGCGACCATCACAAATTAATGACCTTGAAGGATCGTCGCACATTGTTACAAATTGTTTTTCTTCACGATGTTTGCAGTAACAGAATAAATAGCCCAAAATTGACATCTCTCTTCTTACAACTCAGAACTCCCTCTAAGCGTACTAGACATACAGCTTTGTTTCACGTTCCAACAAGCCGTACAACCTATGCTCAGAATTCCGTCATTTGCCGGACACTGAATAGTTTCAACAAAGACTTTTCAACAATCGATATTTTTCATCACAGATAAATTAGGCGTTAAGAACCAAATAGTTTCGATAATTAACAACATATCTTGTTATTAATTATTCATTCAGTTAACTATATCTCAAACTCACACATAGTTATATAGTTTCGAAAGCTTATGGACTCGAATGATGTTGTCACGAACGACACTGTTTCGAAAAACATTTTCACTGCCTCATACGCTCGAATGCTTGTGACTTCGATTTATTAGTCACTAGCTGCGCTCCACGGTTTCACCCACATGGTGATGGATGATGATGATGAACCAAACATACGCTATGTTACTCAGGCATAAAAATAAGGGTTAAAAAATATTTTACAAAAGTTTTACAGTCCAAAAGTAAAGTATTACCTTGTTTCACGTATAACTGCAGCACGTCTTAACGTTGATTCTTTTCAACATCACCACCATCATCCATCACTACGCGGGTGAAAACGCGGGTCTCAACTAGTATGTTAATAATAATAAATGTTGATTGATACCGAAAATGCAGTTTTTTAATCACTTCAGGTCTTTTTCATTACGCTGATTAACCGCACAGCAAAATTGTTCTGCGGCGTACTAAACGACGTAAGTAATTTAAAATTAAGCAACGTTTGTATGTAAGGTCATATAATACATGAATACACATTATGAGTAGTAATTTTTAAACTTTCGCGATTTGAACACATATTTATATTATATTAACGGGGCTTAATCGCGTTAGTAATAGTATTTATTTACCTCGACGTTTCGATCAAGTTGCATTGATCGTGGTCTCTCGGTAAAGAGTTTAATATTCCTTGATCGTGGTCACGAGCGCACCATGCCGGGCATAGAGAACATTTGTATACTGGAGATGCCGGATGATGCATGATGCCGGGCTCTCTTAGAATATTTGGACTTGCTCAGGCTTTTTGTATGGAAACTACTGCTATCTACATTTGGTGTGCTAAACTATTTGCTCGTCAATGTAGCCACAGGAAAAACAATTGTAAAAAATGTGTTTCCACATAGGGTAACACCGACGAACTTGAGTAATGGCAAATAGACAAACGTACGAGCGCAATGCAATTGTAAAGAAAAATTATATTTACCAAAGAGAATTAACACTTAATTTTTACTATTAAAGCTGGTCTCAGACAGCCGGAATAGCTATCTGGATTCATAGCCTGGAATTCATAATCTTAATTCCGACGTCTTGCCTCACACATATCTTTAAAAATCAGATTGTTCAGTAGTCTCGTGCTCGTGGTTCCCGGCACATGCACACGTCTTTATGGAAGAGGAATGAACACTAATCGCATTACTTTTGGCTCTAGGTACATAATAAAAAAAAATGCAAAGGCAAATACTGGATTCATTCTTATATGTGAACAGAGTAAAGGAGAGTCAGTAACACATTACGGCGAGAAAATTACAACAGTACTCTGACAGATTCTTCGATTACAACAATGTCAGTGGCATCATATGATGAACTGGCCTCACCGCCAGCGGCTTCGCTTGCTTGGTTTTGGTGTAGTGGTAGAACCTCGAGGTCAAGGGTTCGATCCCCGGGTCGGAACAGTTATTGTGTTTTTCTGAAAAAGAAAGATATTCTCAATAACAGTCCGGTGGCTAGAACAGTGCTCCGTAGATGGCAATAGGCTCGCCCCCTGTTACATGATCACGTGACCAAAACATATAATGGCGAAACGTAGCCGATGAAAATACCGCTGATTAACTCTTCGAGGATATACCCAAAGGCAAAAGTATCAATTCACTCAAGACCGCTAGGCTGATATTACTGCGCCGCTGCATATCCCTTCGAGGATATATTTATAGGTGAAACTATTTGTTATGTTGTGTTTAAAAATTACATGTAAGTATTGCGGGCGATTCACTCTAGACCGCTAGACCGGTATTTAACCTCCGTGGTGATGGCGGAATCACTTGACTACAGTCGGCTAAACAACAAGAATGGATGACATGCCGACTCTATCGCCGAGCCCGTCCAGTGTATCGATTATATTTCAAAAATCGTGGTTTTGACTAAGCTATCAGAAACTCTTTGATAGAACTCTATTGACAGATAATAAGTCATAAATTACGATCTTGTTATTTTGTCTATGCTGTGCACAATGATATTAGGCTTTTTCTGATAGATGATGATAATGATGATGATGAAGAAAAGTAGCCTATGTGCTACTCCAGACTATAATCTATCTCTGTGCCAAATTTAAACCAGATCCATCAGCCGTTCTGCTGTGATTGAGTAACAAACATCCATGCATGCATCCATCCATCTAAACTTTCACATTTCGAATATTAGTGAGATTGCTATGTTTGCTGCGGAATAAAATCCAAAAAAAGACACACACATTAGAAGAGCCATTTCCGCTGAAGAAAGACAAACAAGCTTAAACACTAAAGTAGGTGGGATAATTTTAATCAATATGTACATTTTTTTTTGAATCAATAACTATAACCTTCATACAGTGTCATTTTCATTTATAAATCAGTTAAATAATTATTCAGCAGCGTTTTACATTACTACTGCGGGATAGCCCGGTTTTACCCTATTCAAAATCTAATTTCAGTATTTATTTATTTATTTATTGAATAAAATACTTACATCTACCATTACAGGATAACCTAATGCGATTGTGCAGTTAGTAGTGGCAATAGTTTTACATATTTACCCTTAGAAACGTACCTATATTTAACAATACAGGTATATACATGACTTAAAAATAGATTAAATAAAATTATATAAACATCACAGCCAACACTAATCACTTAACTAAATAACATAAAACATACAGAGCCACTTTTGAACTCACTCATCGTACAACAAAATAGGTCCGTCTCCTCCGCCATAATGTTGAGAGTGCGGAGTGCGCGCGTCAGAGGCGCCTCGCTAAGGAGATTAGGCCGAGCTCGCGGCACCACCACCAGTGGCGGTCGTCGCCGTCTCCATATATACCGGTCTGGCACACACATCGATATTTGCGCTAGAACATCGCTATTATTTATGCGCCCTCTAAGTATCTTGAACATATAAGTTACGAGCGCTAGTTCTCTCCTGATCCGTAATTGGTTATATCCAACCATGCCCAAGATAAAAAGGGTAGGGTACATCAGCGGATAAAAAGGATATACCCCATAGTGCCTCATATATAAGTACCTTATGAACTTATTCTGTATCTTCTCTAGCATTGATACATATTTTGTTTCATGAGGTGACCAAATTACTCCACTACATTCTAATTGTCTAAGAACTAGAGCATTATACAACGCTGTGATCGCTTTGATGTTTGTAAAGCCTTTCGCCATTCTAAGAATAAACCCCAAATTCTAATAATATTTTTTACAAATTTTAATGTAAAATAGGTTTCTAAATGTTAGTTCTGTATTAAAAGTCACTCCTAAGTCCTTCACCTCTGTAACTCTGAGCATCGGAGTCCCATATATTATGTACCTATGTAGAGTTGGGGAATGTGCCCGAGTAAAAGTAATTGTAAGACACTTAGATACATTAAATTCGAGAAGGTTTTGTTTGCTCCATGCCACTACTCTATCTATGTCACCTTGAAGTTGATTGCAATCATCCTCTTTTTTAATTACTATTGAAAGCTTCAAATCGTCAGCGAATAATAGATACTTGGAGTGTTTCACAACTGCCGGTAGATCATTAATCATTAAAGAAAACTCCAATGGCCCTAAATTGCTGCCCTGGCTAACTCCCGACCTAGTAAAGTATTGTTCAGATCTATGCCCCAAATAGTCTACATATTGCTGTCTATCGGTCATATGGCTGACAAAGAACTTCAGAAGATGTGGGGTAAAACCAAAACCGGCTAACT
Source organism: Selenia dentaria (assembly GCA_917880725.1). Classification (NCBI taxonomy): domain Eukaryota; kingdom Metazoa; phylum Arthropoda; class Insecta; order Lepidoptera; family Geometridae; genus Selenia; species Selenia dentaria. The sequence continues at coordinate 749,276 of OU862896.1, read as the reverse complement.
TCTTGAGTAACACGTCGTTATCGACCAGGTCGAACGCTTTCTTAAAATCAAAGTAAGCAGCGTCGGTTTGTCCCCCACTATCAACCGAAAGCAACAAATGAGCCATGTAATTAAGCAGATTGCTGTTGGTGCTTCTTGCTGGTCGAAACCCGTGCTGAGCATCTGAGAGTTGTGAACTCACCTGCATCGATATGCTCTTTTGAATGGCAGACTCTAACACTTTTGCCGGCGTGGAAAGTATTGCAACTGGCCTGTATTCCTCCACCTTAGTGCATGCTTTGCCTTTTGGCACCGGTACGACACGCGTAACCTTCATCTTTCTGGGAACTCGGCTAGTTTAAGGCAAAGATTTTATATGTGATGAAGCGGTTTATCCATCACCTCTCGACAATCTTTAAAGATGTTAGGCGGTATTCCGTCTGGGCCTTCTTGGGTTTTAGTTGTCTGAGAGCACTCTGGACGTCATTCAACTGTAGTTTGTCTAGGCACACGCGCGCCGCTCCATTTTCACCACCCGCTTCAGCAATCGCGGCACTTATATCTAGCTTTGCTCGTTCCGTACCGTAAATCGAATTAAAATACTTCGCAAACTCTTTGGCACAATGCGCCTCAGTGATAACCTCGTCATCTCTTATTATCTGCCTAGGACGGCTGTTGCATTTTATTGATTTCAAATAATTCCAAAAAGACTTTGGCTCCCTCTGAAGCTGATTTTGAACGTGAGGCTATACCGATTTTCCAGGATTGATATATGTAATTTAACTCTAGATCTGCACTTTGCAAACTCTTCGTAATCCGAAACTGATTTAGTGGCCTTATAACGCTTATGTAGAACATATTTTAATTTTATATATTATCCTTTATTAGATCAGACGTATACCACTCAGTGTAAACGTATTGCGATTTCAGCATACTTCTTTTTTTCGGTACACTATAATCTATTATCATGTTAAGATTGTCATAAAAAAAAGTCTAAGCTCATCTCTAAATTTAAGCCATATATTGGAGTTCAATCTACAGCCGCTATAGATGCATAAAGTGAAAACAAATCGGCTTTCCTATAGTTAAAGCTGACGTTCCCACTAGGCTGCCTTGAATCGGCAGCGGTGGACAGCAGCAGACATCGCCGCGGCAGTAACACCGTTATCTCTAGAGGTGGATGGTAAACGTCCACCGTAACGATCGGCGTGTCTGCCGCGCGCACTATCACACAATCGCTATCGTACTCCGTGAACTTGCTTAGCACCAAATCTAGTTGTCTATTTTTACAATTACCTATGTTGTTACTTTGAGTGAATCCGCAATATGTTTGAAAATACTCGAAATAATTACTTACATGTATGGTACAAGAATATTAAATTAAAATCACCCAATACAATTACTTCGTTGAAATTACTACAAAAGTCTTCAAGAATCTTAAACAATAATAAATATTCATTCTCAGTACTATGCGGTGGTATATACACAACACAAATAAAAAATAAAAATCTATTTTGTAAATAAATTGAGCTACCAATCACTTCGAACACATGATCGTCTACGTTTACACCCATCGGTATCGGTACAGGTCGAAGTTCAAACCGCGGTGTGGCTACTAAACACACGCCACCCTGTTTCCTTCCATCCGCCCGGTTACAACGAGACATTTTGTATCCTGGTGGGATCATCTCCGCGTCATGGATCGATTCATTGCAGCCTGTTTCCGTTAAGGCGATGAAATCTGCGCTAGAAGTTGATACACCTAAACAAAAAGTGTCTAATTTTGTCCTCAGTCCTCGTACGTTCTGATAGTAAATTAAAATTTCGGTGTTTATTTCCTTACTGGGGATTCTCACCTTCTTGATCTTTGGGGCGAAAGGACTGCCTCCAGGGCTTGACACAGATATCCGTGGCCCAATTTACGGGAGACATAATGTCGTCTGCTAGTCTAGACCGGACGTCTAACTTAAACGAGGCATATTCACCTCGGGCCTTGAGTGCTTCTACCCCATATTTATTATTTCCACAGATACTAATCAAATGTTCTTGTACTTCAGCTTCAGTGGTGCCAACCTTAACATAGTAAAGATGTAACTGTCGTCGTTGCTCCGCAGCCTCCAGCTTCGTCGCGCCTGGCGCAGCTACTCCTCGCAACACACCAGTAGGGACAGTTCGTGGCCGTTTCTTAGCTACCTTGGTCCACTGGGAGCTTGCTATCTGATTTACCGGAGGGTTTGTAAGAGACTCCTTTACTACCGGAATTTCCTGCAGGCTGCGCTCAGTCCCAGAGGACCTCTCATCAATTATACTCACACTGCGCGTAGATAGCAAAAGATTTTCATTTTTGCGTAACTTTACGTGCTCCTCCTTGCTTAGAATCAACTCGCTTTCCAGCGCGACAACTCTATCCGTGAGTTCGGTAATTTTTATATTTAGGGACGAACTCACTTGCTCAGTCACGATCTTAATGATTGACGACATTCGCTCGTCCAAAATGCACTCAAATTCATCGCGCATCATTCTCCTGATATTTTCTATATATTGAGTTTATTCCGAATTTGAGCGATCTATAACTCGCACGATGTTTTTATCAGTCCGGCCACCTCGCACTGTGACATTATCAGTCTCGCTGCTACTTGTCATCGGACTTATCTGCGGGCTCACTCTTCCACGCACTCCAGAAGTATGAGCGGCCCCGACTGAAGTATTTACATTGCCAGTTTTTGGCTGTTTATACACACAACCAGGGCATTTCCACGAGCTTTTCTTGTCTTTAGTCATGGCACCATTAAATTGTGCTACCGATATATCTGCACATTCTAAGTCATAAACCAGATTGCATAGACTACAAGTCAAGTAGTATTTGGTATTTATGGTATTACGGCATCCCTCACAATACTTAACTTTATTAAAACTTGATAACTTTGACGCCATTCTGACGATATCACTGCCGTGGTACCTACCAGCAAAAAAGTCGGGTTTCTTTGCCTCGTACGGCTCGTATTACAACGGCGAAGGAAATATTACTTAACCTCACGGATTAAGCTACTATGTATGTATACAAATAAAATATCCAAAGTGTATTGCCGCTGGTCGTTTTTTATATACCGTATATAATATACTAGGAAGACTTTTTAATAGAATTAATTTTATATTGCTATTTAGGCATAAATATTTTGTTGTTAATTTTATTAGTGTCTGTGTGCCACTTAGGCCTTGGCTGAAAATCAGCGCTGTAGGTTCGCCTGCAGCATTATGCTGAGCCAGGTCCTTTTTTGGGCCGCACACGACAGCAATTTCTCTTCTTCTTTTTAAGTAATGTTTACATATTATATAAATTTTAATTTATTTAGATTATAAATCTGTTGACAATGTTAACTAACATAATTAATGTAGTTTTAGTAACTAAAGTATTGGTGTTGTACCTACTTGTTTCTGCTGTATCTTATCCTTCTTATTCGTTTTGGGGGCGATGAGGCCTGCACTGGTTGACGTCCCGCTTGGGGTGTTTTGTGCATTCCTCCCTGCCAGCATTTACTCAAGCCAACCTAATTCCTTCACATAGCGGAGTATGGCCTTGGGTCGCTGGCACAACTGCTCCAGCTTTCTGCTGTATGTATCATTTTTCATTGTTTGCTGTGGTGTGGTTGATGTCCAAAATAAATATTCTCTTTCTTTCTTTCTATATATATATATATATTTAGAAAGAAAGAAAGAAAGAGAATATTAATGTAATATCCCATGATATCTTTCTATACATTTCATAGTACCTTATACCTACTTACTTAAAAAATAAAACATATTTTTCTGGTTTTCTTGATTTTCATACATTGATCTTAGATTATACTCGTATTGATAATTTGATATTTCGAACACTTTCAGTGAACACGGTCGAGTGGACCATGTTCACTGAAGTGTTCGATATGTCAGTATAAAACAATAAAATAATATACATTTATACGCGATTAAATCAGTTTAAAGTTCTTTTATTTCAGTTTTGGCCATCACACATATGAACGTTAATTATTAAAACACTGTTTTAAACTATCACGGTTGTTCACTAACGGGATATTTACCGTGGTAAGGTTGGCCACAACCTTTCCACGGTAAATATCCCGTTAATAATCATATAACGTTAATTATTAAATATTGAATTTGAAAAACTTGATATCGCTACTTCATAAGGTCTAATCAAAGCTAAGGAAGAACTCTTAACTAAACATTCCAAACAACATCTGCTCCGCGCGAAAAATTCATAAAAAATTGAATTGAGAAAACTCGCGCGTAAAATAAAGTGGAAAAGTGAGCGTAGTGTCCATATTACCCGGATTTGTGTGCGCAACCCGGAATTCCCACGGGACTAGGAGCTGGAGGGCAGAGACTTTACCCCTGAATAACACCAAGGAGAGCAGTAAGTCCAAATAGCAGTTTCGATATTCGTCTAGTCGTCAAATCCACCTATCCAGCAGCGAAACAATTTTGAAGATCGGTCCACGGGTTGCAGAGTTGCTACGTCGAAACAACCTCAAAAAACCACGTACTTACCACGTGCAGCACGTGGTAATAACAAGTAAGGTTAGCAATTCTGCCACGATCCGACGCCCGTGAAGACTCCGAAGCCGCCCCGAGACTTCTAGGCGAACTGAACGACCAGCTGAGGACTTCGCCTACCAGCACCAGCTCCATCATCAGGCAGCCTCGAGGGAACTCCGCATCCCTTGCGAATAAAACCCCCGCGTTTGGGGTCACCTGAACCGGGACCACCAGCCCTTTCCGAATACCCCCCCCCCCCCTCAACCCCCTCCCCAACCCCTCTCCCCCTCCCCAACCCCTCTCTCCCCTCCCCAACACACACCCCCAACCCCCTCAACAACCCCCCCTCCCCCGCCCCCGGTCGATCTCACCCCCCCGAGCCGTATCTCTGGAACGGTTGAAGATAGACCCACAGTGTTTGGGTTCTTTGGAATCGGGAGGGGAAGGCCTACAGTTTGGCCCCTACAGAAATCCATTTTTCCACCATCACAAACCCACAACATCGGGAACTTCACCGCGAGCAGCGTGTCGAGTGGCGTACATACGCGAGGAACATACAAAAATAAGATAGCAAATAAGTAGTCTAAGATCTTAGTCAATAAGTAGAATTAACGATAATATAATATAAAATTAACAATGTCGACACGCAAAGCTACCACCGCCACAACCCCCGAGTGCGCTGAGGCAGGACCTCACACCGCGAGACCATCCCTTCATAAAAAAGTCTTGAAAAAGAACACCACAGCCAAATCCATCCAACCGTCGCAAGCTGAAAGACCGCCGAAAACAAAGACGGCGGAGAGCGACATGGTCCCCCCCCAAGTGCCTGAAAGAAGAAAGAGGGCAGTCGCGGCTTCATCATCCAACGTAGCCAAACAGACCGCGGCCAGCGACGCAGCGAGCGTCGAATCGATCCGTCCCGGAAGTGAAGGCGGCTTTTGAAGCGGCAGTGGAAAAAGTTCTGGACTGGGAGCAGTGCGGAATCTCCCCCCAAGGAGATCATGTCTGACGTGGAGACGGAGGCAGAGACTGAATCAACAGCGTCGGTCATGGACAGCCCGGCCCTGCGCGCAAGAAAGAGCAGACCCAGTATGCTGGTCGGCACAACTGTTAAGCGCGCGGGGGTCGAAATGGACATGGCCACAAAACTAGCCAACAAAACATTTCTGCAGGCCAAGGATACACTAGAGTCTGCAGGGAACATGAAACGCGAGGGCAAACAAGTCGCGCTGGAATCCCTGCAAACGATGTACGAAATCATCCTCTCCCTCTCCGACTCCAGATCCAGGCACATGCGCACCTTGGAGCAGGAGCGAACGCACCACGCAAGGGAGCTGGTGCGGGTGGAACGGGCACACAGCAAAGCCATACTGGAGCTCACCAAGACAGTGGCGAAAGAAATTGGCCTTGCCAGGACCTTGTCTCTGCAAATCTTGCAGAGACGAAAGCCATCAGAGACTGGCAGGGCTACGAAACAAGGGAGCCTCACAGGCAAATCAAAGACATGACTGCCGAAATAAAGACAATGAAGGCCCTATTGGAACCTGCAAACCGCGAGCAGGCGACCATCGACGTGGGGCCTCTGAGGAGCGACAACGCCAGCCTAAAGGCTGGAATTGAGGCTCTCCAGAGGCAACTAGATGAGCTGAGGCGTGAAACGAACAGCTTTTCGGCGGGACTTTCAGAAGTCTTATGCAAGAGCGAGGCTACCTTAGCCAAGGTGAGCGCCAGCGCACCCCCACCCCCTCCCCCAGACAACAAGGAAATCCTCGAGAAATTACACATTATAAACACTAGCGTGCAAACCCTAGAGAAAAAGAGACCCCCGCACCCTCCCCCCCCACACTCAATATAGACGAACATATACAGCCACTGACAGAGCGTATGGAAGCCGTATCGTCCGAACTTCGGACGATGCGGCAGGAGAAACTGAACTTCCTCCCCCCTGCCCCGAGCATTGAGGCGGAACTGACCCAGGCCGAGGGGAAACCCACCTATGCCAAGGTCGCAGCCAAGCCTCCCCCCGAGCGAAGACCGAACCACATCCTTATAATATCAACGACGAACCCCGAAAGCACGGCCGATAACGTAATAGACAGGATAAGGGATGCGCTGGACACGAGAAAGACTGGAGCAAGGGTCGACAGAGTGCGCAAAGCTCGGAACCGCAAGGTTATACTGAGCTGCGGCACGAAAGATGACCTAAGCCTGGTCCAAAGCCGTGTCCAGCAGGACAAAACCTTGAAGGTGGAGGTCGCAAAGGCCGGCAATCCACTTGTCATCATTAAGGACTTCCTGTCCTACCATAAAGACGCCGAAATAGTAGATAACTTGTTAATCCAAAACAAACATCTACTACAAGAGATAGAGCTCAAGGAGAGCACGATCAGGGTGAGGTACCGGAAGAAGGCTCGGAACCCCCTGGAATGCCACCCGGTACTAGAAGTTTCGCTGGATTTGCACAAAAGGCTGATAGAGGCAGGGAAAGTGTACTTGGGGATCCAGCGAAGACCAGTGCTGGACCACTCACCCCTGGTACAGTGCACCAAATGCCTCGGCTTTGGCCACACAAAAGCGGTCTGCCGGGAGTCGGACAGCAGCTGCAGCCACTGCGGCAGGGCTCACTCCTGGGACCAGTGCAAGGCCCGTAAAGAGGGATTACAGCCGAGGTGTAGGAACTGCTCGGCCGCCCAGAAAGCAAACCCAACAGCGGACTTGGCACATAACGCATTCAGCGCAGTGTGCCCAGAAAGGCTGAAATGGGATGGCATAGCGCGGTCGAGAATCTCCTACTGCTAAGGGCTGCCACGAGACTCAAGGCTCAACTCCCCCCCGTAATGTCAGAACAGGTTTGCACTTCATCCAAGCGAACCTTCAACGCTCTAAACAAGCTACAGCGGAACTCCTGAGTGCTGCAAAGGACAAGGGTGTTTCAATCGCCTTAGTACAGGAACCCTATGTGGGGAATACAGGCGTTATGAAACAATACCCGGGAACGCATGTTATCCAATGCACAAAAGACAGGAAGAAACCAGTAAAGGCGGCTGTAATCGTATTCGGCGACAAGCTGGAGGTAATTCACGACCCTCAGCTTGTAACAGAGACGGAGGCAGCAGTCCTACTGGTGAATAAAGATCTGCGACTTGGAGTGATTTCTGTGTATTACGAGGGAGATCAAGACATCGAGCATAACATCCAAAGAACCAAGGCATTCTGCGGGAAACTAGCGACTAACAACATCATAGTCGCGGGCGATATAAATGCTTGGAGCCATTGGTGGGGAAGCGAAGAGGAGAACGAGAGAGGAGAGGCCTACGGCGCGTTTCTTGACGAAATGGGCTTTCAGGTTCTCAACACGGGAGATGAACCAACCTTTGAAACTTACCGGAGAGGTAAAGCGTACACAAGCAGAGTAGATGTCACGGCTTGCAGCATACCACTCATGGGAAGGATCAAAGACTGGCAAATAGACAGTACTCTTACGACATCAGACCATAACAGCATAACCTTCACTTTGCGCCTCGGAAGGGAATTAGATCAACTGGAAACCAAAACGACGCGCAAATATAACACTAAGAAGGCTAAATGGTCCAAATTCACTTCCAACATGAAAAAGTGTCTACAAGAGGAAAATATATCGCCAGCCTCCGTGAGAGAATCTGAAAGCACTGAGAGTCTCGAAAATTTCATCACAAGATACACCAACAGCATCCACAAAGCCAGCGCAGACACCATCCCAACGCTAGGCCCACGGAAAGGGGACCCAGTTCCCCCCTGGTACACGAGACAGCTTGATGAAAGGAAACGAGATGTACTCAGGAAGAAAAGACGGATAAGAAACGCAGCCCCGGAACGAGTCAAATTAGTCATTGAGGAATATCAAAAAGCTCGCAGTGACTACAAAGAAAACGCCGAAAAAGCCCAGACAGAAAGCTGGAAGGACTTCTGCACAACTCAGGAGAAAGAGAGTATGTGGGACAAGATATACCGGGTCATCAGGAAAACCTCAAGAAAGAAGGAGGACATTCTACTGAGGGACACCGACGGCAATACCTTGTCTCCACAAGCATCTGCAGAGTTCCTAGCCAGTACTTTCTACCCAGACGATACCGAAAGCACAGACCAACCGTGCCATACGGAAATCCGAGAACAGACAGGAGACTTACCATCCGCCCTGCCAGATGATGACCCACCGTTCACCTCGGTAGAACTGGAATCAGTGCTTCAAGCACTGAATCCGAAGAAAGCCCCGGGACCGGACGGGCTAACTGCCGACATATGTGCCGCAGCAGTCCAAAGCGATAGGGAAGTATTTATTGCAATAGCAAACAAATGTTTGTCGCTAAAATACTTTCCTAAGCAATGGAAAAAGGCACACGTCATCATCTTAAGGAAACCTGGCAAGGCAGACTACACACATCCAAAGTCATACCGGCCAATAGGGCTCCTGTCTGTACTAGGAAAAATCGTCGAAAAGCTTTTGATCGGCCAACTCCAATGGCACCTCCTCCCCACACTCAGTCGAAAGCAGTACGGGTTCATGCCGCAACGCGGAACCGAGGACACCCTCTATGACCTGCTGGAGCATGTAAGAATGGAGTAAACAATAAGCAAATTGTACTCCTTGTCTCCCTAGACATAGAGGGCGCCTTTGATAACGCGTGGTGGGCAGCCCTGAAACATCAATTAGCAAAAAAGAGGTGCCCATCAAACCTCTTCGAGACAGTATGCTCATACCTCCAAGACAGAAAAATCACAGTCAATTACGCCAGGGCAGAATGCGAGAAGGAAACCACAAAAGGTTGTGTCCAAGGATCCATCGGTGGACCAATCTTCTGGAACGTAATCCTAGACTCGCTGCTGCGTAAACTGGAAATCGAGGGAGCATACTGTCAAGCTTTTGCTGATGACGTCGTTCTCGTATTCACAGGCCAATCCGACACCTTAGAGCAGGAGGTTAACACAACGCTAGACATGGTTGTGGAATGGGGAGTCGTAAACAAACTCAACTTTGCGCCGCACAAAACCAATGCGATGCTATTGACAAAAAAGTTGAAGTACGACACTCCAAACCTATTCATGTCCGGCGTAAGACTTGACCTCGTGGACGAAGTGAAACTGCTGGGCCTAGTAATCGACCGCAAGCTCACCTACAAAACACACGTATCCGCACAATGTAAAAAGGCAGCGGACATTTACAAACAGCTAGCGCGTGCAGCAAAGATGTCTTGGGGTCTGAACAGTGAGATAACGAGGACGATCTATATTTCAGTGGTGGAACCTATATTGACCTACGCGGCAAATGTGTGGGGGAAAGCAGTGGATCTCGAAATGAATAGATCACAGCTTTTCGCCCTACAAAGAGGCTTTGCCCAAAAGATCTGTAGGTCATATCGTACTGTCTCTCTAACCTCAGCTCTCGCTCTGTCGGGGTTGCTCCCTATAGACCTGAGAATCCAAGAAGCAATGAGCCTGTATAGAGCCAAAAACAAACTCTCTATAGACTACCTCCCCCCGGGAAAGGAGCTCGAAGAAAACGAACGTATCGCGGACCAACACCATCCGTCCACGAGATCGTTTGTAGAATACGAGCTCCTCGAATCAGACACCAGTCACATCTCCGGACCCCAAATCTACACAGATGGCAGCAAGATAGAGGGCAAAGTAGGTGCTGCATTGACCTGGTGGGAGGAAGGAAGAGAGATTAGGTTCGCAACCTTCAAGCTGCATCCTGAATGCACAGTCTTCCAATCGGAACTTTATGCTCTCCACAAGGCGACTGAATTGGTAAAAATGAGTAAGGATCAAATAGTAACAATCCTGAGTGACTCAAGATCTTCACTCGATTTACTCAAAAGACCACTAACCAGTCACCCCCTTGCGAGGAGCATAAAGGAAAACATTGGTAAGATCAAGTCTGAAGGCAGAGATGTTCGGATGTTATGGTTGAGAGCGCACGTGGGAACCGCTGGAAACGAAAGAGCCGATGAGCTCGCGAAGTCAGCGGCACTCAGGTGCACGACTCAAGTTTACGACAAAATTCCCCTGTACTACGTCAGAAGAAGAATAAGAGAGGAAACCATACAAATTTGGCAAGACAGGTATGAGACCTCTAGCACAGGCGCAGTCACGCGAAAGTTCCTACCGGATGTCAAATTGGCATTCCGGCTAGCGAGAACCGCAAAACTGTCGCCAATACTCGTGCAAGCAATGACAGGACACGGTGGAATCTCCGAATATCTCCACAGGTTCAAGCTCAAGGACAGCCCAGGTTGTGAGTGTGACCCCGAAATTCCCGAAACAGTCAAACACATAATCCTAGATTGTCCCCGCTTCATTGCCGCACGGCATGATCTCGAAACAAAAGTGTGCAGGAAATTACTGGAACCTGAACTGCCGACCATCATGGCAGATACGGAAAACAGAGTACATTTCCTGTCCTTTGTGGAGAGATCATTCCGGACGGCAATAGCTAGGAACTCAAATCTTCCCCCCCCAAGCAACCCATTCCCACTACAAACCCCACAACCCCAACAACCGCACAAACAGCAAGCCAAAAACACGGAACTTTCCCAGCTGTTGTCATATGGAGAGCTAGGGGAGCCTGGAATTCATATTCGAGGCGTCGCTCTCTTCATGGACAACAGCAGGGAGAGGCTAGGAATAAGTTTTTGCATATCTGGAGACAAAAGCCGAGTACGGTTATCACCCGGGCTAGCATGCCTGCTAAACGGAAGTAACTTCAAAACCACCATGAAGCGAAAAGCATTTGACGCGATGCCAGTTTTGGACGTCATGGGCTGCCCCTGTCGGCTGGTGCGACTGAAAAACAAAACAGTTGCACTAATCGAGTGGGCGGACGAGACTCCTTTCGCTAAAGCGAGCATGCTACTTTCGAAACTGGCAGAAAATGCGGAACAAGCCCGAGTGATAAGCGTGGACGCTATGGTGATTGAAGACTCCAAGGGTGAGGTAGCGGACCAACTAGGTTGTATTAGAGCCTCGGAACATCATGAGGTAGTTGTGTACGAAGACAGAGGCGAAAACCTCAGTTACCTCAGAAAGCCGATACACAACAATTCAACCGACTGTAGGGGGCACCCAATCCCGGCTTCAACCACCAATAGCGGTTCGGAACGTCTCCAGGAAAAAGCAGAAGCAGAAAGAAACCAGGAGCGCAGCCCTACCAAGAGCAAGGGCCAAGTCACAACGTTCCTGGCATCCTTCAAAGCAGCAGCACAAAGCCTATTCCTGCAACCGTGCGAGCCAAAATTGCCCATGCCCGCAAAAAAGACTGCTCCCATTTCCATACGCCAAAAACGACCTCGGACCAGAGCTGACATGGGACAAGTCAGTCCGCCAAAGTATGTACCAGCACAGGAACCAGTGAGCCACGCAGCGAACGCCTTCTTCGAGTTTCTCGCTATAACGAGAGCGACAAGAGATGTCAATCTCAGGAACTGCAAGAACATCCTGCAGTCCTACAGGCGAGCAAACGAGGGCAGCATCATCGAATCTCGGCTGCTGCAGAAGAGACTCGAAGAGGCTGAAGCAGCCATATACAACAACGACACATCCTCGATCATCATGGGGGCAATGTCTGGGCAGTATATGGCTGCCTTCAACGCGACAAGTGGCTTTGTGTTTCTGGATGAGGAAGATACCGAACGGACTGGTAGGCCAAAATACGCAACACCACCACACGACCCTATTGTTGTCACCGCCCGGTGCACCAAGATAATGTTGGATGACAGAGTCTTGCAAATGGCGAAAGCCATTTCGAGAGACTCTGAGATCGAGACATTCTGGAAACACTGGGAGGTACCCAAAATACAGTGGGTCAATGGAGTTCCCGGATGCGGAAAAACAACTTGGGTGGTAAGACACTTCGATGTTGACAAGGACGTTATCGCAACAACAACTACAGAGGCAGCAAAAGACCTGAGAGAGAAGTTGGCGCACCGAATCGGAGACCTGGTGAAAACCAAGGTGCGCACTATGGCCTCGGTTTTAGTAAATGGTTTTAAAAAGAATGAGAGCTACGTCCGCCTGATGGTGGACGAGGCTCTCATGAACCATTTCGGGGCCATAGTAATGGCTTCTAGGCTGTCTGGAGCTAGCGAACTTGTCCTCATCGGAGACGTCAACCAATTACCTTACATAGACAGGGAAAACCTGTTCGATCTAAGGTATAACCGCCCTTACCTGGTTACGAACATCAGCCAGGAGTTGTTGTGCACGCACCGGAACCCAATGGATGTTGCGTATGCGCTGAGGGAAATATACTCCGGTATATATTCCTCGGCTCCCAGTATAAGGTCCCTGCGCCTCGAGAGCTACACGGGAGCGAAAATCCCCAAATCCCTTCCAAACACCCTCTTCCTGGTCCACACTCAGGAGGAAAAGGAGACCCTGACCATCCAGGGCTATGGTAAGGGCGAAGGATCACGCACCCTCACCATTCACGAGGCGCAGGGACTGACGTACGAGTCAGTCGCGGTGATTAAAACTAAAGGCAAAATGAAGCTGCACGAGAGCGTCCCGCACGCAGTCGTTGCGGTTTCCCGGCACACTAGGACCTTTGTCTACTACGCCGACGACGAGGATGATGCCATCGGACGGTTTGTGAGGCAAGCGACGGTTGCGAGCGAGCAAACCATCTACGGCTATAACCTGAAGATGGCAATCAGGGATCGAAACAGCGTGGTGATGGAGGCCCTGCTTCAGCGCAAAGTGGGCAACGTGGGCTCACAATAAATGTACTAATTGTATGTAAGCTAGCGTTAAGAAATTATAACTGACAAAGAGATGGTGCGGGCATCCAGAGCAGACATGCTCACGGAAATGTGTTGGCAAGCGGTGGCGTGTGTGGCGGGTCGCCATCTTCCCTCAGAAATGGTTGAGGAAGGCGATGGCTGGCACATGCGTCAACTCGTGAACGGGTGCTGTTTGCGGGCACTGGTCTGCTGTGAATGCTTGCACCAACTCAGAATAAAATGTATCAATAACTTTAAGTGTATTATGTTATATGTATGTTGTATGAGTAATTGAAAAAAAAAAAAATTATATGTTCCTCATGTATGTATTTTGTTGTATGTTATAAATTTATAAGTAAGTTGTCAAAATTTGTGGAGACCCTGGAGTCTGTGGAGCGTAGTTTTATTAAAAAAAAAAAAAAAACAAAGCTAAGGTACCGTAGTCACCAAACGAGTTGTCAAATTTTCGGCATGTAAGGGGTAAGTCTGTACTGGTGCGTCGTAAACATTTCCGTACCGGATACCGTTAAAACGACTATTGGGGACTTATTCATACTAATCATAATCAGCCCATTTTGTTCCCACTGCTGGGACTCGAGCCTTCCTCTCAGAGAGAGGAGTTGGGCCATAATCTCACGCGGGCCCAGTGCGGCTTGGTGGATAGGTTAGTGGCCAACCCATGTCGAAGTTTTCAGGCCGCCCGAAGGTCTTCGACATAGCCTAACGGCTGTTATCCTAAGACAAACAACCGAGACCGACGACATAACGTGCCCTCCAAAGCACGGAAACGTTCAGTTGAATAATGGCACTAGCGGTCACCCATCCAAGTCCTGACCGCAGCAAGTTCTGCTTAATTTGTTGATCGGTTAAGATCGCCCAGTCGAGCTCCGCTACGAGCGCTATATAGCGGTGACCTAATTGGCTATGACTATTCATGCACGTAACGCGGCGCGCGACGATATCTTGAAGGAATGATAGAAAATTGTATCACGTCATTCCTTAAATATATCGTAACGCGCGTTACTTGTTAGAATGTTGAAACCCAACTTTTTTGACAACTTGCGTGACAATTACTAAACTTACACTACAACCCTCATTCCCCGCGTTAAAAATGTTTTGATAACTACTTATGGAGGTTTTTACGAATATGCATAACATTTCATTTGTACGAGTATACAACGAAAGCAAAGTTAATAAGTATTGGTTTTGATATCTCTCAAAGATACAGGCAGTATCCTCCAAAATACATATCTACCAGTAAACTTAACGTGAGGAGCGGTCCAATCCTAATTTTAAAACAATTTACGATGCTTTACATAAGGTTGAGAATTGCTTCTCAGATTGGACGATGTAATGCGAAGATGCAATTGAACACGTGCTAATACTTTTTATATTTAGTTCATACAACCAAATGCTTAAATTTTAATGATAAAGGATTCCATAGTTCATTAGTAAATTTCATTGGGAATTCGAATATGATACATTCATTGAAATATATTTGCCCATAATTGAATAAAAATGGTTTTTCTCACGAAGCACATAAGAAACATTGCAAAATTTAGGGCTTTTGGCAATTTTTTTTCTATCTAGCCAATTTTGTTTAATCGTGTATTGACTTCCATACTTCATAAGAAGGTATATTCAATTTACACTACGTTTTTTTTTTCGTATTTCGGTTATGAGGTTTAAGCGTCGAAAAACTAAGTTTTCGCGATGTGGAATCATGAAATTTGGTCGTGATCTACACTCATTTGGCCTTAATAAACTTACCTACACTTAAAATCATCGCCTTACAGTGTAGGTGCTGCATACTAAGAATGCTCCACTATGTCGGCCATGAAACATTCAAGGGTGTGAACATACTTACATTTCTGTTTAACTCGAGTCGTCATCGACCTATGTCCAAGGTCACCATTATAATTGGTCGTAGTTATTACGCAAATTCCATGAATTCGTGCTGTTTGGACAAACCCTGAACCTTTTAGGGGCGATTACGTAATTAGCGTCACGCCTTCTTTCTAGATCAGGTTTGGATAATACTTAATACCCACCCTACATTTTAGTAGCAACCGCCTACAATATTCCTCTGTCGGGATACGAAATAGGGTATCTCACTTGAGACAGTGTTACTATTAACCAAACAAAAACTTTTTAAAAACTGCCTGGAAATGTTCGCGATCGCTTCTTTTTTTATTTATTTATAAAGGGCTTTGTCGCTGAGCAAAAACACCGTCCCAAAAAGTTCTCACGATAAAACAACAAAATAAATAAAATAAGAACACAATATTAACAAAACAACAAAAAGAAATAACAAAATAAACACAATATTGACAAGATTAACAAAATTGATTAAAATCTCGCAATGTTAAGACAGCGAAACCTTTATATAAATATTTAGCTTCTTCAGAACTAGGACAAGCGCAAGCAAAATATGTTTCGCCTATAACAAGATATTCTAAATGAACCGTTCCGGATACATTCCATGTACTTGAAGATATGTACTTGAGAATCTGTTGACAGATAAGTTATAGAAACCGTAAGTCTGGGCTCGATCACGTTCATGTAAACAAAATACCTCAGTCTAATATGGCACCTAATTGACTAATTGAAACCCTGGAACGGATGTTGGAGACTAAGCCCCAAAACGATTACGCTAAGGCTATTTGTATAATACTAAAAAATATAGGTTGCATGGTATTCTAACAATTTGACAGTTCCGACTACACCTGACATAATGATGGCCCATCTTGACGCTTAATGCCTTCAACCGGTGAGGATGTGCCAACCACATCACGCTGGTTTCCGTCGACACATCCGCAGTAATTAGTTGGCTACTCACCGTGTTATTAACCTGAGAAAGAATATACTCGAGTCACAGAAAACAGCGATAAAACATATATATAAAAATCCATAAAATGATAATCCAAAGAGATTCCTGTAAGTTTATGACTTTGAAGTAATTGCCCATACTGTGTCTGAACATACCCGTATGTACCCGTTCATATACCCGTGAACATGCTACATCTAACTGTGCCGAAATATCGTGTTTAATAACTCCAAAATCTTGTTAATCGTGGTGTACATCCCGTGAGTACTAATTATAATTTGCCCATACTGTTCACAAGTTTTCTATGTACAAACAAAGTTCATGTAGTATTTATTCAATCATTGTTGATTTTAGCCAAGATTTTACGGGTGAAGATTCGAATGGTTTCAACTATGTCAAACACCACTGTTTGAGATAGTTGAACTGAGTCAATCATAAAGTTCTCCATGGTCCATGGCTAATCCGCATGCACTATATGTCTTTTTTTTTATTTATTTTTTGTCCCAGGGAAATCCTTTATGGATACCACCCACCACGGGGAGGAAGGTGGTTATGTGGGAGTCCGTATACCCACCAAAACCCCGGGGTGTTCCGTCACTGCCGCCCTCGTCGGGAACGCGGGACAGATTTTCCACACGACCGCGAACCCGCCGTGGCTGTCCGTTGCCGGGCTCTTCTTTTCGCGGCACGCCAGAACACATGGCGCGCCGCAACTGCCTCGGAGACCAAACTCGCCAACAATGGGCGCCAGACTTCCCCGTGTCTGGACGCCCGTGGTCTCCCTGCGGTGGGTCGGATACGTAGCCCCACCGCCTGCTACGTCAGCCACAAGGGATAGCCCCCCCGCGACCCCACCCCCTCGAGTCTGCGCCGAGCGCCCGGACCCCACCTTCTCGAGCCTGCACCAAAGTGCCCGGGCCCCCCTCTTCGAGCCTGCGTCAAAGCGCCCGGGCCCCACCTCCTCGAGCCTGCGCCAAAGCGCCCGGGCCCCACCTCCTCGAGTCTGCGCCAAAGCGCCCGGACCCCGCCACTCCTATGTGGACTTGGCGGCCAAAGCCCATAGGAGCGGCCCGCCTGAGCCGGCCAGCGCACCCCAACGCCGGCGCGGCCCCTGGGTTCCTCTTGGCTTCACCGTGGTGATCCAAGCTAGCCTGAGAGTTACTGAGCCCCCCCGCCACGTCAATGCGAGAACCCTTCGGGGGGGTGCACTATATGTCTACTATATCTTCTAGCTACTCCCCACGGCTTAGTCCGCTTGGAGTTAGACTATCGTAATCCCTCAAGAATATATCCTTGTTTTCTCTAGGAGTTTATCCGTTGAACGAAGATATATAGAAACCTATAGATATAGTAAGACTAGGTACTTAACTCGGGGTCATTATTTTCAAATAGCTTGTTCAATAGTTAATATAACCATATATGGCAGACGACAACTTGACAACTAGAAACATATACGCATCTTTATCTTTAAAAAATGACCTAGTTTACAATAAGCTTCTTATATGCGTTTTGAGATACGAGTATACATATCAGTGATCCTCATCAAAAAGCAATATTTAACATTTAGGTTCAAACCAATAATAAGAACGATTTCGTATAATTGTTCCTTTTCGCAATTAACCATTTGATATATAATTTGATGTTGCTTCTACCGAGCAGCATGAGGTTAAACTTAACTGCCAATTTGTAACGGCCCAGCTTCCTGAACTGTAACAAACAAAATTACTCACGTATGGAATATCAATCAGTCGTAACATGCTAAATTAACAATAGAAACTTCATTTAAATTCATATTGTTACATTATTTTTTGAATAGTGACGTGTCTTATACCAAAACAAAATGTCGCAAGTCTGAATCGTCACGGTTTGGGTGTCCTTCCCAAACGCCTGGGTAAAAACTCTTTCGCAAATCGGTTAAGACACATTTTGTACCATGAAGTTTATTACATAAAGTACAAGTTTGTTTGGAGTCTTAAGGAGAAGTGGTCACACCCATTAACACGATTAACTACGCTTGGTGTTTAGAACAATAGAGTTATAAGTATATGGATAATATGTTAAATAGTGACGTGTAATTTATACATACCTAACTACACTTTGGCTGCTTGGTGCCATCGTAGAGGTGGATCCTGTATTCTAGTCCATAACAGTCACAAACTCAGAGAGTTAATTGAAGTTAAAAATTTAAGTATTATAAATAGCATAGAAAGTTGTGCGGTGGAGTTATGTAAACATAGCACTATAGTAGCTTGTATTTACAGACCACCTAGTAAATCAAATGTTGCGAAAGAAATCTTTTACGACAATTTAGATGACATACTACATAGACTATGTTTTAGGAAAAAGAAGATTATCGTATGTGGCGATTTTAATATAAATTTATTAGAGGGTCATAAAACTACAAAGATCTTCCAAAATATAATCAATAGTCATAAACTAAAACTATAACTAAAGGAGCCAACTAGACCTAAATCTGCAACGTGTCTGGACAATTTTATACACAATCTCCGTGGGTCTACATATATTATAATTCAGTTAGCTTTATCAGACCACACTGCACAATATTTCACATACCCAGTAGCACAATATTATCCGAAGAAGTTTTGGTATTCATCTAGTCTAGATGTAACAATGCGTTGCATACGTGGGCTAAGTTAGTCTCTCTATTTTATGCTAGATACCTATATATATATATATACATACATCTACAGCGCCATCTATCCTTGGTTATCTTGGCGTTAAATGTATATATAACACAAAAAAGGTTAAAGATACCAGTCTATTTCCTAGTATATATTTTGGTCTATGGAGCGGACTGAAGAGGCGGGTGTCATTGTCTTGAAGTATGGAGATACTTTTTAATATACCCGTAACAGTCGTTATAAAAAGTCATTGGGGTTGGCTTTAGTATCGTGACCCCTGAATTTGGTGAAACAAAAACTGTGGGTGGGTTGAAGGGGTTTGTATAAAGCGTATTTACAACATTTTAGCTGCCGGAGACACGCCAAAATAGTCTAAATAGTTTTTTAAAGTTTCAATAAAACACCGTAATTTTGATAGTGACAGGTGACATAAATGACATTAATGCGTAAAACGAAACGTTTCTAGGTAACTTTTAGCCTTTTTTGACATGTACGTTGTATGTAAGTTCTTGAAACGGAACGCAAACATCGAAGATAGCGTAATGTCACTGTCGGAATACTCGCGTCATTCCGTTACTTCCGAGTCGTTTCCGAGTGTAAATGTTTTCTCTATAAAATATAAGTTCTAAAAATAACAAATTGTTTTTCAATTTTAATTATCAGACCCATACTAGTAGGAATGTGTGCACAATAGTATATTAGTACCTAATGAATTGGCAATGTCACTTGTCTGTGACAAACCTATAGGTTAGGTTAGGTTTGAACTGTGACCACCAGCTTCATCAAACTACTCACTACCCGAACCCCCCCTCCCCCCCGAATTCAGGCGCCACGATTCTAAATGTTTACCAGTCATTGTCCCGACACACAACACTAACGATATCGACAGATTTTTCTGAGGATAAATCGCGACGGGAACACTTTTTAATCACTGGATTCCATGTTGCCGCCAGTTTGACATAATGAGTAATAAATCGAAGTATTAAGCATTCGAGCGTACATGAGGCAGTGAGAATGTTTTTCGAAACAGCGTCGTTCGCGACATCATCATTCGAGTCCATAAGCTTTCGAAACTATGAGATAGTGAAAAAATAATTCGCAATAGCGTGTGTTGATACAGAGGAATTCGAAACTACGTACGTATCCCGGTTGTTTGTTATTGTTCATCTCCGGTCCGATTGATCAACACGCTTACAGTGCCAGGAGCTGTCAAAATACCGATATTTGTCTTGGACTGGCTGCATCGGTATGTAAGGCAACACTATGAGCCACTGTGCGCAAAGATATCGCGATTCGGGGGTATTTTCCGAGTGGCGTCAAAATCATTTTTAGCGCTGTGTTCGCCATTCCTAATCAACGAAAGCACGACAACGTAGACCGCGTAACGTCATGGATTACGTCGCGAAGGACACCATTTTGCGATTTCAACGACCACCACCACGCTACGAATTGAAATCACCGTGAACAGTCCGTCAAAAATGACAATTCTTTGATGTGTGCATAATCTGATAGCTAGCATATGTCTGCGTGTGCGTGATTTCAACCCATTCCGAATGGCTGACAGATCCTACCTCAAAAGCGCGATATTTAAGTGGAATGGAAAATAGAGCGGATTTCACTATTTATTGTTTTACTGTCACTGTCAATTGACAGCTGCTTGACACTGGCAGCTAACCTCAACAAAGTACAAACGTCTAATTGGAACAACTTCGAAGAAGAAGACTTCGGCCGGTTAGTTTAGTCGTGTTGTGCGTTTTTTATTTAGAATTTTGTTTATTTAACTTCTTGATACTATTGTAATTCATTTGTCAGGTCGGCCTAAGTTAACACTTCAGACTTTTCCAATCAAAGGTAAATTAGCTGTACGTTATCACGTGTTTCACACTTTTGTTTTTTGTTATCACCTTCATTATTCTCATTTTTTATGCCGTGAAATCGTTTACTGAATACTTAGATTGTGTATCATATCCTTAGCTAACTTACGTAATCTTGGTAGGTTATTTATATACGTGTTGCAGTATGAATTCAAAAATTGATTTACCTACCCACCCACTTTTATAGCATGCGAATATCTCGCAAGCCCAAATTCGGCCACATTTTTACTTTGAAATTGTCAGCTTTGTCCTAGGACTCAGCTGATGAGGAAGTGACTAAGGATAATAGGACTATAGGATATAATAACAACTATAGGATAATAAGAGTTACCATAATCATTGTATTTAGTATTGTAGTACCTATACAAAATTTTACTCAAACCCCTAAGTAAAAAAGGTACTTTAAAGTTAAACAAAGATAAGAAACTAGTCTGGCATAGGTACGAGCTGCTCTGCACTGCAGCTCCAATATGCTAAAATACTTTTCTGGAACAATGTATCAAACTAAAATACAAATAGACAAATAATTAATATAAATGTAGGTTCAGTTGGAAATTACAATGAGATGATTGTTACAATTCAAAATTGAATACAGTAATAATACTTGACCCCCAAATTATATAATATGTGAGAAAATATAGATGGTTAAATTTTTAGTTCATTAATTTAAACCATTTAATTTTTTAAACATATGTCCAAAAAATTCTTTGTCAAGTTTTTTATTCTAAGTAATTTATTTTTGGAGACTTTGAGTCACACATTGACTATGTCAGTTGATTCTCAAGTTGATACATACATAGGTTTATAGGAATATGCGTGTTGCATGTACGAGTACCTCGTAGAGTGGAGTTGTGAATTAATTTAATGCACAACTATCTAATTGTTATCACTGTAATTCCTCAATAATTATAAATATGTACAGCATAGTACTTCAACTTGTAAGAAGACAAACCAAATATGAGAGACATGTATGCCACAATGAGAGATTGAACCAGAAGAGAGTTCTCTATTGGCAGTGTTGCCAGGCTACAAGTAAAGGCATGTACATATGCCTGTTGCCATACTTATGATCTAATGATGTGCACAGACGCCATAGGTCATACTTTTTAATGATAATAATGAATTAGTTAGTCGGATGATTGTGCGTAATCTTATCACCCACATTTTAATATATATATTAAATATATTTCATGTTGAGTTGACTATTCATCTCGACATTAAATATAGTTCGTCCATTTATATTTCATCACCATTCAACACCAATAAACAGATTTTATGTAAGTATGTGTGTATGCTATTTCAGAAGAAAAAATGTTTGCCCACAAGTTTTTGTGATATATTATAGTTTCAAGGGTAGATACTCATAGGTGGCTAATAGTCATTGCTGTAAATTATTTCATCTATTAAAAAATAGTAAAACTTTATGGCATGCAGGTCTTGTGTTGCATTTTTATTATGTAGTTTCAGCTTTATTTGTTATTGGTCTCGCCAGTCAGAAGGAAAATTACAATAGTTTGCAGGTTTATTGTTGAGAGAAACCTATGTTTCCTAGTTGTTTTCCTACAATGAAATATCTCTAGATCTCTATTATTGTAGAACTAGATTTATGTGTAAAAGTTGGCTAGTGGTATTTAGTGTCCTTACTGCCTAATGGAATATGGGTGTAATAAGGGAATTTCAGATATGAGATTAGCTATAACCAAGGTTTAAACTTGGGATTACCTTTAACTCCTCATTTTATATTAAGGCTAGTATCTAAACATTACAATTATTTTAAATAATAGTTACAAAATGACACCTACACATATAAATTGTTGACTATGTCTAGAATCACACATATTGAAATAGTATTGCACCTACCCCCATATTGTTAAAAACGAATTATAAACTCCAAAGCGTGTTTATATTGGCATAATTTATAAAACCAATACCAAAATTTAAAATGAAATCATACATCATCATTTAATTGTTTTGGTCTAACAAAATAATGATAAAAACGTGTTTTTTTAACAACAATACAAGACAAATCCTAGAGATTTCATCATTAGTTTTTCTGATGGAAAACATGCGCGGGTGCGCCATTTTTATAGTAGGTATTATAAAATTATTTGGATTATAAATTAATTTAAACTTATCTGTGGCATCGCATGCGCGGTGACGGGCTCAGTGTTGCTGCCATTTACGTTTACGTTTTGTTGTACTTACTGAAATAAGTGAGTTTTTAATTCATGCTTGAAAATAAATGAAATTAGATAATGTAGTGTAGGAAACTGCAAACAACCAGGTATTGAAACACGAGAGTTTTAAATATTAATATTTTACTTAATGTTTAATAAGGTTAATTTTGATAGTACCTATTACTTTTTTAAAGCACTGACGCCTGCTTAGCGATACCAAACATTGCAATTTTAGAGAGAAGAACTACTATCAAAATTCTTATGCTGTCAAAGCTGTTCAATAGATATCGCTCTGTCCCCATACAACAGTTGAAATCGGATGGAGAGTTGGAGTTCGATGCTCGGACCTCGAGCCCCAGTGGCCTAGTTGGTCGTGTCGTCTGACACGGATTGTCGGGGGGCGTGGGTTCCAGTCCCATCCAACGTTGTGAATTTTTCTCTCTAAAATTGCAAGGTTAATTTTGTACCTTACGGTTTCTGCGACAAATAAATAAAATTCTATTCTATCCTAAAACATAGTAAGCATCCAAGAAATGCAACACAGTGAGTTAATAGGTACTCCACATTATGCAACAGTTTCATGTGAAAAAAAATAAACCACTATTGTATGATTTACTTATCTAAATAGGTATAACATAACCCTCCATCTTGCTTCGTTAAAACAATGGATCCCTGTTTCCCTTGGTTACGCTATAACTTAAGAAAGACTACCGATGTTGATAGCTTATATCCCAGAAAGGACTTAATATATTTTTCATCATCATCATCCATCACCACGTGGGTGAAACCACAGGGTGCAGCTAGTTTATTATAATATTATTGACTGTTGATCTCATGTGCGTCGCATTGTCAGGTTTTCATTGTCTATTTATTGTTATATACACGTTGACACACGTTACGTTACACTTACGCAGTTATTCGTGCTAGGCACACAGATGTCGTACTTGTCGTATGTTCCTCACATGACTGGTCGCACTGCGCGTTGAAACGGTCGCGATTAATAGGTATTTATTTAGCGATCCAGTCAGTTCAAGCGCATGCATTAACATACCACTGTTGACAATCTTCAGTCCCAAACACCGCTAGGTTAATCGAAACACTTTCATTCATAACTGTACAGAGGCTATTCAAACTGGTTCCGTCCTCAGCTTACCTCCTGTCCCACGACCTATTGCTCACTGTGCTCAGTTGATTGCTGTCTAGCCTTCGCCTCGCACGCGTTGCTTGATATAAATCCGCTTTTTATTGCAACAATGGGTCGAATAATAAGATGTGTGATCGTTTTGTTAATAGCAGACAGCACTATGGTCAATTTTAGGGTGTTTGCGAGAGGCATGGCGACGGTGGCGGAGTCCTTCAAGACGCACGGGGTGGTGACGGATGTGGTGTCCAAGGCGCCTTCAGCTCTGGTCCAGGTGAGTGGTGATGTTCCTTATTTCTCAGATTAACTTTAGCTAGGCGTATATTATGTCGTTATAGTGCGAAGTCAAAGTCAAAATCATTTATTAAATTTAGACATCACGCACTTATGAACGTCAACTTTTCATTACAATGTACTTTAAAGACTCTACCGCGGCGTTCCAAAATATATAGAGCCTACCGAGTAGAAGCGGCAAGAAACTCGGGGCCATTCTTTTCATATAGATTTTTGCAATGTGTCTACTTAGGTACTACTATTATTACATTTTATGGGTAGCAGATGATAACTTGCCAGAAGTGGATTATTCCAAGCATCTTTGTCTTCTATATAGTGTCGAACTTTATAATATGCTTTTTTATTAAAACAATTTTACATGCAACTTGAATTTTCCCTCTGTGAGCTCAGTTATGTATTTTGAGATTTTATTGTATAAACGCACACAATATCCTAGGAACGACTTATTAGTTTTCGCAAGTCTAAAACTTGAAAAGGGGAATCATATAATATATATGAATTATATATTCTCCTTTAACGATTAAAATATGCGGCTTCGGAGACACGGTATCATTTCGTGCCCATCGCCGTGAAGACCATGGGTTGTTGGGGCGCTGAGGCCAAAGGTTTAGTGAGTGAGATAGGGCGGAGATTAAGAGAGAAGACAGGTTACGCCCGCTACGGCTCGTACCTAAGGTACGTGCTAAGGTTGGCCATAGCCATCCAACGTGGCAATGCAGCCAGTGTGATGGGCACCTTTGCACTTGGTACGGTTAGGGGTGGCCTATTTGATTAGGTGTTAGTTTAACATCGAAATATTTTTAATTTTTATATGTTATATATATTAATTATATAATTTTTATTATTATATATATTATATAAATAAATATTTAAAACAATCTATATGAATTATATAAGTATTGTTTCTATTGTTCTTATATTGGTTAGTGCTTAGAGCATTCGAACTCTTTGTGAATGAAATGTAATCGTTTATTCTGTATAGGCCTACGGGGGGCACTTGCAAATTGTCATAATACATTTATTATTTCTTAAACCGACAACCGGATCGGAACGCGATCACGACTGCGAAGATCCGGCAAGAAACTCAGCGGGCTTGTCTTTTTAAATTTTTTATCGCCTATTTCTTGATGTTATAACGAATGTGTTTATTTTTAAATCCAGTGTGTTGCCTTACATAAGAGACCATAATAATGCTATTAGTAGGGCAATACACGCTACACTTTGACATGGTAATACATGAGTAGGTAGATCCTGGAGTGATCAGTCCCAAGCTGTTTTATCCTCCAAGTAATCCGAAATTTTGTAATAACCTTTTTGACAGAGTTTAGTTCTAATTAATAGGCAAATCTCGGATAACATTGGGAAGTTTATTATCGAATCGTATACATTGTCCCATAAAAGAATGACTTATTCTAAGGAGACGCGTTACATGTACGGATAGCTTGTGCTTATTCCGCGTGTTGATGGAATGAGCATCATTCCTATTTTCAAAACTGTTAATGTTTTTCTTTACATACATTAGATTTTTATAGATAAACTGAGAGACAACAGTTAGAGTGTTTATACTCGTATCTTCAAACTTCCGTCTAAGGGAAACTCTGGGAGCTAACTGTAGATAGCTCAGAGTGTGGGATTGGTAGCCAGATGGGTACTTTCCGATATCTTTCGTAGATATTTATTCACCTTATAATATTTCGTTACACTGGGTACGTCAAACATTTTACATGTTATATTCAGTTTATCTTGCATATCTTTCACCATGCTGTGAATGTCTTCATGGCGTTACTTCAACCAAACATCAATTCAATTTTGTAAGAGGCCATTCTATTGGTTCTCCGTTTCAATCAATTATAATTGCTTAGTATGCCAACATTGCCAATTTACAACGTTGTTTATATGGCGATAAAATTTCTGCCCGAAGTCAACCTTTGTATGTTTTTTAATTACGTAGTCTTATACCTTTAAACAAAGGTAAATAACAGACAAACGTGGAGTTAAATGGAGGAGGCATCCATCCGTCCTTATTGAAATATATAATTGAAATTGTAAATTATTACGAAACTTGAATTAATTTAATAATTAGAAATACATATAAAAGAAAATAATAAATAGATTAATTTAAAAACTATTTGGTATGCGATAATAACTTTATAATCATGATATGAACTTTATTAGTTTTGTTATTTTATGCATGCACATTTTTTGTACCTAATAGTAATCTTATGATATATCTGTTATTTTTATAAGTCATTAATTATGGAAATAAAGAGGCTATAATAATAATAATACCTTTAAACGAGTACGTAATTCTTGTATAATCTCGGAAACGGCTACAACGATTTTCATGAAATGTAGTATGCAGAGAGTTTCGGGGCGATACATTGATCTAGCTACGTTTCATTTTTAGAACACATCCTTAAATCCGTATTTTCAGGCAATGAAAAACTGCTACAATGAGGTTGCTAGGGCCATCTGCTTATCTGACACAGCAACACTAAAGCTACCTGTCAACAGATGGCGTTGTTCGGTCATTCAGATACCTACTAGTAATAACAGGTAGACGGGAAATTTAGATACCTAGCGACTGTGAAGCAGTTGTGCGCAAGCTCTGTTGTTATGTTTAGGTTTGTCGCGGTAAGATTCGTGTATATCTAGTATGAGTAGATCCCTTGTTACTCTTCATTTCACACCAGGCAAGAGTGACAAGAGCCAGTTGCGGGTTGATACTTGTTTTTTCTAATCTCCCCCACTGGTTTTATCCGTGAATTTATTGATATCCAGTGGGCCGAACACGAAAATCTGTTTAAACGCAACTTACTAGCATCGTTTACGTATTTAATACGAACTGTCATTTATCTAGTACAATAGCGGCACAGATAACTCATAGTTTGTACTGAATACGTAAACGATACGATAACGTTACACTTAAGCAGATTTTCGTGCTCGGCCCACATAACTCATAGTTTGAACTCAAGATATGAATACTTTTTAAATTATTTGTGCTACGGCCTCAGGTCGTCTCTGCATCCGACACTAAAACTTGTTTGGCAATTCGACGTCTTGTACGGAATATTATGCAACCAAAGGAAGGTTATGTATCAATCGTGCGGTGGCTCACTTCAAGCGTGAGATAAATAATGCTAAAGTATTGTCTTTATATTCCATTCCAACCCGCAGAGCAAACCTACTAAGAAATTATTACTATGAACTTGTGATAGATTTATTTCTACTAAGTATTGTACGTATTGTACATTCGTATTTATTTGATTTTGTCAGTACAATAGTCATTCGCAAAGCTTCCCCGATGCGCAGGTCTTTATATCAAATACTCTTTTGCATGATAAAATTGTGCGTATTTCTTTACTTTGCACGATACAATCGCTTCGGGTTTCAAGTCAAAATTATTGACACAATAGTAGCATCGGAATACTTACGAATTTCAAATCAAATCATTCAAACCAAAATGACATTGTTGCATTGTCACGGGTAACAGAGTTATAGCTCTCAAAATCAATATAACCGCTTAAGACATAACATAACCTGTGGGGCTATTATATATCTCAGTTGCTAACAAAAGTTGATTGAAATATTGACAAGTGCAATTTGAAAAATTTAATACCGACTTCCATTCTAATACTTTGGTAAAAATCAGTTATTGGATTGTAACTCAAAAACGACAGGACCGAATTCAATGAAATTTAAATGGGAACACACGGGAAGCACCAGCTTTCAAACAAAAAATAATTTTGAGAATCGGTCCATCCAATCGAAAGTTATGAGGTAACAAACATAAAAAAAATACAGTCGAATTGAGTACCTCCTCCTTTTTGGAAGTCGGTAGAAAAATGGCGGCTCTATGTCACTTTTAAAACTAAAAAAAACTCTATAATGTTAGTACCTAAGTTGATGACTGGGGAGCTGACAAGTGACAGCCGCCATTTTTTTTTATTACATTCAACATTTTGTTAGCAACTGAGATACATAATAGGTGTGCAAAATATACAATTGTCATTAATATTATCAAACAGCAATTAACGAACGTCAATCAATAATTTAAAGCATTTATTAGCCGTTACTATTATAAATATTACATAAAATGTAACAATGTCCGAAAATGTCAGAATGAAATATCTAATAACTTGTAAATTATTAGTCTAAGCTGATTAGTTCTCTTAAATAGTCGTCTACCTTATAATAGCTTATAGCACTTAGCAACGAGAAACTTTTTCAGTTTAAATTTTTAAATGCTATGATATGATGCATGATACAATTGTGCGTATAATGCTTGCAACTTTTGATACTTTACATCATCCGGTAGTTTGTTGAACAATTTTTTTGCCATGGCATAATACGAGTACGCTTTTTCCAAAATATGCTGTTACAGAATGACAGTGACAGATCAATTGGACTTTATTGCGAGTTCAATCGTTGTTTAACGTACTATATAGTGTTTATAGGATTCTACTGCCACGTTCCAAAATCCATAAACAGATAGCTTATCCAGAACGCACTGGATAAGTATGTACTACTTTATATCCCGACAAGAATAATCCTCCGGTGGCTAGCTATTTGTCATGTGGCTGGAGCCGCCGGCAGGATGAAGCTTGTTTTGTTATCTAAAGACCTGAATCTCTATGAATTAGGAAGGTGGCTATGTGTCTGTTCATTAGTCATTGAAAACCTCGAAATGACAAACAAGCACTAGAAGCCGAATTACGAGCATATTAGTAGTTCTGCGAACAGTACACCTCGCGAGCACATTTTCATATTAGCGGCAATTTTCCGAAGTACTTCACAACCTACTCGTATTGTCTCAGAAACAACTTGACCAATTATGCTTCATACTATGCATTATCATATTCGAAATTCCTCTTAAGTCAGGTACCTACCTAATGTGTGTACTAAATTTAATAAAATCGGTCGGTAAATAGCGCCGCAGTAATTTCCCCCCTTTTAAGGAAAACGATCCACCCATTCAAAAATCACTGACGACAAAAAATATGTGAAATAGTAGAACATGCATACCAAGTTCTGTCAAGATTGGTTGAAAAATGCGACCTGTACAGGAAGACAAACGAACTACCAAACAATCCTAAGTCTAAGTCCTAAGCAGACTCTTCGCTCGCTCGGTCAACAAATTCTGTACAAATTCTTGCGCACGTGTCGCAAGCACGTTGGTCAACGGATTCTTCATTTCTAACTGGTTTAGGCCCTCGCCAAAGCTCGTGCGACATTGAGCTTAATGAGGCTCATAGCTAAAAACCACAGTGCCATGCTCACTACAATTGTCGTGTCACAACATGGTACTCACTGGTGACACACATTGATCAAAGTCTTGTCTAAAGGCACTGAGGTATTTTGGACGAGAAAGACTTCCCATAGTTTCCAGAACGCTACCCTGCCGAGTTCGATGCGATGATTGACTTCAGTGTCTCGAAGTTGAACCTGCCTATAGGTTTACAGTTGGACTGTTCATCCTTGGTAGACGTCAACAACATTGAGAACTGAGTTTCAACTAACAGTCAAGTGGAGTAGAATATTCAGCATAATCTTGTCCATGCTGTTCATATTAAGGCCCAGTGCCTCTGCTATGATCACGATACGTCGGCAAGTCGAAACATTGAAGTGATTATTGAACCCGACGGTAATGATTGGTGGATCAATTAACTACTTACGTCACAAATCCGACACCAAAAATGCTATCACACCAATCACATCAAATTCAAGAGGAAACTCATAAACATGATACGAGTGTTATATAGATTAGCGTTAGATATAGATATATATAGATATATTATGGAAGCTTAAAATAAGTACTAAATAATATAATAACTACTTAGCATAGAAATACCAGTGTCGTCAATTATAGATTATAGTAATAGTAATAGTAGATAGCATTAAGTTAACTTTGTTCTGTAGTGTTGTGCTGTGTATGTGCCGGTATCGTGACAATACCAAACGGATCCAACGGAAGACCAGCGCTGGTTAGCCGCCGGCATCATGCTGAGTTGAGGCCCATTTGTGGCTATATTCTTGTTTCTTGTTATATATATATATTTTTTGTGTTAATTTTGTAGTCACAAATAAACTTTATTTTCTTCTTTCTTCTTCTTTCTAAAATACTACTCAAAAGTCTTTTTGGTGTCGGCGAAGCTATGCTTACCAGGCCAATGCTGGAATTTATTATGTTCTTAGAATTTTGCCGCTGTTGTGTTAGATTTTTTTCCCTTCCTGCATTTGAAGACGTTTTGCGGTGGTACCCAGTATTGTGGAGATCATGTCTTCCTGCCTGACACCTGTTTGTAATGGAATATTCTTCGACCCTTGCTCTTGTAGAGTAGTACAAGTACCAATATGTTCTAGTTATTGTTCTTCAACACTTCGGTATATATATATTCGGTATATACGAGGAGGCACCGCTGGAGAGACTAAAACATCGCTAGGTCTCGATCGAATCGAAGGTCTTTCCACAGTACACAATCGCTATTAAACATAGAGGTAAGTTATACTCTTCGGTCTTCTGTATAACTTGCCGTAGCGTGTGGATGTGGTCTATGGTACTATAGCCTTTTCGGAAACCGGCTTGTTTGGAAGGCTCGAAATTAATCTGTAAATGGACAGATTTACTTTAATATAATATTTTAAATGTTTGTGGTCAATTTTACAGAAGGATAATTAATGTTTGATATTTTTACGAGATGATCTAAAGATTCCTTAGTCAGTCATGTGTTTTAACCCCTCGGGGTTGGTGAGGATGTCGAGCATCAGCCACTCACCCCGGCTGAACATCGGGGAGCCTCTACTCCCCGGTATGTCTTTAAACTATTCGGCCTTTATTAATAAACGTTGCGAAAACCTATATTAGACGTAACATGCTTTGTCTTGCTTTCACGCGTGACATGTACTGCAAGCGAATAATTGACAGATATATGTTTTAACTACTCCGAGTGTAAGCCAAGTTTATTAATAAGGCCGTTCTTGTTTAACGTCAATTTGATAAACTTATACTATAGTCACCCTAGCTAGACTATATCTACCCTCAAATTAAATTAAAGAACTGCCAAGATGTTAATTTGCCGCTCTGAGTGAAACCAACCATCTTAAAATAAGAATTGGTTCTCTCTTACTTTATTGCTGTACGTATCCTGAGATTGCGACTAATAAATTATTTTGTTGACAGTACTTATGCCAGGTATTTTATCAGATAACGAATGGAAAACTGTCCCGATAAAATTAATACTTTTCATAACTATTAAAGCGACATCTCTGATATTAAACAGACGTAATGTTGTTTGATTAGCCAAGGTTGTTAGTGTCACAACACAACACAAACTTGATTCGTTTGCAGTTTTCTCAGTGACATTATGCAGCCCATTATTCCATATCTGTATAAAATGTCTAAATAATCTATGTATATAGATATACAATGAACCCCTATTTTTCCTGGTCACGTTATAACTTGATTACTTGCAGATTCATCTTTTTTTTAAATGTGTTTATAATACTTCGTAGTAGGTTCATACATTAAAAAAGACAAGAGAAGATGGGAGGTTATGGCGAGGCTGAAGGCCGAGCCTAAATAACGTGGTTTGAAAAACAAATTAATATAGATGTTTGTTCAGGCCGCTTAATTGATTTCAAATCAAGACTTCGGCAAATTATTCAATAGGTCTAAAATCTCTTCAAAATATTATTATTATACAT
This sequence comes from Selenia dentaria, assembly GCA_917880725.1. Lineage (NCBI taxonomy): Eukaryota > Metazoa > Arthropoda > Insecta > Lepidoptera > Geometridae > Selenia > Selenia dentaria. The sequence continues at coordinate 717,349 of OU862896.1, read as the reverse complement.
TTATCTCTACAGTAAAATTATTATTATGTTCAATTACAATGATTAAATAATTCAAATTTCACAACACATTTTCATGATTGTATAAATTCTCGAAACTGTTGTCTAAGTGTATATATACACTTAGACAACAGCACTAAACAACAAGCCAGGTATACCTGGCTTGTTGTTTCATACCTATAATTGAAGTGCCACTTTACATGTGTAAACTTTTTAAATTGTTTTTGTTATTTATTGTCTTAGTGGTTGCTTTGTTGGCGTATCAATAAATATAGTCTAATAATAAATAAAAATATATTCAATAAATAAATAAAAAATAAATAAATAACCGAATAGAATGGAAGTCTGTTTCAAATTGTACTTGTTATATATAAAGACTAGCGACTGCCCGTGACTTCGTTCGCGTGCAGTCTTTACTTAATTTTTTTAATGTAAGAACCTTCTACGAAGTAGAAAACATTTTAAAAAGATGAATGAAATCGGTAAGGCCGTTCTCAAGTAATAGCGTGATCAGAAGAAATAGGGGTTCAGTTATATATATATATATATAAATCTGCGTATTATATATATATATATATATATATATATATATATATATAATACGCAGATTACTTACGCTTTGATTATTTACTTGTCATAATCAAATTCAAAATTCAAATTCATCATTCAATCAAAGAGGTTACGTAACATTTCAAATTAGTTACACCCTAAATGTATTCAAAACAAAGTAATAATGGATTTACACGCGTCTAGAATAGAATAATATTATTGAATTCCCATAATATACCGCGAACAATCATTACAAATGTTTATAATTATCACAATGCTTGCATAATACGGCCTCTGCAGTGCGAACACGGATCTCACGATGAATTTGTCACGTCGATAAACAATTTGTATCACCTATCGTAGGTACATTACCCGTTGACTCGCGATTCATCATATTTGGCCAATAATACAATAGATTTCGCAGAAATCAACCTACTTTATTTCTTTGAATTTCGCAGTAAACTCAAGTGGCTTCCCATACGCTATCGCCGGAATGCTCATATATTGTCCCTACTTTATAGTACATTGTTCAATCCTTCATTCCCGCGCTATCTTCAGGAAAAAATCGAATTTCTTCATGTCGGAAGTTATTTTTTTCCCTACGGTCATCAGCGAACTTATTGTTAGGAATCCCGGTACATCGCACCACTATTTTTGGCTCCTCCTTTAGCGTTGAAGCTGTTCGCCTGTGGAACGCTTTACCAGTAGAAATTAGATGTGCACCTTCCTTGGACACGTGCAAACAACGTGTCAAAGCGTTGTACCTCTCGCATTAGCTACGTACTGCATTGCTACAACTTGTTTTCATTCTTTTATTTATTAATTAGTATATGTAATGTTTTAGTGTATGTATATGTATTATTATATATGTAATATTTACGTGTATTTATTCGTATAATATTATTTATATATGTTTAATATATACAGGGTGTTTGGTAGAGGGACCGACATACCAAATGAGCGTGTTCGGGGGCCCACTTGGAGAATACAAGTTGGCCAAAAAAATCCCAGACCCCCCAATTTTTTTTACCTCTACCAAACACCCTATATAATACATGTTGTAACTTAATTTTAAAAGTCTTCTATATTGTACTTGTTTTATGCACCACCGTTACTTGTGTACTATAATATATATAATATATATTTCTTTCCGTGCATGGTTGTCTGGAACAGATCGCTCTGAGCGATAAGACCGCCCATTGTGACAATTAATTTTAAGTTTTTTTATTTGTTTGTTGTATTTTGTAATGTGGTGTGGCAATAAAGCGTTTATCTATCTATCTGTCTATCTATCTTTTCCAGGAACTGCAACGTATGAAGCTGATGCGTGATAAACTGATTTGGAAAAGGTTTTATAAAAGTTGACCTACATTTAATAAAACTTCTTACCTACGTAAGTTCAGGTCTAAGGAGTCGCTTTGAGTTACCAGGGGTTAATTGTCACTCGCATGGATCTAGCCGCGATAGATATATCGCGGGCTGTCTTTTTCCGATAATTAGTGTCAAATTTATTCTATCGACAACCCACGCTCGCAAACCTCGCAGATATACGAGCACCAATAAACAAAAACCAAAAGCAAACCCATGTAATTATTTGCGATTGTAATAAAATGCATTGTAAAAAATTATACTTGTTTAAACAATGGCCTCGGGTTTTTCGGCAGTTCATCTGTTTCTCACATAAAGAACCGTCTTTATTCACTTTGAAGGCTCTAATTAATTAATAATGGATGTTCGTAGACCGCCTTCGATGCCGATGTTAGAGTAATTGACTTATTTTAAACAGACTTCAAAAAAGTAAGTCATCAAAAAAGTAAAAGTAGGAGGTTATAATGTTCGTCTGTATGTATTTTTATGTGTATGTTAGCCGATTTCTCCACCATTTGAGGACCGATTCTCAACATTATTATTTTGTTTGGCAGTGTATAAAAATATATAATTATTATATATATACTTCCGAGGTGGCCTCTTTTAAATTTCATCAAATTCGGTCAAGCAGTTTTTGAGTTACACTTTACACCCAAAAAACTGAAAAGTGTTGCTTTTTCTTGATGATATCATCATTGAGAATCGATCCCGTAAGTAACAAGGGTGCCTAAAAATAAAAATATTTTTTTTTACTAAAATTGAACCGACTTTAATACCTAAAAGTGTGAAATAACTTGTCGGAGTCGGTACCATGCGCACAATATTGTGATAATAGGTACCTACTTTTGAACTATCATGGTACTGATTTCAGCAAGTTATTTCACACTTGTTGGTGTTGAAGTCGGTTCCATTTTTTGGGTAAAAATTTTTTTTGATTGGTTTGACACATTGAGGAAACCTTGATACGACATGATTTTCATTTCGAGCCACTGCTATGATATGTACTACTACTATTGTTGCACATTGTTTCCGTGAGGTTTGTGATACAAAAGCGCTTACTCGTGTTTCTAACTTTCATCATCTACACTAGAGTATAACGAGCATCCTTGATATAAGCACAGCTTAAGTATGTTGTAATACACGCCAGATAATGGTATATCATTTCGAAGCTATAATAAGGTGTCACGGTGTTTCTCACACGGGACCTAATTAGCTTTGTTCGACGCTCGTTGCTTCTGTCAACTATGGAAACATAATAGTGCCTACATGTCTATTTAAAATTGCCATCCAATTTACTGAGGTGTTACCGTGTCTAATAATATACAGACAACCTACAGTACAATGATGCCAGTTAATCAACTTTGCACAAAAGAGGTGGTTCTGAATTCGTCAATTTGACGCAATCTGTTATATCTTCCGCTAGGCAAGGTAGGCTGGCATTGACATAAGGCAATAAGATGGAAACGTTATAGGTACATACATATATATATGTAGCTGGCAAGCTTTGCTGGTAAGTACTCGTAAACAATTGATTTTCTTGGCCTAACCTCAAACCCAACACTAATTGGCTTAGTGTTGCTTAACAACGCCATCTATTGTCAATTAGCTTTAGTGTTATGTGGGTTTTTATTGCCTGAAAACTCGAAAAAACGACGTTTTCTAAAAATGAATCCTCGCTAGATTGATTAGCGCCCTTGAAACCCCCTGCGTACTAAATTTTATAAAAATCGTTGGAACCGTTTCCCATATTCAGATTATATGATATACACATATATACAAGAATTGCCATATAGGTATGCATTAGATGCAAGGCGTATTTCATCACTGAAGGGTGTGAGAACTTGGTTTTAATTGTAATATCTATATGCATTACGCACCGGCACGTTCCTGTATTATTGGTTTCGCTTTCGGATTGTAAAAAAATAAAATATTTGCGTACCAAACAATAAAATGGAACTGAACGTTGTTATAGTATTATTCGTGTAATATTATATTACTTACATTTGCCATTTCTATCTGACTTCCGGTAGTTAATCCCTTACTCCTTTATTCCCTCATGGAAACTAGATAATTATAAAATCAAGTTAAGTATAACCAACACCTGTCATTTAAATATAAATAACAATACATTAAAACAGTTTTATTTTATTTTATTTTATTTATTTATAGATATACGCCAACAGTGAACATATTACACATTCTTAAAAAATACAAAAAATTTATACATACATAGATCTGATATGAACACCTTTTACAGGCGTATACAACATTCGCCAAAAAAGTGGTTAGACACTAAAACTATATAATCAAATAACATAATTATATGAAATTCTTAGTATTATTTGTCTCTAGTTAGAGACTTTACTATTTTGTTTTTAAAAACATATAAAGAATCATTAAATACATCCAGATCACTCAAGGAACCGTTAAATTCATTATAGGTGCGACATAATCTTTGTGTAGGGGAGTTAAGTGCTTTATTTAGTTTTATTACTAAGACTTGTCTAATGCGTCATTTGCGAATAATTAAATCTTAACAAAAGATAACTATTGACTTAAATTTAAAACCTTTTTAGTTGAGAGATTTGAAAACGGTTATACCAACTGTTTTATTTTTTTACCGACATCAAAAAAGAAGTTTTTGAGTTACACTCCAACAACTGAAAAGTATCTCGCCTATCATGATGATATCATAATTGACGGTGTATACGTATATTATACAGTGTGAACTTCAACAAGTTATTTCACACTTTTTAGCGTTGATGAAAGAGACAAGCGTGATATTTCAAAAAGTCATTAAAAGTTCTGCTATTCATCGATAGATGGAGTCGGAGTGGGGGGTGTTAGGTTATTTTCGTTACGGAATTTCTGGATTCGGTCTCCACGCTCAAGGCCCGCGATAGAAGCTATGCAATAGCTTAAAATTACGATTTGTCGATTGATCGAATTCTCCGTTCCAGAAACCATGCATTTCAAATGCAAATTGTTGCATTTATTGTTCCACGAAACTAAAAACTCCTCCAGCTGTAGCGAATTTATTTACTGCATCTTTTATATATGATTCGTTCATCTCACCAATGATAATGATATCCATTACGTACTCGTCTCGTAATGACGATGAATAAATCCACCAAATTGTTACGAATTGTGATATCTATGCTGTTATCTTGCCACAATAGTTGGTATCTCGCGCAATCATCTATAGTTGACAGTTTGGTTATTAACAGCTTTTGCTGGTCATTTTATTTGCATTATTAAGTGACCGGATGTTGTTATACCGACTTATCGGGAAAAAACATTGTGTTTTATTTATTTTACTTTAGCCTATATTATGCAGTTTTGTTTGAAACTAAAATGTTACACTTTCCATAACTATATTTGTTACTGTTTTTCAGTTTTCAGTTTCTAGAATTGAAAGAATTTCTTTTAACATACCATCACTTAGGGTGCGTTCCGGTGAGCGCCGTCAACGCTCACAACTGTCGCGCTGGTTTGCCTTTCCCCTTGGTTAAATGTTTTGCCCAACCCGAATAAAATACTCACGCGGTTGCGAAATGTGCGCCAAATCTTCTGAATGAAAAATTAAAAGAAATCCTATACATTTTTGACATTTAGACAGTGAGAGCTCGCAACGACCGCAAAACCCGACCATCCATCCGCGAGCGTTGTCACGACGTGATCGGTTTATTTGCCTAGGATACATATAAATATTATGCTTCCTATTGTGTTACAATCTAGTCTAAAAAGGCTAATAAGTAATTGTATTCTATCCTAAACTGCTATATTCACTATACGTAAGAATGTGTCCAGTAACACTTTTCTTATTGTCTCTAAGGTGAAGACACTAAGTTCATGTGTTCTTTGAAGCAGTACTTAGAGGTGATCGGTGACTTCATGGATGATGTATCGAGCTCGCTCACGATGATCGTGGGCTTCTAAGGGAATGGGTGTGCGAACGGCGCGATTCTTTTCGGCTCATAAAGGAATGCGACCCGAGTCACAAAGTTTTCGTCCTAAGGCCTGTGTACTATTTCCACTTGTGTATTCTCTTCACGATGTAACATGGGTGGCATGTGGTCCGCAGGTGACGTACCCGAGCGGCGTGACCGTGAGCGAAGGCAACGAGCTGACCCCCACGCTAGTGAAGGATGTCCCGCAGGTAGCCTACGACGCGGAGCCGAACGCCTTCTACACCCTGGCTATGACCGGTAAGCTATGTTATGTTTGACGCTTCTACATCAGAATGATTCATTTGAAGGAAGAATTTTAAGGGTCTGCTGATAATCAGAAAAAAAACAACGAGTTCTCAGTGATGGACACCATCTTGGTGTCGTGAATGGATTGAGTACCATTGACGTACATTTACGTTCGTTTCATTCATAAATCTTTTGTTTTAATTATCACGGTATAAGAAGCGTTAATGCCGATGGCCGCACCCGTATTCGAATGTGATCTCTTAAATATCTGTATACGATCATTTCTGTGTATATATAGGTATATTGGTCCATAAATATTGAAAAGTAATTTGTCTCTTACGAAAAAAAAATACTTTTTTTCTTGCAGTTTAATGTAATTAAATGTCTGTATAGATATAATTATTACGAGTATATCCAATTCGTTTATGTGGCTTTATCTTCCGTAGACGAAGCGAGCGAAGCCGCGCGCGGGTGTCAGCTATTTCAATAATATGAGACAACATTCAGTAGCGGTGTTCAGGTCCCAAACTAGTAAGAGCCTGTACTATAGTAACCTGTAGAGCTAGTTGCTAACAAATGTTGATTGAAATCTTGAAAAATGGCGGCTCTATGTGAATTTTGTCAGCTCCAGTCGTCAACTTACTAACATTTTTGCTTACTGGAGTTGTAAAACTGACATAGAGCCGCCATTTTTCAAGATTTTAATGATCGTTCGTTAGCAACTGAGATACATAATAACCCTGCTGCCGATGACTGATTTACATACTTAATATACATAAACACACATCGAGACACCAGTCAAGCAAACATGTTCGTGCACACAGATGTTTAACCCGAGAGCAGTGGCTCGGAAGGCAGGGTTGCTCCCAACTGCGCCAACCTGATGATTGTGGACCAAGTTTACTTTATACGTATTTGTATTACAAGTTAATGAATTGTAATATTTGTGTTCTGAAAGGCAAGTTGTGTGTTCCAGACCCGGACGCGCCGTCCCGCTCGGAGCCCAAGTTCCGGGAGTGGCACCACTGGCTGGTGGGCAACATCCCCGGCAGTGACGTCGCGTCTGGGGAGACCCTCTCCGCGTACGTGGGCTCAGGGCCCCCGCCCAAGACAGGCCTGCACAGATACGTGTTCCTGGTCTACAAACAACCCGCCAAGCTCAGCTTTGACGAGCCCAGGCTTACTAACACGTGAGTATTAACTACTATTATACTCGAAAGAGCTCGAAACAGCGTTTCCAAGCAGTCAAATAATGCGGAAAGTGGCACTTATCCACATTTATATATTTTACTCCATGGTTCAGCTCGAACTAAAGTATTTATTACCTAAGAAAATTTTATGGCAATTACAGATGACAATGATACAGAAAAATGGGTTTTGATTAAAAAAATAATAACATTTTAAATACGAGGGCGGGTCAATAAGTCCGTGACTTTTGGAATAAAACACAGATTTTTTGATAAATAAATCATTTTATTTTTCAACGTAGTCTCCCTTGAGCTCTATACACTTTGTCCAACGCTTCTCCAATTTTTTTATCCCTTCCAAAAAATATGATTTGTCGAGGTTCCCAAAATAGGCCTTTGTTTGCGAGATGACTTCATCATTGGAGTCAAATCTTTTTCCACAAAGCCATTTCTTCAGGTTTGGGAACAAGTAGTCACTCGGAGCCAAATCTGGAGAATAGGGCGGATGAGGGAGCAATTCATAGCCCAATTGATGGATTTTTGCCATGGCAACTGCACATGTGTGCACCCTTGCATTGTCTTGGTGGAAAAGAACTTTTTTCTTGGCCAAATGAGGTCGGTTTTTTTTCAAATCATCATTGAATCGGTCCAATAAGTTGGCATAATATTCCCCATTGATTGTTCTTCCCTTTTGAAGGTAGTCAATGTGGATTATCCCGCGTGCATCCCAAAAAACAGTCGCCATAACTTTATTGGCTGACAAACCCACCTTGGCCTTCTTTGGCGCCGATTCACCCTTAGAAACCCACTGTTTTGACTGTTGTTTGGTCTCTGGTGTGTTGTGATGGATCCATGTTTCGTCCACGGTTACAAAACGGCGCAAAAACTCCTCCATATTGCGATTAAACAACGCCAAACCTTCCTGTGAAGTTGTTACACGATTGCGTTTGTGGTCGACTGCGAGCAAACGCGGCACCCATCTTGCGGAAAGATTTCTCATGCCCAAGTGATCATTCAAAATTGAAACCACTGAGCCATGCGAGATCCCTACGGCTTCCACAATCTCTTGCACTTTCAATCTTCGGTCGGCCAACACCATATCGTGAATTTTTTCGATTGTTTCGGGTGAAGAGACCTCAACTGGGCGTCCAGGACGTTCGGCATCTTCAGTGCTTGTACGGCCACCACGAAATTCAGTAAACCACTTTTTTACCATTGAAATCGATGGTGCAGAGTCCCCATAGTATTTATCAAGCTTAGCCTTGGTCTCGGTAATGGTTTTTTTTTCGCAAAAAATAATGCTTAATAAGCACACGAAAACCACTTTTTTCCATTTCTTCCTCAAATTACTGGGTAGTCTGATAAAGATAGCTGTCAAACACAAACTAACTGACGCAGCAAGTTCAAATTTTGACAGGAGTCAACTGACAGATGCCTGTTGACAGGAATAGTGTTGCTTTTTCAGTAAAGAGGTCAGAAATTCAAAAAGTCACGGACTATTGACCCGCCCTCGTATGCAGTAAAAATTATATGATTATTAACGGGATATTTACCGTGGTAAGGTTGTGGAATGCACCATGTTCACGTGGAATGCACCGTGAACATGGTGCATATAACTGCGCCGAAATATCGGGAGCTCATTCCACAACCTTACCACGGTAAATATCCCGTTTATAATCATATAACTTTAGTGAACAACCGTGATAGTTTAAAACAGTGTTTTGCAGTAAAAATGTTTGGTTGAATACATATTTTGGTTATACCTTTTGCGATACGACATGGCGGCGTTTTGCTCACATATTATATTATAAATATGACACGGTATTTGCACATGCGTTGTAGCAGGAGCCCACGTCTCTTAGCTATTGACCCTTTTTTTTTTTTTTTTGTGGGGGGGAAATGCTGTCCACTTCCCTTCCGCTACGGGGGTAGACGGAAGGGGGTATGTGGGGCTCAGACCCACTAAAACCCCCCCGTGAGCAGTCCTCCGCCAGATGGTGCGAGATTGGGTTGCGCTGGCATTCACAATCTCGCCCCAGCGGTAGGCCCGGATTGATCTTAACCGGGCCTCAGCGCCTGTGAAGGGGTGCCCTTGCTCACCAAGGGCACTCCTCAGACCTGTGGGGTCGTGCAAGCCGACGAAGAGTCCCCCGACTCTTCACCAGTGACCCCACTACGGAGGAGGGAGGAGGCGAGCAAACTGCCTCCTCCGTACCCCCGTTCGTCTGCGCCGGAGTGGGTCAGCTCGAACGTCATTCTCCCTAACCCGCTCCGCGGCCTCCTTCTGCGCTATCACTGCTTCGCAGAAGGTGGCCACCGCCTGCCACGATCTCTCGCTGCCGAGCATCGAGTTAACCACGTTCGGCAGCGAGAGATCTCCGCCGATTATCGCTGAGAGTGTGTGCCGCTGCGGGCCCCATGCAGCACACACTTCCAGCGTATGGAGCGCCGTATCCTCCGGCGCCCCGCATTCGTGACAGGCTGGGGTCGCCTCCCGCCTTGCGATTTGGTGCACGTACTTTCCGAAACAACCATGCCCGGAAAGCACCTGCACCAATCGGAAAGTGAGCGACCCGAAACGTCGCTTCACCCACCCCCGAAGGACCGGGCGGATGGCCTCCACCGTCCACTGCCCAGGGACTGGTGGAGCCAGGTCTTCCGTCCACCGCTGCAACAGGGCGGCCCGCGCCTGCAACCGCATGCGTGTCACCTCTTCCCACGCTGGGGGGTCACCCCGCGATCTCCTCGCCGCAACAAAGTGGTATACTTCGGCGAGGATCTCTGCTTGAAGTTCCCAAGGAGGATCACCGGCCAACACGCACGCCGCCGTCCAGGACACCGTCCGGTATCCGCGTATCGCCCTCGTCGCGATAACCCGCTGCGGACGTCGCAGCAGGGCCTTGTTCTGGCGGCTGAGAGCGTCCACCCAAACTGGTGCTCCGTACAGGGCCATACTCCGGATCACTCCAGAGTATAGCCGACGGCAGTTGTCGTTCGGCCCACCCACGTTGGGCAGCAGCCTACCTAAGGCGGCTGCGGCTCCAACAACTCTTGGGGCCAGTCGGGAAAAGTGGCCTCCAAAAGCCCACCGTCCGTCCAGGTTGAGGCCCAGATATTTCATCTGGGTTCCAACCGGGACCGGGACCCCATCCAGGATGACTCGCGTTCCAGAAGGGGGACCCCCCCGAGGCCCGTGGAACAGTAGGGCTTCAGTTTTGGAGAGTTGAACCTCCAGTCCCAGAGCGCGTATGCGGTCAATCACGAGGGATGCACCCACCGTAACCAGCCGCACCACCTCCCTGAGGTCCCTCCCCCTGGCCACGACCAGAGTGTCATCCGCGTAGCACACGACCCGCATGGTTGCAGGAAGCGTACCACGAAGCACCCAGTCGTAGCCTACGTTCCACAGGAGCGGTCCCAGCACCGAGCCCTGCGGAACACCGCAGGAGACGCGATAGTGCCTCAAACCATCGCGTCCTTCCACCAGGACCGCGCGGTCCTGGAGGTAATCGGCCAGCAGCCTCCGCAGATACAAGGGCACTCCATGGTATTTGAGCGCCTCTTGTATGACTTCATGAGGGAGGCTGTTGAAGGCGTTAGCTATATCAAGCGAGACAGCCAACGCCTTTTCTCCCTCGTTGACAACATCCTGCGTCCACTGCTTGAGCCAGAGCAGGGCGTCAATGGTAGACCTTCCCGCTCTGAACCCGAACTGGGCCTCCGACAGCCCAGGCCCAGTACCCTCCAGGTGCCGGATGACACGAGAAGCTACCACTCGCTCAAGCAGCTTGCCCGTGTCATCCAGCAAGACAATGGGTCTATACCCAGACGGCGAGTCCACGGCTCGACCTTCCTTCCTCAGAAGGCACAGCCGGCCATCTTTCCACAGCTTCGGGAACCGTCCCGACGTGAGGCACGCGTCGAAGACTACCCGAAGCTGACTTACTAATTCCCCTAGGGCAATTCTCAAGACTCGCCCCGGGATCCCGTCTGGTCCTGGGGCCGTCTTCTTCCTGCATAGGCGGCCGACAGCACCCTCCATCTCCAGCTCTGTGACAGGTGGGATGGAGGCCAGGTCTAGTTCCTCTGGGCAGGATGGTGACATCGATGGAGGGCTGTAGTCACGATCCGTGACTGGGAAGAGCCCCTCCAACACCCTGCCCAGTAGCTCCGGCTCCAGGGATTTTGCTATCGGAGACGTCTGGCCACGGAACTTATTCCGAGCGGCTCTGTATGGACGCCCCCAGGGATCCCTGTCGAGGCCTACCAGCACCTCACCCCAGGCCCGCGATTTTGCTTGACTGATGGCCAGCTGCAGCTCCCGCTTGGCATCTCGATATACACCGTACAATTGGCCTTCAGTCGCAAGCTGCTCGGCTGACAGCTGGGCGTCGGTACGGCCATTGCGTCGCCTCCTGCAGCGGGTGTAAGGCCGACGAGCCGCCGAGCAGGTGGCTCGAAGATCTGCAATCTCCGTGCACCACCAGTACACCTCGCGGCGTTCGGGGCGCCTCCGAGACCTCGGCATCGCCGAATCGCACACGGCCGTCACCGCCTCGCGGAAATGGGCTGCTGCGACGTCTACTTCTGGGTGTGTGGGGGCGGCCAACCACGCCTGGACAATTGCAGCCTCTTCTGCGAGCTTGGTGTCGAGGCGACTAATTGCCCAGCGTGGAAAATCCGCACGCACCACGCGCTGAGACACTCCGTGGTTATGGGCGGTAGAGATCTCGAACCTTATGTATTTATGGTCTGAGAGAGTCTCTACCTCCGACAACACCCTCCAGTTCCGGACACGTGCTGCGACACCTGGGGTGGCGAAAGATATATCCACCACGGACCCCCCATTGTGCCGCACGCACGTGTGGACCGACCCTGTGTTCAAGAGAGTCAGTCCTGTGGCAACCGCCCATTCCCTGATAACCTCTCCCCGAGAGTCAGTGGAAGGGTTGCCCCATTCCCGGGCCTTGGCATTCAGGTCTCCCAGTACTAGGACCTGACGCGGTGCCTGTCGCCTTGCCGCTGCTGTCAAAAGGTCTACAAAGACCTCAAGCTCCGCAACGGGTCTGTTGGGGGAGAAATATGCGCCGACTACAACATACTCTCCCCATTTGGCCACTACGTATCCTGAGCCCCTCTCTTCCACTGAGAGGGGTGGACCCCCACCAGTCCGTCCCACAATGGCCACAGAGCCGTCTAAGTCTCCTGCCCAGTATGGATTGGGGGGAACATAGTAAGGTTCTGCTGCAACCGCTACGTCTATTTGCCACTGCGCCAAGCTCTGCATAAACAGATCTTGAGCCCCGGCACAGTGGTTAAGATTCGTCTGAAGAAGGTTGTAATGTCGGACTTGATCCATCAGTCAGACATTACAACCTCCTTACATGCCGATTGGGGCATGGCCTCAAGTGTTGGCTTATTCAGTGCCACAGGGACGGCTTTGGTCCTATTGGCCGTCCCCTTTGTCTTCGGAGGAGCGCAGTTGCGTCCCCCCATCACATGGCCAGAAGGCCTACCCGTCTCCGCGCATATTGCACAGCGCAGGTCAGTCTTTTTGCAGCTGGCTGCCCAATGGTCTGTATCTCCGCATCTGAAACAAAGATTTCCCCGGTCGGCCGATGCAGGGCATTGGGGACGCGTGTGCCCCAGCCCCATACACCTAAAGCAGCGCATGGGGCGCACCCCTAATGCTATCACTCGTACTGAGCTCCATCCTATTAAGAGCCTGCCCCTCTCCAGCAGCACTTTGGCTGCTGGAATTGGGCAGGAGACGAGTATGGACCCGACGCCGCCAAAACCGCAGCGTATCTCCCCAGTTTTTACCAGCCGCACATCGCATCGGCCCGCTTCGGCAATTGCCGCTGCCACCTTCTCTTTCGTAGCCGCATCATCCAGACCAGTAATCTTTAAGTCGGTGACTTTCACGGGTCTGGTTACGCTGGCCACCTCTGACAGTACACCACGGAGCTTCTCCGCGAGCCGGTCCGCCTTCTCAGTATTTTGTGAGCCAGGGATCTCCAACATCCTGGCTCCCGTGGCAGTCTGGCGAAAGCGGAGCTGGTCTATTCCCATCTCCTGGATATTCAGCTTCTCCTGAGCCATCTTGAGGATAGTGCTGTAGGTTATCCCCTTTTCCACAGCTTCAGGCTGTAGTGAAAGCACCACAGCCGCGGATTTTGGGGATACTAGCGCCGGCACAGACTTGTGGTAAGCGGTAGCTTTCGGCTTAGATTTTTTGTTTGTCGCACGAGTCGCAGAGGAAATTGCGGCTATGGCAGAGGGAGGGGAAGACTTCCCCTTACCCTTACCTTTCCTCCTGCTTTTGCCCTTCCCAACCACCGTGATCCAGGTTTCTGCCTGAGTAACGGTGGAGGAGGTGGTCTCTCTTTGAACTCCCTTGGAGGTCATGGGAACTACGGCCGGTGCGTTACAAAGATTGGTTGCAGCCTTTGAGACCTGGCCTGGTTTGCGGGCCGGCTCCGAAGTTGGTTTAGGTACCGTGACCTCTACCACCGTCTTTCTGGCATCCATCTTGAGAGGCGGGCGAACCGTCGGAGCGGGCGGAAGCCGCTCTTCGACCACCGCGATTCGGGCGTTGAGCATTTCCCCGAACGTAATGGTCAATGATCGCTTCAGCTCCTCTATCAGTTCCGCCCCTGGTAGTGTATTGGGTTGTGCCTGCATCCCAGTAGTGGCGGCAGCAGCGGCAGTGGTAGCGGCTGCGGCTTCAGCCTTGGCTTCGCTAAAGCCGCGACGAAGCGCCTTCACTTCCGCCTTGGAAGCTTCTATTTCGAGTCGCAGGCGGCTGTTTTCCGCTCTAAGCCGCCGCGTCTCCTCCGCCTCGCTCCTACTTGCCAGAGCATCGACCACCTCCCTCAGGATTGATGCAGACCTCTTCAGACGGCCGACAAACTCACCTTTAAGGTTGCCTGATTTCTTGGCAACCTCCAGAATGCAGGCGAGTTTTTCGCCCGCCTGCGCTCTAAGTTCTTGGGCGTTCAGCCCGCTTAGGTCACCTAGCAGGACAGCGTCAGACTCACTTCCAGGTTCGGCCTCAATGTCGGTGACTGCAGCAGCGACTGGCCCCTTCTTAAAACGTCTGTTTTTGAGTACCTCCCCAAGCTCTCCATCCGAAGCCACCGGCGACGGTTTAAGGAAGACCTCTCTGGAGGGGCCAGCTTTTGCAGTCTTTCCTCTCCCCCTTCTGGATGTTGGCACCTTAGCTGCCGCTGTACCTTCGGTCTCCGTGTCCGAGTCTAAATGCCCGGGCACGAGGGGCAAAGAAGCCGGCCGCTTCCGACGGCTGCATCCTGCATCCACACTCTGCGCTCCACTGCGCAACACCATTCCGTAGACAGAATCTACGTCAGACACTTCTGCTACGTCGTTTGTGAAAACCTCTAGGAGGTCCACAGACGAGTCCGTAGGGTGGCCCTGAAACTGGCCTTTTATTTCCCCCGCCGGGTATTTTGGCTCATTCTCGCCTGTTGTTGCGTCGCAGCATGCAAGTACCACGCGCGGTTCAGTCGCCAATATATCGGAGTCCGTTATCATGCTTAGGTCGTCATTTTTATTGTTGTCGGGTTGAGGGCTGATGCCCTCGAGGCGGTTGTTGCCCCCCCCAGAATACGAGGGGCAGCCTCCCGAAGGAGGGTGGGATTGTCCGTCATTAACGGTACCCACCTGGGGTAGTTTATCAGTATTACAATCCGCCATTTTTTTTAGGTGTTGTCAGTTTAGAGGTTTGACAGCCTGGGTGAGCCCTCACAACTGCATTCCCTGCAGCCATTCATCCTCTCGCCGGGCATCGAAACTTAGGATTGGGAAAAGAAGAAAAGCAGTAAACTATCACAAGACAAGAACAAGGCAAGAACAGAGACTTGAAAGACAGAAGAACATAATACACATAATATAACACATAGTAAATAAATACATATACGTACGGACACGCGGCGCCTGGCGGTTTCAGTTACGTCTATTTCTGAAGGAAATAGACCAGAACAGGCAGCAACCACGTGAAGGAGAACCACCAGACTTGCCTTGGGGATCTACACGACTTGCGCTCTCCCCCAAGACCAATGCCTCCTTACCCATCCGGGATGAGTAAGGAAGGCCTGGATTTATTAATAACAAGCAGCGCGAGGCATGCAAGCTAGGCAGAGCAACTACTACTAAATAAACCCAGACCCGCCCAAATAGCTATAGCTATTGACCCGCTTTATCTCTACTCAATAGCATGAATTTTTGGCAGCGTTTGTAGTCTACTCGATATTTAGATTGTATCGCGGGCTAGTGGCTTGCTATCGATATTTTTGATGTAATTCGTATGCTGCAAACTATTGAGTTGCGATTGCATTGCTACATTATTAAACATTGGTATTTCTAGACGCTTGTTTTTTTAGGCAAAGACAACATAGATTATTTCTGGCGTATTCGATGTTTTTTCAATATTAATAATAATAATATTTTTTCAACCTCAACTGCTGTGGTATTTTGACAGATTCAAACAGCAAAATAATTAAAAATGTATGTATTTATAGTGATTTTGCTGGAAAATCACTAATGATGTTTGGACTGATACTTGATGGGTAGACGTTTTCAATTTTATATCATTGGCAATATTCGCATGCCGTAGCACAGCCATACGACAGCGATGCTATTGCTATACAACTGCGATTGAGAACTAGATATAACACACTACCGTATTTGACTTTAAAAATAGTTCAATCGCAGAAGCATCGCTGTAGTGTGTCGATTGCTCAATAGCTCGGATACTTGGGGCCCTGATATGTTGAATGGGCATGATTGAAAACAAAAAGCCCGCCATTTTAGTAATTTCATGTTTAGTTTGGAGTCGACCTGTGTTGAGTCTGTTGCAAATGTCGAATTTAAGGACGAATCAAATAATTTACACAAGAGCATGTTATTGAAGAAGCGCAAATGGCAACAGTAGCTACATCTTACTTACGGGCTTAATCAAAATAAACGTACGTATTATATATATTAGTATATTCTTACTGGCTTGCTTGCGATGGAAAGAAAACAATAAAGTCAGCGCGATTTCTGAAAAGTTCTTCTCTTTTTATTCGCGCAATGCACAGTGGTTTTTCGTTTGGGGACCACTTCTTAGTTTGTCTTTTTCTAGGTGACTAGTTCTGGTTTCAACCACTTCGCCATATTAAGCCCAGTTCTAAGGAGGACCCTTTTCTGGTTTTGACCTCTTTATTTGACTACCTCATGTACGGTGTGGACCGTACATGAGGTAGTAAACCAGAAATCCTCCTTAGAACTGGACTTCTTCTTTTCCTAGTCACCCTGTAACTTGAGCACGGCTTTACCGATTCATCTTTTGTTTCTTTCATGTTTTCTAATACTTCGTAGAAAGTTCCTACATAAAAAAAAATCAAGAAAAGATGTGAGGTTATGGTGAGCCCGAGCCTACTACGCGAACGAAGTTACGGGCAGTCGCTAGTAATTAATAAAGTTTTAGAGTTACAACTACATCTGTATATTATGTAAAGTGTTTCAATCAAGATTATTATTATTATAATAATAGGTAAGCTTTTATAATATCAGCTATTATAATAGGAAATCAAACACGATTAATAAACACCAAAATAATCTGAAATTAATTAAAATTAATAACTTACCTCCAATTTCTGCAACGTATGTCACAGTTTGATCAGCTAACAGAAGGAATACTGACCGCTGATTGGTCACATATCACGTCATAGAATACCATTGACCAATGAGCTGGCTTTAACAAACGCTCTAGAAACTGGGGGTTAAACCCGTGTCGCGATGCCATCGATTAAAGTAATGTGGTTTTTTTTTTATTTCCAGTTCCGGAGACAACCGCGGCGGGTTCTCCATCGCCAAGTTCGCCAAGAAGTACAACCTGGGCGACCCTATCGCTGGCAACTTCTACCAGGCGCAGTACGACGATTACGTGCCTTTGTTATACAAGCAGCTTGGAGCTTAAATAATATGTATGTTTATAAAACATGTCTAGATAAGTGAAACATCTTGTTTCATGGTGGACGCGAAAGCTTCCTTAAATATATGGCATCAGTTATTGCATTATATTACATGTGTAAGTTAAAGTGTAAATTTTATGTTCCTTTGAATATATTACTGGACCAATAATCGTTTGGTTTTATTAACAGAATTCAAAATAGGAGCTTCTATGTTCGACTGCATGTATTTATTAATTCTCAAAATTCTCTTTTTGTTTGGTAGAGTAAACTTCCAAGGTGGTCCCATTTAAATGTCATCCAATTAGGTATTCTAGTTACACTCTGATTACTGAGAAGTGTTTCGCGTATCTTGATATCATTGACGGTGAATGACAGTAGATCCCGCAGCAATGGCACATTTTGACGTGATAACGTCTTATAGATCAATGAACGCCGGCTGCACGCACGACAAGTTAAGTTAAGTGTAACGTAATCGCATCGCTAACGTATTTAGTACGAACAGATTTCAGATTGTATTGCTTTCCAGAGTATTGATTCTTACAAATAACTTAGCCTATATCACTTCGAAAGTCTTGAGAATCAATCACTACAAGAAACCCGGCTGGGCACTGCAACACTAGTACTTGAGGTACGCTTAATCCATTCATTTAAAATTAAATTATGATATGTACACTTTTGTAGGTATATAAAGGTAATATAATATCTCATGGCCAAAAGACACGATTCAATTTCACATTTCATGTAAGCTTATCAAGGAAAAAGTCTTGTAAAGAGTAATAGCTTTTTTGAAATAGATATTTTTTTTACCTTGCCTATAAATAAATTATCTTTTTCTATTTCTTTCAATGCATTAGGAATGTGGCAAACTGTCATTTATCTAGTACAATAGCGGCACAGATAACTCATAGTTTGTACTTAATACGTAAACGATACGATAACGTTACACTTTAGCAGATTTTCGTGCTCGACCCACTGCAACAGTGTTGTAAGAACTCTATGTATTCATGAAACGTTTAATTGCTGAGTATCTAATACAAACAAACAACGTATAGGTAATAATATAATTATTTAAATGCTGGATCGTAGAATTATTGGAACTCACTTGAATATTTGCACCTCGCTGAATGTTGGCACTGTTGGCAGATCCTGATGTACTCGGAATATTGATATTCACCACTTTTTTTTTTACCGAATGTGAAATTTGATTTGACACGTGGATGTTCTAAGCTATATCGTCATTAATATAGCCTTCAGCAACAGATGTGGACTTTACCGGATCGGACCGGACCGTTTTAAACTTGTTGTTTCCTCCGGCATCACTATCACTTCACCATCACTACATAGTATAAAACAAAGTCGCTGTCGCCGTCTGTCCGTCTCTATGTATGCTTAAGTCTTCAAAACTACGCAACGGATTTGCTTCGAACTATTTTCACATCGACCCGCGTCTCCGTACTATGAAGGTGCGGGTCGATGTAACTGAGCGGAATTTCCCGTGAGTACTGATTATAATTTACAGCTGTACTAAATAAATGATAGTATGTGCTGTAAACGTCAACGCCATGATGACGTTCTACATATACGCAAACATTTTCGTGCTAGGCCCACTGGTGATCATCTAGCTCCTTCTACAGATGGAGATGAGTTGGTCTTTAATTTTGATTGTATGGCTTATATATTCTTTGTGTATACGCTTGATGTGAATATATATTCACATCAAGCATCAATCGATGTAACGAATTTGTATTGGCTGTTTAAAGATTAGATTTTTCTCATAGCTGGATATTCCGCTTTGGTGATAACAGAGAAAACTCGCAAATATATGTGTCCCTGTCTTTTACCGATTTATAAAAAAAAATTATTAGGAAAGCAAAAGGAGCGCTTTTTTTAAATAGATAGAATGATTCAAGAGGACGGTTTATATGCATAATATTGTAGAGAAACACTGATGAATTTACAGGTTTCTAATGTGATGTCGTAAACAAACATTTATTTTGCGCTTACATTGCAAACGCTGACTGAACCCCACGAGATAAATCAAAATAATGTACTACGGTATTGTACGCCCTAAAAAGGTCAACAAAAAAGTCTGCCATGGTATATGTCTATCTCTTAAGGATAGCCCACAATAACCAGTTTTTATCCTTTACATTTTACGGGAAAAAATGGTTTATTTAGGAAGTTATTTTAAGCAATACAGCATTAACCCTTATCCAATTAAGTACCTTAAATACAATCACACGCTGTTCACTTGACTTGAACAAATGACAGAACTGTAGGTTTACCGGGAATTGTAATAGTAATTTTACTCTCAGTTAGATGACACTAAATACAAGTTCATACATTTTAATATTTTTTACAATGAAAATATGTTACCAATTATGTTACATTTATTTAATTATTATATCTAACGGAGTACCAAGGCCAGTAGGATTATTTAACGTAGTGACGTCAGCAGGGCTGCCGTCAACAACACTTCACTCGACCACAACTCGCAATAGAATCAGTTTGACTTCCCAACGGCACGCCTTTTTATAACAAAGATGGCGTAGTCTAGTTGTGAAGTCATCGCACTTTAATTCAAACATCGGTTTACAAATAACTTAGTTTATAATGACGAATTATGATTTGTTAATTCGTTTACTTATTTATTAAACATGTTTTTATCGTTCAATCAATTTTATTTTAGTTAAAGCATTTAAACATCGGAAACCACGAGTCAGACTTTACACTGTGCGACTTCAAATCCATTGCGTTTTACAAATAAAACGAATCCAAATGATCTTAAACCTTAAGCTTGTCATTTTATAAATCCAGACATGAATTTAACAATAGATTATTTGATAATTA
The DNA here is from genome assembly GCA_917880725.1 of Selenia dentaria. NCBI lineage: Eukaryota > Metazoa > Arthropoda > Insecta > Lepidoptera > Geometridae > Selenia > Selenia dentaria. Next base: position 697,225 of record OU862896.1, on the reverse strand, counting down.
TCCAATGTTTAAATTGTTATGAGTTATTGTTTATTGACCGGAAGTCGACAAACCATAACTATACATCTTACAACTCGGAAGCTAATTTTACACTTAACTGAACAACTCAACTACAACAATAAAATCTTAAACTTATCCAACTATATTTTAACCGACATTGTTAAACTTTGAGCATGGGTTTTAAGTCTATTTTGGTCTTGCGTCGACATATATATTATTTATTTAATGTATTTAGGAAAAATAATATTGTTAGATGTAATGCACTAATTATTGTGTGGTACCAAGAAAACTTATGCGAGAAACGGAACGTAACCACGTGTCAAACATTATTAGTGATGGTTCTATGAAGGGTCGTAAGAAAGAATCGATTAACGTTGGTCAAAAATTTGAAGATGTCGGATTTAGTCCACTGAGCAAGGCTAAGTTCATATAAAGTTGCATATGAACTGATGTAAGTTATGTCTGCAAGTCTGCAACGTCTATGCAACAACGAAAACAAGTCCCAGCGAGCTTGATAGTACCTGACATTTAAGGTTTAACTGAATCATTATTTTTGGAAGTTGTTATAAGTTATTGTAACTTTTAAGTATACCATTCATTACCCTACAATATAAAGTTTAAGATATGGTGTTTATGCAACGTTGTAGAAATATCCGAGCAAGCTAACAATTGCTCGCACATTAAGATTTGTTTTAATTCAAGTTGCAGCAATGAGTCTGTAAGGTTCATGTTTAGTGGGATGTTTAACAGTACTAAATACCTTTCTGTGACTGGGTATCACCAAAAAGGATAAACCAAAGACACAGGGTTCACCCAAGAGCCCTAAATGTTGTACCTAACCCTGACGAGTCTGTTACGATTTTTAACGGCTGGCCTGTCTCGCTGCGTGGCTAACGGTGAATTTATTACTACTCATTATGGGTTTCCTACGAAATATGTTAAAAAAATAATACATGCGATATAAGATTTTAATCTGAGTTCGCGATAATGTATTGGTTGTTTGAATTGAAATTATACCGGATATACGAGTATCACTCCTTTCTAGTTAGTACAATGTTACTACAGGCATAACCTTGCTGTTAATTAATCCTTATATAAAGACTTATAATAAAGAGGAAAGATTTGATTGTTTTTAACGGATGAGCGCGATAACTACATCCGGTTCAAAAATATATTTTACCAGTAAAGAGCTATATTATTATATGATTTATGCCTGAGTAACATACACTATACTTGATTAATCATCCATCACCGCGCGGGTGAACCCGCGGCGCACAGCTAGTCATTATATAAGGCGGATACAAAACCAGGAGGGATTTTCAAATACTGATGTTTTTTTTATTACTGACCTTATAAATATTAGACTACAACCTACATATTCCTCACGGTTTATGACACTAGCGGTGTTGCCGTTTTATATTTTAGAAAAATGCTAACTTTTCGCCCGAATAATGCTAGAAAATGCTAAATACAATTTAAAAAGTGCTAAATAAAATGCCAATTTGATTTAAAGTATTTATTCATCAAAAAACAATATTTGACTCTTCTATTTTGAACAATACCTGAAGGTAAAGTATTAATAAGTCAAATATCTAAATCTTAGTCATCTATTTCGAAAAATATCTGAAGGTCATCAACTTGTTCGTCTTTTTCTTGTTGTGACGTTGACGGGCCACTATCATCAGTCGCTGCATGTTCTTTAATACCCTTAATGTGTTTTAGTACGTCATCAGGAATATTATAAGAATTGCAACATTTTCCTGATCTTCGGAGTCCATATCTGACATACAGTATTGAGTTTAGTGTCGTCAACGACATCCGATTCCTCAGTTTAGTTTTCACCACATTCATTTGACTAAACACTCTCTCCACTTCTGCATTGGAGTGTGGAAGATAAAGGATAGACATCACTAAAGATGCCAACTCGTGAAATGGATTGTTATCGGCACAGTCTTTGTACTCACATACCTCTGACCAGAACTCTATCGTCGAATTTTTGTTTTTCCAGTCAATGTGACTAATGTTTCTCCATTGTACCACAATACGCTCTATATCGACTGCGTTACAACCAAACTCTTGAGCAATGTCAACAATTTCTGGTTTAATTGCTTTCAAAGTTTCCCGTACAGAAAACATATTCATTTTTCTCAATGTTTGAATATTTACTGGCAACCTTGATCGCATTTCCTGGACGAGCTTCAATGTAAATTGTTTACAGCGATGTCGTAGATTCTGAACTGATTCTGATGAAAGTTGGTATTCCGTAATTCGACGTTCTACACTGAAACCCATGTATGGAGATGGATCCAGGTAACTGGTGATGTTATCTGTCAAAATATTTACTATGGCTGATGCTGTTGGCATCAAAATTCGCCTTGCCACCGACTCAACCAATTCAACCAAGTCATTTAGAAGTTTGGTCGGGTCTCTGTCATTGCTTTCGAAATTCTTATTCACTTTTTGTACTTCATCTAAAATTGGTAACAAATATAGTAGATGCAGATGATTGATGGGATCATTATACATAGAGTAAAGCATTTCTGCCATGTAACAGTTTTCTTTTTGTTTCATAATTTCAAAATGGGTTTTCAGTTCTAACCATTGATCTACTATTCTACGGACAGCAGGTTCAATGGACAACCACCTGGTATTACACATTTGAGTAATTTTTAGAGGTTCTTTGCCACAGTTTATAGTTTTATAAAGTTCCTTGTAGAACAATTGTCTATTAGAAGAATGGCTAAACCAATTGTGGGTTTCTCGGATCAGGAACTCGATGTTTCGTGGTAGAGTTTCTTCAGATGCATGAGTAATAGCCAACTGTAAAGAATGACATAGGCACCGCACTAATACTAGATTATTATTGCCAGTTTCAGATTTCAGAAGGCTGTGCACGCCGTTGTTGACACCAGTCATAGAAGAAGCATTGTCGGTTCCAATCCCTATTAAATTGTTTATATTTAAATTTAATAGTGTAAATAGGGTCTTTATGCCATTGACTATGGCAATGGCTGTCCCGTTCTCAATTTCAACCAATCCTAAGAATGTTGTTATAATCTGTTTTTTGGTCTGGCTATAGTATCGGATTGACATACCGAGAACTTTTGTGACTGATATGTCTGTAGATTCATCTATTAATATGCTGAACTTTGCATATCCCACATCTTTTATCACTTCAGATACAAAGTGCGGTGCCAAGACTTTATTTATAATATTGCTACATTTTGTTCTATGTAACTTCATGTTTTCTGTACTTCTACTGTCAGAAAATGTCTTTTTGCACAAATCCGATAGGTGATCCACCGTTAAAATTGCAGTATGCTCGCAAATAAAAAGTGCAAGATTGCCTTCTGCTTTCAGGGTATCAAGGCGGGTTTGAATTTTCGAAAAGTTAATTTTTGTTTGACCTTTCATGGGCTCAGCACACTTCACATGTTTACTTGTAGAAATATGTTGTTTTAAACAATACAGTTTTGCAATAATATTACACTTACAATATTTGCAGTAGGCTTTAGTGGCATCATCTTTGACCGTTGATAGCCAATCCTTAAACTCCCTCATCTGTTCCCATTCTTCACGATAATGTTGTGAATATTTGGGGGGCATTGTTCTCACCAAACTTGTATTTTAAAAAGGTTTTTGCGCGCAATCACTTTAGTTTTCCGCAAGCGTAACGTATTACCTATATAACTTGTGATGTGTCTGTCACTGACCGAACGAATGTTTGAGCAAAACATAAACAATCGACTAATCGGGAAAACCAGAACCATAACAAACAGAACCATCACCGAACCTCGAACGTACGAAATGATATCTCTTAACGATGGATGGGATTTCCCCTTAAGTATTTCTGAACGATGGTTAAAGTGTTGCCCCAGCAAAGTTGAAAAAATGCTAAAATAATGCAATATGCTAAGTTCCAAATTAACATGCTAAATTAGGTGAAAATATGCCAAATTTAGCATTAAAAATGCCAAAACGGCAACAGTGACTAGCGTGTACAGACACTCGCAGAATTGTGACAATCAGTTTAGTCACAACACAGAAACCATAGACAAAAACCATCTATTTATGCAGTCAAGTCGATTATTTTAAATATATTATATTATAATCGATTGAAAATCTTAATAGCTGTTCAGTTAGAATTATCGATTTACTATAATCTATAATGCCCATCATTAAATTCAAATTCTTTTCTTTCAGTTTCAATTTTGTTTTAGTGAAAGTGTTTCAATAAATATCTTTGATAAATTACACTACTTTTTATTTGTTTACGGACTCCGACCACTCTACTTACAATTGCTCGCCCCTGCTACGCTCACTGGACTCAGATCTGCTTAACAACGACTCAAACCTACTTGGAAAAATGTCTTGCCCCGCAAGAAATTGCTGTGTACCAAAATGTGGAAAAACCAGTAAGTACAGTAACTTAAACTTAATAAACTAGTAGTTCCTGTAGAACCTTCTGCGAACAGTAGACCTCACGGGCACAGTCTATCTTATATTGAATAGTAGAACGTGCATACCAAGTTTCGTCAAGATTGGTTGAAAAATGCAAAATTATGTCTAATGCCCATGTTGTACCTACCCCAATATCAGTTAGGAACTCAGTTCTCGAAGTTGTTGACGAGTACATCTACCTGGGACAGACAGTCAAACTAAGCAGGTCCAACTTCGAGAAAGAGGTCAATCGTCGAATCCAACTCGGCTGGGCAGCGTTCCGGAAACTTCGCGAAGCCTTCTCGTCTAAAATACCTCAGTGCCTCAAGACAAGAGTCTTCGACCAATGTGTGTTACCAGTGATGACTTATGGCACTGAAACGTGGTCTCTTACTATGGGCCTCATAGATAAGCTCAAAGTCGCACAACGAGCTATGGAGAGGGCTATGCTCGGGGTTTCTCTACGTGATCGAATCAGAAATGAGGAGATCCGTAGAAGAACGAAAGTCACCGACATAGCTCAGAATATTAGCCAGTTGAAGTGGCAGTGGGCAGGGCACATAGCACGCAGAACAGATGGCCGATGGGGCCGAAAGGTTCTGGAGTGGAGACCACGGACCAGCAAGCGCAGCGTAGGTCGTCCACCGTACAGACCGTACAAACCGGACAGACGACCTGATGAAGGTCGCAGGACGATGTTGGATGCAGGCCGCTTCCAACCGGTCCTTTTGGAAAATCATGGGGGAGGCCTATGTTCAGCAGTGGACGTCCTATGGCTGAGATGATGATGATGAAAAAGGGTGCTGAGTCATTAATGCTATGTGATTACATTAAAATATACCATCAGGTTCCGTAAATGTAGGTACCCACCAATGTGAGTTAGATTAGATACCTACCAGAACTAATGTCTTTGGTAGTTGTCAATACAAAGACACAATATCTTGAATTGTTTTTGCGATCAATGCAAAAGTAATAATGTAAAAATGGCCTAATCAGTAATGCTCCAATTCTAGGTTAAGCCTATTTACCATCTTTTATCACCTCATCAGTTACCATCAGGTGAGGTTGTAGGCTCATCTTCAATCAATCTGAAACGTATCTCATTATTAGTATTTCCACTTTTAGATAATCAACCATTAAAATACACCTTTCAAAAAATGTAACTTCAAAATACACTAACAAAATTTACAAGCCTTGCAGCCCTTTTCATAGTGATGCTATTTAGAGAAGTAACAAAAAACAAAATGGGTAGGAGATTCACACAAAAAGAAAAAAATATGGCTCTCAGTCTTTACAAGCAGGGACCATAGATGTAGACCATGTTATAGAATGAAGGAAAATTCTAAATGAGATGGTTTTCATTCAAAACTATTTAAGCCAGGTTTAAGAACTGCACGGAACTTGCATGGATTTTACAAAGCTGATGTAAGAACAACTTTGATATTCAGGGGGAATATCAAAGTTTTGAGTAGAAATAATAATCCTTTCATTATGGATGGGGATATGTTTAGGTTCAATAAAATTGCCTTGTCTATATGTTAATTTTTATGAAAAATAAATATTTATGTTAAACTAATCTTGTAGTTTTAATAAGCCTGTCAATCCCTAATTAACCATAGGCTGGTAAAAACTTGGTATCGAAATATTTCTTTATTTTGAACAGTATACCTAATGCTGTTCAAAATAAAGAAATATTTCATTATATTAATAATTTTATAATATTGATATCAGGTCACGTGATATGACGTCACGTAAATTAGTTGATTCACTTTGCGTTAGATGACGCTTTGAGCGTTTCTTATGCTGATGTCTCTATCTACATATAAATAATTTACTCTATGAATACAATGTCCATTCAATATAGATCATACAATTTTCTCTATGAATATGGCCTATTACAGCATGTAATTTAAATGAATATTTCCGAAGATTTTACAGATTTATAATGCAGGGACATAGCGGTGCGGGCGGTAAGATTTGAGCGTTGAGTGTTTTTCTCATGGTCAATTATATGTCGCTCTTTCAAGAGTTCGACTTTTAAACAAAATATGTTTGTATGTCTAATGACAAAAAAGCTGTAAAAGTTGAACAAAAAGAGACATGAACGACATTTTCACCCACAGATTCCTAATTCGTTTATATCGTTATTTTAGCTAAAAACGCTAAACGCGAACGACCTATTCGAACGCACTATCTGTCAGCCTAAGAGAGGCATTACAAGTCAATACAACAAATCCAAATGACGTTACTAGCGGTGCCATCTATTGTCATAGTTCGGGACCAAACATTACCTATATACGGAAAGAGGTGCTATAAATCTTGTAAGCGTTTTTTTTTGATCCGATCTTTAAATCTTAGTTACTTCTCCCAGCCCCTTGTAGTAGAGAATTGTGTTCTCATTGTTTAGATTGCAGTGGCTTTGCCTGGCGGTTTCTCCCGCGTGGTGATGGATGTAGATGATGATGGAAGGTATTCTATGTCACGTTTTAAGAGTACTAAATTAAATGTTTTATTTCTTGTATTTATTTTTCATATTGATTCGAGTCGTAGAAGTAAGAATAGGTGTTTAAGTACCTACATAGGTACAATATATATTATAGGTACAATTATTGTATTCACAAAAATTGGTTAAACACGTCGTGATTTCCTTTTTGAAACATTATATGAGATCGGTGACTGCTGTGAAGTAGTTGCCAAAGACAGGGATTCCAAAGCCGTGGTCATCCGCAAAATCTTCTATATGGAAGTTTATTCTTGTTCTGAAAAACATAGCAGTTAAATAACAATACAATAATAATAAAAACAATAATGTTACCTTAAAGTTAGAATAAGAACTGATAAAATTAGGATTTAAATTAGAGACTACCTTTACTAGGACCCGGTCCAACACGTTTGCCAACCTATCAAAAAACCTTTAGAAAAAGAGTAGGGGAACATAACTGTAAATACTGTACTGAAATTACAATAACATTACTGACCAGCGCTGGTAATACTGAAATTCCGATCACATTACTGACCAGCGCGGGATATAATGAAATTCCAATCACATTACTGACCAGCGCCGGTTATAATGAAATTCCAATCACATTACTTACTGACCAGCGCGAGTTATAATGAAATTCCAATTATATTATTTACTGACCAGCGCGAGTTACAATGAAGTTCCAATTACATTACTTACTGACCAGCGCGCGTTACAATGAAGTTCCAATTACATTACTTACTGACCAGCGCGGGTTATAATGAAATTCCAATTACATTACTTACTGAACAGCGCGCGTTACAATGAAGTTCCAATTACATTACTTACTGACCAGCGCGGGTTATAATGAAATTCCAATTATATTACTTACTGACCAGCGCGCGTTACAATGAAGTTCCAATTACATTACTTACTGACCAGCGCGCATTACAATGAAGTTCCAATTACATTACTTAATGACCAGCGCGGGTTACAATGAAGTTCCAATTATATTACTTACTGACCAGCGCGGGTTACAATGAAGTTCCAATTACATTACTTACTGACCAGCGCGCGTTACAATGAAGTTCCAATTACATTACATACTGACCAGCGCGCGTTACAATGAAGTTCCAATTACATTACTTACTGACCAGCGCGGGTTATAATGAAATTCCAATCACATTACTTACTACTGACCAGCGCGAGTTATAATGAAAACCAAATCACATTACTTACTGACCAGCGCGCGTTACAATGAAATTCCAATTATATTACTTACTGACCAGCGCGCGTTACAATGAAGTTCCAATTACATTACTTACTGACCAGCGCGCGTTACAATGAAATTCCAATTATATTACTTACTGACTAGCGCGCGTTACAATGAAGTTCTAATTACATTACTTACTGACCAGAGCGCGTTACAATGAAGTTCCAATTACATTACTTACTGACCAGTGCGGATAATACTTAATTTTTTCTCATAAAGTATAGAAAGGGTCAAGATATAATGTAAAATTTTGTAATTCATGGACCATTCGTACTAACTTTTCTAACTTAATAATTTCTTAGCCGTTTGAAACTCTTAAACGTTGAAATTAAACAATGTTACAATTAACCAAACCCACCCTCGACGGAATTCGAACCTGAGTCTTCCGACAATCCGTGTCAGACGCCATGACCACTAGGCCACCGAGGCATCGAATTTTAACTTTCTATTTGAGCTTAACCGACGTATGGGGACGGAGCGACATTGTATCTCTTCCAAGGATTTGTATAATTCTCTCTATAAATTGGAATTTTTAGTCTTGCTTAGAAAGCTTTAAAATATACTTAGGCTACGTTCCGGTAAGCGCCGAAATCACTCGCGGCGGTCACTTACAAGCCCACGATCATCGTGAGCGAGCTTGTACGTCATCAATGACGTCACTGAAATGACGAGACTGAGAGCGTTGTGGTCGCTCACGTCGCGACCACAACGCTCGCGGATCGAAGGTGGATTTTGGAGGTCATTGCGAGTTGTCACTGTCGAACATTAAAATATGTATAGGATTTTTGACAGAAAAATATAGGCATTTCGCGACCGCGCTATTGTTCCATATGGGCTGGTCATTCTATTTATTGGAACCAAAGGGAACGGCAAACCGGAGCGCGACAGTTGTGAGCGTTGACGGTGCTTACCGGGACGTCCCCTTATCTTAAGATTAAACAACCTATTTGAAGTTGTTTTCTTACTTACTTTGCTTTTACCACATCTATGTCTTCCTTCACAAGATTGCGCTGCTGGTACATTACGAAGGTGTATCTGTGGATACCAGACCCTGGTGGTGGAGCCGGGGGGAAATAGCTGGCGACGAGCTGGCCGGTGCTGACGTCACCGCCCATAATGTTTATTTTCATCATGTGTAGAAACGGGGCGACAAGTACCGCGTCGGGATCTTAAGAATAAAGGAATAATTAAAAACGTATTATAATATAATATTATACAGGACAACATCCACACAAAGGTCTTCAGGTTCCAAACTAGGCAGAACCTGTATTATAATAACCTGATTACTGGTATACATACTGAAAGGTTTCAGTTATTTTTGTAACATTCAGTTGGCAGCATTGACTATTTCTAAAAAGCGACCTTACAATAGCAGTTTTTAACGATTTCGACTGGCAACACGGTCGGAATGGTGGGGAGGCTTGGCAGAGCGGGGACGTAGGTCGTTCATTCTTTCTTCCACAAACTATAAGATATGCTTTCTTCAGGCTGCAGCCTACCTACAATCTAGAAAAGCCTATGGAGGTTAAGCCCAAAGACATTTAAAAAAATACTACAAAGATAAAATTGTCATACCGCTAGTTCGGTTAGTAGATAGAAAGTCTCACTTTTTCCATGATTTCCTTTGTTTGACACATTCGCGTTAGTCAGACGTTAGTTTCATTTTTATTTACAAAAATATTTCTACAGGTCGAAACAAAATAGGTACCTACATAAGATAATGTAAAGCTTTATTAGTTTTTATTGTAAAAATATAAATTTGTTCGGTAACTGAAGACCAGACATCCATTTACTGCAACGGTTTTGTCAACATCCTATATTTGATCTTAAGATCAGTATCGGCCACTATCTTAAGATGTCTTCATGATCTGCAATCAATTTTAAATATTAAAATATTTAAAGAAAATCAATGTAATATTAATAATAAATATTCACGAGATAAGCCCCCATAAAATCTGTATATCCCATAACAAAATTTACCGTGTTGAGTATAAGAATATAAATATAATCTATACCCCGCTCTAAAAAAAGAAATTAACATTAATATAATTATAGAAAATGAACATCAACTCACTCATCTGTTAATTAATATAATTTCTCCCATTAAATTTAAAGAAGGGGGAGCCGCTATATTAGATGATAGTACTAGTCTTAGCGTAATTATGTTAACATGCCGTTCGAATATCGGTGGCATCTTAAGCTACTCTAAGGCCGTTTTCTGACTTGTCGGTGTGGGAGCGGTGCGGGATCTGTAAGGTCTGTACCGAAACGATACCGCGTTGCCTTCACCTACTCACCTATCGGTATATTCTCGGTATAAAATTCTGCAGTACCGAAGATGTCGTCTTCTAGTGATGACGATATTTTGGCGTGTTATTATGTTTATCGCCTACGTAAAAAAAGAAAACGTTATTGGCGTCATCCTTATATCGAAAATAATATTAATTGCCGATTTTTTGTTGCGGCTAAAGAACTTTCCCAAGATGACGAAAATTTTTTATTGAAGTATATAGAATGTCAAAAAATACTTACAAAGAGCTTTTGAACTTGTTGACTACAGTATTAACAAAGCAAAATACAAGGTTTAGAGAATGTGTGTCTGCTGAAGAAAGATTGCTGATTACTTTAAGGTAAGTGGTCATTTAAATATCTTTTTGTTTAGTATAAATTGTTTTATTTAATCAAATTACATTTCTGCATAATGACAAATCAAGAGTATTATCGTTAGCACTTAAATCGTAAGGAATGTTAGGATTTGCTTGATTTTGTATTGACGATATTGGAGAATATTGAGGAACACTTTGCTGCAGAGGATAATGTGACTGTCTAGGTGAAAATGAATCTCTGGTTGTAATTGGAAATGAGTCTCTTGATGTAGTTGGGGAAGGCCCTATAACTGCAGAAGGCATAGACAATTGACTGCCTTGTTTGATTTCATCAATGAGTTGTAATACTTTTATTTTGAAAGATCGTATTTGATTATCTGTCATGTCATCAAATTCAGAAAGCAAACTCAAGAAAAAATGATTCATCTTTGTTTGATTTTTGGTAGTCTGGGGAGTTTGTTTGGGTTCACATGCCTTTTCAGTTTTTTTCTTTAAAAATTTTACCATTGCAGAGTCCACTTCATTATACCGTCGTCTACGTACAGCCTGAGAATTTCCTAACGATGCTGCTGGTTCTTCTATTGTAGCATCTTTAGATTGTATGTTATATGGTGAATTGTCGCTTGAGGTAGCTGTTGCTCGCTCATCTTGAACACCTATTGCTTGTTCTTCAACTTCTGGATCAGTTTGCTCCACTGATGGAATGTTTCCACGGTTTTGAGATTCGTTATTTGTTTTTACAAATGGTAAAATGAATGATAGATAGTCTTTAAGATTGTATGGTTTTTTTGTCTTGGAACCACTTGGCGGTGTTTTCAAACTTCTTAGGAAAGTAGATCTTATGTTTCGCCATTTCTCTTTGCAATCGTTAACTAAAAAAATAATAACTAAGTTAGTCCCTAAGTTTTGTTGTTTAATTTTTTTAAGTTAATTATGTTTTTTGTTTCAGATATCTTGGCACGGGAAGTACTTTCAGCTCTCTAGCACTTAATTTTGCTAGAGGTATCAGTACTATATCGAACATTATAGCTGAAACGACTGAAGCGATTTGGATAGTTCTGCAAAATGATTACATGGCTATACCTTCAACAGATAAATGGAAAGAAATATCAAACCGTTTCTATGAAGTTCGGAATGTGCCAAATTGTCTAGGGGGGATGGATGGTAAACATATAAGAATTCAAAAACTGCCAAACTCTGGATCTATGAATTATAATTATAAGGGCTATCATTCAATTATATTATTTGCCGTTTGTGATGCTGATGGCTTATTTACAATGATTGAGACAGGGTATGCGGGAAGGAATAGCGATGGCGGGGTATTTAAAGCTTCTGCTTTAAGCTATTGGTTGGAGCGAGATGGTATTAATATACCTACTGCGGCCCCATTACCCCACGACAATACGCTTCAAGAAGTGCCATATTTCTTTGTTGCGGATAACGCTTTTCCTTTCACACGTAGGGTTTTACGACCCTACCCGATGGCGAGAATCACCAACGAAAAACTAATTTACAACTATCGACATGCTAGAGCACGTAAAACTATTGAGTGTGCATTCGGTATGATGACACAAAAATTCCAAGTATTCTTAACACCTATTCGTAGTTCGAACTATGCGACAATAAATAATATAATAAAATCAGCATGTGTCCTACACAATTTTATACGACTGAGAGAAGGAAATTCATATTCAGCTGTTGATATTGAGGGAACTAGACAAACCCGTTCGTTTCACTTTGAACAAGATTTAATCACAATCAACCCTACATCATCCGGCGCAACCGTCCGAAAATATATGACAAATTATTTTATTACACCGCAAGGAGCACTTCCATGGCAAAACAATCATTGTGTATAACTTGGATATGTTGCCGAACGGCCGTACTACGAGCAACACCGCGTTTGTGTGCTCCGTAATTTATTTAATTGTAAGAGTGAAAAAAGTGCAGTTGTACTGTGAGTTTACGATGTAAATGTGGCTAAAGCATATTAGAAACTATTGACGCATAGTGAACGAAAATCGGTTGGTAAACGCCGAAGATATAAGCAAAAGTATTTGAAACATATTTACTAACGGTCATCTACGCCTAGCCGAGCCGTGTCATCGTCGCTTGCAGCCCGCGTCGAGGTGTGTGACTCACCCGCGCACTATATGCTACGTACCTGTACCTACTGCTCACCACTACAGCCATTTGGTTGTTTGTTGACATCTTGTGTTATTTTGAGTAAAATATAAATAATAATATACTGCAGCATTTGTTGTTTGAAGTGCCGTAATCATAATGACCTGCGCAGGCTGCTTCGCACCTATTGAGGATGGTGAGGAGGGTATGCAATGCACTATAACTACGTGCAAAAAAACGTACCACCGACTTTGTGCAGGTGGCAAATTATCAGCAGAGGACTCCAATGTTTTCTGGATATGTCCGGAATGTACCTGCTCTGTCAAAAAAGGAGGCGACAACAGCCTGACTCCTGTAGGTCTCTCGAAAAAAACCAGGGATGCGAATGTCACACTCCGGAAGAAAATATCCGGATCATCTAAATGCGAAGGAGATAAGCGACTTGAAAACGATAAAACATCAGAAGATTTACGAAGCTTACGCCAAGAAATAATCGTATTACGACAGCTGCTCACGCAGTCAATATCAGTCATGAAAATCAACGACGCTCGTATGGAAAGTCACGCTGTTCAAATGGAACAACTACAAGCTAAGATGGAAATATCTGAAGCCACGAATGCCATCATGGCTAAGGAGATGAAGAGATACGCATCACAGATGGAAAGTGTATTATCGTCCAAAATGTCATACATATGCTCAACAGACCCTAGCGTCGGCCTTAGCATTCTTGGAAATCCACCGCAGGCCCAAGGTCCTCTGGCCTCTCAGGAAGCGATAGAAGGCAAAACATTGATTCCACAATCACCGCAGGCGCAATCACAGCGACCAGTCCAGGCGCGCGTTACCACAACAACCTCTTCTCAATCGCATAATAAAATAGGTAACACAGATACAACACAGAAGAAAATTGGAAAACCGATGTCATCTGTTACCGACCACATGAAGACACCGCAGGGTAGCCGGCAGAATAAACCTCCCACTAACACGGTGGATTTAAATATAATGACGAAACCGTGTGGGGCCACGAAACATGCGGGCACTCTAGTCGATAAAAATAAGACTGACATAACGGATAAGGTCACAGATGAAGGATGGCACAAAGTGACTAAAAGGACTTCAAAAAAGCGTGAAGTAATAACCGGTACTCGGAAAACCGGAGATATACTTCAAGCAGTAGACAGACTGAAATATATACAAGCCTGGCAGTTTAAACCAACGACAACTGAAAAAAATGTACGAGATTATTTAAATACTCTTCATCTAAGCGACCAATATTATGTGGAAAAAAGGCAAGTTAAATCGAACTGGCATGCCGTCTTCATAATAGGAGTTCCTGGAAGCCTATACGAGGAAATTAGTGCTCCAACTTCGTGGCCCGCAGGCGTTCGCGTCAGTAACTGGATTTTTCGAGCGCGGGCCTCGGTTGGAGTCGGCTCTTAGTAGCATCGGCGCTCGCTGCACCGAGCGCACCGAATACGCGGAATAACTTGCAGCAAAACGACCAACGAATGAAGGGCAACCACAGTATATGTACTCGGAATAAAAGCACTCGCGCCGCAACACATTCACGAGCGAATGTCAACAGCGGAAGCCTGAAGAAATCTATTGTAATGTGTTATCAAAACATTAGATCGATATCTGCTGACGACAAGACGCGTAAGTTAGAAGTGTTGCTGCAGAGTGATATTAAATGTAATGTGTTAGCTATTTCGGAGCACTGGCTCACTGATGCTAGATTAAAATGCATACAAATTGACGGATATAAATTAGCATCGAGCTATTGTAGAAAATTAGTTCAGCACGGTGGGTCGTGTATATACACAAGCAACGAAACAAAGTGCTCAGAAAATAAAACCTTAACAGCCATGTCGAGTGAACAATATTGCGAAATATCAGCTATTGATTTAATTGACTATGACCTTTCGATTGTGTGTATATACAGGACAAACTTAGTTAGTGCTGCCATATTCCTTGACAACTTAGAACGTCTGCTCGATAAAATTAGCGAACTCTGTCTTGACTGCGTTTTAGTGGGTGATATGAACATAAATACTTTGGGTACAGTAAATAGCGATTTGAAAAGGCTACGTAAGTTATTGTTGGACCACAACATGACGAACGAGGTAGACTTTCCTACTCGTACTACTGACACGACGTCCACCAGCTTGGACCACGTCTACTCGAACCTGCCCGCCGGCACCGTGAGCGCTGCGCCCGTCGTCACAAACCTCAGCGACCATGTCGCTATTAGGAGCGAGTTAGTGTGTGACAAGCGGACTCAATCGAACGGCCCTTGGTACGGGAGAAGTTTCTCACACGCGAACCAGCTCAATTTCGTGTTCGCGTTAGATAGTGTCGACTGGAGTGAAATCCAGGCAGTCAACGGTTCTGCAGCGAAACTGGTAACGTCAACTATGAATATAATTAAAAACAAATATGACATTTGCTTCCCCGTTAAACGAATGTATAATAGTAAAAATTCTGACTCATCGTGGATAACTTCCGATGTAAAAAATTATAAATTATTGTTATTTGAAATTATTGACATTGCAAAACTGAATCCGGGGAATAATTCTATAATGACATTAATATCGGACATGAATATATTTTATAATAGATTGATTAGGGATACGAAAGCCAACCACTATACCTTTACATTAAAAAACAGCAACAATGCGGCCAAAGCATTGTGGACGGTAGTCAACAAAGAAAGAGGAAAAAATAATGCCCCATTTCTTGACTGTACCGACATCGTGAAGGATCCGAGTGGAAATAAGTTCCTGACAAAGAAGCACGCATTGGACGCTATGAACGCGCGGTTCCTAGGAGCAGCGGCCGCGTGCGGTGCGCCGCGCGCAGACGTCGCTCTTATGAGCGACGCACTGGGCGCGGCGCGACCGCCGGCTGACCGTTCTCTGCGGTTTCTGCCATTTAGTCCTGACGAGGTGTTCCGTATTGTGACTACTCGAGTACCGCCAAAAACCTCTAAGGACGTATATGGAGTATCCATGAAACTCATAAGAACTGCAATATGCTCGCTTGCTCCTATACTAGCCGAGTGTTTTAATAGGTGCATTAGGGAAGGATCTTATCCTAACGCGATGAAGATCAGTAAAGTGTCCCCGTTATACAAAGGCAAGGGCAAACGCGAAGACATCGACTGCTACAGACCGGTGTCGATTATACCTGCCGTGGCGAAGGTATTTGAGAATGGGTTGAGTACGCGTCTCGTAGATTTCCTGGCGTCAACCGAAGCCCTCTCTGACCGGCAGTACGCGTACCGGGAGGGCCGGTCCACTACATCGTTGACCCGGGAGGTAGTACACCGAGTGTTGCAAGCCCGAGAAAACAAGCAACATGTGGCGGTCTTATTCAAATTCAAATCATTTATTTAAAAGCAACACAGACTCATTCTAGTATACTAATTATCCTTAGCCACATTTCTTATATACAATTTCAATAATTACTTACATAGGTACATTCATTCAATTAAAAGTCAACAATTTCATTACATATAATTATTACAAAATCATGAGCTATCAATCGTCATTAATTATATACAACATGCAACCTACAGCAATGGTTCATGTAGCTACAGTCGAGCCTTTCTGCGAGCACTGCTAGCATGCTGTTAGCACTCCCCCGCACTCGCCGCACCAGCGACATACCTCTCTTGCGCATTGTGGTGTAAAAACAATTTACGCGCGCTTCTGCGAACATTGTTGATGCGCTGCAAAAGCGAGGGAGCCCCACCAACATCCTAAACGCGTTGTTGAACTGGATACGGAGGGCCCCGTAAGATTTTCGAGTATAGTAATTCCACAGGCTGCACGTGTAAAATGAAGTACAGTACGCTCTAAAGAGAGTTATTTTGACGTCGGTTGAGCACCGTGCAAACCTGCGGATCACCATGTTAGCTCTGACCGAGAGCGCCCTCCTCTCCCGCTCAATGTCAGCGTCATCTTTCAGGGTAGCTGTAACCATATGGCCTAGGTATTTCACTATTTCTACCTTTTCTAAAGGAAATCCATTAAGTCTAATCGGTGGCATTTCTGTTACTTTTTTTGGCCCGCCCTGAAAAACCATACACTGACTCTTTTTGACATTATAAAGCAGCCCATGAGCCACTGCATAGTCTTCACAAATACCCAGCAGCTTCCTAAGTCCACAGGGCGAAGCACTCAGCAGCACCATATCGTCCGCGTAGCTTATGTTATTGAAACAAACACCATCTATATAACAACCAATATGCTGCTCACTGAGTGCCTCAATTAAACCATTAATATACAGGTTGAAAATGGAGGGAGAACTTAACCCCCCCTGTCTTACCCCACATTCCAACCTGTATGGGTCCGATAATGTACCCGCCCACTTTACACTATTAACTTGGTTCCCGTACCAATACTTATATATGTTAACAAGTTCTTTCGGTATATTTGATGATCGCATTTTATCCCACAAGATATCATATGACACCAGGTCAAATGCCCTTGAAAGGTCGAGGAAGCAAGCGTATACAGGTGTTTTTCTCTCTGTATAATATTTAACAGCACTCTTCAAACACAATATAGCAGTTTCTGTAGAAAGTCCCGGTCGAAAACCGTACTGATTATCGTGCAACTGTAAAAAACCATTCAATTGTACGTTAAGAATGCTGTCAAACACCTTAGAGATTATTGTTGCCAAGGAAATAGGTCTATAGTTGCATACATCTGACAAGTCTCCAGTTTTGTTTTTAACTACAGGTATAACGACAGTCCTCATCATGTCGGCAGGGAGGTATGAATGTGATATGCAAAAGTTAAACAACATAGCCAACACTCTGCACATATGAGGCCCAGCGTGTTGTATATGCTCCACACTCAACCCATCGTGGCCAGGGGATTTTCCCTTTGATATAGATTTCACGGCCTTGAATACATCCTTGGCTGTGATTCTAATTTCAACATATTCTCCATTCACCCCACCCTTGTTCTGAGACGATGAAGGACCTAACGGTGACCTAACAATAAAACTATTTTTAAATTTGTCAGCGATTTCTTTGAGATCATTCGTGCCATCCACACTCATGGGAAGACCAGGGCGACTTCTCATACTATTGGTATTTTTCCAGAAACCACTGAAATCTTTCGTGCAATGTTTAGCGGCAAGTATGTCCATTTTCAATTGGTCTTGGTGTTTTAGACACCATTTTAAACGCGATTTAAATGCTTTCCTGCTCTCGCACATCTTTTTATAAATTTCACCAGAAGTAGGGCTACCACACAACAACCATTCCTGAAATCTCACCCTAGCCACCCCATGACTATGGCTTACATGTTTATTCCACCCGACAACAGTTTTACGACGCTGCTTACTCTGTTTACGCTCGCTTCCCCGACATTTTACAGACGATAGAGATAACTCAAGTACAATGTCAGAGTACAGTTTGTCAATTCGTAAGCTGTGAGCAGGGTCGCTACAGTACCGATCACTACATTTTTCAAGCTCAGTGGGAAAATCGATCAATCTAAGACGGTTATGACATTCAGTTCGATATTGTGTAATTTGGTCTGCAGTTTTTTCTCCCCACGCAACTTGATTATTAGTTACACTTGAATTTATTGTTATAGGAGTCAAGCATTCCAAGTTACACTCACATATAACGGGAAAATGATCAGACCACAACACGTCATACTTGACGTACACATTACACACAGAGATAGCGGCTGATTGCGATACAACACAATGATCCAACCACCGCTTAGAGCCACACACTTGATCTACGTATGTGAACGTATTCGATGACATGCCTAATCTATTCACATCAATAAGTACCCACTTTAAGTCATCACATAAAATACTTAATTCTCTAAAAAATAATTCTCCAGGATGCGCATTAAAATCCCCTAATATGAAAATAGGTTCGTTCTCATGTTCATTACTAATAGCACTTACAGTTCCCATGCAGTCAGTAAACGTAGTTATGTTCTCCGATTTGTTTGTAGGCATATAAACACAAACAACTATGAATGGTCTTGCAACTGTATATATACGAATAGCACAAACTCGCGGATTATCGCAATTTATCACTGTGACAGTAGGAAACACACTGGTATTCCACAGCAGCGCAGTACCTCCATACGGCCTGCCGCGCAGCAGTCCCGCCGTTGTGTCAACAGCTGATGTCCCATTGCAACTAAATGTGCTATTGATACTATTTAGATAAGGTAGCTCTTCCGGTAGCAGCCACGTTTCTTGTAGTGCTATTATTACACACTCTTCACATAAACGTCGAATATCGCCCACAGCGCTCTTCACGTTCTTACAATTATAACTAGCAAACTTGCAGGTTGTACTATCCATTCTTAGAGGTCAAAGGGTCGCCTTTCGCAGGCTCTCTATCCGCCCGCCGAGTTTTATAGTGTACAAAACGTCTAAAAATTATCCCTTCAGGCCATACTTTGTTGTCTAAAAATACGGACACTTTAGAATCAGGTACAAAGAATTTGTAAGCTTTGTGAGACAACACTTTTTTAGTGATAATCTTTTCCAAGTACACACTCTCTTGGGTTCTTGTTTTTATATAATCCACAATGCTGTGACCTGTCGAGGGCATTCGACGTCGCCGACCACGCAGTGCTTAGTGCTAAACTGCAGCACTATGGCGTCAGAGGCGCGTCGCATACCTTAGTGACGGATCTCATGCAGAACAGATCCCAAACGGTTGTAGCATGTGGAGGAACGGAGAAATCTGATCCGCTAAACTCGGTGATGGGGGTAGCCCAGGGGTCTTCGGTCTCTAACATACTCTTCGCCCTGCTTCTGAATGATCTGCCGGCCGCTGTGATTGCAGCCGAAATATTTATGTACGCCGATGACGTAGGCGCAGTAGTCACGGCACCCACGGTTGATTGTCTGGAGCAGAAGTTGAACGACACGACCGGTCAACTGGCAAGGTGGTTTAAGTTAAATGGGCTTGCGCTCAACCTAACGAAAACCCATTACCTCCATTTTAGCCTGTCGGGGTACCAAACACGGCCAATGAACGTTTTCGTGGATGGGAACAGGATAGACCAAGCCAACAGAACAACCTTCCTTGGCTTTGAAATTGACCGGAGTCTGACATGGGAAAGTCACATCGACAAACTCTGCGGCAAACTAGGAAGCGCATGCTTTGCATTAAGCAGAGTCGCCAAGGTAGTACCTGCTGAGGTGGTGAGGTCATGCTACTTTGCCACCGTACACTCCCTCCTACAATACGGTGCGGAGTTGTACGGTAGGGCCGCTGATTGGCACCGAGTTTTTAGGTTACAAAAGCGCGCTGTCCGTGTCATAGCGAAGATACCGCAGGACGACTCCGCACGTACGCATTTTAAGAGGCTTGGGATCTTGACATTGCCAGCACTGGTAATATTCCAAGTTGCGGTATATGTCAGATTAAACCAAGCCTCTTATAAGAAATTAAACAGCGTCCGCAATAAGGCTAGAATCAGAGAAGTAGCTCGCACGCTGGAGAGGTCGGCCAAGTCGACGTATGTCATGGGTCCAACAGTTTATAACAAGCTGCCTGAACATATCACCGCTGCACCTACCATGGGTAGTTTTAAGTCACGGTTGAAACGCTGGCTTGTCGAGCAGACGTTCTACAGCTATGACGAATTTATTAAATTTAAATTATAAGTATGTAGGTACTTAACTATTATTATTTTTGTATTGTGTACTATAGTATTCCAATACTTGACTTGACTTCTTTTTTTGTATATTTTTAACATTATTTTTAGTTTAATTCTTTATAATTTGACATTGTGAACGATTTTATATTTTTAATTATGTAAATGTACTCCAATAGTGGAAATTCAAATACTATATGTAATATAGCATAGTACTAAATTAGAAATATGTGACGTGTAACAAAAGTTATTAATAAATTGATTATGATTATGATTATGATTATAAAAACGACTACATACCTGATAAATGTGTTTTATTAGATATCTCACTCCAAATCCTCTTTGTAACGTCCTTTCTCGAATATTCCGCCAATTTATAATTATACAATGCAGGATACTTTTCAATTTCTAGTACTAAAACGACGTGAATATCTCGCTCCGCCATCTTGTTTGCACGACCTCGCGCGGTAAATGTCGAGCGGCGCCTGGACACGCATCCCGAGACGCGGTAAAACGAAACGATCCCTCCCCGCTCCCGCACACACCGCGCCAATCAGAAGACGCGCATTAAAACATAGGCGCTCGGCAAGCTTTCGGTACCGTGTATACCGAGCGAAACGAATCCGCACCGCTCCCGCACCGACAAGTCAGAAAACGGCCTAAGGTGAAATATTATAGTATATTCACCGTGTGTGGTCGCTTATTGAATTATATGGTGAGCGATATGTCCGAATCTGCTCTAAGATAATATACATATATTTTATAGTATCTTCATCGTGTGTGATGGGCTTTACCGTTAGTGTGCGAGCAATAGTTAATTCGCTAACAATACTTAGCTATATACCTACATGTAGGTATACATTCATGTTCATGCACACACATGTTTGAACTGATAAAGTTACATCTATTGCATAAAACATCGGTGACTGATACGTAACTAAATTATATTCACATACGAGTACATAGTTGTTGACTTAAACATTCTGTTACACCATGTTTTGCCTGCGCAGGCGTAGGTACATATTTTTTGAGATGGAGTAACCAGTCATTAAAGTGAATACTAAAATTATAATTAACTATTATTAAACATTTGTACTAAAAACAAAATTAAACGTCCTCATATTAAATCAAAATTTATCATTAATAAAGTCCTGGATATTATAATAACATTTAGCAACCAAAATTTTTTTTAAATTAATTTTAAATGCTTTTTTAATATGAAAAACGGAATTCACTTACGTAAAAAAGTCAGATCTTTCCATCACATCGATCAATAGTTTCAACCACATCCGTTGTTTTTTTTAAGGAGAGTGCAGAACGTTTGCAGTTGCGTCTCGCCTCGCACTGCGGGCAGCAGCACGTAGCGCGCGCGATGACATCATGTCGTGCGAGGGGGCGGGGGGATATCTGTGTCATATCCCGTGCTGGCGGGAGCACTCAGGCAGAATGAGCTCACCACATCGCCACTGGTCACTCCTTGTCCACTACTGTTAGCTTCACGAAGACACGATCGCCAGGTAGAGGGCAGGCTCCATCCTCCATCTCTATTACTACCCCTCTCGATAGCCTCCCGGATCTTACGTGGAACGAAAAACTTTTCCCGCGCTAACACCCGCGCTTTATCAAAGCGGATATAGTGCTGCGTATCGAAGGCTAGAGAATGTTCTGCAACAGCGGAGCTGTTACTGTCCAGATTCTTCATGGAGCGTATGTGTTCGGTGAGCCTAGTGGATATATTTCGTCTTGTTTCACCGACGTAACATTTTCCGCAATCGCAGGGAATCATATAAACACCGGGGACACCCGGTGGCTCTCTATCCTTGGGAGAGCGAAGCATGTCTTAGCTGCTTGAGGGGACGGAATACTGTGTTAATACTGTATCTTCGGCGTAATAAGCTTCCAATTTTATCCGTTACCCCTTTTATGTACGGCAGATATGCCACCGATCTGTCCACCGATGCTGGGCGTGCGTGTGTTTTTACGTGAGTGAATCCCGTTTTTCATATTAAAAATGTGTACAAACCACGTTAGGGATCATAATATAATTTTCAATGCATTACCATTTAATTGCCTAATATTATAAATGCGTGGTGCCATACCGATTACATTTTGTCGCAGAAGAGCGGTTTTGCTTGTCGGATTACAAAGGATATTCGTCATGTCCGGGGATTGTGCCCGGGACCAGCGGCTCAGAAGGCAGCAGTTGAGCCAACCGGTCAGTCAATTATTGTAGTAGGCAGTGACGTAGCTATAGCTCTCACATCGTCCGCGAGTAAAAACTAAAAATCTAAACGCTCAAATCATACTCATTACATGAAATGGGTACATGCTAGTTCTACAAACAATACTTACTTACCTATATGTACATTAAAATACAATTTTAAGAAATGTTAGTATATGTAGCGGGCATAAATCTTTTTATAGTTATACTAGCGAATGCCCGCGACTTCGATCGCATAGTAGGCTCGGCCTTCGGCCTCGCCATAACCTCCCGTCTTTTCTTACAATTATGAAATCGGATAAGCCGTTCTTAAGTTAAAGCGTGACCAAGAGAAATAGGGGTTCATTTTCATATAAGTATACATATAGATGAGGCTGCATCCTTCATTAAATGATGATAGGTAAATACGGCTAATTCAATAGCTTACAATCATTAAAAAGTTGCTGAAATTTTTGCCCGACAGCAAAGTACTTGGAGCGCGCGGCTCCGATTCACTTACTTTGCCTATAGTTTTTTTCAGCTTTTTCAGCGGACCTAGTACAAAAAGCCCTTACCACAAGTTTTATAGATGACTCTAATAGGTACTATAGATAGAATAGCTGGTATTCTAGTACAGAGACGTAGTGCAGTTATGTGCAAGCAATAAGCTTTTTTGACGCTGATTTAACGCCTAACAAATCGATGAGCGCCGGCTGCACGTAAAAAAAAAGTATGACTTATTATCACGCTCCACCTGGAACGAGCGTGCAAGCGAGAGCGCGAACCAAGCGATAGAGAGGCACGATCGGCCTAAGCGTTCGGCTTGTTTTATGACGTTATCATTACACGTAAATATCATATAAATCAATATATCTCTTGTCTAAACTCCCGTAACTCCCGCCCCATAAGCCATGCAAAGCATAAGCAAAGTTATCTAGGTACCTAGATAATGAAACAGCTTTTGATCGAGTGTTTATCAGAAGACTTGTTTCTAAGTTGGTAGATTTTGGAATCCGTGGCAATCCGTTGCGGTTACCGGACGCCGTCATTGTGGTTATACGTTAGCGTCATTGTGGTTATACGTTAGCGTCAAAGTGGTTTAACGTTAGCTTCATAGTGGTTTTACGTAGCGTCATAGTAGTTTTACATTAACGTCATTGTGGTTATACGTTAGCGTCATAGTAGTTTTACATTAACGTCATTGTGGTTATACGTTAGCGTCATAGTGGTTTTACGTAGCGTCATAGTAGTTTTACATTAACGTCATTGTGGTTATACGTTAGCGTCATAGTAGTTTTACATTAACGTCATTGTGGTTATACGTTAGCGTCATAGTGGTTTTACGTAGCGTCATAGAAGTTTTACATTAACGTCATTGTGGTTATACGTTAGCGTCATAGTGGTTTTACGTAGCGTCATAGTAGTTTTACATTAACGTCATTGTGGTTATACGTTAGCGTCATAGTGGTTTTACGTAGCGTCATAGTAGTTTTATATCAACGTCATTGTGGTTATACGTTAGCGTCATAGTGGTTTTACGTAGCGTCATAGTAGTTTTACATTAACGTCATTGTGGTTATACGTTAGCGTCATAGTGGTTTTACGTAGCGTCATAGTAGTTTTACATTAACGTCATTGTGGTTATACGTTAGCGTCATAGTGGTTTTACGTAGCGTCATAGTAGTTTTACATTAACGTCATTGTGGTTATACGTTAGCGTCATAGTGGTTTTACGTAGCGTCATAGTAGTTTTACATTAACGTCATTGTGGTTATACGTTAGCGTCATAGTGGTTTTACGTAGCGTCATAGTAGTTTTACATTAACGTCATTGTGGTTATACGTTAGCGTCATAGTGGTTTTACGTAGCGTCATAGTAGTTTTACATTAACGTCATTGTGGTTATACGTTAGCGTCATAGTGGTTTTACGTAGCGTCATAGTAGTTTTACGTTAGCGTCATTGTGGTTATACGTTAGCGTCATAATGGTTTTATGTTAGCGTCATAGTAGTTTTACGTAGCGTCATAGTAGTTTTACATTAACGTCATTGTGGTTATACGTTAGCGTCATAGTGGTTTTACGTAGCGTCATAGTAGTTTTACGTTAGCGTCATTGTGGTTATACGTTAGCGTCATAGTGGTTTTACGTAGCGTCATAGTAGTTTTACGTTAGCGTCATTGTGGTTATACGTTAGCGTCATAATGGTTTTATGTTAGCGTCATAGTAGTTTTACGTAGCGTCATAGTAGTTTTACATTAACGTCATTGTGGTTATACGTTAGCGTCAAAGTGGTTTAACGTTAGCTTCATAGTGGTTTTTAGTAGCGTCATAGTAGTTTTACATTAACGTCATTGTGGTTATACGTTAGCGTCATAGTGGTTTTACGTAGCGTCATAGTAGTTTTACATTAACGTCATTGTGGTTATACGTTAGCGTCAAAGTGGTTTAACGTTAGCTTCATAGTGGTTTTTAGTAGCGTCATAGTAGTTTTACATTAGCGTCATTGTGGTTATACGTTAGCGTCATAATGGTTATATGTTAGCGTCATAGTAGTTTAACGTTAGCGTCATAGTAGTTTAACGTTAGCGTCATAGTAGTTTAACGTTAGCGTCATAGTAGTTTAACTTTAGCGTCATAGTAGTTTAACGTTAGCGTCATAGTAGTTTTACGTTAGCGTCATAGTAGTTTTACATTAGCGTCATTGTGGTTATACGTTAGCGTCATAGTAGTTTAACGTTAGCGTCATAGTAGTTTTACGTTAGCGTCATAGTAGTTTTACATTAGCGTCATTGTGGTTATACGTTAGCGTCATAATGGTTATATGTTAGCGTCATAGTAGTTTTATGTTAGCGTCATTGTGGTTATACGTTAGCGTCATAATGGTTATATGTTAGCGTCATAGTAGTTTAACGTTAGCGTCATAGTAGTTTTACGTTAGCGTCATAGTAGTTTTACATTAGCGTCATTGTGGTTATACGTTAGCGTCATAATGGTTATATGTTAGCGTCATAGTAGTTTTATGTTAGCGTCATTGTGGTTATACGTTAGCGTCATAATGGTTATATGTTAGCGTCATAGTAGTTTAACGTTAGCGTCATAGTAGTTTTACGTTTGCGGCATAGTGATTTTTTCGTAGCGTCATAGTGGTTTTACTTTAGCGTTACCATTAATGCATCTCCTTCGCGTGTCGATCGCGTGCGGGCTGCAAGATTCGCTATAGTCCTTCAAATCTAATAGATACCTTTTGACGTTTCATACTCTTCAAGACGAAATGACTTTGTACATGCGTAACTCACACAATTTCAATAACCTTCGCTGTAAAACCATGGAGTTATGACATCGTCTCAAAGTTACGTAGTCTGGTACTTTTTTGTTTTTTACGTAGTGTTGCGACTCTTCATATTCACTTTTATACGAATAATCGGTAAAAATTTACGAATAATCGAACTTATTGATAACTTTTATGAAAGCCTAAGAAAAATAAAATTGATAACTAGCTGCGCTCCGCAGTTTCACCTGCGTGGTGATGGATGATGATGATGAATCAAATATTATAGCGTACTGTTGTGTGGCTCTTCCTGGTTGTCTTAAATAAAACAACCATTACACACACACAAACATTTATTTTATTTAATTTAATTATTACACGATTTTTACACACAAGGGAATAAATTCCTGCACTTCACTTTACTGTACTGAACTGGCAGCAAGACGGCTTTAAGAGCAATTAGTAGATACACTGAAGAACACAAAACAAAAGGCAATTTAATTTGGAAAGCGCGGATTATATAGGAACATTATAATGCTGACAGTGTTTGAATGAAGTTGATGGGGGTTTGCCCCTAGTCAACACTGTACGCGGTGTAACAGTACGTTACTCAGACATATTGTAGCTTTCAATTCGTGAAAAAAAAATTATCGGCTTTTTGCGTTTATACATTACAAACAAATATTACCTCTTTATTACGTATTCGAGTAGATAAGGATTAATATCAAGATACGAGTAATGTGGCTTCATTTGTACCAGCGTTACTATTGCATATTTTAACTCACAAAAAATATTTATTGTGACAAACTGTAATCGTTATACATATGGGATCACTAACTTTTTGTAGATTTGAATGTCTTCTATAAAACTGTACATCACTTTGCTCTATTGTCAATAATTTCCGCAGCATGCGCGATATAAGGATTGTACGTACTTTATAGAAGTTTTCATACGGGTTCTATAGCTTATGTTCATCAGGGATAAGGTAGGATTCTAATGGTGTCCCCCCCGAGTGTTCCCGCCTTGCCGTGGCGGGGGGGCTCAGTAGCCGTGGCTTGGGTCACCACGGTGAAGCTAAGAGGAACCAATGGGCCTGCCAGTGATAGCTGATAGCTGGCGGGCCCGAGGTGGGACCGCTCCTATGGGCTTTGCCCTCCAAGTCCACACGGGAGCGGTCACTGTAGGTAGCGGTGGTGTATGGGCGCCACTGCAACTGAGGCGGGCTGCGGTGTCGTATGGGCGGCACCGCGGCGGGAGAGGAGTGCCGGTGTTACGGTCAGCCGCTCTCCCTGCCTTCCGCGGCCTTGACGGGGCCGCCACCGTTAGATGGCGGACGCGGTGGGGTCGCAAGGGAAGAGGACTGTCGGTATTGAGAGGCGCCGCTGTCCCTATCCTCTGCGGCCGAAGTAGCAGGTGGTGGGGCTACTCACCTGACCCATCGTAGGGGGACTTAGGGCGCCCAGACTCGGGGGAGTCTGGGGTCCATTTGCGGGCTAGGTCCCCCGTGGCGGTTGCCGCACGCCAAGTGTTCTGGCGTGCTGCAAGAGAGAATGGTCCGGCAACGGACAGCCGCGGCGGGTTCGCGGTCGTGTGCGAAATCTGTCCCGCGTTCCCGCCAAAACCGGCAGTGACGGAACACCGCAGAGGTTTGGTGGGTATGATGCCCTTCTGGCAGAGACTCCCACATAACCACCGTGCTCCCCCGGGGCCGGTGGTATCCATAAAGGATTATTCTGCGTCAAAAAAATAAAAATAAAAAAAAGGATTCTAATGGTGTAAGAATTTATCAAATCGGTCGAGTAGTTTCGGAGGCTATTCATTTAAAACTATCAATTGAAATGTAAAGTATTAGAGTAATTAATGTATTAAATTTATTTTTCTAAGAGTATTAGTTGTAAAGTAAGGTGATATAATTTTAAATAAATGTTTGTATGCAAAATTGTTCGTGTGCAAATCCTTAAATATACGCAGATTTTTTTAAGTCTGGCAACACTGCTAACTATATATAATCTTTTGCAGTCTCGCGCTATTATAAAAAAATGTGTGCTTACTTTTCTCCCGTTTGTATGTTTTGTTGTGTTTTTAATTCGTTTACTTTGGCAACCTTTATACCTACTGGACTCCGAACTAAGCAGTTGATTATAATGTCGAAAAGAGGACGTACATTAAACGCCCAGGCTCTTGAATTGGTGGTGAATATAGGTGGTGTTGACATAATAAATAATGCGGGTGATTTCATGTTGCGAATGTATTTTAGCTCTTGCAAGTCAAGAACTGAGAGCTATAATGCCGAATTGGGTAAAATTATAATCAAATTTTAAATCTACATACACTTCGATGTAATAATAATTTTTAATAGGTATTAGTTTTGTAGTAAATATTATGTAATGCACCTACCTGTTTTATTTCAATATATACCTAGTAATAACACGTTAAAATAGTAATTACAGACACGGAATAACTCTATTTTTTATTATTGTTGTTTATTTGTCTATGTGTCCTATATCCATACATACCATATCCATCGTGCGCCGCGATTAAAAAAACCAAAACTGCGGCGGGTCGATATGCCAGCTTTCATACAAAAAGGTTCAAACCTCATAAATCGATATCTCTTAAGAATCGGATATTGTAGTAACCGATTTTTTTGACCCCACCCCTATTTTACAATCTGTCTAAACTGTCACGCGGTATCTACTCGTATTAGATTTGAAGGACTATAGTTCTAGATATCGAGTACTATCATTAATTCTGTGGTTACGGAGTAAGTGGAACAAGTGATGCAGTGTTGGTGCGGACACGTCATAATAGACTCGGATAGGAACGTGGTGAGGAAATAGCTCTAACTTTTGAATACCAATCGCGCGTTACGAACATGAATTATACGTGAAACAACATAATGAACCATGAAATACGCGATCTTTTTGTCAAAGCAAAGTTAGATGAGGCAGGAGGGTAGCCTTCAGCGAATATGCACGTGGCAAAAAGATAGGATTGACATGGAAAAGTCAATGAAAGAACAACCAAAAAAGTGGATTCGAATTTGAGATCAGGGGTCCGAGCACGAAAATATGTTTAAAAGTGTAACGTATAGTACAAACTGTTATTTATCTAGTACAATAGTGGCACAGATAACTCATAGTTTGTGCTGAACACGTAAACGATACGATAACGTTACACAAGCAGATGGTCATGCTCGGCCCACTGGACGAGCCAGGATTCCAATTTTGTGTGTCGAACAAAGGGCCGTTTACGATCTAAGGCACCTGCATTTTATTGATTAATCCAATATTTTCAGAGTTATCGGCAGAGACGGAAAAACTGATTCATTAAATGAGCCATAAATCGTAAACGGTATGTCTTACAAAAAAGGTTACAGGAAATAAGAGATGAGAAATTTTATTTTCTACAATAATGGTCTCAATTACTTTTGCCTGATAGGGCTATATCGGCCATAACCTTTTTTCAAGATGGCGATTGTGGCGTCACCTGGATCTGTCAGCATTTTGTGATTTTATGCTCAGTAAGTGATCCTCAACCTTATAAAAAAATGCATCAGTAATTCAATGCGAGGTTAAATTCTATTTTTACTGACCAACCATCACTAAATAGGTACTTTTGTCATATATTAATCCTTATGGCCAACCCGACAGGCACTTGACCTGTTTTGGGGGTTCCGTACCCAAAGGGTAAAACGGGACCCTATTACTAAGACTCGGCTGTCCGTCTGTCTGTCACCAGGCTGTATCTCATGAACCGTGATAGTCATTTAGTTGAAATTTTCACAGATGATGTATTTCTGTTGCCGCTACAACAACAAATATTAAAAAAATGGAATAACATAAATCTGCTGTTTAAGTTAGATGTTAATGATCTCATTGGTGAGCTCAGCAGTACGCATGCAGGATGTATTATAGATGGAGTAGTTGTCAATAATATAAGTTATGCTGATGACATGGTACTGCTGGGCCTGTCAGTGGGATCAGTTCGCAAATTAGTAAAAATATGTGAAGCATATGCGGCGGAGCATGGTTTGAGGTACAACTCTAACAAAAGTGAAGTAGTTGTCTTCAAAAGTGGAAACATTAAACCAGTTCATGTTCCGCCAATTATGCTTAACGGTGCGGCTCTACAAATGGTAACGAAGTTTAAATACTTGGGGCATATCGTGACAGAGAACCTTGATGATGATAAGGATATTGAGAGGGAGCGCAGGGCTCTAGAAGTCGAGGAAACATGGTTGCGCGCCGGTTTGCACGCTGCTCGAGGGAAGTGAAAACTACTCTAGTAAGGCGTTTTGCCAATCCTTCTACCGAGCAGTATGTGGGTCAACCACACTCGGCGTGCTGCCAGCGCCTTGCGTGTCCAGTACAATGACTTGTTCAGGATGCTGATGCGGCTGCCTCGCTGGTGCAGTGCATCTGCTGTTCGCTGAAGCACATACGGACGACTTTCATGCAATCATCCGTAAGTAGGTTGCCTCATTACGAAAGCGAGTGCGAGGCAGCCGTATTAGCATCCTGAAAATGATAAGTGACAGGCTAGACTGCCCTATACAACATAAGTGGATGGACACAACAAAAATTGAAAAGTGTTGATTTATCGTGATATCATCATTGAAAATCGATCCCGTAAGTAGCGGGTCACTAAAAATTCTGAAAATATTTTGGTGAAAAATTGTATAATATAAAATCTCAGACCTTACAGCCTCTCTTAAAAGTTTTGCTCAAAACGTTTTATTTCGTAAATCAATGTATTTTTATATACGCACGTACTTACATAAAGATAAATTGTAAGTTGGTAAAATAGACAAAATGGACATACCGAATAACGCCAGGGTGTAGTTGTAGTGATCATCGAAGTCCCATGAGAAAACTGGCTCAATAGTCGTCTGGAGGGGATTTATCTTGTTTCCAAGACATACTTCCACGTCCTTGTACTTCACCTGGATGTTATTAAATTAACATAAGTATCAAAATTGAACAAACAACTTGAAATGGATGAAATCGTTTATAACTTTATCCCGACCTTTCAGTGAACATGGTCACGGTAGACTCTTCCTACCGCCACCATACGTTTTTCTACCGTGAAGGAATAATGTTCGCACTACTGTTTGCTTATTACTTGTTTGAAGAGTATGGTTGCCTGGTACTCCATATGCGGTCTAACTTGTGCGTTGCAAAGCGCAAGACTTTGCCGCGGGCTGAAGTTGCTGCTGCTTGGATCGGTTTAGCACACCAAGCTTTTAGAGGCAAATTTGGCCTTGCTCTCCAGGTGACCCCTTAACTAACTGCACGTTATGTCGACGCCAAGAATCGATACTGCTAGAGATCTTCGCAAGAAGGTTGTATAACTTCGAGGTCGAGGTCGAATATATTGGTTTGTTCTTTTGTGCGTGACACATATCGAGTAGGTATTATCTAAACTTGCATTGTCGTTTCTTAAGTTCATACACGCCTAGCATAAACACAAACTTATATTAACTTTTGTCTAATCTATGGATACAAATATAACATTTTACTATTACCTATCTAACCTGTCTATAAATATAGTAAAAAGTGAATCGGTACTATGTATGTCACTATCACGCGTCAAAACCACCTTTTGCTCATATGTGCCCGCTAACTAATTTCTCGTTGCTCATACATACTTACCTATATTGACGTGAATACGTGAACGTCATGAACGTCTTTGAAATTACCGTTGACTTTGTCCTGCTCATCAGCAGCCTCTCTATGGTTCGGGTATGAAAGAGTTACCACACGTCGTTGTTGACCTTTTCACGGTGTCATTAAAAATAGTGGGCAGGGCACATAGCACAACACGCAGAATAAATGGTCGATGGGGTTGGAAGGTTCTGGAGTGGAGACCACGGACCTGCAAGCGCAGCGTAGGTCGTCCACAACGCAACACAACACCACGACAAGGTGGCCTGACGACCTGATAAAAGTCGCAGGACCATGTTGGATGCAACTAGGTCGCTTCTAACCGGCCCTTTTGGAAAATTATGGGTGAGGCATATGTTTAGTAGTGGACGTCCTACGGCTGCGATGATGATGATGATAATGATGATTAAAAATGGGCAATTGTCCATTTTTTGGTTGCAGTCCAATACGAGATCGGCAACACTTTCCACATAACCCTAGATCATATGTGGAAGGTTTGAACAGCAGCAACAAAGGTCATCTTTTCAAAATGTAATGGAACCCCCATTACATTTTGAAAAGAACGACTAGAGTTTCTTAGCTGGCTATCAGATAACAACTCTACCTATTTATTTTGGGACGTGGAAGTAAAGTTTTAAAGTGAATAATTGACTTTCAATGTGTCTTGATGCAGAAACAGGTTGATTTCAAATTAGAATCATCCAAAAATGTTGTTTCGTGCAGTGCTTGCGTGCACAAGTGGCACGCGTATCCGGAACACCTACGCCTGTGTGACACGGACACGGATATTACATGTCACAGCCGCATAATCAATAATAGACATTATAATCTAATATGATTTTGCTGTTTATTCGTAAGTGTATAGTATCACACTTACGACTAAACCAGCCATTGACGCCAACCATCTAGTTAGATTGGTGCACACGTATTCAATCTCCTTTCAACAACTCTGTCATGGATTTTTCTTTCGCACTTGACAAGAAAACGATCGAAATAAAAATTAAAATACGTTTAACTCAAAACAGCATATTTTATGTTATGACAGTTTTGTTCAGGATGTACGATATGTCATCACTGGTAACACATGGACATAGGTCAAAGACTTTTGTCTTGAGGCATTGAGGTATTTTGCACGAGAAGGCTTCGCGGAGTTTCCAGGACTCTGTAAATACCAGAAACCTCAAAAAGAAGTATAGCTTTGTCTCTAGGTCCTTTAAAAGAATTATCGCAAAACGAAGTCGAAGTATAAAGGCAAAATTGTAGAATGATTAGACTTACTCTCAACAATTTCTTCGGAGGAACCGACAAAAAGTCGGATAAGCCATCAAAACTTTTGTCTAAATCTTCTTCAGATGCAGTGCATTCCATTTGCACCGCAGACCAGAGTAACGACTCTACTACTAAAAACAATTGTATTGTACACAACACACGAACAGACATTTTCAGGAGACGTTCCACTTCACAATGAGTATAACAAAACATGAATTTTGTCAAGCTTTAGGTATTTATATTCGACGCACCTATAATGCTTGTCGACCATTGACAAGCGAGCGTTTGGTCGAGATTTGAGAAATCCGCTTAGGTGTATAAGTACGAGAAAAGGCAAAGGAAACATACAGTTACGACTACCTACTTCGTTATGGTTGGAGTCGCTACATAGTCAGCGATCGCTTTACGCTTTACAACCAATATTCGTTTGGTGAATCGTCACTGGAAATTTACCTTATTTTCGGCCATCCTCGTAACGGGCCTCACTAACTTAAAATCCGAGACTGTTGTTACGGGTGCTAAATTTTATCCGGGGTGAATGAGGTTTATTTCTAAACTGTTACAGGGTTTATTCTTTAAGAATATACCATCTTTATTCAATAATTATGACGAAACTAAACTACAGAAATAGTACATTACTGCAGAATCCAGTATGTAAGCCTCCCTGGACAAGTATGAGTTATATACGAGGCCAGGATGGATTTCTTACTGATTGAGGCCTGTATAATGCTTTTTACACTAAGTAGCACTATTTGAGAGTCATTTATTTAATTATTTATTGCATTCAACAGCGTACTATATTAACTAATTACAATGCTTAACTATATAAAAAATATAAAATGGCTGTTTGAGGCTCCAAAAATATATCTATCTCATAAACTTTCATACCAAAAAGATAGATAGTTATATATTCGGAGCCTCCCTCCTATAACCATGTTATAATGGCTAAACTCTAATCTGTGTCTGGTACTATGTTTTTTCTAGAATAGAATAGAATAGAATAGAAAATATGTTTATTGCCACTAAAAATACAGAAAAAAAACACACAACTTAATACCAGTAAACAGCATTTAAAAATACTTACATAAACTAAATACCTAATAAACTGCACTTTCAAGGGCAATAGGTGTAAGCTCAGCGCTGTGCTGCTTAAACAGTAATGTTTATACAGGGCTGGTTTTCAGCATACTCCTTGCTCGAACTTAGATGTTAGTCGAGAGTATTTTGTAATGCGGGTAAAATTAATGGCTATATCTTGTACAGGTTAATGAACAGCTCTTTGTGTAGGTTCACAATCACTAAGCTTATGACTCTTATTAATGGCGTTTTCATAGTCATTGCCTATAAACAATCCTAACGCAGCGTATTACAAATCTACATTTGGTGTAATATGTGAAGTAATGTGTGGCATGTGTAAGAGTAGAGGGTGTGTGTGTGATAGTGTAAGAGAGTAGTATGTGGAGAAGTAAAAGATGCTGGAGTTTGCAGCTATCTAGCTTTAAAGGTTGCTTCAAAATGTTTTTTATGACGATCAACCAATAAGTTCTATGTTTGGGCATGGACAAAGTGAGCGAGAATTTAGAGCGAGTATTAACTGAGTGGATATCTTTAACAAAAGTCAACTTCTCAAAAAGATATTCTGTTTTTTTATTCCATATAACCCTTTGAGTCATGCAGGCAAAGTGAAGTTCTCTCCTCGTTTTCATATTCAGAATTTTATTCTTGACGAGGTAAGGAGTGACGTGTTGTCTTCTAGGTATGCTAAAACAGAATCGTGCACATGCATTCTGAACTCTTTGAATAGCATTTTCTGTTTTAGCGTACAGCCTCGGGCCATACACTGCACTGCAATAGTTAAAAGGGGATAAAACTAACAGATCGCACAACAATATTCGTATATCTTCAGACAGATATTTTCTAATTCCATAGAGAATTTTAAGTTTATAGAAACTAGCTTTAATTTTCTGGTTAATATGTTCCACGAATCTCATTTTTCCATCAAAAATAAGACCCAAGTTGCGAGCGTCTGACTCAATGGGTATATTGACTCCATCAACAGACAGGTTTGGGTTATGGGAACAAACATTATATATTTGAACCGGGGTACCCAATATGAGCATTTTTGATTTTGACGGATTTAAAATTAACGAATTTCGCGTAGCCCATTTAGAAATTTCATTTAAATCAGAGTTTATCACAGACATGGCTTCAAGGGTCTTATCAGCTTTGAAGGAGTAATAAATTTGAGTGTCGTCTGCATAAAGATGATATTTACAATGTTTAATACAGCTGGGCATGACAGCGGTATAAATAGAGAATAGTATAGGGCTCAAAATTGATTCTTGTGGGACTCCTCTATTTATTTTTATTACACTTGAAATGGTCTTTATTCCATTAGATGATTCAATTTCTACGTACTGTTCTCGGTTTGTAAGGTAGGTATGGAACCATTGGCAAGTTGGCGACGAGCATCTCAGGATTTAAACAATCAAATGCACGAGAGAAGTCGAGCAAAATCAGAGCACTGCTAAGTCCAGAGTCGGATGCAGTCAACAGGTCATCACTTACAGCCATAAGTGGAGTTTCAGCACCATGCCCTTTCCTAAAACCGGATTGCCATGTAGGAATTATATTTCGTTTGCATGTGTATTCTTCTAACAGTGTTAAAACTACTTTCTCCAGAACCTTTGACAGAATAGGAAGTATACTGATCGGTCGGAGATCTTTGAGGTGGTCTACTGACTGCGACTTTGGTATAGGCCTAACCAGAGCACGTTTCCAAAGTGATGGAAAAATGCATGTTTTCAAAGAGTTGTTTACTATGGCAGCAATTATTGGCAATGTCTCCGGTAATGTAAGCTTAATCATATCAATACTAATATGGTCATATCCTACTGCTTAACGGCCGCACTCAGAGTATTAATTTCGAGAATAATTTTGCCTATGGTTTTCAGTGATGCAGTTTGAAGTGAGAACACGCTGCTGTTGCATTTATTTGTTTTATAATAATTTAAAGTTTTCATATCTATGTTGCCGTCACCAGGAATATCTAG
This sequence comes from Selenia dentaria, assembly GCA_917880725.1. NCBI lineage: Eukaryota > Metazoa > Arthropoda > Insecta > Lepidoptera > Geometridae > Selenia > Selenia dentaria. The sequence continues at coordinate 661,213 of OU862896.1, read as the reverse complement.
AAAGTGATTATTTATTAAATTTGCGTTATTCAAATTGTCTGGAATAGAAGTCGCCTCTACGTGTAAAGTTTTAGTTTTTTTAAGAGATCTCCACATTTTTTTTGGTTGACGTATGTTTTTATTAACATAATGCGTGAAGAAAGCTTGTCGTTCTCTGTGTAATGCACCTATGACTAAGTTTTTAAAATACTTATAATATTCTTTTGAAGACGCGGTATTTTTAGTTTGGGCCTTTATAAGGGCCTTATCTCTTAACCCCATCATAAATCTGATCATATTGGTTATCCAAGGTTTTGGTGATTCTTTTATCCTCTTTCTTTTAATGGGAGCATATTTATTAAAGAGATTGATAATATGCCCATTAAACTTCTCGATCATTAACTGTATATCCGTTATATCTGTGATATCGTTCCAAGATATACCTTTTAGGTCAAAGTTGAACGAATTAATATCTTCTTTCTAAGCAGATTTAAAGAGGATGACCTCCTGTCCAGTATAGTAGATTGTTAACCGAGGGTCGAAAGAATCAATTCCCGAGGTATTTAGACCAGAGCAGGAATTTATTCTTTTACCCGTGTTAAACACTCTACTTTTCATTTGAAATATAAGGAAAATAAAACTAGTTGTTAATAAACTATTTTTTGATAATATATAATAATATTAGTAGTACCTATTTAAAATTAATATTAAAATAAGGACAATTCGTGAAGATAAGGGTTTGAACATTTTTGTTTGGAATGTTTATGCTGTTTGATATATTATGACAAATTTGGCTATTCTGGATATCTGTAAAAGTAGGAGACTCTGGTATTTCATCAGACGATGAATTTCATGGCGGATACTCCCTGGAAGTTGTCGGCTGAGGCGAATTGGGACGTATTTTTATAGTTTCAGTTAATTTGGTTGAAAATTTAGTTTTATTTTGGACTGAATCTTCAATGTAGCCTTCGGTGACTGTGCTGGATTTACAGCCTCCATGTCTTTTTAAGGTTGTCATGTTTGCTCCAGAATCGGCTAAAAGTTTGCTGACGTTCGTCTATAACAATGTCCGGTATACTGCTCACAGTTTGGTAAATTCAAATATGTTGCTGTTTGCTTCGGCATACGTGAGATTTAATTTTTACCGATCACTTGTTTCTAGCATTTTGCCTTCCGATAGTTCAGAAAAAACGGTCCGTTTTTACATCACTGGGTCTCATTATTTGATATTTCTTTACTATTTGTTTAAACTTTTCTTGTAGGTACTACAAACGGTACAGCGCTCAATATTTGTTTTTGTTATAAGGCCTATTCAGACCTGAGCGTTATTCGCTACCGCTGTGGGTAGCGAAAAATACCACGCGAAACTCGATGTGTAAATAGTATGAAGTTCCATAACTGCAGCGAAACTTGTACCGCCTAGTGAGGCGGTATTTTCTCTTGTTTGGCGAAACTAATTCCACCGCCCCGCTAACCGTTGCCAACGAATATCTCTACCGCGCGCGGTAGAGATATCCGCTTTGGTGTGAACAGTGAAATTAACGCATACCCTTTCAGATATCTCTATCGCTCGCAGTAGCGAATAACGCCCAGGTTTGAATAGGCCTTTAGTCAGTTTTACTAGTAATAATTGGCCTTGACTTTCAATGTCCTTAATTGTCAAATTTGTCAGTTCACTGCTTCTGCAAGCGTCGCTTATACCGAGTATCACTACCACCTGTGAAAAACATGTAGGTATTTTTTTAGTATTTGTGTAATAATTACGTTCATTTTTAGAATAAATCCATAAATACTTAGGTAAACTTACCTTCACTGCCAAATATATCTCGTCAGGAGCATCATTTAAAAACATTTCCACTTCATGAGAGGTGAAAATCATAGATTTCTTTCTCTTGAACCCCTGAGACTGTCTTTTCAAAAATGATGTTAAATTATGGAATTATTTCAAATTTACATTGTGCTTTACACTAAGAGTACTCTTGAGCATTGAATATCGGCTCCATAGCGTAGAAGGCTGTAGTTTGCTACACAGTCCATTAAAATATATAAGAAATACACTTTCTGAAAACTGTTTTATATTCTTCTCTGCTCGCCACTTCATAAAATCATTGTATGTGTTTATGTATCTTTCTTTTGAGATTTCTGGCAAAATATTTTCAATAACACAATTTGCATCGTCTTTAATTGAATCTGGTGTCAACATTTCAGAATCGCTTGAACTCATTTTTAATATTCAAATCTTAGCATAAAAGATAATTACATATTTTTTTGAATTCCATCACAGATAACTACATAACAGATTAGTATTCCGCCAATATATGTCGACTTTTTAAACTTTAAATATGGAACTCACCGCGTAATTGTTGCGGCTTATTCAGCTCAAAGAAGTTTGCGCTAAGTTCACACTGGCTGTTTAGAAAGTCACATGGCCGCAGCATTTTTTTTAATACATAAAACTCTTCACAGCTGACAGCAGTTCTTTCCGAGTATGAGAATTGAAAAGTAAATTACATACTTACTGGACAGTAGAATATTCTAAACTTAAAATCTCGTTTCTTACTGGACTGTTGTGTATAAGTCTCCGGTAGAGTTCACTTTCTGGATAGTTTTTAGAGATGTGATGACAACATTAAATATCATTTATAGAAAAAAAAACAATAACTAAGTACCTATACCTCTTTCCGACTGTCTGGTGCTAAATCATAATAGCTTTTTGGCTTGTTCAGAATCAGTCTGGCTGAACACTCCGTTCCAACCGCCACCTTTCATTCCCGGCACATTCCGTGACAATACATAACATATTCGTTTTGCCAATCGTGAATCCATTATTGCAAACCTTTGGAATGTACGCCTCGAATTGGGGCAAGGAGTAAACAACGTGTAAATCCTGCTCTCTACCTGACTTTCTTATATTTTGGTAGCAATGATAGCCCAGGGGTGATGATGATGCTGATGATGATGATGTTGTCCGCGTCGTGTCCGACGATGTCGACCCTGGCTATTTTGTGGCGTGCGCTTGCATGTGGCTGGCCCAGAGGTAGCAACGGTTCAATCCACACCTTCAGCTTCAAGGGGACGTCGCGATGAAGTACACAACATTCTGGTGTCCTTCTGGCTAGCTCCCACTCACAAGATTAAAAATCTGTATTAAAAACCTCTAACAATGTGTTCCGGCAGCTGTACTTGAGAGTCACGAGCTATTCTAGATCTAGTGTGGTATAGGTACCATCTTCGACAGCATCAGCACTGACCATCGAGTGAGATGGTCGTCAAACACTAGCCTACCAAGTGAAAACAATATTAGTGTGGTTGGTCTGAGAACCTAACTTATGTAATAATCACATGCCAGCGTGACTAACGAACTGAACAAAACTGAATATAACTGAATATACTTTACATACATTATGTATGTATGTGTGTCCTTTGTTGGCACGTCTCACTGTTCATCTACAAGTAAATAAAAACGTCCAATCAAACAGTGCCTATTTCATTGTAGTGATGGAGAAATTTAGTTCAGCTTCGTATGTTTGTGACGTGTGTGATCACGCGCCTGGACACAACACTCACACACTCATGCATTATGAGAGTGTGAGTGTTAATACTCACTGTTGTCTTATGTGTTATAGGTACTGTAACGAATATTCTTTATGACCAGTCAATCATGTAACGCGCTGCGTTACGGTATCCTCATGTAATGTTCGTGAACTACAGTTTTACTATCATTGGAGAGGCCTTGGAGAACGTATAGCGCGCCGCGTTACGCGCATGTATGGTCATAGCGAACAGGGCCCCCGTTTATTCAAGGACCCTTCGCGGTTTACGTCTAACCTAAGCGCACTAGAGAGAGACACCTTTTAGGGTCAAAATGGCGGAATCAGAATAGTTTTGCAATAAGTTCAACTTTCCTCCTCCTTGCGACGTATTCCTCAGTGATGAGGGTCGTGACCTCCCTTCGGAATCACCTTATGTCTTATGATTGTTCTCCGTCTGTTTCTGTTTCTGGCGGCTCAGTTCAACTTTAACTGATACAAATAAGTGAATACAAAGACTACCTACCAACTCAGTTTTCATGAAATTAATCTCAATATTAATTTAAATAATAAAAATAAAAATTAGATTATAATTATATTTTAAAAAAATACTGCCTATTTGCAGTTTATGCGGGAGGGACGTTGGTGCAGACCGCAACTCGGCAATAAGCATTTTTTCCAGCGGTAGTGTCACTCAATATTGCTTTTAATGTCGTTTTAGAAGGGTAGGATCTACGAGTGTGGAAATTAATTATAAAAGTTAAGTAGGCGTTAGTGTACCGTAGGCGTTACAGCTGTTGCCTAGTTGCCTTAAGAATTTGGAAAGGCGTTAGCTGGTTACTGGTGGTATCGACTAAGGTTAACTGGCGCCTGATCAGTCACATCTCTGTTGCAGAAGAGATTCCATCAATAGATGAACAGGTACATTTTGCCAATAGTTACAGCTAGCCGCTCGAATCAGCCGTTGTGCACCTGTAGGTCTACCATGAGTTTGACAACAATCGATGCTTGCTATCGACTGCCGCAAAAAATGAATCAATTCAGGTCAATTGTAGAACTTAAATTGACAGCGAGTACGCCAATCACAAGCTTATTAGGTAGGTGAGATCGAGTATCGACTATAGATGATATTTATGTTGCCAACTCATGGTAGAGCTACTGCTATTTTCTCAGGCCTTAGCGGTCAGATAAAATGTGCCTGAGTTAGTGAAGTCTGGTGTAAGGCAGCGCCTTAAATTAGCCCGCTAAGTTCGTGAAACCTGGTGTAATGCAGCGCCTTAAATTGGCCGCTAAGTTCGTGAAGTCTGGTGTAAGGCAACGCCTAAATTAAAGAAAGCAAGCCGCCGTTATGCCACTACTTTTGACAATTCCCCTCCAATAAGGTTAAGGGTCAACTTAAAAAAATAATATGTATTTTTTTAAGTTGTCATAAAATGTTTGATTATCTATTGATTGGAATTCAACATTCGACTGGTCATTTTCTATGTAATGTGATAAAAATCAGTCGTTGGTTTTGAATTTGTGCTTTCCTATTGAATGTATGATATTACACTTGACAACTTAATTACTACATGCTCACAGCCAATACTCGTTAGTAGATATAGCCAAGTTGCGTTCAACGCTGTATCACAGGTACTCGTAGCAAAAGATATTTCTGCTAAAGATTGCTACAAAACGCCTGCGAACATTTTGACTCATTCATCATTGAGGTAGATATGACATACAATACATTTAGTCGGAATTTGCTTCAGTAAAATAATTTTATTCCACTAGCTGGTGCCCGCGACTTTGTCTGCGCAGGATTAGTACTTCGAGTAGCTTATTATCTTCTCCAAGGGCAATCTTTATACCAAAATGTCATAAAATATGCACATTGTCAAACGCAATTGCTACAATAGTATTATATGAGTAAATTTATATTCTTGTATAATCAGTAAACATTAATAATAAAATACAGGACTTATGTACATACAAATATAACATTAATCACCATGGAAAAAAACTTTCATTACATTTCAGCGCCCTTAACGGTATTTGTGTTACATTTTATCACCCTTGACGGTCGCCGAGCACGTCTAGTGTATCGAGCTGTCAAATTGACTTAACTTTTGACTTTCATCATCATCATCATCATCATCAGCCTGTAGCAGTCCACTGCTGGACATAGGCCTCTCCAATTGCACGCCACTTAGGTCTATCTTGGGCTTCTCGCATCCAGTTTTTGCCAGCCGTCTTGCGCAGATCGTCACTCCACCGTGCCTCAGGACGTCCTACACTACGTTTGCCGAGACGCGGTCTCCACTCTAGAACTCGTTTACCCCAACGGTTGTCGGTTCTACGGCTAATATGGCCAGCCCACTGCCACTTCAGCTTGCTGATCCGGTGGGCTATGTCGATGACCTTGGTTCTCTGACGGATCACTTCATTTCTGATGCGATCCCTCAGAGAAACACCGAGCATAGCCCTTTCCATAGCCCGCTGAGCGACCTTGAGCTTGTGGACCATTCGAGCCGTCAGTGTCCACGTTTCGGCTCCGTATGTCATGACGGGTAGGACGCACTGATTGAAGACTTTCGTCTTCAGGCACTGTGGAATCGGCGAAGTAAGGACTCGACGTAGCTTCCCAAACGCTGCCCAGCCCAGCCGAATTCTTCTATTCACCTCGTTCTCAAAGTTGTTTTTTCCCAACTGCAATGTCTGCCCGAGGTACACATATTTTTGAACAACTTCGAGACCGGCGCCGTGTATCGCAATCGGTTCCGGTAGAACATGTTCGTTGAACATGACCTTGGTTTTGTCCAAGTTCATCCGTAGGCCGATGCGTATAGAAGAGTCAGCCAGGTCATTCAGCATCTGTTGCAGGTCCTGCAGCGTCTCTGCCACGATGACGATATCGTCAGCAAATCGCAAGTGAGAGATGTATTCGCCGTTGATATTAATGCCACGTCCTTTCCAGTTCAGCGTCTTGAACATATCCTCCATTGCATTTGAAAACAATTTCGGGGAAATAACGTCCCCTTGTCTCACTCCTCGATGCAACGGTATGGGACTTGTTTGCTGATTCTGTACTTGGACGGACATGGTGGCGGTTTCGTAAAGACATCTCATCACTTGGATGTATCGCCAATCTATCTGGCAACGCTGCAGGGACTCCAGAACAGACCAGATTTCAACCGAGTCAAAGGCCTTCTCATAGTCCACGAATGCTAGACACAGGGGCTGATTATACTCTTCGGTCTTCTGTATAATCTGCCGCACTGTGTGAATGTGGTCTATGGTGCCGTATCCGCTCCGAAACCCAGCCTGTTCCGGTGGTTGGAATTCGTCGAGTCTACGCGCAAGACGGTTCGTGATCACTCTTGAAAACAGCTTATAGACGTGGCTTAGAAGGGATATGGGTCGATAGTTCTTCAGCAGGGTCTTATCTCCCTTTTTGAAGAACAGGACGACCACACTCCTACTCCACGCCTCTGGAGTTCTCCCTTCGAACAGGACAGCGTTAAAAAGCTTCTGGAGCTCCCTCAGTACGGGTTTACCTCCTGCTTTTAGTAGCTCTGTTGTAACGCCATCCTCTCCAGGGGCTTTTCCATTTTTAAGCTGTCCAAGAGCGATCTCGATTTCGCCAATACTGACTTCTGGCAAGTCTTCGGTGAAATGGCGTGTTAACGTGGCTCTAGGATCATTTTCGGGATCAGGTCGAGATGCATGCGATGCGTATAATCGGCCATAAAAGTCCTCCACTTCCGAAAGGACTGCCGGCTTCGAAGCAACGACTTCTCCACTAGCTGTGGTCAACTTCGTCAGGTGGCTTCTTCCAAGAGATTGTACGAACACCTTTGACCCCCGATTCTGCTCGATCGCTCTTTCGATCGAAAGAGTATTGAAGCACCGGAGGTCGTGTCGTACGTTCTTGTTGATCTCTCGGTTTAGAGTCCGCTTTTCTGACGAAGTGATGGGTGGGTTTTCACGTCGTTGCTTCATTAGCCCCAAAGTCTTTTCTGAAAGCTTGGACTTCTTGCCCTTACGCTGCATGTAACAAAATCTCGTACCTTCTTCCCTGAGGACCCGAGTCACATTTTCGAGGTTCTGGTTTACGTCTGTGGTGGTTTCCACGGCAGCGAATTGGTTCTCCAGGTTTAGCTGGAATGTTTCAGATCCTGCAATGGTTTGGAGCAGTGTTGGTCGGAGCCTGGACTTCATCAGACGGACACGTTGCGCCTTGAAGTTGATATTCAGAGAGCCTCGGACAAGTCTGTGATCGCTACCGGTATTGAACCTGTTGATCACGGAGACATCTCTAAATATGTGCCTTTTATTCGTCATGATGAAGTCAATCTCATTTTTAGCCCTAGTGTCGGGGCTTAGCCACGTCCACTTCCTTTGGGGCTGTTTCTTAAAGAAGGAGTTCATCAAGAAGAGCCCCTCCCGTTCGAGGAAGTTGACGAGCATTTGCCCCCTATGATTTCTGTTTCCAAAGCCATGGCATCCTACTACCGATTCGCCGAAATTCTGTACTCCCACTTTAGCGTTAAAGTCCCCCATGACAACGGTGTACTGGGTCTTTGTAGTGAAGTGGAGGGCCCTCGATATGTCATCGAACATATCCTCCACTTCATCGTCCGAGTGTGTCGAGGTCGGTGCGTACACTTGCACCACCTTGAGGCTATACCTCTCGGTGAGCTTTACAATAAGGTACGCTACCCTGTTCGACACACTGGACACTTCCACAACGTTGTCAGAAAGGGACTTGTTTACCAGAAACCCAACGCCACCTTGGGATTGTTGGTCTCCCTCTCGGAAGTACATAAGGTGGCCCGATTCTAGGGTTAAGGTGTCCTCCCCCTCTCTTCGGACTTCACTCAACCCCAGTATGTGCCACCTAATTTTCCCAAGTTCCAACTCTAGTTGCGCCAGATGCGAGTCAAGCCTTAGCGTGCGTCCGTTATACGTCGCCAGGGTCAGTTGTTTGTGGTGGCCTCCCGTAGCCCGGAGATTCTTAGCACCCCTCGCCCCGCCGTTACCATGGTCGCCACCATGACCAGGAATAGCAGGGCCGCCGGGAACTAGGGGCCGTGACTTTTTGTTGTCCTGCATTGGAGGAGTTTGCCCGTAATCGCCACGCTGGGCAGGCGGGTTGGCGATCGCAGGGCGTAGCTTCTCGCACCGGTGACGCTGCTGCCCGTCACCGGCCTGTTGCATTTAGCGACGCCTGTTGGGATGGGTATACCGCCATCGGTCGGTTGTCAGAGCCTCGTTCGTCGATCAGCAGGATGCACCGCGTGCAGGTGAGGTTGACTTGGGTTAAAAGATGTTGGCTCGCCCCTTACATCCCTTTTGACTAAGCTATTAGAAACTTACACAAACTTTGACAGAACTGTCATCATTACAATCTTGACGTAGGTAGGCGGAGATCTTATTATTTTGTCTATGCTGTGCCCAAGCATTTTCACTCGCGTGGTGATGGATGATGATGATGAAAATTATCCATATGTGTTAATCCAGCGCCTCATCTACCTCCATACCAAATTTCATCAAAATTGCCCGCGCCGTTTGAGCGTGAAAGAGTAACAAAGATCCACACATCCATACTCACAAATTTTCGCGTTTATAATATTAAAGTAGGATAGACACAGAGTAATATTATTTAATCAACATTTATCCTTAACACGACGATCAGGTAAGATCTTAGTATTCATGTAATCCAGTGTTTTTCAATCTTATTGATTTCGCGACCTCTTAAAGGTACGGACGTTATTGTTCATGTTTTGTTATTTCACTTGCTCCGCGCATTTGCAAAATGGATAAGTTTTTCAAAAGATCGCAGCCTTCAACATCTGGTTTGAGTGTCAGTGGCGGAGGTGAATCAAAACCGAAAATAAATATACATTACGACGACAATTACATACTTGAAACCAATACAGTCCTAAATCACTAACCTCAATGTGTAATTTGTGGCGATATTTTATCACGTGAGAATATGAAACCGTCAAAGCTTATGCGGCATCTCACAACCAAGCATCAAAAATCTATAATGCCAAACGCATCATGAGCACACTGTTTTCTTCATCGACAAGCCCTAGCTACAAAAGTATTACCTTCTGATTTAAATGACGTGCTTAACGAGGTAATAAAAATTGTGAATTCTATCAAAGGTAAAGCCTTGCAAACTCGGCTATTCAAAAAGGTTTGTGAAGATATGGGCGCTCTTCATCACAATCTCCTTTATCACACAGAAGTCCGGTAGCTTTCCAAGGGAAAGGTACTAACTTCTTAGAGTCTTAGAACTGACCGCTGAATTATTCATGTTTTTGCAAGATACTAAGTCTGAATACACTGATCATTTTAATGACCCTGTTTGGCTCTTGAAATTAGCATTTCTAGCTGATCTTTTTAACCACCTTAATAATTTGAACAAAAACCTCCAAGGTAGAGAAGAAAATATTTTAAATTATTATTTTTTATTTATTAATTATTTAAATAAATATGGAGGAGTGTGGAATCAGAGGATATGTAAATGACTGGTTTCGAGAATACCTAAACGAGCGACACATGAAAGTAGTGATCGATAGGCATAGCAGTGACACAGGCAGAATTAAATACGGAGTACCGACTGGGTCGGTGTATGGACCCACCGGGTATATTATGCATGTCAATAGTGTAACAAACATTATTAAGCACTGTAACAGTTATATGTATGCGGATGATATGTGTTTGTTGCATGGAGATAAAGATATCAATATAATTGAAAGTAAAATTCAAGAGGATTTTGATAGTATCATAAAATGGTCACATGACAACGGAATTATGATAAATACAGATAAAACTAAAATAATTAGATTATACTTACCATACAATAAAACCATATAAGAAAATTCAATAAAAATAATTGGTCATTCCTACATATGTCTACATGCGGATTTAAACACCTGTGATTGTAAGCCTTTAGAAGAAGTTATGCAGATAAAGTACTTAGGATTGACTATAGATACCAATTTTTCATGGAAATCTCATATTAATAATGTATGTAATAAACTTAGGATAATATCAGGAAAATTTTACCAGTTACACAATGTAATTAGCCGAAGCACCATGTATAGCATTTATTATGCATTAGCAGATTCTGTTATCAGCTATGGCTTAAGTTGTTATGGACTCACATTTCCTACGTATTTATATCTAATTAAAAACTTGCAGATTCGAATCATAAAGAAATTAGTGAATAATCAAACAAAAAATGAATTAAATAAAGAATATGATAAACTTTTCAATGTATGTAAAATTCTGCCAGTTGATGCTAAAGTTAATTACTTAATTATGTTGCAACATTACTGCAATGACATGTATAAAATACCTAGAACTTACCATTACTCTACCCGTCAAGCATCTGAACCCCAGCTTACTATAGAAACGAATTACATTCAAAACTACTACGGTGAACGAATGTACAGATACAAAGTGCCACTATTGTACAACAAGCTGCCACAGAACTCTACTGATATGTATGTTACAAAACCTGGTTTTAAAAAGGCATTAAAACGCTTAATGTTAGAAAATAAAACGGAAAAGGAATAGGGTTATCATGTAACATACATAACAGTGATATGTGAACAGCGGCATTGAACATTCCATACTTACATTTAAGTTAGTAGGTACCTACTAACTTAAATGTAAGTATGGAATTATTAACTACCTCATCATCATCATCATCATCAGCATGTAGCAGTCCACTGCTGGACATAGGCCTCTCCAATTGCACGCCACTTAGGTCTATCTTGGGCTTCTCGCATCCAGTTTTTGCCAGCCGTCTTGCGCAGATCGTCACTCCACCGTGCCTCAGGACGTCCTACACTACGTTTGCCGAGACGCGGTCTCCACTCTAGAACTCGTTTACCCCAACGGTTGTCGGTTCTACGGCTAATATGGCCAGCTCACTGCCACTTCAGCTTGCTGATCCGGTGGGCTATGTCGATTACCTTGGTTCTCTGACGGATCACTTCATTTCTGATGCGATCCCTCAGAGAAACACCGAGCATAGCCCTTTCCCTTAGCCCGCTGAGCGACCTTGAGCTTGTGGACCTTAACTACCTACCTACTTTTATTATAAAAAGACTCATACGGCATTGTAATTGCTTAAGTAAAAGTAATTACATTAGCAACGAATTTAATCCTATAGAATATAAAATAGTATTTGCTTGAAATTAGAACTATCAAAGGCTAGAGTTCTTAGCCGACTAATAGTCACCATTTTGACTTACTTAAAAGCATTAGAGAACATCTAAATTTTTCGTTGTTATTGCAAAAGTGAAGTTGTATAAAACAAAAATATATACGCGCACAAGTCTGAACTGTAAAGGATCTATTATGCTGCAAAAATTGAAATCCCATGACAACAATATAATACAAGTGTAAAAAGATACATCCAATGTTGACAGGGTTATGTCATGCATTTACTTTAGTATGTAACATTCATTGCTCGACTATAGAATAAGATTGTATGTTGAAAATCTATTGTCAGTAATAAGTTCTCGTATTTCTAAACAAGTAGTCAGAAGAATATCCAGAGCTAGCAACGGAAGCTCTAAAATTATTAGCACCATTCGCCACTTCATACCTGTGTGAACTGGCATTCTCTTCAAAGGTGGACATTAAAGCTAAAAAGAGAAATAGACTTCAATTAGAAAATGATTTGATTGTTAAAGTTTCAAAAATAGCACCACGATTTGATACATATTTGAAAATTAAACAAGCCCACCCTTCTCACTAAAATTGTGTTTTTATTGTAGTCTACCTTGCCTCTTTTCTTCTGCTGGCGACACAGACACAGATTGAAAAACACTGATGTAATCAATTAAATTCTTATAACATAATAACTAATAATCTAAAAACTGAGCGTAACACAATTATTTGCTTGTATCAAACATACCTCTATATTGTAATCCTCAGCAAGTAAATAAAAGTACGATATAATTATAATATTTATTAAAATAAGAGCAAATTACAGCGTTACATGGAAGAACATTACCAACTAGAACAAAAAAGACTAACAGTGGGTTAGCACGAAAAACTGCGTAAGTGTAGTACAAACTGTCATTTATCTAGGGGAACTGTGACACAGATAACTCATAGTTTGTACGGCCAAGCGTAACGTGTTGACGCATACGATACAACTTTTTGCAAATTAGGTACTCATTATTTAAAAGACAATATTCGGAACATTCCAGAAAATTCGTTCTTACATAAACTTTACTATACTACGTGAAACATAAATATATGAGGGTTCTTGAAGGTTGCCGGATGAGCGGATCTCGCAGACGGGCACGGCCAGAGGCGTCCGCGCCCATACTCCTACAATCCACAGCCGTATACCGTAACTATTGTCGGTAAGTCGCCACATTCTAGGACTTTACATGAGCGCGACCCGTTGTGAGGATGGCTGCAGCTACAGTAAATTTCTAGTCTGTAGCGACTTACTTACAAACCGATGTCGGCTGTGAAGCGATCGCTATGTGAAAAATGAAAATGAAAAAAATGAAAAATGTTTTATTAAGTCCGCAAACACTACATAATAAAAGTATCAAAAATATGCATATACGAGTAATGTCCTTAAGCGCTACACTGTAACTTATAATTATAAGTTACAGTGTAGCGCTTAAGGACAACATTATTTAACTTACAAAATTATTTACCGCCAAACACAGGCAGGCATTTACAGGCAAAGCCTGTATCTCGGGGATCTGGAAAGATTGTTCAACACGACTTTGACCTCGGATTACAAAAATAAACTGTATCTCATATACATAAAAGAAAATATTGTAAAGTAGGTACCGTTGCATAGGAAAGTACCTTTAATAACAAAAAAGAACTTATAATAATAACACTACAAATAAAATAGCTGAAATAGCAGCTGCCTTACTTATAAATCAACGGAATAACAAATTCTATATAACTGGTATTCCTTATATGGATATTTATAGATTGTATAGATATATATATTTATGGAATAAGTAATAAATAAATATGCAATAAATATGTATAAATAAGTATTTATAATTAAAAAATAAATATTAAATTTTTTAAATGATTTCAGACATTAAACGTTAATTAATAATATGTCGCAAGCATATAGACCCTGGCTTTAGGAAGTAATTTCTAATAAATTCTCTGTTTCTTCATAACTCATAGAACCAAGACCTATACGAAGTATTCTCCTGACTTCATACATGGACTTTCCTCTTAGATCGTACATTTTGTCAACAGTGTTGTAAACATGAGCTCTAAGGTAATCACCAAAGCGGCGCGCGAAACACGTGTTCGTATAGGGATAGGGTACTGATTTAGGTCTTCGCCTTGCGAGGGTATTATCGACATGTTTATCTTCAGAGGCCGCAATTGATTTGTGTACTGACAGTGCTAACTTTTTTTTAAATAACTGCCTCACGTTTAACACTCCACTATCTTTATACACCCAAATGGTTGGATATCTGAGGGGCCTTCTCATCATCACTTTTAGTACAGACCTTTGAGCTCTCTCGACTAATATAACATTGGTCTTAGCTGCACTGCCCCAACAGGAGTTGCAGTAAGTCAAAAGAGATTGGCACAAAGTATGATATACGGATATAAGAATATCAGAGGATGCTACATCGCGCAGGTTTTTCATTATACCAATGACTTTACGAACTCGTGATGAGAGAGCAATAGCGTGGGTTTTAAAGTTTAAATTTTCGTCAAGAAATACCCCCAAATATTTAATGACATTGGATCTAGACAAAGACTCACAGCCACAAGGTGTATTATCATAACCAGAGCATGAGGATTTATGAAGTTTAAGAGTAAGTGCTGAAGGTGGTGCTGAGGCCGCCGTTATGTGGAAACATAGGAATACAGTCTTCTTAGCATTCAGTGTAAGTAAGTTTCTTTGTAACCAACTGTAAATTCTACTCATACCCCGCTCAGCATAATCTAGGGCATTCTCCCAGGACGGCCCATGGAAGACAATAGCAGTGTCATCAGCATAACATATGACCTCAGCATTCTCTATTGGCATAGAATGGATATCGTTAATATATATATTGAAGAGCGTAGGCCCCAAGATGCTACCTTGGGGCAAGCCAAAGTTAATGGATTCGGTACTACTGAAGACACTACCGATCCTCACACACTGCCTCCGTTCCTGTAAATAACTTTTGAACCAATCAGAGGCGATTCCCCTGAAACCTAGCCTATTTAATTTCTCAAGAAGTATTGGAACGGACACAGTGTCAAAAGCCCTCGCTAAATCTAGAAAAACTGCCACACACCTTTGCTTATTGTCAAGCTTGGATGCCACTACAGACTTCAGTAACGACACAGCATCCTCGGTACTACGGCCCTTCCTAAAACCAAATTGTCTTGAAGAGGTTAAATTTCGCGATTCCATGAAGTCTGTCAGTCTTTTGTTTACAATTTTTTCCAAAATTTTAGAAAACGCGCTTAAGAGTGAAATAGGCCTATAATTTTCAATATTATCTTTAGGACCACTCTTGTGAACTGGACTAACAGAAGCGACTTTCCAGACATCGGGGAATATTCCGCTAGACAAGCTCAGGTTATATATATGAGTCATAGGTATTATGATTTCGGCCTTAACGTGTTTAATAAGTGTGTTAGTCAAGCCATCGATGCCTGGGGATTTGCCATTTTCTAATTTCATAACAAGTTTTTCAACCTCTTCATAACTAGTTGGACTCAAAAAGAATGATTCTGAGGGCGTGTTTGTTATGCAGACTTTCCTCGCTAGACTGTATTCTGTTTCATTAGTTTCCGTGAGTATCCTACTTGCCAAACGCTGGCCAGCAGTGCAAAAGTGGTCGTTACACAAATCTATAGGTTTTCGCTGTTCGGTAGTATCTTTCGGCACGAGTAACTCGGTGGGCACTTTGTTGGCTTGTGATAAGCCACAGAGATTTTTTACAGATTGCCAGAGCTTCTTGGGATTATTTCTATTTATATCTAAATCTTTGCTTTCATAATCAACCCGAAGCATTCGCAGAAGACCAACGAGGAAGTTTTGGTACCTTTTATAAGAAATTTTAAGTATTTTATTATTAGGCTTCTGCCTTGCTCTGTGGTGTAGCTTATCCCTGTGCCTCATACAGCGCATGAGACCTGGGGTGATCCAGGGTTTAAGATTATTTTTAGTTCGACTTAGGCGGATCTCACGAGTATGCTTTAATATAATACCCATTAAAGAATCAACAAAACATTTAGTAGCTACGTTCACATTATCGGTATTCAGTACAAAAGACCAATCCAAATCAAGAAGATCAATTTTAATCGCATCATGGTCTCTTTTAATCATCGTGCGGCTATGTTGAGGGCGTGGCGTACCTTTAAGTTTCATACCGATCATTACTGGATAGTGATCGGTAACAACAGAACGACAAACTATGCCTATAGGTACATGGCTTAGGCAGGACCTGCTTAAATAGATATGGTCGAGACAAGATCTTTCACGTGTAGGTTCTGTTATGGTTGCCACCAAACCGCATTCTTCAACGAGGCAAAGGTATTCCAGATTTTGGGTATTGCTAGTTTCCAGTATGTTAATATTAATATCCCCAGCAAAGACTAGCGGTAGGCCACCCATGCTAGTCATATATGGTGCAAGGGACGATAAGAATTGTTCAGTGTTACTACACGAGGGAGAACGGTAAACTGCCAGAATATTAACCGCATCAGAAATGTGTATAGCTAGACATTGAGCTTTATATACAAAGTGCTCTGTAACTGACGAATCCCATATATCCCTAACATATACCGCAACTCCGCTATTTTGATTAAAATTATTTTCACTTTTGTATGAAGTATAGCCTGGTAGCTGAGGGATATGTGGGCACGAGTTTAGCCAGCACTCCGTTAGAACGATAACGTCGTAAATAATGTCTAATCGTTTCAAAGCCACCAATAACTTATCGAAATTGCAACCAATGCTCCTAATGTTAAGTGCACATAGTTCGCGAGATCATAGTTTAAAATTATGATCTCGGGTGAAGAAACTTTTGCAACTCTCTAGATCATCAGTAATGTATGTATGTAGAGACTTTCGCCAAAGGGGTTACTTTATCCTCCGGGACTTTGTTGTTACGTGGTGATGCTTCTACACGCTAACTCTGATTTTGCTGATAGGCAGGGAAGCCATGTGACCATAGTTATATAAACTACCGTAGTTTTAGCATTATATTATCTTAGGTATTCTTCTATTTATTTATACAATATTCTTGTCGTGTTCTTCTAAATATAAGTTCATGAGGGTCTGACAATTCTTTAATAAATAGGTATCTAGTTACAGTTAAAAGCTGACGCCCGTGTCAGGTACGGTAGGTATATACTTAGTTACATGAGTCGTTGTTGACAAATTACTAAATAGGTAACGAAAGTGTTCAATAAGTAATGTTAGTACTATTTTTAAGTATTCTCCACTATTTGCAAGTCGAAATAATTGAATATTATTATTAATCCAAAAGTTATTTGTTTTTAAGATTTGTATACGTAAATATTCCTAATTTTAGGTAAGTATAGGTATTTGTGTTCATATCATATCCTACCGATATTTTGTCACAAGGGAATCTTTTTTTTCTTCCTGTGCTAAGCGCACTCATAGTGGTGTATCTGAATATGTCCAATTATTATTAATATGTAGGTATCCAATGTGTGTATGTAGTTTCGTATCCCGTCGAGCGTGCGACCGAAGCCGGGCGGGTCAGCTCCATTCTCCAAAGAGCTCCATTCCTCTACACCGATTTGAAGGATTTAATACCGGTGAGATCTCGAAAATAAGAGCCTTCGCTACTCGAATCAATACTTCCATCTCTGTAAAAAGAGGAAGTCCATAATGTTATTAGCTATATAGGTACTTACGTTTTTTTAAAATTTTATACCGTTTCTGACAACAATCTATAATTTAGTTAGACAAACTTAACAAGTACAATTTGAAAAATTTGAAACCAACTTCCATTTTATTCAGTTGTTGGAGTGCACCTCAAAAACTACTAGACTGAATTTGATGAAATTTAAATATGGGACCACACGAGAAACACCAGCTTTCAAACAATTGAGAATCAGTTCACCCAGTCAAAAGTTCTGAGGTAACAAACATAAAAAACTTACGAATTGAGATACCTCTTTCTTTTGTTGGAAGTTGGTAGAAAATAAAAGTGAATAATAACAATAATACTGATCTATAAGACCCATGGAACGGTAAAAGCGCCCAAAACGCTGACAGCACTGCAGCGTTGGATAACAATGCTTACTTTTTGCCAAAAGTAGGCCAACATTTTGGCCAGTCGTCGCCTCAACCAAACGTCGGGTCATCCCTATTTAAATTGAGAGCAGACGGCCTCCTCAATCTAATAAATAACAAATATTAGTAGATAGTAATAGCAAGTACTTGGAGCGCGCGGCCACATAGTCCCGCTTTAGTCGCGGCAGTGCCAGCCCATAAACAACGTAGGTAGACTGATAAAAATCTCCTATTTGTAAACTATTACAAAATTTACCTATTGTTATGGGGAACTTCTACGCGAAGTTGGGTAAGAGAAGCGAGGATGAGTTGAAAGTGGGGCAATATGGCTATGAACACCGGAACCGTAGGGTACAGAGGTTGGCCGACTTCCTGGAGAAAGAGGGACTCTTTATGATGAACTCTTTCTTTCAAAAGCCACCTCACAGGAAATGGACCTGGCTGAGTCTCGATGGTTCCACTAGAAATGAGATTGACTTCATTATGACCACCAAAAGGCAAATATTCACTGATGTCTCCGAGATCAACAGGCTTAAAACCGGTAGTGATCACCAAATGGTAAGAGGCACGGTGAATATTAATGTCAAACTTGAGAGGTCTCGTCTGATGAAGTCTACGCTCCAACCCACTCGTGCCCGTATTCAAGACCCCGAGAGATTTCAACTTGAGCTATCCAATCGCTTCGATTGCCTTGAAAACATTGCTACAGTGAACGAGATCAATAACAGGTTAGTAGAAACTGTCCATACAGTCCAGAAAGTGTTCTTGCGACACGACATCCGGATATTTAAAACAAATCGTATCAAAGAGACGATAGAGCGGAAAAAATGCTCCAAAGTGTTTACAAGAGACATGTCTATTGGGCAAAGCCAGTTGACGAAGCTGAAGAGAGAAGACGGCAGTGTAGCGTCGACCAAAGCAGAAGTGTTAGGAGTGGTAGAGAGTTTCTACGGACAGTTATACACCTCGGTCGCTAAACCTGTTAGCAGCTCGGTCAAAGACCCAAGAGCCAAGCTGACCCGACATTATACGGAAGATATCCTGGACATCAGCCGTTACGAGATTAGAATAGCCTTGAAACAGCTTAACAAGGCGCCTGGTGACGACGGTATCAGATCTGAGCTTCTGAAAGCGGGCGGAACACCGGTACTTAAAGTCTTTTAGAAGCTCTTTAATACCATCTTACTCGAAAATTCAACGCCAGAAGCATGGAACAAAAGCGTGGTGGTGCTGTTCTTCAAGAAAAGTTACAACACTTTACTTAAAAATTACAGACCCATCTCGCTTTTGAGCCATGTTTATAAGCTGTTTTCGAAGGTCATAACGAACCGTCTCAGTCGCAGGTTTGATGAATTCCAGCCTCCGGAACAAGCCGGTTTCCGAAATGGCTATAGTACCATAGACCACATCCACACGCTGCTGCAAGTTATACAAAAGACCGAAGAGTATAACTTGCCTCTTTGCTTAGCGTTTGTGGACTATGTACAACTCTCCACCTGTATATAAAGCCATACTAAAGCCTATCTGGAGTTATAGCATTCAACTATGGGGATCTGCCTGCAACTCGAATGTCTCTATCATACAAAGAGCACAGAAAACATCCTAAGAAGCATATCGAATGCTCCATGGTTCCTGAGGACTACTGAGTTGCATGAAGAACTACAAATGAAAACAGTCACGGATGAAATAATACTTTTGTCGGCTATGTATAAAAAGCGGCTGAGCATGCATCCTAACCCATTAGCTACATAGCTAACTGCCATCACCTATCCCAAGAGGCTACGAAGACTGAGCATGCATCCTAACCCATTAGCTACACAGCTAACTGCCATCACCTATCCAAAGAGGCTACGAAGACTGAGCATGCATCCTAACCCATTAGCTACACAGCTAACTGCCATCACCTATCCAAAGAGGCTACGAAGACTGAGCATGCATCCTAACCCATTAGCTACACAGCTAACTGCCATCATCTATCCAAAGAGGCTACGAAGACTGAGCATGCATCCTAACCCATTAGCTACACAGCTAACTGCCATCACCTATCCAAAGAGGCTACGAAGACTGAGCATGCATCCTAACCCATTAGCTACACAGCTAACTGCCATCACCTATCCAAAGAGGCTACGAAGACTGAGCATGCATCCTAACCCATTAGCTACACAGCTAACTGCCATCACCTATCCAAAGAGACTACGAAGACTGAGCATGCATCCTAACCCATTAGCTACACAGCTAACTGCCATCACCTATCCAAAGAGGCTACGAAGACTGAGCATGCATCCTAACCCATTAGCTACACAGCTAACTGCCATCACCTATCCAAAGAGGCTACGAAGACAACACATCATAGGATTAGACGGAAATTATGTTGAAAGAAAAGGAAATGTGCTCATTGGATCACTCCTTAACTGATGCACTAGATGTCATATAAAATTATTTGTTAGAATCCCACTTAGAAATGTTACCTCAATAAGTATCAGGAAGTTTTGAGCGCACTAATATTTAGTTGTGTAAGCGCGGGCGTCAGAGCGATACGTCCTCTGACCTCTCTCTAAGAGGCCTCAGCCGCGCCTGACGCTTCGTGACTGCGCGACCGGTTTTATGATTGATTTTAAAAACGTGTGTGTGTAGAAACCGCTCGGCAATAACAAACTAATTAACAATTTCTAAATGTAGTCTATGGAACTTGAACTTGTTAATCAAATAATGTTCTATTACATCAGGTAAGAATAATTGACATAATATACTATATCAATCATTATTATGTGACCCTTCAAACACTCAGCAAAAACGCGAATTGGCGCTTCCAAAGCGTTTCATTCTAAAGAAATACTACAGACAATGAACAATAAACGATTACCTATATAGCATTAAAAAACGGTTCATTGCTTGGTCAAATTAAAGCACGTTTAATTTTTCAAGCTAATGAAAATTCACCCTCTGCAAATTTTAAAGTGGTTTAGCTGAGTTGCTAATTAATTTGTCAGTAATATCAACACAGTGCTTTTCTAAAGTAATTCTATAAATTGATTGAATTTTCTAAATTGATAATGAAGGTATTCTGTGACCACTGAAAAACATCCAGCTGGCAAATAATGACTTTTTTTTGTAAAATGTATAAGCCTTAAATGTTTCATAATCTTTCTTCACTACATTGCGAAGAATCTCTTCTAATGTCTTCTAGACAAAAACTTAATAAATTAATCATATTTCGCGAGACGTACGAGATTTACGATTGTTTTATTATTGAGTTGGTCCAGTCCACTTGTTGCATAACATCGTCCACGCCGCTATGACTCTGCTGTCATTGTAGACTTTGCAGCACGCGCGTAATCCAATCCCTGCTTTCCTTCTGAATTTAAACCAATCACCGAACATGTCTACTTGTAACCTCGGAAGTAATTTGTATTTGGAATCATACGTTGTTTTTATTTGAAGGGCCACTTTTTGTGTGGAATTTGTTCTGAATTATGTCTCTATTATCATGGCTATTATATTCTCTTTGTATGCTTCCTGACTATTATTTCTTCGTAGCCAATGACAGGCATAAAAAGCAATCACGTTGTAAAAATCTTATTCACTTCAGTAAAAACTAAAATCAGAGAGCAAAATGCGACTTTGCTTACTGAGTCACTTAGACAAAGAAACTTTTTTGTTTTTTTTTCAGATAGCTGCGAATGTATTATTCAGCCTTGGGTTAACGAAACATTCACACTCTATCTCTTTCCCGCCATTAGAAAGAGAGAGAGAGACAAAGACCAGCCCTTTCGAAGTTCCGATTTTGAATTCGACCTCTAAAGACAAACACGGTCGGGATATCGTACTAACTAAAGAAAAGAAAAAACTAAAAAAAGCTTTTGTAAAAAAGATAATTAGGTATGTCTTTTTATGTAATTTATTGAATTTTTAACTTATTGTTGTATTTAAACAAAAATAAGTATTTACTGCATATAAATCTGATATTTAACCTGTAAATATTTAATTCAAAAATGTTACATCTTGAATAATAAAATATCATGGGTGCTACGTATTTCCGAACACGCCTTAATTTAATACTATTCTAAGCCGGCACCCCACGGCAAATGTACGATATATTAATTATGTAATATTTTCATTACAGGTTGTACTGATCATTGGAATTAGTGGAGCGTGTCGCAATAACGAGCATAATTTTACAGCTAACAGTTAATAATATCGAAAAGCATTCAGATAAATTACTGTTAATAAACTTGAAAAATACGAGATGAATCTTGATAGGTCTTTTGTCGTACGCGAAGAATATGTAACTATTGTAGAAAAATACCAAAATTGACGTCCAGCCAATATAAAACCGACCCATTTTTCATACAATACCATAATAATAAATGCTCAAGACAGCCTATGGGAGTAAATAAAATAGGTGCTATACCGCGAGAAATTGCCACTTTCTTAAAACTGGAAAAGGCTCAGGTATACACCAGTCACTGATTTCTGAGAACTTCGGCAACGCTGATTCCGGAGCCGATCGCACCACTTTAAAACGTCACGGCGGGTGGAAGTCCAATACGGTTGCAGAAGGCTATATTGAAGACTCAATAGAAAATAAGTCAAAAATCTGTAAGCGTATAGTGGAAACAATAAGTCTGAATTCGAACTCGGATCCTTGGTCTCACCCACGCCCACTTTCTTCTAATAATTCACTTCCAACCGTTGTTCCTTCTCAATCCGCTACCGAAACAGAAACCTTAACCCCAGATAATCTTTTTTCTTTGTCCCGGGGAAATCCTTTATGGATACCACCTATCACGGGGAGGTAGGTGGTCATGTGGGAATCCGTATACCCACCAAAACCCCGGGGTGTTCCGTCACTGCCGCTTTTGGCGGGAACGCGGGGCAGATTTTGCACACGACCGCGAACCCGCCGCGGCTGTCCGTCGCCAGACCCTTCTCTTCGCAGCACACCAGAACACATGGCGCGCCGCAACTGCCTCGGAGACCAAACCCGCCAACAATGGGTGCCAGACTTCCCCGTGTCTGGACGCCCGTGGTCTCCCTGCGGTGGGTCGGATACGTAGCCCCACCGCCTGCTACGTCAGCCACAGGGGATTACCAACTCTCCCTCCCCCCGCGACCCTACCTCCTCGAGTCTGCGCCGAGCGCCCGGACCCCACCTCCTTGAGCCTGCACCAAAGTGCCCGGCCCCACCTCCTCGAGTCTGCGTCAAAGCGCCCGGACCCCGCCACTCCTATGTGGACTTGGCGGCCAAAGACCATAGGAGCGGCCCCGCCTGAGCCGGCCAACGCATCCCAACGCCGGCGCGGTCCCTGGATTCCTCTTGGCTTCACCGTGGTGATCCAAGCCACGGCTACTGAGCCCCCCCGCCACGTCAATGCGGGAACCCTTCGGGGGGGGGGGGGGGGGGGGGGTAACCCCAGATAATCAAACTCAACTCAATGCAACTATAAGGTTGCCAAATAAATCAGAATTGGAGTAATTTTACTTCTAACTTTTAAAATGTTCCATTTTATTGAAATTCCTTTTAAGCATGTTTGTAACTTCTGTTCCAAGGATTAATGAAGGTTAGGTAAAAAATTTACTTATAGGTTAGAATTTGAAATAAAGTTTGATTGCTATTCAAACACGAACTAATTGAACATTAAAGGGAATATATAATTACTCACCAGACATAACTACTTATCCAATAACATCAAATCATACACAATTTTTCCAATTATATAATTTATAATAATTTTTTGTTATAATGTACCTACCCCGTGTTACACTGGACCACACTTGACCCTAAATTCAACATACGGCGAAGCCTGAGGTGAGGGAGAGATGCCCCTACACAACTAAGTGTAAGACCGTGTTGCAGTTATTGCGTTGCATC
Source organism: Selenia dentaria (assembly GCA_917880725.1). NCBI lineage: Eukaryota > Metazoa > Arthropoda > Insecta > Lepidoptera > Geometridae > Selenia > Selenia dentaria. The sequence goes on along the minus strand of OU862896.1, from coordinate 637,551 downwards.
GTTGCGGTTACGCACCAATTCAAATTTTTAACGTACTGAAAAATTTGAATATAATCAAAAGATTCGTTTATCGTACCATCAAACAATATATAAATAATACAATGAAGACTCTAGTGTAGATGACAGGTCAAGAAGTGGTCGCCCTCGGTCTGTTAGGACTCCAGCAGTGATAAAAGCTGTGAAGGCGCGAATTCAAAGAAATCCCAAACGTAAGCAGAAACTGTTGGCCCTTCAGATGGGGTTAAGCAGAACCACGGTGAAAAGGGTGTTAAATGAAGACTTAGGGCTTCGGGCATATCGAAGAAAAACAGGACATCGTTTAAATGCTCGTCTAATGGACCTGAGACTGAAGAGATGCCGCGCTTTGTTGAAGCGGGGGAAAAATATTGGGAAATTCTTTTTTCGGATGAAAAAAATTTTACCGTAGAAGAGAGCTACCACAAACAAAATGATAAGGTGTACGCACACAGTAGTGAAGAAGCGAGCAGCCGTATTCCGCGTGTCCAACGAGGTCATTTTCCATCCTCGCTCATGGTATGGTTGGGAGTTTCTTATTGGGGCTTAACAGAGGTACATTTTTGTGAGAAAGGTGTAAAAACGAATGCAGTTGTGTATCAAAATACAGTCCTGATGAACCTTGTGGAACCTGTTTCTCATACCATGTTCAATAACAGGCACTGGGTATTCCAACAAGATTCGGCGCCAGCTCATAGAGCGAAGATACAAAGCAGTTATCAAAATTAATCAGCTAGCTCGGATATTCAGGGTAAAAAAAATAGAAATCGTGGGTCGCTTAAGGTAAAAGATATTCCTTCTACATAGGTAAAATAAAAAACCGTGGGCGCCACCGGCATCCCACACGGCGGAATTGTAAGAAGAAAAGATAAGAAATGGTAAATCTAAATACCTATGTGAGTGGGATTTACCGGACCCTACACAGAAGATCAAGGAGCAGCTCAGCAGCAATCTCTCGCTCGGCTCTCTGCTGCGAGCCACAGCAATTCGCTAGGAGTGCGGGGCTGGGTCCTGGGACGGCCACTCTCCAAATAAAAAAAGCCTCCTATTGAAAGTGTGTACTTACTGTGTAGACAGGCTTGTGACAGACGTGTAACGTTTTGTGCGATTACATTGCGTAGAAATTAGAGGATATGTATAATAAAGGAGGCCACGGTTTCCCTTCACGCATAAATAGTCACCAATATTTATTTTTAAGTGTTATACAAGAATTTTTCTAACAGTATGCTAAACAGAATTAACATTACCACTCGACTCGTTTAATTTCCCGGTTGATGTTATTTCATTTAGGTTTCCAAAAGATCCAGTTATAGATACACGCTGGATCGTACCAATATACTTATTTTAACTTAAAAAATACTTTTCCTATTACTTCTGTTGTATATCATATCCGTTTTCTTTTCTGACCGAATAGCCTTAAAACAGCTAGCCGCGATGTTTTATTTATTTTAACTTTTCGACTCTAAATTGGATTTTCTTAGACTTTTGATTGGGTCAAGAGACCAAAACTGGGATAAAAGCTTATTTGCAGATGATTCTAAAACTAACTTTTATCCACTCAGTTTTTCAATTAGTTGACAAGATCAAGTCAAATACAAAACAGGACTAAGATTGAAACTTGTAGCCTCCGCATGGTAAGTGTAAGTGGTAATTATAATGATGGTGAAAAAGGAGCATAAGTGTTTATCATAATATCGGCTAATATTGTTCAAATTGTGCAAATCCCTCCAGCGCAGCGTGAAGGAATAACAAACACACAGACATACTAACACACATACAAGATTTCACATTAATGCGATGATACATGAGCTATGCAATGTTAATGTTCTCTAGCGCCACACAACACTTAAATTTATTAATATTAAATTCAATAATTTAGTTGAGAAAACCAATTTTCCTGAAACTCAATTCGTTATATTTTAATTACCCGATAATTCGGGTAAAATAACTCATATAGCAAGATAAAACCTTAAGTAAGAATTGTTTTGTGATATAATTGTCAAATCTGGCAGGATTGCCAACCCTAAAAAAATATTTATGACTTCACTTTTAAATGTCATTTGTATGAAAAGTATCCAGTATCCCTCTGGACCTATGTAAATAGGGCGAATTCTGTGGCTCCGATATTACAGTAAAATTAGACAAGGGAAAAAACAACTCTGACCACACGGACGCTCCGAAGAGCGCCATGAACCTTACTACCCCTATATACAAGCGACGACTATCCGCTTTGGGGCCACCGAAATTTGGCATCAGGTGCCTCAGAGCCCCCATAGAGTTATATGCTACAGGCCCCATCCAATCAAAATGTTGCCGGAACTTCCTCTCTATCCTTCTCACCACTTCAGCCACCGTCACCGTGGAAAGACGGGCTGCCTCAGGGTAGGTCTCACCCCAAGCAGTCATATGCATAGCATCTGCATAGCACAAGTGTTCCCCAATACAGGGTATACTTTACTACGAGGGAGTGATTTAATGTTATTACTAATTTTATATCTTTTTTATGTATGCACCAGTTTAAAAAAGTTCGAAGCTCGAAGGTTATAATAAGACTTACGCGTTGTCGATAACACGATAGACCATTGTTACAGCTTCGTACGGAAGCCTTCTTCAGGATCTTGAGTGCGGGGCGCACTTCGTTGTGTCCCGCCTCGCACTACGGCCAGCAGCCCGCTGTGCACGGGAGGTTGGTGCGGGCGGTGGTGGAGCGTGGTGCGTTGAATGTTGCGACATCGAGTCAGACTGCAAAGTAACCATTTCGTCGCTGCTTCCTCCAGATGGGACCCCTGCAGTCTGACGTGCGAAACTGACTGTGTCACTACTCTTTTCTCCTACTTTGTCCAGAGTACCATTAAGACGTGATTTCCAGCTTTGTGACAGTTCCCACCCTCCATCTCGATTGAAATGTGGATGCAGACTAATTTCTATTGCCACACGGGTTTTGCGAGGAACGAAGAGCTTTTCTCTCAACGAAACCCGGGTCCTATCGGGGCGGGCCGGGCGGTCCGCCAAAGTGGACCTAGTGATAAGGTGCTAGTATCGGCGTTCTTAATGGCGCAAATGTGTTCTCTGAGTCTTGTAGACACATTCCTTCTGGTTACGCCGACGTAACTTTCACCACAATCACATGGAATCATATACACTCCAGGTGTTCCAAGCGGATCTTTATCCTTCGGCGAACGCAGTGGTTGTCTTATTTGTGAAAAAGGGCGGTCGAAGGTTGTATTTGTTAAAAATAATTTTACCAGTATTTAACGATAGACACTACAGATCCTTTCATAAATACTGAATATTTAGTAAATTAAAATAGACACTAATTCGAAAGGACTATACCAAGAGCACATTCTTCATCAGAGCAAACGAAGCAATTCACGATTCCCTGTGTATGCTAATATCCTGAGAATCGTGACCAGCTCGGTCATCAGCACCGTCCCCTACTTCCAACTTCATTCTGACATTAGTATGCGGAACCTCTCCGAAACTATTACGTGACGCGCATTTCTAAAACGTTCTTAAATTAATCTTTTGTAACTCTGTAGGTTACGTTTTAAGTAACCTGTATTTAATAGCCTCTATAGCTATTGATTTGTGATTATTATGATTTTATGTTAATTCTTTTAACCAAATTTAAAATAAGGAAGTTTTTGACTTAGGTACAAACATCATCTATTCTGTATTAGTACGTAATTTACACTTATATCCTACTTCCTCCTTCCCACTAATATTATAAACACATTAAGACATAGGATACTTTTCATCATCATCATCCATCACCACGCGGGTGAAAAAGCGTAATATTCTTGGGCACAGCATAAACAAAATAACAGTTTCTGATAGGAGACTATAAGTCGATCTTAGACGATGCGTTCAAATTTTTATTATATTATAAAACCTTTATTCCGATATTAAGGTAACTTATAAATATTTGTCTTAAACTAAAAAAAACTAGTTGCTAACACCCCCTATCGGTGTGTCCTTTTGGACAAAAGCCTCCTCCAACTGGGACCATTTGCCCCTATCCCCCGCCACTCTTGTCCACATGCTTCCTGCTACATCTTTTATGTCGTCTGCCCATCTTGTGGATGGCCTTCCTCGCTTTCTCTTTTTGTCCCTGGTAAACCAGTACATTATTGTTTTTGACCATTTTTCCTTTCCTCTAATTGTATGCCCTGCTCATTTCCACTTAAGTTTCTTAATTGTTACTGTAACATCTTTTGTTTTGGTTTGTTTTTTAATAGTGGCAGTTCTTACTCTGTCTGACAGCCTTTTCCCCATCATGCTTCTTTCCATGGCATTTTGACAGGTTGTAAGTTTCTTAATGTGGGCTTTAGTAGTTGACCAGGTTTGGCATCCATAAGTGAGTACTGGCAGTATGCATGTGTTGAATAATTTTCTCTTAATGGCCATACTCATGTCTCTGGTTTTCATGATGTCTTTCAGACTCCAGTATTGTTTCCATGCATTTCCTATTCGCCTGTCTATTTCTTTTGATGTTGAGTCCTGAGGTGTGATAACTTGACCTAGGTAAATATATTCATTTTCATAGTCTATAGTGTTGTTATTAACAATGATAGGTTCTTTTTTTCCATTCGTCATTATTTTGGTTTTTTGTGTGTTCATAATTAGTCCTACCTTACGACTTATCCTGTCTAGGTCGTTTAGCATTACCTGTAGCTCTTCTTTTGATTGTGAGAAGATTATTAGATCATCGGCAAACCTCAGATGCGACAGATACTCTCCGTTAATTAGTAGTCCACATTTCTCCCAATTTAGCTGGTGAAAAATCTGCTCAAGGACGGCTGTAAAAAGTTTAGGTGACACAGGGTGTCCCTGGCGTACACCTCTTTCTATTTTTATTTCCTTACCTTCCTTTTCTAGTTTGATTTTGGCTCTGCTGTTTTTGTAGATGTTTTTTAGTATTCTGGTGTATTTATTTTCTATACCTTGGTTTTTCAGCGCTCCCCAGATGCATTCATGTTCCAATGAGTCGAATGCTTTACTGTAATCTACAAAGCAGCAATAAAAGATTATATTAAATTCTTTACCTTTTTCAAATAGTTGTTTCACTACGTGTATGTGATCTAGAGTCGAGTATCCACACCTGAATCCCGCTTGTTCTCTCGGTTGATTCTCATCCAGGGTTTTTGTTATTCTATTGAGTATTACTTTGGAAAAAACCTTGTAGATATTTGACATTAAGCTGATAGGTCTATAGTTGTTTATGTTATTTTTGTCTCCTTTTTTATGTAGCAGTATAATTGTTGATGTTGTCCATTGGTGGGGTATTTCCTCATTGCATAATACGTCATTAAAGAGGTAAGTAAGAATTGGAATAAGATAGTTTTTGTTTTCAATAAGAAACTCATTGCTAATGCCGTCTGAGCCTGGAGCTTTATCTTTCTTCTGAGTTGTTATAGCTTTATCGACCTCTGCAGTAATTATAGCTGGTACATCATCTCCGCCTGTCAGGTCTATTGGTTGGCAAGTGTTTTTATTTTCATACAAGTCTTGGAAAAATTCAGTGGCTATTGTCATAATTTCGGGGCGTCTAGTTTCTTGTTTACGGGTTTTATTTGTTATACTAGGTATCCATTCTATTTTTTCCTTTAATTTTTTCATTGCTTTTTTGATGCCTCCTGTCTTCTTAATGCAGGTTTCTAGTAATCTTAGCCTGTACCTATGACGATCTTTTCTCATGTTGTGTTTTATAATTTTACTAATTAATACTGATATGTTTTTTCTTACCTTTTTTGTTTTCTCCGATATAGATATTAATTCTGCTCTGTTTTTTAGTAGTTCCTTGGTTTCATTTGTTACCCATGGTCTTTTCTCCTTCTCATTACTCAATTTGTTTTTTTCTTTCCTGTATATAAGTTCTTGAAACTGGTTGTATTTGTCTTGAGAAGTTAGATTTTTTGTGTTTTCCAAGAATTCTGTCAATTTACCTTTCAGTCCTTCAGTATTTTCTAGAGTTGTACAGTTGTGATTTATCTTGAAAGGCCTTTTCCTCTGGAACATGTTGAGTTGAATTTTGGCTCTAACCATTCTGTGGTTACTGTTAAAATTGAGGTTGTTTATGACCTTACAGTCCTGAAAGTCTTTAGTTTTATTAGTCAATATATAATCTATCTCGTTTTTATAGCAGCCATCTGGTGATTTCCAGGTCCATCTGTTATTAACGCGTTTTTTATATACACTGTTAAGTACTTTCAGGTTAAATTCATATGCTAATTGTATAAGTTTTTCACCATTTCTTGTTCTCTTTCCTGAGCAGTATGGGCCTAGTACTATATCTTCTCCTTCTCGTCTTCGTCCTGTTCTAGCGTTGAAGTTGCCCATCACTATCAAATTCTTGTAAGTGAGTTTTTTTTAATGAATCTGTTAGTGTATCATAGAAAGAGTCGATTTCAGTCTTTTTGGCCTATTCTGTTGGAGAATAGATTTGTACAATCGACCATATTTCGTTCTTAGGGGGTAATTTCAGGTTTAGTATTACAATTCGTTCAGAGACCCCGATGAATTCTTCGATATAGTGTCGTATTTCATTTTTAATCAAAAATCCTGTTCCATATAGACCAGGTGTATCTACTGCAGGACTTTATTCTATAAAATATAGAATAAAGTCGCCATGATCCTCTATGCTCTCACCGAGGCGTCTAACTTCGCTCAATCCAATTATGGACCATTTGACATTTTCTAGTGCTAAAGGGTGTGATACTAGCCGTTCGTCGGGAGATTACGGCCGAGGCTTGTAGCGAGTGGTGTTCGAATGCCGAAGATTTGTGGGTAACGTTAACACTTTACTGTCGGAGACCGCGGGTAGCCTATAAGCTACATCTGTGTGTCGTTTACATATGCGACGAGAACACAGGTAACTCCTTGTCACAGCAGGTGGAAGCTTTCTCTGAAAATATGTCGGACATTGTGCTCAAAAATCCATGCGATAAATTTCTTATTATTGGCGACTTTAACATGCGGAATTTAATCTGGAAACCATCTGACGATAACTCTTATTATATTGCTGATAATATTCAAGGCACCGTACAACAAAATTTATTTGATGATCTAAACATATGTAATTTAATGCAATACAACCATATTCGGAATAGTAACAATAGACTACTCGATTTAATTTTTTCTAATAATGATGTTACAGTAGCCCGTTGTCTCAGCCCTCTGTCTAAGTTAGACGCAGAGCACCATCCTGCTCTCTGTATTTCTGCCGACTTTGTTCAACTGCATAAGCTTCGACCTCGTCCTTATATAAAGTACTTATACCATTTAGGTGATTATGACGTCATCAAATCAAAATTAGACGCTATTAATTGGCAACAGGAATTGCATGACAAGTCACTTGAGGACGCAGTATCCTTTTTTTACAGTACTTTAAATGATCTAAGGACAAGTTATATACCTTTCAAAATGGTCACACCTACACAGAAATACCCTCCTTGGTTTAAAAAACCACTTATCACGATTTTAAAAGAGAAGTATAAATATCACCGAAAGTTTAAAACGTACGGCAATCGCTCTGACCATCAATCCTTTGTTATTTTACGGGATCGTGCTAAATTATTAGAGAAAGACATGTTTGACGAATTCATATCGAAAACTGAATTAAGTATTTCAATAAATCCTAAGGCTTTTTGGTCTTATGTAAAAACAAAAAATCAAAATAACTCTTACCCCGCGGTATTACGCTTCGGTCAACGCTCGTCCGATTCGGGGGAGGAGATATGTAATATGTTTAGTGAATATTTTCACTCCACATTTTTAAACAGTACCGATACCGATTGCTTACTAAACGGTTCCGGGAACAGCATGACATCAACGGACATAGCGGACATTGAGTTCAACTGTTCAGAAGTCTGCAAGCTCTTGAAGTCCTTAGACCTAAACAAACCTGCAGGTCCTGACAACATCCCAGCATCATTCATTGTTCAATGTGCTAACAGTTTATCAGCTCCTCTGACCATACTTTTTAGACAATCTCTGAGAGAGGGTGTGATGCCTTCAATCTGGAAGTCTGCGTATATTACACCTATACACAAAAAGGGACCTAAAAATCTTATTGAAAACTACAGACCTATCTCCAAACTATGTCTGTTTGCTAAAGTATTAGAAAGGATTGTATACAAGCAACTTTATCCCGCTTTAAAACATTCACTTAGCGCACAGCAGCACGGTTTTTTACGAGGTAGGTCTATAACTTCAAACCTAATTGTCTGCAGCGACTACTTAACGTTGCATATGTCCAAACCTTCTCAAGTGGACGTCATATACACAGACTTCCACAAATGTTTTGACCGAATCGATCACACAGTACTACTTCAGAAACTCCAATCCGTATGTATTCGAGGGAACTTGTATAGGTGGTTTACGTCGTATGTACTAAACAGGTGCCAGACAGTAGTACTCAATGGATACACGTCATCACCTATGCAGGTCCCCTCTGGAGTTCCACAGGGATCTCTATTGGGTCCACTATTATTTAATGTCACTGTCAATGATGTTTCTTCATGCTTCAAGTACTCCAAAGTAATCCTATACGCTGATGACATGAAGATACTTTGCCCCATTGACTCCCCAGAACATGCCCAGGGTCTTCAAGAGGATCTCGTTCGATTCGGCGACTATTGCCTAGTTAATAAGTTGGACTTAAATATAACTAAATGTTTCCAATGCACATTCACTCGTAAGCCACAACCCTTTATATTCAATTATAAACTCAAAAATACTTATATTACAAGAGTCAGTTTAGTCCGTGACTTGGGTGTTGTTTTTGATACCAAACTACTCTTTGATGAGCACATCAATAGTATCATAAATAAGGCATCGAGAGCGCTAGGTTTTGTCCTGCGTTTATCTACAGAGTTTAAATCTATAAAAACCATCAAAATCCTCTATTGTGCCTATGTACGTAGCCATTTAGAATACGCCTCGCAAATTTGGAACCCTAAGTACGATATTTACATTACGCGTATTGAGCGAATTCAGAAACGGTTTCTGCGTCATCTGCAGTTTAAAACAAAAACATATCTTCCAGACTACAGAAAGCGCTGTCAGAAGTTTCACATTCTTCCTTTAGATGTAAGACGGCAAATTGCTGATGTAGCTTACTTAATAAAGATAGCGAATGGAGCAGTTGATTGTCCTGAGTTGCTGGAACTCGTGGGTGTGAAAGTGCCAGCTGATCCAACTAGGAGACCGTGTAGGCTATTCACCCCAATGGTCAACTCTATCTATAGGAAAAACAGTTATCTGATAAGAGCAAGCCGTTGTTTCAATGACGTAGCATCTCGGCATGATCTTGATCTGTACAATACGTCTGTCGAGCAGCTCAAGAGAATACTGTCAAATGCATTCTTTTATTAGTTTTTATTTTTTGTATAAATGTCACATCTTTGTTATATTTTTTATATTTATAGTCTACTCGATTTATTATTTTTAAATTATTTTATATTCATTAGTGGAATCTTTTAAATGGCCTTCAGCACCTACATGTATTTAAAGCTAACACCTAGCTGTAAGAATCCCAAATTGAAATAAATAAATAAAATCAGTTCATCCAGACTTGCATCAGTTCTGAGAGAGAGAGTATTATATGTTGCAATATGTAATACATCATCACTACGACGTGGTGTTTTAGAGATATAATTAGTGGCTGGGTAAGTTGGAGGGTAGTGGTCTTCTTCCCCCACGGTGACCAGCCGGCTTGGGGTGCTTTCATCAAAGTTTGATTTGTATGTAGTTGTGTTGTTTGGTTTAGTTTGATTTCCGTTGCCGGCGGTCCTTATTAGTTTTTTGGAGACTCGGGCAGTGGGGCTTGTCTACCTCGTTCAACATAGTTAAGTATATTAGGTTTTGTGATGTCTTTTGTAGTAGCTTTAGCCGGTGGATAAGTTGAGTTTTCTTTTGTGTTAACTTTCTTGTGAGTCGACATGTTTGGTGAGCTTGATTCCTCCCTCCTCCTTTTGTCTCTGGATTTTTCTGTTGGTTTCTTTACTATTATTTTGTCATATTTTAAAAAAGCAATGTTTCCTTTCTTCTGTTCTTCTGCCACTTGGGTCTGTAACTGCTTTCGCTTTTTAAGTATCTTTGGGGAAATCTTCTTTTACATATATTCCTGCCGGCAATTTGCTCTTGTTTTTCAGTATGTTGTGTTTTTTCCATATAGATGTGATGGACACTACAATAGGGCGATTTTTGTTGTTGGTTTTTTGCCAATTCTATATATGTTGCTGATTTCGTTACTATCGAGGTGTGTACCAGTTTCTATTATTGTTTCCTTTATGTGGTCCACCAACTCTGCCTCTGATTTTCCTGTCTCTTCTATTCCAAAAAACACTAGATTGTACTTCCGTTTCTCCTTATCCATTATGTTGAATTTCTGCTCAAGAGTAGATACTTGGGCTTTAAGTTGAGTATTTTCTTCCGTTAATGACTTTATTCTGTCGTCTAACGCTTCCATAACGCATTTCGTCACTGACGCAGTGATAAATTTTGTTTGTTCGTTTAGTTTCTCGTCTAATTTGGACAACAGCATCTCCATACTTTTTTCCATATTTTATGGGTAATTTCCTTTGTATGGCAACACTAGTTTGTTTATGGTCGGAATATATCTGTCAGTGTCAAAGAGACGTTGACGTTGAATGTCACTAACACTTTGCTATTCGCTAGTTAGGTTGGTTGCACTGCTAATTGATGAATGAGAATCAAGAATTGCACTTTTAGGTTATGTTGTTGAATGGATTATTTTTGCAATTTTTACGACAAACGAATATGTTTTGCACTGTGATCACTTTCTATAAATGTTCATTACTGACTATTCTATCGGATTTTGCGTCGAGACACTTTTACAAGACGCTTTTTGCACTGTTATGATTTTTTCTTTGCGGAGGACGTTGACGTATGTATTCACTATTATATACGTTCAAATAGTTTAGCAATAGTTGGTAACAAAGTGATAGGACGACAATTGTCTGCTTTTTATGATATTTTCCGGGTTTGGGGAATATTTGTAATGGTTTGGGCTTTGACCAAGTTTTACTTTCGGGACTGATGCGTCCCTGGCATCAGTGATTGTATTTGTTAACTCATTAACTAATCGGTCAATATCTTCACGGAGTCTATGATTTTACCAGATAGTGTAATATGTTTATTTAAATATAAACGCTATTTTCTCCAGTCAGTTTCTTAAAAATTAAACTGTTTATGAGACTGTCGATTTACTGTTACCTATAGTTAGCAGTACCGGAAGATGGTTGGAAGACAAAGCAGATATCGTTGTTACGCTTTTAATTGACGTTATATTGGAAGCTATAACCAAGTCTGGAGTAGAGGGTACTAAGTCGGCACTGTAGTGCACAAGTATATGTTCTGACGGTGAATGAATACTATAGTCATGGGATATGAAATGGTTAAATAACATTTTGCCCTGACGGTTCATAACGCAATTGACCGACCAATGAGGATGAAGTGCATTAAAATCTCCCACTAACAATATTGGTTTATTACATACTGGATTATAACAATGTGGTTTTTCAGTAATGAATCTGAGTCGCTAAACATGAGAGGTAAATTGGGAGATTGATATTATAGAGAATATTTTGGTTTTACGACTTGATATTGCCACTTCTATACCAATAGCCTCCATATGTACCATTGAGGGTGTAGTAACTAGGAGTGGGGTATATTTATATTAGCTTTGATTAAAATGGCTACGCCTTGCCCGCGGTTATAATTAAGTTTATCTTTGTGGTCCCAATTATTACTTGGTACTTGAATATTAACCAATTTCCCAATCTTAGTTGCACTTACTGCAATTATATCCGAAGATAAATATGTGTCAATTGCAGATCTACGAGTTCAGATAATTTGTTGCGAATAAAGTCCGCATTCCAATATGAAATTCGTAACTCTTTCGTGTTGTTATACATACTGACCCAAATGAGGAAGCACAAGGACGACTTTGTTCATCATGTTGGTGCATTATGAGAGCTCCGCTTTAATTGACCTAATAACATATATGATGTGTAGCATCTCAGAAGTCACTGCGTCCCTTTGTGCAGCATCTTGTGTATCCCCTTCATCAGGACAAACTTTCCTTTTCGGATTTATAAAAACCCGCTTAGGTTTCCTCCAGATGTTGTCTTCAGCTGGTCTCTTGTACAATAGGCTCTCGGTCGAAGAAAACCGGAGTTTATATTTATCCATAGTGTAACAAATCGAGTTAAATCGATATGTAAAATTATCGAGTGTTTCACATCACCACCATATTATATTCGTTGGACCGGTTTACTCCACTGGTGTTTTTCGATTTGTTACATCTCGAGGAAGAACTACGATACTTTCATCATTATCATCCATCGCCACGCGGGAGTTAAGTTTTCTATTTCCGCACACAGATTTCGACTCTTTAAGTATGCTTTACCACTCATGAGCTATTCTGCGTATTCCAATGTCATATAATTTCCTACCTACATGTCCATATCTACCTACATGTCCATATCTACCTACATGTCCATACTACTACTGCGTATTTTTTATCAGTTACTATATCTTTATATAAATCTTTTTAGACATATTTGTAGAGAGCCAAGACAGTTGATCGATTTTTACGAAACCCATGTTAGAGTATTTTGTGATATGTATATACGGGTCATTACCCGCGGGAGATATGGCAATATATATATAAGGGCTTTGACCGCCAAGTCTACATAGGAGTGGCGGGGTCCAGGCGCTTTGGCGCAGGCTCGAGGAGCTGGGGTCCGGGCGCTCGGAGCAGACTCGAGGAGCTGGGGTCCAGGCGCTTTGGCGCAGGCTCGAGGAGCTGGGGTCCGGGCGCTCGGAGCAGACTCGAGGAGCTGGGGTCCAGGCGCTTTGGCGCAGGCTCGAGGAGCTGGGGTCCGGGCGCTCGGAGCAGACTCGAGGAGCTGGGGTCCAGGCGCTTTGGCGCAGGCTCGAGGAGCTGGGGTCCGGGCGCTCGGAGCAGACTCGAGGAGCTGGGGTCCAGGCGCTTTGGCGCAGGCTCGAGGAGCTGGGGTCCGGGCGCTCGGAGCAGACTCGAGGAGCTGGGGTCCAGGCGCTCGGAGCAGACTCGAGGAGGTGGGGTCGCGGGGAGGGGGAGAGTCGGTTATCCCCTGTGGCTGACGTAGCAGGCGGTGGGGCTACGTATCCGACCCACCGTAGGGGGACCACGGGCCTATAGGTGGTATCCAAAAAGGATTTCCCAGGGACAAATAAAAGGTCAGCCATTGAGCTAATATTACTATTAAGTAAACATCAAGAAAATACCAATACAAATATTTATATTTGCAACTTTACGTCTACTACATATACATCCTACGTCTGAACGCATTCATTCAATCGTTAATGTAACAACAATGCAAACAATAAAACTATGTTATTTAAATACATATAGCGGGAATGAAAATGATTACATATTTAGAAAAAGATTCGGTGGACTGTATAACAATACTCAGGTTGTCGGCAGTACGACAACTTGGACACAAGTCACTTTATGATAGAAATTACCTATTTAGACTTAACGCTCTCCACACGTGCAAGCCCATCTGAACCAGCATGCTCTGCAGTGGTTACACCGAACAGCCATCAGCTGAGGGAAGATCATCTTCCTTGATGAGCACAACGTCACCAGTTCGGAAACTACAACCTTCCACTAATATGTTACCGATGTTGTAATTGAGTAAGATACTTCCGTGACCACCTACTACTAGATTATGAACATCGATTTTACGAACTATGTAATTACATAGACATATGATAGACAGGTTTTCATTTTAATAAATTCTTTTTTGTTAAAACGAAAACCTGTCTATCATATAGCATCAGTAAGACAAGTATATGTTTAATTAATAGAGTTATCAAGGTTCTGAGTCTGATAGAAGTTTCCAGCAACGGCAGTGCCGAGGTTGTATGTGGTGGCGAAACCTTCCACTGAAAAGTCTGCTCGTCGCTCAAAACTGTCACTGAAACAAACGTAGATAATTTCAATTGGTTAATATTACCAAAAGTCATAAGTACTAATACGGTAAATGTTAAGACCTTTATGTTTTCATAGCATAATGTCGTATGACAAGTCGTTGCTGTCGTTATCACGTCACTATAATGTGAGGCTTCAAGAACTATGTTACGGAGAACTTAAGTTGTTTCGAATTTTGGTAACAACGGTAAACCTATTAGATTCTATTTTGTGTCGTTAGGTCATATCCAACGCTATATCGAATGCCTCGAAGCTGTAAAATATACTAGAGGTGGGCGTTAGAACATCTGCAACCCGCACTGGACCAGCTTGGTAGATTATATAGCCTATACTGTTCTCCCTGACTAAAACCTTTTCCAATCAGTACATAGTATACACAGATTGATGATTACGCAGGTGCATAGAAACCCTCTTCAGTTTGGATCAACGTACCGTTTGTTTGAGCTATATAATTATGAGATGGATTCCACGATTCTTTAGATGTCACCATCATTATCATCATCATCTGAATCATAAGACGACCAACTACTACACATAGATCTCCCCATTGGATTTTCAAAAACACCGGGTGGATGTGGCCTGCATTCAATGGGTCTTGTTATATTAAAAATGTTCAGGTCTTAAAATAAGCAAAGTTGCATGATAATAATTCAACCAATCATAATGAAATCAGCAATTTTAGAAAGTAAAGTTGCACATTCACGTGACGGAATTAAAATCCCGTCTTCCGACAACCCGCGTCAGACGCCATGACCTCTAGGTCACCGAGCCAATCAGAGCATCAAATGTAACCTTGATTGATTTTAGCCTTCGTATGGGGGCGACATCTATTGTTATTATATATATCTATAATTATATTGTTAATGGCAGCGTTCCGGAAACTTCGCGAAGTCTCTCGTCAAAAATACCTCAGTGCCTCAAGACAAGAGTCTTCGACCAATGTGTGTTACCAGTGAAGACTTATGGCACTGAAACGTGGTCTCTTACTATGGGCCTCATAGATAAGCTCAAAGTCGCACAACGAGCTATGGAGAGGGCTATGCTCGGGGTTTCTCTACGTGATCGAATCAGAAATGAGGAGATCCATAGAAGAACGAAAGTCACCGACATAGCCCAGAAGATTAGCCAGTTGAAGTGGCAGTGGGCAGGGCACATAGCACGCAGAACAGATGGCCGATGGGGCCGAAAGGTTCTGGAGTGGAGACCACGGACCGGCAAGCGCAGCGTAGGTCGTCCACCGACACGGTGGACAGACGACCTGAGGAAGGTCGCAGGACGACGTTGGATGCAGGCCGCTTCCAACCGGTCCTTTTGGAAAATCATGGAGGAGGCATATGTTCAGCAGTGGACGTCCTACGGCTGAGATGATGATGATGATGATGATGATTGTTAATAGGTTAGCAAGCTTTATCCAACCGAAAGAAGAGTTTTTACAAACACGCGACTTACACCCTATTGGAACCCTTTACAATTGTTATCAGTAGACGCAGGTTTGAATCTCGTCCGTAGATGTGAAGTGTCTCTCTCCAAAATTGCAAAGTTAGGTCGTGCTAAGCAGGCGTTGCTTTAAAAAGCATTAAAACAGTGAACATTTTTGCATTCCCTGCTATATAGACCTTCATCGTGCATTTACTTACTCGGGCTGCTCTACGAAATCAAGTACTCCAGGCTGCTCGTAGACCAGGAACAGGTATCGGTGTAGTCCCGTCTCCGGAGATGGATGCGAGTTCAGGATGGTGGTGAGAGTCGTGCCGGAAGTGACGTCACCCCCCGGGATGTTTACCACGAGCCAGTGGAGGAACGAGCGCGCTTCCGGCTCGGCGCGGGATGGCGCGTCTGGGTCTGACAATATATTGTAGCTACTAGCAATCATTTATCTAATTTACGTATGAATAAATTACAATTAATTACGAGTAACAAAAGATTATTACTGAGACAAGAAAACAACCTAAAAATTAAAAGCCCGATTACGAAAATAATCAACTCCCACAAAAACGCATTAAATCTGCAACTTTGATTTATTTAGTATTATTGAGTGATACTCGCGCCATCGATATTAATCTAATGACGTATTAATTATTAAAATCTATTAAAACGTTAGCACATGTTAAGAAATTTCTTTATTCATTATGACGTTGAGTAAATACGAGCAGAAATACAAACAGACCAACACATAGCTCTCCTTTTGGGCTTTGCCGCAGTCGGGTACGGTAATAAAGCCGGGATGCCGGCGAAATTACAGGCGCATAGGGTTTAACAATCCAAAATGGCAGAGAGTTCCTCGTTCTTGTACCATTTCTTAATCATATAAAACACATATTACTCGTAGCTACATGTAAAGGACTCGTACCAGATTTTAATGCAAATGAAAGGTAAGTACCGCAAAGACGCTTACCGCAGAACACCACAGTGTAATATCGGTCCGGGTGGTACCCCCACTCTAGAGTGGGCACCCCACTGACTTGGTCCAGGGTCACCTCGTTGCCAAGCTGGGCTTCTACTCCGCCGGGGAATGTCACCTTACAATAATGCAAGAATTCATCATAATCAGCTCATTACGTTCCCACTACTGGGACTCGAACCTTACTCTCAGAGAGAGGAGGTGGTCATAATCGACCACGCGGGCCCAGAGCGGCTTAGGATAGGCCAGTGGCCAATACTGGCTTGTCACACGCCTAGGCTTAGTTGTAAGTGTGTAAGCAATTAATAATAAATAAATAAATAATCGAAGTTTTCAGGCCGCCTGAAAGCTTTCGGCATAGCCTAACGACTGCTGTCCTAAGACAAACAACCGGGACCGACGGCCTAACGTGCCTTCAAGCACGGAAGCGCTCAGATGAAAATTTCACTAGCGGTCGTCCATATCCTGACTGCGCCAAGCGTTGCATAATTTGTTGATCGATTAAGAGCGCAGCAAGATTTAATAGCTGCACATTGTTATCTAGGTACACATGATAAAAAAAAACCAAGGGGTAATTTTATAGTCACGAAAGCTTATGATCGATACAACAAAGATGTGCATGTCTAGTATAAGCCATATTAAGTTAACTAAACGGTCAATCTTTATAGATGAACTTACCTTCAATATTCCTTCAGGCGGCGAAGTCAACACGTCAGGCACGATTTCATGATACAAAAATGGCTGACCAAGTTGGGGGACATTTGCTATAACTGCACTAAGGCTAGTTATAAGAAGTACGAATTGTATCGACATCGTATCGACGTTTCCTTCTCGAGGCTAGTCGCGTACTGTAGGTTACTAAATACTTATCGAGATGGCATGATCTCTTTAGATAGGTATAGATAAAGTAGATAATGCTTGTTATCTGTGTGGAGAGGGAGGAGATGGAGCCTTCGTCATGCAGAAGAGAGCCGTGCGCGCAATCATGGGTGTGTCCGATGACGTGTCGTGCAGAGACCTATTCAAGGAGCTGAAAATCATGCCTCTTCCCTGTGAACTTATATATGAAGTCGCTATTTTCACATATAATAATATCGATAAGTTCCAGGAGAAAGGCATAAATACTTACCGCGCTCTGCGCAGTAACAAGTTTGCTCACGTCCTCGTCACTCCCGCGCATACGCTGCGCAAATCGGAGAGGTCCGTATATGTAATGGGCCCTTCTGTTTACAACCGTCTTCCGGATGCTATAAAAAAGGATGCAACTTCCACCATGGTCTTTAAATTAAGACTGAGAAAATGGCTTTTAGAACACGCGTTCTACTCTGTAGACGAATTTTACAATTTACCAATTATATAATTATAGTTATATTTTTTGACCTATGTATCGTTGACCTATGTAATATTGTTATATAATTGTGTTTTATTTTAATCTAATGTATTTTCATAATTAATTTTGTATTAATTTCTATAATATGATATGTTTCAATTACTTAATACCTTTATTAATTTTGAATTATGATTAATGATGAAGGTACGATTTGTACCAATTGTTATTATTATATTGACTTGTAACTTGGCGTTATCAATAAATGATTGATTGATTGAATGATAGGATTTCTGTCAGAATACGTCACAACTCTCTCCCGAAGGGTCCGCAAATGCCTATATGTCCACCTGTTATGGTCCTGGCTTACCTCGTCTCATTTATTAATTCTTGTCTTGTTATTAACGGTATTGTCGCGGTAGATAACACTGTTTGGCCTTTATCCAGAACATCTTACATTAGGACATACGACTTCTATAGACATGAAGCCGAAGTAAACATCGCAGTATAACACTTCAATGTAGCATCCGTTATCTCTTTCAATAGTTTATTTTTAGTATCGCCATAAATTATCTTCGATTATTTATCTCTGGTGTCGGTTCAGTAGTTCTGAAGATTAAGTAGGGTAAGGTCGCCTTAGTCGTACCAGTTCAAGGAAAATAGCTATAATTTCTATTGTAATATAAATAAAAGAAAAATCTTTGCATATATAAATTCTTCATTTATTAACGAATCAACAAAGACTAATAAGACATATAAAAATCTTTTAATAAAATGTTTTTTTATAGGTTTTACAAAAACCTTCCTTCGGTACGACTTAGGCAACCGGTTGCCTTAATCGTACCACCCATGGCCTTAGTCGTACTTAGAGTAAACATATATCTTTCCAACTAGAATTCTAAGGACAATTAAAAAACTGCGTAGACTTATATGTTACGAGATCAATTTCAGTCTTACTTATAATAATAATAATAAAAAAACGTTAGTTTCATTTCGTAATAATGAGTACCTTTAGGAAATAAAACTATCATTTTTTGCTTTTATTATTAAATGCATATATCACAAATGTAATTTTTAGTTTTAATTTCGAGATCTGCACATAAATCATGTACCCATCCTTTGCATTTAATACATTGGGTCATATTTTCTTTGCGATCTTCGTTGCATAGTTTGCACAACCAATTTTCTTTAGCGTCTAGTTTCTTATCTTTGTTAGATTTCCTGTCTATCATTCTTTTTTTATTAGTGACTTGTGTTCCTTTTTCTTTCTTAATATTTCCATAATTATCCAAGAGTTATAAATTTTCTTTGCCACACTGACCACCAAAAGAAAAAATTGAAATTAGCAAAAAATATCTCTGTAACACCTAAGTCGTACCGGTACGAATTAGGAAGTTTATGCAGGTACGAGTTAGGCAGCGGGGTGTACAAAGTTAAAAACCAAAATTAATAACATAACCTAGAAACCGTTTACCGTTTAATCTAGCTCATATCAACCAGAAAACACTATAAAAACAGACATGAATCAAAAAAATATTCGTTTCAACACAATCTTATGTGAAATTGCTTATGAATGACGTAAAAATAATAGTGAAAACTGTGCAAAAAACTTACTTTTTCATTATTTTTTGATCGCGAATTCCGGCAAGCCGCCGCGTGTCGCTGTTTACCCGTGGTACTGAGTAGATGCATATTGCACCGCTAGATGTCACCTTTTCATGACGGGTGCGCAGATATCGACGTGGTACGACTTAAGCGCTGGTACGACTAAAGGTACTTTACCCTACATCCATCTTATTAAAAAACTAAATCTCTATATACCTAAGTATATTTCTATAAATAAGGTAAAAACGGGACCCTATTACTAAGACTTCGCTGTACGTCCGTCTGTCTGTCTGTCTGTTTTTTTGTATGTCCGTTTGTCACCAGGCTGTATCTTATGAACCGTGATAGTTAGACAGTTTTAGTTTTCACGGATGATGTATTTCTGTTGCCGCTATAACAACAAATACTAAAATACTAGCCAAGTGCGAGTCGGACCCGCACGAAGGTTTTCGTATCATTATCTATAAAATGGTAACAAATCATGTCTGTTGTTTGGGAGATTTACAGATAATGATACGGATCCGTTCGTGCGCGCGCCTGACTCGCACTTGGCCAGTTGTTTGTACTATATTTTCTGACAACGATCCACTCAAGTCAAGGTTCACAAACGAACGTGTTTCAGGAATACCGGCCTTGTATACGAGACACAGTGTTTTATAAACTATAGAAATATGATGGTTTCGTTTGATTTCTTGGATTATGGCTCTTTTATTTTTAGCGCAAGAGTAATACTACTCTGTATGTCTCGTTTTAGTAGACAAAAACATGAGTGTTTTTACCCCAATTTAATTTAAGTAATATGACGTGTCATCCTTATATAGATATTACTAGCGACTGCCGGTCTTAACCGGTTGCCGGTAACCTTCTTCTTAGTTTTTCTTTCATAAGAACCTTCTCCTGACAATAATTAACACAACATAAACTAATAAGCGAGATTGTTCCATTCGTTCTCAAGTTATAGCGTGACCAGGAGAAATAGGGATTCACTAATACATATACACACACACATATATATATATATATATATATATTCAGAAAAATATTAATCGCGAATCATGAGAGTACCTTCAGAAGTTAATAAACTTAAAAATTTTGAAATATGCCCTTTCAAATATAAAACCGTGCTGGTGTGTTGCTCTTAATAATTTATCAGGCACTTTTGGGAGTCAGTAGGTATAGACGTACGATATAACGATTTCATTTTAGAGAAATAACTCTCTACGTAGTAAACTTCAAATTAAGAGCGATAACCTCGCTGAAAACTGTTCCCGGCTATGTTAATCATGTACCTACTTATATACAAGGTACTTATGGAACGATATCTGAAAGGAAACATCTATTTCTTAATTTTGGTACTTGGTTAAATGCAACGTAAGCGTTGTATTGTAATACGTCATAACTATGTTTCTGCAGTGACAGCTTGGAGGGAAGATTTCAGTTTTAAGTAGGAGATTACTTAGATTCTATCAGACACAACTCTATTCAATAATATCTGCCGTGCGCTTCTCTAATGATTCGTCAATGCGCTCATCGACGAACTCACCGATGTCAAATACTTTATGATATATCGCCCCTGTACACAAGGTTGTTTTTCCAACGTTTCTTGTCATCTCGTCATTTGTTTCACGGATGTTGGCAAAGATGCAACGATGTGTGCTCTTAGAGGATCGCACGACTGTATGTAATGTTACGAGTACGTCAATGGTTTTCGTTATTTGCTTCACTTATGGATATGGATCCCGTTTGCAATACATAAAGTCGAACCCCTCAACTTTAAGGTATAAGTTACCTACGTGGATTTTCTGGGGTTGAATTGCCCCAATCGTTCAGTAAACTTATATTCAAAGCGCAAATGTATTAAGACAATGTTTGCACAAAACCCTGGCACTTCCGTCACTAGAAGTAGCTTCATTTATATAATCAAACCCGCATTATTTTCCCTTATTGTCTGAGAAAGTTAAGCGTAACAGACGTGACAACTCTAAACTCAGCTTGCACACGGCAAAAAGGCTCTTATGAGTTATTGTCATGGCAATTTGACACATGGAAAAGATGAACATACGAGTACATCCATACACACGTACAAAAATAGAACCCTCCCTTTTGCTTCGCCGTAGTCGGGTAAAAAGAGTTCAAAATTAGACCAGTGGTAAATTTTCTCTCTCATTAAGTTTATAAGTATTTGGAATGGTGTGAAAAGTAGAAGGAACTAACCAATTGACTACTATGTTTAAAATAAATGCATGTGCTTTTTTCGCAAACGTCCGAATGTGTTGCTGATTAAATGATATATCAACGATTATGGTTTGGGCAGGAATTCGTCTCGGCGGTAGAATGGACCTCGTTTGGATATAAAGCAATATGACTGCTCTAAAATACCGAGATGAGGTGCTAGAGCCTGTAATCTTGCCCACAGACAGCAAATGGGACAAAATTTCCAGCTAATGCACGACAATGCCCGTCCACATACGGCGCGTATCGTTACAAGTTGGTTCCAACAGCATGATATCCAAGCTTTACACTGGCCTGCTTAATCCCCTGACTTAAATCCTATTGAGCATGCCTGGGTTATGCTTCAGAGAAGAGCTCTTAGGAATTTCCCTGAAGATATTGTGCATGGAAACCAGCTTTTCTTGCATCTTAGCAGGACTTGGGACAGTATTCCACAATAGGATATTGACACCCTTGTTTTGATTATGCAGAACCGCTGCAGATGTGTCAGGAGAGTCTTAGGTGGATCCACGGATTATTAATTTTAAGTTTTCAACAATTTTTATAAAAAAAATAGTGGTTTTGTTTAGGTTTTGATGTTTCGAAAATAAAGTTAAGATTGAAGTTTTGTCTGAGATTTTCCTCTTCTTCTAAGTTTTTTTGAAATTTAACTTTATCTAAAAGTTTATTATCAGATTAGATAGGCTATTAAACAAGGTTTATTTTAATGTGTTAGTGTCTTAACAAAAAGTTAATAGAATTTTAGTTATTTAGGTTTAATTGAAACATCCCTAGACCATGTTGATGTGTGTATTTTATAGAGCCAACTGGCTTGTTTCTAGAATGTTACAATTCAAATGTACATCCATTGCTACGTCGAGATTAGAAATAAAACAAATAGGTAACAAAACAGTATAACAGTAATATATTGATTTAATTTTGTAAAACATGTTAGACATATAAATAAATTATTACAACGTTTATAATGTCAGAGGTAGTTTTCTTACTTTCTTATTGGTACCAACCTGAACATTCACAGAAGGCAGGTTAACTGGATGGAACTAGTACGTACAAGTAACGCAAGTGTACTGTACCCACGCAGAAAGCTTACTCTCTGTAAGTATATCTACCACCACTACCATTGAGGATGTACTATTCAATTCAGTTACACCATCACCTTCGGAATTGTTCCTGTTTTCACCAATATTGACTTCAGAGATATCTTGACTTGTGAGGTAACACCAAGGATGGTTAAACGTCCATAGTAACACTATTTTGGCAGACTAATTCCCAAAATATTATTGAAAACTAAGATGAGTTTTTCACGTGGAAAATATTTTTTTCCGAAGGAAAAAGGCGACGACAGAGTTAAATGGCATGTTTCATAAGACGCCATGATCCTGTCGATTCGTATGGACTGATAACGTCTTAGCTGTTCTAAGTAATAAGGGATAAGCTCCCAGATTAGACCCCCAAGCTCTTGTACAGCAGAGGTACGTAGTCGTCGAACTGCGCGCGGTAGAAGTTGCCCGCTACTGGCGCCCCGAGGTTGTACTTCTCAGCAAACTTCTTGGTGGAAAACGCGGCGCGACCGTCGATGGACCTGGGAACAAATGCCGTTCATGAGGTCTGAAAGCTGAGTCACCCACGTCCGAGGGTTATGGCTGGTTGTGGTGGTACCCAATATTAATTTTTTGGTGACTGGCTGACCCGTCCGCGATTTCGCATGCTTGCTAGTGAGGCGAAGCCACAGACGTTATTGGATATGTATGTTTACGTTAATCATAGTAAACTGCAAGAAAAAAAGAGCTTATATAAATTCGTATCTATGGGCTGAAATATAAACATACCTATAAAAAAGTATAGGAAAATTATCGTATACAGACCACAAACAATTTGTGAAAAAGTATTCGTATCGTAAACGTCAACGCGCCATGCTTGGCTGCACAAACTATGAGTGTATCTGTGTCACAGTTGCCCTAGACACATGACAGTTTGTACTGTTGCACGTGAACGACACGTTACACTTACGCAGTTATACGTGCTAGGCCAAAACATCTTTAAAAGAGATCACTTGTTAATAGGAACACGGCCACCGGCTTACCTATAACCAATGATGTTATACATATATAGACATATATAAACGGAGGCTTATAACCATATTTTCGATTAATATTGCATTTTAAAAGCATCTGCAGATCTTAAGGAATTTAGATCTAGAGTACCGACTCGTAATATAATGTCAAAACAACAGCCATTCCGTAGTCCGTTTCACTTCGTTCGTTCATTACTTTAGAGTAATTTGGATGAGACGGCCCGTTCATAGTATTGTACCTAACATTGCTACACCCTAATAAAATTGTCTCCTTTTTTAATTGTTCTTAGGAAACGGTACAAGCACGAGGCCCACCCGATGTTAAGTGGCAAACTCTGCCTAGAACAGATGCACACACAAGTGATGCACTGCATTGCACCTGTAACCCTGAAAAATTAAGCTGTTAAGTCTCTTGTGCCTGGTATTTCACCGGCACCCATACCATTCAAACTGATCTGGTTTGAATGGTATGGGTGCCGGTGCCGGCGAAATTTATTTCCATTTAATTTCATCACTGAACGGTTAAACAAGGTATGATGGCAGTACGATCCCGAACGAACTCATTCCAAAGAGTTCTACTGCTGCACTAAAAACTAAATAATATTAAAATTATTTAAATAATTAAACTATCCTACTATAACACTAAGATGTATCTAGTTGTACATATGCTTGCAAGAAATGATTGAGTATGGGTATGAGTAAGGTACATTTTCAAAGGTGATTTCAAAATCTTCTTCAAATTTGACTGAAGAATTAAAAGACAGGATTCCAGATTAAGGACAGAATTTGAACCAGGATCGTCTAGTTTCAGCAGCATCTGATCTGGTAACCCATACATAGCAGGCTCGAACAGTCTGTAGTAGAGAATAGTTGATTTTTCTGTTATATTTAAAGAAATAGTATTAGTTTTAGGTGTTACTTTTTATAGAATAATTTTATTAAGGACTTATAAATTATAACTTCCTAACATTCCATGTTTATCGAGTCACTTTCGGAATGCACTACCAGGATAGTATAAATATTCGAAAGTATTTACTTGTTGGTTAGCCTGGGCTCATCAAATTCCAGTTTGCCGGGCTGCTTGTAGAGGATGTACACGTATCTGTGGATGCCGGTGCCTTCCGGGGGGCCGGAGCCGATGTAGCCCGACAAGACTTCTCCCTGGGAGACATCACCTCCGGGGATGTTACCGACCAGCCAGTGATGCCATTCGCGGTACACTAGCTCGGGACCGTCGTAGTTGTCGGGATCTAGGGAATACGGCAGGATTGGGATCTTTACAACCAAAAAAATATGCTGCTGTGCCGAAATATCGGGAACTCAAGAGTGTATCAAATCGTGGTCTACATAGTATGAGTACTAATTATAACTTAGTTAACAACCGTGAAAGTCTAAAACAGTGTGTTGAAATATATGCATCTAATACATATGGCTAGTAGCTGTAGGTAACAGGTGTAGGGAACTTTATGTAACAGGTAGAATAGTAGTTTATGCAACTGTCATATAATAGAGGGTATTAAAACATGAGTGTAGTCGACAACGAGACGCAGGCGAGTTTCAAAATAAGATTACACGAGTGTTTTAATTATATGCAGTTGCATACACTACTTTATTGAATCTCATGACATTTTTGCTAATAAAGTTTTATCCAACAAATTATTACTCAAATTCGTATGTTGTACGAAATAGCGCCAAAATGGAAAAAGTTTTCTTCTTCATCTTGTTTGTATGGCTTGTGCGGCGTAACCACAATTTTGCCAATATCAGTGGAAAAAGTATGTTATTGGTCTATTGGCTCGGAACCAGCGCGTTGCACCCGCAGCGCGCTCACCACAGATAATGTGTACTTAAATTGAATTGAAGCCTCCTTGGTCGGGACACATTGTACTTTAATAATTAAAAAAATGTTTTAAAGCATGGTTTTTTTAGGAGAATAATGCTTTAATTTAATTTTTTTATTTTCTTATAGAAGTATGTAAGTAAATAAAATATGCCAATAAAAGTCTGTATATTTCATTTCATAATTAGAATATTACCGAATGAGATTATATAAAGTTATTTTATTCACCATCGTACTTATTATATATGAAGTGGTACAGAATCACTACCATTGTTCAATCCGTTCGTTCATACATTAGCTGACCCACACGCTACTTCTGTATGCTTAACTTCTTCGTGACCTACGTACATACACGTATTAAAAAAGACCTACTAGAAAAATATCACTAAGTTAGGAAATAACTTTTTTTTTAGTATTTGTAACGTAATACTGTATATACTATATTTACCCAATAAGTTCATTTACATTATACTTGATTTCAGTATTAAGAAATTTGTCACGTCTAAAGTAGGTCCTTTAGAACTACTCGTAGTTATTTAAAAATACGATGCCGACTTCACCACTGATGTCAAAGAATAACTACTTAATAGTAGCCTCACGTGTACTTCTCCGCCACTGACGTCTATAATATGTACCTATCCTACTAATATTATAAATGCAAAACTTTGTGAGTATGGATGTGTGCATCTTTGTGACTTTTTCACGCTCAAACGGCGGGGGCAATTTTTATGAAATTTGGTATGGAGGTAGATGAGGCGCTGGATTAACACATCCTACCTTTCATCATCATCCATCACCACGCGAGTAAAACAGCGTAATATTCTTGGGCACAGCATATACAAAATAATCAGATCATCGCCTACGACAAGATAGTTGTATAATTATGTTGACAGTTCTGTCAATGTTTGTGTCAATTTCTGATAGCATAGGATATATAGAGGTACTATATAAAGTCATATAGAGGTACTCTATAATGTACATAATATAGAGGTACTCTATAATGTACATAATATAGAGGTATTCTATAATGTACATATAGAGGTTAGTGACGTCGCGTAGAAGTGGTTTTCTACGCCTAAAACTGTAATACCATCCTCATAAGCAACACCTTTTTTATATTATTGAGCATAACTCAGGAGCGCACAACCGATTGTAATAAAGATTAAATGGGACCAACTCTTATTCAACAAAATTGGTTTTCATGCTCACAACTGACGTAGAAATCAGTGAACATACATAAAAAATACATAAACTTGTATATAGAATCCTTTGAGGTCAGTTAAAAAAAAAGTTATTTACCCGTGAAAACAAGAGTGTAGTAGGCATCAGAGTCGGCCTCGAAGGAGACGGAAGGTTGCTCCTTCACCTGAGTGGGGGCCAGCTCGTTACCCTGGGACGCGATAGCGCCGCTTGGGTACTTCAGCTGGAATATAACATTAAAATCACGTTAATAGATGCCAAGGGATTATCAAGTCTCGGCCAAAGTTATTTAACACTAAGGCAGGGCTCAAACATGGATACTTTTGTGTCTTGTGTCAGATACAAGCTACCGATGAATATTTGATTTCCATAGAAACAGTATGAAATCATCCATACTCCCTGCGCATACGTAAACATTGTGTGTGTCCAGTTGCGTTCACTTAAAACATTGATTCAATCTTCATTGACGATCAAAAAGTGTTCGGTGTCGGTAACTGGAGACATAAAGTCGTCAGTTGAAGACACAAGCAACTAATTACCTTACAATTCGTTGATATTGTTTAAAGTTCCTTGGTTTTTGATTCTTCGAGTTGTGACGTGTAATAATGGTTGATTATTAACCGTTAAGTAATTGTAATGGTGCACGAGTGTACACAAAGTGTACAAAACTATGAACCGTTGTTTTTGCATTTTCCTCGTTCACCGCTGTACAAAGGTGATGCTCCATCACTTAGACAACACATACAGACTTATTTATGCGACGGACTACTTAAACAAACACCTTACTTGATGCAACTATACATACTTAGGTAACTACATATATTGAGGAATGGTAAATGTACAAACGTACGAGTTTACTTCTACAGGAAAATACAAGTAAAGAAAGGATTGTTTTTGACTAAAATAAGCTTTAGGCCTGCTTGTGATATTTGCATTGCGACCCATTCGTTCAGTAAGATCACTGACTAGCTACTAATACTACTACTTTATAGTTTTTAGTATGAACTAACACGTACTTAGCTACCTACAGTAGCAGTACTATTACTACTACTGTAGGTAGCTACATACATTAGACAGTAGGATTTTTCAGCAACTATCAAGAAATTCAAAATCATTTGTTAAATCTAGGGTGAATAGAGTCATCACTTATGGACGTCAATCATTAGATACTTTATTTACTTTATTTAAAATACGCTTCTGCCGGGTGCCGATGTAAAAACAGCTATTGTATGGCTTGTAATACTACCTTATGTTGATAATCTCAATATTGCTAAAAACATAACAATGAAGCATAAAAAGCCTCAGAGAGGAGAGCATTCAAATCTTCAATTAATATATATATATCCGACACTTGTGCAAACATTGAGATTAATCTTCATATTATTAAACATAACTTTTTACAACATTGCTGTCGTCACATCGGCACACTTTCAGTTCTCGTAAATGCACGATGTGCGCTGGCCTTATTTAATCAAACTACGCGCTAAGCATACCTACTGGCGCATTCCGTGGGCTAAGATTTAAATATTGTCTGACGATAACTAATTTATCGTTACATAACGAGTTACGAATCAATACTTCTAGGTGATCCTGATCATTTTCTACGTAAACAATTACAACGATAAATCATAACGATTAGATACGGAAATAGCTACGTTCATTGATACGAGTAATAATGATTTATTCGTATTTGTTCTACTTCATAATAGTAGTGTTATCTCTTTTGAATTCCGATATAGCTATTGGAACATTATGTTATCACTAGCTGTGCCCCACGGTTTCATCCGTGCGGTGGATGTTGGTGATGAAAAAGTATCCTATATGTTATTCCAGCGCCTCATCTATCTACATGACAAATTTCATTAATATCCATTTACATCTCTCATATTCGGTAAGTAGGTCCTTATTACCCCCGAATGGGGTTTGTAGATGACCAATTAGCGCTCTAGGGTAATAATGTAGCTAGAAAAGCCCTAGGGCGATTTACATCTCTCATATTCACAGGTTCCGAAGTCTCCGATAGCTTCAGATTGTCCCAAGGAGTAAGGCAAGGCGGGGTGACCCCTCCTGAACTTTTTAATTATTACGTCAACGACTTGATCGTGGAATTGAGCGGCACCCCTGTCGGGCTCAGGTTGGATGGCAGATATGTCAACAACTTGAGCTACACTGACTATATGGAGCTGATCAGTCCCACAATCAAGGGACTACGAAAGCTTTTAGAAATCTGTGAGCAGTATGCGAGCAAGCACGATTTAGCTTACAACAGCAAAAAAACCGAAATGGTAGTTTTCAGGTCGGGAAAAGGTCCCCAATTCGTGCCTGAGTTGCGTTTGAATGGACAGTTAGTAAAGACTGTGGAGTGTTTTAAGTACCTTGGCCACATCGTAACATCAAATTTAAGTGATGAGAATGACATAGAGCGTCAGAGACGCGCTTTGTGCGTGGTGGGCAACATGATTGCAAGAAAATTCTACAACGCTGCGCCGGACGTGACAACCACGTTATTTAAATCTTTTTGTCAAACCTTTTACACCTGTCAACTTTGGACCGAATACACAATGAAGTCACACAACTCCATCAGAGTCGCCTATAATAATATCTACAGGCAGCTGATGGGGCTATCCCGGAGCTGCAGCGCGTCCGGAATGTTCTTCGACGCGCGCATCGATACTTTCAACGCAATCCAGCGTAAAAGGATAGCCTCATTCATGTTTAGAGATGACAGGTGTAATAACGGCATTGTAAGGAGTCTGGCAGACCGCCTGAAGCAGACTGCAACCTACCGACGTTGGTTGGCAATAGCCACCTGATATTTTAATATATTATTTTTACAATTTTATTTTATTCTATTTTTATTGTTTTTTTATGGATCATGAATCTGAAATAAAGTCTTATTATTGTTATTATTATATTCGATAAATAGGTCCTTATTACCCCCAAATGGGGCTTGTAGGTGAATAATTAGCGCTCTAGGGTAATAATGTAGCTAGAAAAGACCTAGGGCGGATTACACATCTCATATTCGATAAGTGGGTCCATATTACCCCCAAATGTTAGCGCTCTAGGGTAATAATGTAGCTAGTAAAGCCCTAGGGCGGTTTACATATCTCATATTCGATAAGTAGGTCCTTATTACCCCCAAATGGGGCTTGTAGATGACCAATTAGCGCTCTAGGGTAATAATGTAGCTAGAAAAGCCCTAGAGCGGTAAGTAATTTAAAAAAAACAATTACTCTTTCAAAAAGTTCGTGTACATCTAACCAACATACTGGCAATAGACATCATGCATTCAGCCCAATGACAAAAGAGGTCGCTTCGCTATTGAGCCTTGTCTTCGTATGAGTATAATACTCGTAGTCATCAATTTTATTTTTGTAATGCCGGTTTTTTCTACTTACCTCACAATCGTGATGTAAAGCAGAGTAGTTAGCTCGGGTGTAAGCATCAATTGCACCCTCGAACTAGGCTAAAATAATCTAAATATCATAATAATCTAAAATCTCTAGCTTAATCTCTCGGGCTGCAATTGATGCCTTACAGCCCTTGGCTACTAATCTACTATTAACGTTTTGGCGTGAAAGAGTAACAAACCTCCATACATACAAACTTTCGCGTTTATAATAGTAGGATATTGTTACTGATATTGCGGTCTAGACTTAACATACACCAGTAAACATTGGCTGTTAAAATGGTTAATGACTAAACTTAATAATATATATAATAACACATATGAATATATAATTTTGAACAGATGCTTTTACATCTCCATTTTATATAAAATTGTAATTTGAGTAATATGTAGTTAGAGCTTAGAAAAACTATCTGAAAAGATTGTAACCAGGCTTTCTATCCATTTCTCTGTTCACCGCGTTCCAATATATTATATACATACATACTAGCTTCTCTCCGCGGTTTCACTGACGATGATGATAATGAATCTTATATAGCCTATGCTACTCAGGGTGAATGTAGCTTTCCAAGAGTGAAAGAATTCTTGAAATCGTTCCAGTATTTTTTGAGCCAATTCGTTACAAACATACTTACATACAAATCTTTCCTCTTTATAATATTATATATTAATATATTATAATTATATATAGTATAGAAGTATAGATAGATATATGACACTGACCTATTTTAAAACGCCTTGGTATAATTAGATAATAAATTCGTTATGGTGCCCTCAAGTGTTGTTTCAAGTTTCATATAGTGACAAAAAGCTGACATGATTATTGTGATGAAATGAAAGTTAAACATAAGTTTTGAAGCCCGGTATGCCAGGAAGGCGCTCAGCTGCGAATCTCAACTTAAGTAATGAGCAAAGAGAGTAAGAGATAGAGTGAGTACATGACACAAAACTTACTCAATCTGTACTCAAACCTGGATTCAATGGTGAGAGTAGATCAGAGAGCGGACAGCAGGTGTTTGGGCTCATTCTCAATAGCAATACAGTACTAGTAACATACTCTTCTCAAAAAAAGTTTTCTACAATATACCTACTTATTTAGGGTCTAATTCAAACTTATGTATGTACCTCAATATTAACGGTGGGAGGGGTGGGGATGACATCCGGCACAATTTTGCTGGCCTCGAACGCCTGGGCTACAAGAGACATGATTGCTGGAAACAATTAAACGCTTTATTATATCACAAGTACATTACTTAATTCATATTTTTTTTTATATGAAACTCAAAAAAGGAAATAAAATATTCAGAACCAGTAGGTTAACAAACATTTACCAGAATATGAAACCGAATCCAACACTAAAAAGGGCGGTACCAGATAGTTCAAAAGTACCCATTATCACAATACTGTGCGCATGGTATCGACCTCGATAAGTTATATATCACACTTTTTATGTTGAAGTCGGTTCTATTCTTTGGTAAAATATTTTTTCACGCTTTCTAGTGACGTTTGCTACTTACGGGATTACGGGGATTAATAAGGAAGTTTTTGTGATTTCAGAGAGAAAAATACACATTTAGTAGAAATTAGGTCCCTCTAAGCAGGCGTTAGTGCTTAGCAAATATAAAGTACCTATATTTTGTACAACTCAATAGTTATGAAACTGCCACCAATCTACTTGTTTCATTTTCGACGGCGAAAGTTACATGATGGTTGAATTAATGATTTATTACCTAAACTTAATATAGAATACCCTTTAAAAAATAACTTACTAATAACTTAAATATCACAAGTGATATAATATGGATTTATTCGTGTATATTTTATTATGTGTTCATTCATGATTACTGAAAAGTGTTCGAAACTTCGCAATTAAAATAAAACAAACCAGGATAATTCGGTTAATTAGATAATTAATTTGAAAACTATCGTGAGTATCACACATTATACTAATATAAAGATACCGGCTGCACTCACTTAAACCGACATAATACCAATATTATATCGGTTTAAGTGGGACGACGTTTCGAATGTGTAAGACGTTCTTCTTCAGGGAGTGTTCACCGCGGAGATCGCGTCGCGCACTTAAACCGACATAATACCAAGTGAGTGAAGCCGGTATCTTTATATTTGTATAATGTGGGATACTGTTCGGTTAAGTTAGTTAATGATCGCGAAAGCCAAAGAAATGATTAGGTACTAACGACTAATCGATTGTAATGTACAATGTTATAGCGCGAATAACCCGTTAAGTATTTATAAACTTTTCTGTAAATATTATTTCAATAACTCACCTTCGTATTGTAGTTTCCTCGCGACCACTCATACAACACTGACCGGCGTTATGCAACTTCGCTCAACGAAAACTCGCATATCTAATCGTGTTTATATACTCGATCCCTTTCTCTCCTTCACATATAGAACGAGACATAAACGCATAAATATTTTATTGTTCTCTTAATTTTAAACGAAGATTAATTAAAAATGATGATAAAGTGCCCGATAACCCTGACATTGGTATTCACTTTTTTGCGATCTGTAGTCGATATAGTAAAATGAAACATAATATTATCATATTGACACAGGTCTTCCATACTTCCTTCCTTACCTGAAGGTAAACGTTACGCGTTAAGGATATTGGACGCCATTGTACTGAACTTTTCACCCGAAAAAAGAGTTGCTTCCGCCTTCGACAATGATTTAACTTTTTCAGTAGTTCCTTTAACTCGTAGCATATCTGCATTACACTTGCATACCTTGCAGTACATTGTATAACGTCTAGCCCTGTGATGGTGTCCACTACCTACGTGGTACCATACCAGATGGCCACTTACAACGTTACTACCACCTTTTATATCATATGCACCACTCGGTGAAAATCCCCAGCAGCGTTGCCACCCTAGTGGTTTCCTATGGACGCAGGTAGCGCTTACCTTCCAAAGTTTCGGCCCATTCACCTGGAGATTACAGAACATATTCCCAATATTAAGTTCATAATTCTTCTTCTTAGTCGCTACACTCTTGAGTGGTCGTGGTCGTTACGTCAGCAGCGGTGGCACGCCTCACAATCCGTCGCCATCCTCTCGTAGCGCTGCCTTCCTGGTACACTCGTGGAGCAGACCACCCAGAGCAGCTCTTACCTGTACTTAACCCGTCCAGCGCATGGGTATAATCTGCCGCGAGCTCTGAGCAAGTTCAGAACTACTATTCGAGACATAAGGAGAGATGTCAGGGAGTCAAAGCGAATAGTTGGGTAAGAGAAGTCATGATGAGTTGAGGGTAATTGGGTTATGGGCAGCGGAAGATCTGCTAACTTTCTGTAGAAAGAGATGGTGAACTCTTTATTTCAGAAGCCACCTATAGGAAATGGACCTGGCTGAGGCATGGTTCCACGAGAAATGAGATTGACTTCATTATGACCACCAAAAGGCAAATATTCACTGATGTCTCCGTGATCAACAGGGTTAAAACCGGTAGTGATCACCGAATGGTAAGAGGCACGGTGAATATTAATGTCAAACTGGAGAGGTCTCGTCTGATGAAGTCTACGCTCCGACCCACTCGTGCCCGTATTCAAGACCCCGAGAGCTTTCAACTTGAGCTATCCAATCGCTTCGATTGCCTTGAGAACATCGCTTCAGTGGACGAGATCAATATCAGGTTAGTAGAAACTGTCCATACAGTGGGTTCCAAGTACTTTAAACCCCACCGTACAGATAGGCCACAGAAACTCTCCAACGATACCCTCAACCTCATGGCTGAACGACGCTCATTGAAATTGCAGTCTTCGAATGATGCTGAAGCATATAGGCTGCTCAATAGACGAATATGGAAGTCCTTGCGACACGACATCCGGATCTTTAATACAAACCGTATTAAAGAGACAATAGAGACTTGGTGGTCACCAAGAGACATGCCTCCGTGATCCACAGGTTGAAAACTGGTAGTGATCACCGAATGGTAAGAAACACTTAATGTGAAACACTAGAGGTATCTGATGAAGTGTTCACTACGTTCCGCATTAGCAAAGCGTAACAGGCATGTTATATAGTGCCAGCAACCATAACCGGGGGATTCACAGTGTACGTACAATTGCTTAAGTTAAGTGTTATTGTCATACTCGTAGTTAGTTTTAAGGTACCTACCAATAAAATATTATTCTTAGTTGTTATGAATAGGTCGGAACACTCCTTTGCCTAGATACTGGCACTTTACATTTCGTGTAATTTATCATAAATGTCAGATTCGTAATCGTATAATACACTCGAGAGCAATGAATCCGGGTCACTTAAAGAATCCTAAAAATCTCGGAAACTAAAAATGCTAGGTTAATGCAATAAATTGTATTTAATAGACAATGTAATACTCCTTAAATGAAAGTACTAAAACTTCTTAGTTATTGTAAAGTTATATCATAAAAAAATCAAATTTGAAAAAGGGCCACTTTCGAAGATGGAACTACGAAATTACAGCATTTGGTTTTGCTTTTGTTTGTAATCTGTCATTTATGTGGGTACATAAACCATGTTGATAGTGCTCTATATTCATTATTCAAGCTGAAATTATGTCGCTTACGCCTGAAGAATGCACCAGAATACTTACAATGCTGGAAACCGGCCGGAGTCAGCGCGATACAGCCAGGACTGTCGGTGTGTCGCTGTCAACAGTACAAAGAGTTCTCCGACGTTACGAAGAAACTGGTTCTAACCTACGCAGACCAGGAACGGGCAGAACCAGGTGTACCACAGCACGAGAAGACCGATACTTGGTGAACACCATGCTTCGAAATCGCTTTCTCACAGGAACTGAACTCACAAATCAGTTTCGACGCCTCGGAGGAAGTAACCCAAGTGCATGGACAGTAAGACGTCGGCTTGCTGAATCTAACTTAAAACCCCTTAGACCTGCAAACGGCCCTAAACTGGAGCGTGGGCATCGTATTTCAAGACTAAGATATGCCCAGGGCCACGTAAATTGGAGTATTGAAGATTGGTCAAAAGTTATGTTCTCCGACGAATCAAAATTTATGCTCTACAAGCACGATGGAAGACACAGAGTGCATCGAAGACCAGGGGAAAGATTCAAGCAAGCATGCATCGAAGAAAAAGTAGCCTACGGTGGTGGGTCTGTACTTGTGTGGGCCGGAATTTCTTCTGAAAGTCGCACAGAGCTGGTGATCATAGAAAACGGCTCTTTAACTAGCGAAAGATATGTGGATGAAATCCTCAATGATCACGTTGGTCCATTTATGGTCAATTTAGGTGAGGATGCTATATTTATGCATGACAATGCCCGACCTCATACAGGTAGGATTGTGAATGACTACCTTCAAGAGATGAACATTACTCGTATGGAGTGGCCAGCGCGCAGCCCGGATATCAACCCGATCGAGCATGCTTGGGACGAGCTAGGCAGATGCGTAAAACAACGAAACCCTCCCCCAATCACGCTTCGTGAGCTCAAAATTGCTCTCACAGAGGAATGGGAGAATATTCCCCAAAATCGTATAAGGAACTTGGTGTACAGCATGCCAAACCGCGTAAACGCAGTAATGGAAGCACGAGGAGGCAATACGAAGTATTAAAATTCAAGA
Organism: Selenia dentaria; assembly: GCA_917880725.1. Classification (NCBI taxonomy): domain Eukaryota; kingdom Metazoa; phylum Arthropoda; class Insecta; order Lepidoptera; family Geometridae; genus Selenia; species Selenia dentaria. The sequence continues at coordinate 601,850 of OU862896.1, read as the reverse complement.
AAATCGTAATAAAGTTCAAAAATTTCATGTTTCCTATTTTTGTTTTAAGGAGAGATCAGCAGTTTTTTTCTTTATGTAATTTTGTGTTAATAAAATGTATGGTGACTCATATTTTTTTTACTTTCATTTAAGGAGTATTACATTGTCTATTAAATACAATTTATTGCATTAACCTATCATTTTTAGTTTCCGAGATTTTTAACATTCTTTAAGTGACCCGGATTCATTGCTCTCGAGTGTATTTTATTATATAGTTATTATATTGATCACGTAATGTCAAATTCATGGGACCGTTTAGAAACGCTGAGGTATTTTTATAGTAGATACATTAAATGTATTACATAGGCTAGTTATCTTAATTGTATGCGTCCATAATATAAATATTTGTGTTCCAATAATGGTTTAATTGTTTTGTATATAAGTACATGAAGATCAGTGTAGATACATCTTGAATTTGAAAACTTGTACTTGTTACGATTTTAAGCTAATTTGCCAAACGCAGCGGCTTGCTGAGAAGCGTTTTACATTTATTAAGCTTAACTATAAAATACTTACATTGTAAATAAAATAAGATTAGGTGCCATTTTAACAATAACAAAAAGATTTTATATTTCAGTTTACATGTATTGTTTAAAAAGTTTAAATCTGATAAGGATTCATACTAGATTATACAGGTACCTATATTTATAATTTGGGATCCGTGAATACAATCAAAGTCACAAGAAGGCAGTTAACTGTTTTTTTTTTTAAATTATTCTTCCACACTACAGACTCTTTGGCCCGTACCTTTTTTAGATTTGTTTTTTTTTTATATTATATTTTTCTTGGAGATTCGTTCTCCAAACATCACAATGAACATTCTTAAGCTATGGTGGAAATTGCTTAAAAACTAAAGTGAGTCCATTATTAGATTTATTATTATTCGTTGTGTCTACCTACATGCATATGTTAAGGAAGTGCGGTCTACCCGCAATACGTACATAGTATAGTCATACACCACACATACGTCTGCAAAGACAGGTTGTGGCTGAATTGTAATGATTTTATGAATATCTAAAGCATCTGTGCTTCTATAGTCATTTGTCCCGACTGCCTGGTCCATCAGCGCAGACTCTAAACTCTAAACTGCGGCAGCTACAAACTTCACATTTTGGCGGTTGATGCCTTTTATGTTGTATAAGCGTCCAATATGGAAGTGATTTTGGGAATTCAACCCCTACTAAATTGTAGTTTCGTAGATATCCCATAGACAAACCTAGCGAGCCGCGCCGGCGCGTCACCTAGTATTGTATGGTATCTACATTAACTTTAGTCAAATATCACACTTAGTGGTGGGCGATGGCCGTGAGCTTAACTCTACATTTTTAACATAATTCAGATCTATTAAAAACTTTATGCGGATGAGTTACAATGTAGTATGTACGAGTACCCTCCGCTCGCGCCGCCATAGCGTGAAACCAACTAAAATAATTTACTTAAAATTGAAATTTTCGAAATAAACAATCACAATATAATAAACCAACATTTATTTTACTTTTTCAAAACAAATCTTTAATCTAACTACGTAGGCAATAGTTAACAACACACGACCTATCTACATATACATTACAAAGTTAACACAAACAAAAATACATTAAAATACACTTAAAGGTTTTATGTTAAAATATTAAACGAGTAAAGATAAGTTTATTGGAATAGATAAAACTTAATATGACTTGATTATTGACATGAGTTACATAACTACCTACTATATACAACTTTATAGTCTAATATATTCTACAAACACTGTTAAAATATATCATTAGATCAAATCTGAGAATACTAAACACAGAATAATTAAAAAAATATCTTATTAAGTACAGAAGACGAAGAAATATATAAACCATTAAAAATATAATTTCGACTAGCAATAAACACATTATTACATCATTCGTTTACAAATTAGTTCAAATATGTTAAGATAGAGGTCATACAGGGAAGCATAATTAAATATACCTACAGTTGTTAACGTGAATATATATTAAAACCAGGTAATTCCATAATAGCTCTATGAGCACGCGAACAAATAAGACGCGTCCACAAAAAAAGTGTTTATGTCGCGCCGTTTGTTTAATTTATGCAATTATATATTCTTTGTTCTTAGAAAACTTATAAAGGCATAATAGGTACATACATATAGGGAATCTTTGATATACCTATAAGTTTCTGAAACGTTATACATCTTTGTAAAATAGTGATTTACAGAATTTAGCCATTAGGTTTTTAGGTAAAACAATAAATACTAGTTACTACTCCGAAAGTTTTCTTATTAGAGTATCTAATACTTATTCTGTGCCTGAAACAAAATACTAAAACATAATCTTAAATATCTGTATCGCTAATTGTGGTATATTTAAACGCGTTGATACTTTTAACTTATTACCTACTAACGGTGGCAAAATGTAAATTGCCAAATGAAAAACATTGTGTGATTTACTCTACCTAGATAAAACTTTAAAATTTAAATTAAGAACTGGCACATAACAGCTGTCAAGTGTTTTTAATTTCAGCCAATTCGAATCGGCCATGTTAGCAATTGGTCCTTTTAATTATCTTACTATATTAATTAATACAATATACATCAGAGATTCTTCTCCGATTTGGGAAGGGAAATTTAGTCTATTTTGTGCCAGATCACAATTTGACCCATTTGTCAAAATAAACGTTTGCCCAATAAGGCAGTCGATACAGCTAGAGACATTTACGAACGCTGCACTTTTTATTATTATACAATGCTTAGACCGTAGTGCGATCAGATCCGTCCGTGTTAAACTCTGTAATAAACAGGCTTTACTTTTTAAGTACCTATGCACTATAAAAAAGTACTTTAGTAAAGGTTATCAGTAACATTAGATTATAGCAGAATGAGTAATATGTGAAGCGCGGTCCGTCGTACATGAATATTGATATATAATGTAAATTAAGGTCAGATTCAATAAATAATTAATTACGAAGTTGAAATGAGTTTAAGAATGTATAAGCGAATATTTTGACAAATAGGCCATTTGGAACGTGCATGTGTAAGTGCAGAATCTTGACGCGATTACTGTATACAATATATATTCACACAGAATAAATAATTAACAATAAAAATGTTTGTATCGAATCCAAACTGTGCCTGAAACTGACCGGCGTCAATCTTTCACACTAAGATTGGCGGCATTTCACGTTTATGTACAATTACCAACAAGCAACTTAGGTCTTAAGCACACATGCTACTTTTAGCGTTGTTTATCGGACGCTTCCGATGGTGCAGCGAACTCTGAATACTGAAAATATTCTTAACCGCGCCGATTCTTTGTCTTAACTAGACCTCGTTGAATAAGCATCTAAAGCAGCTTCAAGCATTTAATATAGTTGGCAGGATAGCGTTTGCTCAATATATCAATTGATAGCCAGAGATGAAGCGGTGATTCTAGGGAATGGCAACATGTTCTGCAGGGAGGCTGTTGGAGTACACAGAAATGTGCTTAGTGACAGGCTTTCAGTCATACGGGTGGTAACTGGCCAAGTAAACACTGTATAGAAAGTGCCACCATTCAATTGTTCTAACTACATCGCTTTAATTAAGATCAGAGAGAGAGAGAGAGCACCAAACGTGATGATATAGTAGCTATCGACTATATTGTCAATCGCTAAAAGCAGCGTGTGTGTCTCCACCTTTACAGCGCACCGAATAGTTATTGTAAAGTCAAAGAGAATGCTAAGTTACAACTATTATCGTGTATTTTTCTTGGAACTGTCTCATTATTTTTGACCTTTATTATTGAGATAAATAAGATATAAATAATTGTAATGTAATAACGATAACGATTCATTCGACAACTACTTTGTTCAGGTAGTGTAGTAATACTATTACTAGCGACTGCTCGCGACTTCGTTCGCATAGTAGGCTTGGCCTTCAGCCTCGCCTTAACCACACATCGTTTCTTGGTTTTTCTTTCATAAGAACCTTCTCTTGACAATAATTAAAGCAACAAATATCGAGATTCATCCGTTCTCAAGTTATAGCGTGACCAGGAGAAATAGGGTTCATTTTTATATTATAGAAGATAGATGTACTATCAGTTTAGGCAGAGGTTCCCACTGAACACCAGGTGGGTATGTGCTTGTACCGTCTACTAATAGCATTATAGAAAATATTTCTTTTACAGTTTGGAGTTTGGAAAAGCGTTGTAACTTAGCATTGACTTTGATATTTCTTGCATGTTAGTTAACTAGCTGTCAGATCAGGTTCCAAATATCAGAAAATATGTAAATAATATTTAGTAGGTACATATCAATAACTATAAATTATTCTCGGTACATTAGGTGTCTACAATTGTTAAATTTTGAATAAGTCAGCCTAAACACTGTTAGAAAACATGACGTGCAAACATCATCGATATTTAAAAATTGAAATACAACTACATACCTATAATAAAATATGTTAGTTACAAATAATATTAAATTCGAAAAACTTGGAGTGACCGAAGCAAAACATGATTAACTTAATGATTTCATGACAACTGAGTTGATCATCATGGAAACTGAGTTTCAGAACCAGTTGTCAGAAGAAAACGCAACCAGCTGTCAAACCAACCAGTTAATTGCTAATAACCCATGGAGAAATGTAGTTACCTACTTAAAAGATCAACTGGGCTAGATAGTCCCATAGTAGAATTTTTAATGTGACATATTACAATCTAATATCTTTCATAGTATACTTCGTGTCGGTTTTTCCAATACAACGCTAGAATATATATACAAAGTTATTCACACAGGAATCCCAGCCTGATAAATAATTATCATCAAATACATTTAGGACTGACCGAATCTAGTTACAGTAATATAACTTCGAAAGTAACGCATAATCAGTCAAACTTCAACTAAACCTTATATAAGCTACACAACTTGGACGGTTGCGAACGCGCTGAATGTGACTTTCTTTGGTGGCTCAGCACTACACGTCCTCACGACCGACCGCTTCCCTCCATCTTGGTTATTCATCTTCAGCACTGGCTTCAGGTTGGCGACGTCGCCGTGTGATTGCGCCTTCAGCCTTCCTAAAGTATTACTCGGGTTCCCCAAATCTCGCAGTTTATTCGTCAAACCTGTTATCCGGTGAGATATGTTCGAATAGTTGGTCTTCTTCATCTCGGTCTGCTGTTTCTTTGGTTCACTTAACTTCTTCGGAATCTCTAAGCTCTGTAGCGATGTGAATTTTCTATGATCCGTGCTCAGAACATTCCTCTTTACTTCCGTGTTGGGTCTCGGCAGGCGCGGCCTTTGGAGGAAGTTGTTCTGCCTGAAAGGGACTGGTGTGAGTTTGGGCTTTGGTTCATTCAGTCGGTAATACTGCGGGACGGGCTCTATTCTTTGCGGTTTCCTGAGGGTCAGTGCCATTGCCATTTTGGTCGGTCTCGCGAGGCTGTCGAAGGCGGTCGTGGAGAACTGTGATCTGCTACTCTTCCATTCCTCGCGGTCAGAATCGTATCCGGTAGCTGGAATTGAAACAAAAAGTACATTATTATCAAGGATCTCCATATTAGAATGTTTCAATACCACAATCTTTTTTTTATTTGATCACTATCTTAGTTAACAGATTTAAAATGTTGAGGGTTAGCTGAGGTTAGCTAGCAAGAGGGATACCACACGTTAGAGGTAGGGGTTTACTACTCCCACCTTTATTAACCGCTTCAATTTGAACAAAAACAATTATAGGAACACAATAAGATATATAATTAAACTCTAACCTTAACTAAAATTAACATAATCAAGTCTAAACCGCTATCAGCAGGGCAACTATGTATCCCAGTTGCAACCAAACGTTGATTGAAATGTAAATAATTGCGGCTCTGTCAGTTTTGACAACTCCAGTAAGCAGAAATGACAGCAAGTTGCTGACGGGGGCTGACAAAATGAGATAAAGCCGCACTTTATTAGATTTCAATCAACATTTGATTGCAATTTAGATACTTACATAACAGCCCTGCAGAGAGCAACGTTTCTAAAAGAATCTTCTCTTAGAAGTTATTTTGGTTTGATAAAAGAAAATATTGGAGTTAAAGTAATACAGATGATGATTGTACCCTAATCAAAAACTTCCTTATTCTAAATTTGGTTATAAGAATGATCATAAAATCATAATAACTATCATAGATCAATAGCTGTAGAGGCCATTAAATACAGGTGGGTTTAGGTCTGAGTGCGTAATTTACTTAAACGTAACCTACAGAGTAGAGTTACATAAGATTAATTTGAGAACGTTTGAGGAATGCGCGTCACGTAATAGTTTCAGAGAGGTTCCACATACTAATGTCAGAATGAAGTTGGAAGTAGGGGACGGTGCTGATGACCGAACTGGTCACGATTCTCAGGATATTAGCATACACAGGGAAACGTGCGTTGCTTCGTTTGCTCTTATAAAGAGCATCTTGTTATGTAAAGTGTCTGACTATGTTATCTAATACCTATGAACGATCAATTCTCGTCTATATATACAATATGTACCTATATATATCTATATATCCGAATCTGGTAAACGGCTCCAAAGATATTCATGAAATTTTGTATGCAGGGGGTTTCGGAGGCATTAAATCGTTCTAGCTAGGTTAAATTAAAAAATATAGCATAAATATTATTATTAGGGTAATATTATAGTAATACATTTGACATAAGTATCATACATAGAGGAAGTCTAACTTAAATATATTTTATAATACGATAATAGTATTTTGAATGATAGACAAAAATGGAGTTTAGCAAGATAACATATCAAATAATCGATACTGCTTAATTCGTCAAAATTGACAAGAGCTATGCAAAACGTACAATCAACCGGATAGTGGAACTGGATCAAACTACGATCGACTTGTGTTCAATATCTAATGCTTTTAATTTATTAGAGGCATGAGAATCTTATTTAACTTACTTATTACTTTTAATATTATAAATGCGAGTGATTGGATAAATGAAGGTTGGTTACTCAATCGCGCCAAAACGGCTGAACAGATTTGTAAAAATTTGATACGTAGATATGGGGCGTTGGAACAACACATGGGATATTATACATCATCATCCCTCACCACGCAAGCCGCAGGGCGCAGTAACAGAAGAAATGTGAAAGTTGTCTTTCTTAGTAGCAACGGAGTCAGGGGGCGGTGTTGTTTTACATATAGAAGCCCTTATAGTCGCGTTGACATGATCAGAGTCTGCTCGGACCGAGTGCACTCATACGAGTACGAGCTTAATACGAGTGTACTAGGATAGCTGTTGATACTAACACTCGTAAAGTAAAGTGGACTCGGATACCTACTCGTACGCAACTTTGAATGTGGCAACCCATAATCCACACGCACTCGGAAAACGGCGTCCGATCCGTGTAGACTCGGATCTTGTTCTACTTTTCCGAGTTCGTTCGTTTTAGCTCATACACGAGTAGGAAAAAACGGCGTATAAAATAACAACTACCAAACGTCTCCAAGGAAAAAAGTGGGCTGAGCGTGACACAAGTAGATTTTTTAGAACTGTATGAACAAGAAGCGGTAGATAGGTACGTTTCGGGAGTGCTTTAGGGAGTTTTTAAAAACTGTTATTAAATAAAAATAATTGGAAGAATGAAGATGGCCGCAGAACAAATGGCCGATGGGGCCTAAAGGTTCTAGAGTGGAGATCATGGACCGGCAAGCGCAGCGTAGGCCCCCCCGAAGGGTTCCCGCATTGACGTGGCGGGGGGGCTCAGTAGCCGTGGCTTGGATCACCACGGTGAAGCCAAGAGGAACCCAGGGGCCGCGCCGGCGTTGGGGTGCGCTAGCAGCTCAGGCGGGGCCGCTCCTATAGGCTTTGGCCGCCAAGTCCACATAGGAGTGGCGGGGTCCGGGCGCTTTGGCGCAGACTCGAGGAGGTGGGGCCCGGGCGCTTTGGCGCAGGCTCTAGAAGGGGGGTCCGGGCACTTTGGTGCAGGCTCAAGGAGGTGGGGCCTGGGCGCTTTGGCGCAGGCTCGAGGAGGGGGGCCCGGGCACTTTGGTGCAGGCTCGAGGAGGTGGGGTCCGGGCGCTCGGCGCAGACTCGAGGAGGTGGGGTCGCTGGGGATTATCCCCTGTGGCTGACGTAGCAGGCGGTGGGGCTACGTATCCGACCCACCGCAGGGAGACCACGGGCGTCCAGACACGGGGAAGTCTGGCGCTCATTGTTGGCGGGTTTGGTCTCCGAGGTAGTTGCGGCGTGCCATGTGTTCTGGCGTGCCGCGAAGAGAAGGGTCCGGCAACGGACAGCCACGGCGGGTTCGCGGTCGTGTGGAAAATCTGTCCCGCGTTCCCGCCGAGGGTGGAAGTGACGGAACACCCCGGGGTTTTGGTGGGTATACGGACTCCCACATAACCACCTACCTCCCCGTGGTAGGTGGTATCCATAAAGGATGTCCCCGGGACAAAAAATTAAAAAAGGTCGTCCACCGGCAAGGTGGACTGACGACTTAATTTTGGAAATTTGTGGGGCATGCATATGTTCAGCAGTGGACGACCTACGGCTGAGATGATGATGATGAATTGGAAGAATAAAGAAATTAATCCGTGTGAACTATGTTCGGTGTTGGTTCAGTGTCAACAGCTACGCGTATGAAGCCTACTCGTACGAGTCAACTCAGTCCGAGCAGACTCTGATCGTGTCAAAGCGGCTTAACGATGATTGCTAGCTGCGTCATAGCTACATATGCAAACGGGAAAACATTATCCGCAAACCAAAATCAAACAAAACACAGAGCTGTTTAACTACTCCGCACACTTTCACGAGTACCTACACACGATAGATTTGCGGTTGAGTTCATCACACGTCTCCGCCTCACTCTGTCGCAATTATATGTGTCACACGTCACACCGGACCTTAGATTATGCAGTTTCACTGTTAACCGACTTCAGCTCGATTGGTAATACTGACGTTTCTTAATTAATTGATTAGTGGGTTAAACGGTCAGCGAAGTACCGGACTTGGTAGACCCTTTTGCATAGATGACGACATTTGCTTTACTGGGACGAAATTATATTACTTTGGAGTTGTTGCTATAGTTTGTTTGTTGGTCAGCACAGATGCACTATGTTGCGTTGGCGCGTCTCGGTGTGAACCCTCTTGATCATCGTCGCTGGTGAAGCGCCCTCTGGTATGTACGGCCGTACGGCGTACATACCGGTTCGGATATTCGGACTTCAAAAACGCACTTCAGTCAGAGAATATTTTAAGAAAAACCATATAATGACCGTCATTTCTTTATATATCTACAACAGTATTTTGGAGATACACAATGAAATTGAGACATTTACCAAAAACAAAGATGTGCATGGTTACGATCTACGAAATAAGGAAAAATATTGAAGCCCAAAATAAGACTGACAAAAGTGAAAAAACAAGGTGTCCACATCAAAATTTTGATGTATACTCACCTACCTATAACAGTCGCAAAGTTAAATAGAATAAATTTTAAAAGGAAGGTAAAAATATTCTTTGACAGTCATCCATTATATTCCCTAAAGGAATTCATGGATGTCCATGAATTCCTGAAGATTTAGTTCAAAATCTTCATAATTTTTATTTATGCAAGTATCATAATCTATATACATATAATCTATATAAACATAGATAATTCAGAATCAGTTCTTAATGTTCTAAGTCTATATTAATATCTAAAAATCAATCCCTATATCCATGGACACGCTATATCTTCAGATCGACATTATTGGTTTTGATGAAACTTGGCAACCTGATAGATTATATCGCGAACCATACTCTTCTAACGTAAACTGTAGTAGCTAGTGTACTAATATTACAGTCCTACCTACGAGTATGCATGTTCTTATAACTAACTACATCCCCGAGTCTCTTAGCTATTGAACATGCCATACCACTGCGATGCTTCTGCGATTGAACTGTCTTTAACCTCAAACTCTGTAGTCTGTAAGATCTAGTTCTCAATCGCACGTGTACCTATAGCAATCGCATCGCATCTGTATGGCAGTGCTACGGCTTGCAACTGGTGGCATTCAAATTAGATTAAACACTTCTATCCATCAAGCATCAATCAAAATATCAATACTCTGGTGTTTTATAAAAAAAACGCTAAAATAAAACGTTTTTAATCGATGCACCGGCTTCCGACTTATGTCATTGTAGCAACGCAATCGCAACACAATAGTTTACAGCATACCAATTATCGCTCCTAGAACCTAGAAGCGTTCGTAGCGAAGCTTGACTTGACGATCTAACCGAGCAACAAGTTAAGCAACACTTGCTGCGGTCAGGACTTCGATGGGTGTGTGCTAGTGGCATTATTCAACTGAGCGCTTCCGTGCACGTTAAGCCGTCGGTCCCGGTTGTTTGTCTTAGGACAACAGTCGTTAGGCTAAGTCTAAGGCCTTCGGGTGGCCTGAAAACTTCGACATGGGTTGGACACTAACCTATCCATCAAGCCGCACTGGGACCGCTTGGTGGATTATGGCCCAACTCCTATCTCTGAGAGGAAGGCTCGAGTCCCAGCAGTGGGAACAAAATGGGCTGATTATGATTATAAACGAGATTCAAAAGAGACTTGGGGCCCTGCAGATCTGTTCATTATGAGATATTTTACTTTCTGTATAGTGTTTCTCCATGGATAACAATGTATATGCATAACGAAATGGCGACAAGAACCCGGTTACCCAATACATTAATAACAATATTAGTTTCGTAACCGCACACCTGCAAGTGGATATCTCCGTACTGTTACAACACTATATGCATATTCGTCAAAATTGCTCGTAACAAATTCATGGGAACATTTGCTAATCAATGGCTTACGGGATATTGGTTATGTTGTGTTATCTGCATGCTATCAAATGTCGTTGCGGGCTCGTTGTTTGGCTGATGTTATCGCTGCACTCGATACTCTGTGGTTTTGATACTTTGACACAATAAATAGGACTTTGATACTGAAACGAACTGCGATACGAGGATACCTAAACATGAAATACCGATTCTCGCTATCCCTAAAGAAGGATCTAATAACTCTATCCCTAATAACTCTATCCCTGATAATTCTATCTCTAATAACTCTATCTCTAAACTACGTAAACTGTAATCACCGCATTTCTAAAGCACGCTATCATTATTAGTATCAGTAAATTAAAATTGTAACTTATGAGTTTATTTTGTATTATTTGAGCTTTATACAAGCTTTGTGTGTAAGGGTGGTACCTAAGTCTAGCAGGTGCCGATTGGATATTGCTAAAGGTCTTGACGTCCATCGTATAAGGGACGAGACAACTCGTCGTCTTACTAGGTAGGCCTCTTATACACAGCATGTAACACAAGTACTATTTGAAAAGTTAAAACGACTTCCATTCTATTCAGTTATTGGTGTCTAACTCAAAAACTACTGGATCGGATTTGGTAAAATTTAAATGGGAAATAACACGGGAAGCACTAGCTTTCAAACAAAAAAAGAATTTTGAGAATCGGTTCAGCCAGTTGAAAGTTATGTGGTAACAAAAAAATACACTCGAATTGAGTACCTCCTTTTTGGAAATCGGTAGAAAAGGTGTACTAATGCAATTGGGACATAGTCCTGCAGAAGAAACTAAGAGGTATCTACCACTACTTCAAAAGCTTCTAAGCTTCAATGAACACGTTCCGATTATATAGTCCTAAACCGAAGCTATAAGCAGCCTAAAACCCATTTCCACTAAAATAGCTTTGTGGTACGCCTTTACTCATAAAAGTTATTTTGGCACCTATTGCACCGTTCCTACAGACGCTGTTAGAAAAGCAATTGTTTGGCAGAATGTTGCATAGATATAAACCGTTTAGCCAAAGGACAAATAGTACTTAACCTACTAAGCTCTGGCTTGGTTTTGAAATGCTTCAGACCACAGTAGGTACTGCACAGGGTTATTGCGTCACAGTCTAGACAAATCACCAAACAAGCATACACGCTCCCACAATAGATACATATCTTTATCGACAATATAAGATTATTAGTCCAAGGTTTATAGGTCCAAGTCTATAAGACTAGTAGCATCAGGTCAGATAGCAGGAAAGAGAGGTAGAGGCACGTCTCGTACACGCTGGACGGATCAAGACGGCAACTAAGGCTACCGTGACAGTGTTCTCGAAATGCGACGAACCAAGTAAAATGGAAATAAAATCGCAAATCTGTAATCACTGAAGACTGACGACGTTAAAGACCTACCGTGTACCACCATCTTACCAACCACGACCACTCTGCCAAGAGTGCCCGACTAAGAAGAAGAAGAAGAAGAAGACTCTTTATCGAATACCATGAATAATACAACAGAGTAACGACGGGGCGGTGGGAAATAGCTAGATATTTTTATCTAGTTTATATTTTGTAGCCAATAGTTCTTATAGTTACAAATTACAGGCTAGTACTTATTGAAAAAAGGGGTATTTATTAAAGTAGGTATTTATTATATTTATGTATTTATAGTGTATTTACTGATTTTGTATTATTGCCGTCCATTGTGTTATTTGATACTCTTCTGCGAATGGGTTGTCTGGAACAGATCGCTCTAAACGATAAGAGCGCCCATTGTTACAACACAAGTTTTTAGTATTGTTTTTGTTATACACTACAACACACAATACACACCAATACAATATAGTGTTATCTATCTATCGATGTTATTGAGCATCATCCCTCGTCGTTCCAGCCGTGGCAGAGGACTTGGGTATCCCATCCCCGGACCATTTCTCACCGCACCCCAAGAATGGAAAGTAATATTACTAGAGGAATAAATTCGATCCTGGGATAGGTATACCTCGGTGGCCTAGCAATCATGGCGTCTGACACGGACAGTCAGAAGACACGAGTTCTAACCCCGACCGAAGATTAACTTTATTCTCGAAAATAATCTCGTCTAAAAAGTCTTTGTATATGTAACATTATTATTCATATGTATTAATTTTGCATCTTCAGCCGTATTACTGGGCGTAACAAGCGCCATCTAGCGTATGGAAATATGAAACGTATTTCATTAAAACATTCGATATTCTCATCGCTGCAATACGCCTTAAGAATCCCATTCAAAGATTTAAAACAACCCATATCAAAAATCTAAACCTGTATATTTCCTTGGATTTAGATCGTACTCGAAGTAACTCTATCCTCCAACGTCCAGCAAGTGGACATGCAATTCCTAAGTACCCTACCTACCAACGAGTATTTGGTATCGCGGAAGCTGCAGCTCGTGTAATGGAGACGCTGGGAACCAGCCTGCCCTTCATGCTCGGGTGGTGTACACGTGGCGTCAGGTGTCACGACTGTAGCCTGCGCTTGGGTTTCACCAGACAAACCTACTCACGTAGAACAGTGTCAGTACCTACTACTACTCATTGTGTGATATATGTAGAAGATATTAGTGCAAACATATTTTATTGAACATCATCTTGATATTGTAGTAACAGGCGCGGAATACCTAAAATAATAAAATGACCAAAATACATCGCACGTTTCAAATTTAAAATCAATTTCGACTTTAAATGCGCCCTAACGAACGTTAACTCTAAGGCTGAGCGCAAAATGAAGTCACGACAGTTTTAAGACAGACTTTCCTCACATAGACAAGTCTGTCTTAAAACTAAAACCAAATTGTTTTGCCTACGACACGTCGCACATCTAAAACGAAACTGTTTTGACTATTAGACAATTTTGTCTATGAGACGTTTTGTTTGAAGTGTGCGCGTCTTCATAATTTTGTAAAGCAATAGTCTGTCTTCAAACTATCGTGACTCAAGTCTGCGCACAGCCTAATAACTAGTTGCACCTCGTGGTTTCACCTGCGTAGTGATGGCTGGATAATGATGATGAAATGTATCCCTACGTCCTGTCCCGGCACATAATCTATTCTCTGCAAAATTTCATCGGAATCGGTAAAGTCGTTCCAAGCTATGGCGAGCGATGGATCTTATTGTCATTGCACTCCATAGCGTGTACCGCCACGTTCCATAACACATAGAGACACTACCGACAGAAACAGCAAGAAGACTCGGGGACCATTCCTTACTATTTTAGCTGTTAGCTTACACAGCGTGGCAGCTTCATCATACATCGTTAATAGAATGATAGACGAAATGATAGGTAGAGGAACGCCTATAGGTTACCCGCGCCGAATAAATCTTACAATTAGAAATTACTTAGCAATAAGTAATTACTTGTTTATAAATACGAGTGTTAAAAGCTGACTGCCGTATTTATAAACAATTAAAAGTAGTTACTTAAGCTAAAGTAATTACTTAAGCAACAATTTTAATTCTACAGACTCGTATTTGCCGGAAGTTAGAACTATCAAAGAATTCTTAGCCGAGTAATAGTCAACATTTTCTTTATTTAAACAATGAGAGCACGGCTATATATTTTTTTATTTTTAATAAAAATAGCTTACTATAAAGTTCGACATTATATAGAAGATAAAGATGCTTGGAATACTCCACTTCTGGCAAGCTGTCACTCTGCCACCCATAAAATGTAATATTTGTAGTACCTAAGTAGAAACATTGTAAACATCTATATAAAAAGAATGGCCCCGAGTTTCTTGCCGCTTCTTCTCGGTGGGCTCTATATATTTTGGAACGCGGCGGTAGAGACTTTAAAGTACATTATAATGAAAAGTTGACGTTCATAAGTGCGTCTTTGATGCCTAAATTGAATAAATGATTTTGACTCTGACTTTATTTCAATATAAGTTATATAAAAATGACATTCGCACACTAGTCTGAACTGTGAAGGATCTATTATGCTGTCAAAATTAAAACCCCATAAGAACACCCTAATACAAGTGTAAAAAGATACTCCCAATTTTGATAGGGTTATATATGTCATTACTTCTCGACTATAGTATAGGATTTCATGTAGAAGTATTTTATCTACAGCAAGCTAGCAACAACTAATTCTTTATAAATACGAATGTAAGAGTCAATATAAGTCTCTGAATGCATGCGTCCCCGCCAAACAGTACAAACTGTTATTTATAGGGCAACTGTGGCACAGATAACTCATAATATGTACGTCGAAGCGTGACGCGTCGACGCTTACGTTACGAATACTTTTTCACAAATTGTGTGTGCTACGGTCTCAGTTACCCCTTAATTTTGAGCCCACTGAGAGTCTAGAATATGATAGCTGTCTGCTGTACCTATGCTCGCATGCACCTAAGCTATTATTTAAAGGTTAAGCAATTTAAGTAAACGGCAATTTGGCTATACACATATTAAGCTAAAGCTCAAAATAGTGTACGCCAATAGGTTGGTTGGCCTTCGTTTCTCAAACAAGCTAAGTGGTTTGTGCGTAAACAAGAAATTGCCGAAATCAGTCGCGCGAGCGCACTTTGGATTTTCGGAACGGTACGTGAGGAGCCTGCTTATAATGAGCGCATAGATTAGGATGCTGTACAGAGATGGCATGCGTAGCCTGCCAGTACATACTCGTAAACTTCTGTAGTAAGGCGGGAAAAACCCGCAGTTAGAATCGTAGATTTTGTTTCTTTTTTCAGCCGACTTCCAAAAGGACTGTTCTCAAGTCGACGATTTTGATACTTTTTTTCTTGGTAAAGTATATTTCCGAGGTGGTTCCATTTAAATGTAATCTTTTATTTGAAAGAGTAAACTCTTGAATGGTCTCATTAAAATTTCATCAAAGTTAGTCAAGCGGTTTTTGAGTTACACTCTAATAACTGAAAGGTGTATCTTGAAGATACTCGTATATATTGACGGTGAATCACAATCGATCCCGTAAGTAGCAAGGGTCACTTAAAAAGGGTATTTGTTCTAGGTTTGTGTTTCTATAACTACGAGTTTAGACGTGGTGGATTATTCAACATTACAAATACATAAATTATTGAACGTTATGTACTCGTAATGGTCCAAGTGGCGTTCTATGGGGGAGGCATATGTTCAGCAGTGGACGATGATGATGATGATGATGAATGGTGCACGAGTGTAGACAAAGTGTACAAAATCATAAAAAAAGTTGTTTTTGTGTTTTCCTCTTATCACCTTAGAAAGTTTTAGTAATGCATTCACCATTGTACTAGACCGTAATCAAGGCAAAAGTGCTTTAATGACTGACTTATTTATGTTACTTGACTCTAACCACTTGAGTAGAAATCTCTCTTGAAGCAAATATATTTACTAACTTCATTAACTTGAGGAATAGCAAATATATAAACGTACGAATCAACTTATAAAGGAAAAAAGAATCTAGAGGCCGAGTCACCAAAGCCGCAACGAAGAAGAGAACAGAGAGTATCCTTCTCTGGTGACAAACTACATGGTAGGACTGGTCAGCAAACGGTCTTATATCCTGCCTCCAAGCAACCGCGAGGAAGCTACACTGAAGGAACTGGAGTCTACTACTGGTACAAAGGATACAGTAGCATCCTTTGCTATTTACTGGATACTATTTAATTGGGCTGAAAACTATTTTTTTTGCGACGAGCGCTGTGCCGAGACAGAACAATAAGATTTTAGTAGACACAGATATTTCTTAAAAAAACTGGTAAGTATTATTTAATACTTTAATTAATACTAACTACTCGTATATTGTGTTTAGATAGAATGTACATGTTAGTGCCATTTGGGTCGAAACTTTAGGCCCATGGGGGACGTCCGCTCTCAACTTGTTTAGGGATCTGGTCAAACCTTTGGTCATGGGGACGAGTGACCGAAATACTTTGGGTATAAAGTTAGTATTGCCATCCGACGTGGCATTGCCGCCAGCATTTTGGCCACTTTTTTCCCCACCGTAGGGCTTATAGATTAGTTTTTATTTTTACTGGCAAATTTCTGTAAATAATTGTATCTAATGTAACATATGAAAGTGTTTTTTTCAAAAATTATACTTGAATGGTTATATAATAGTAGGGACGTGTACTAATCTGTTTATAGATAACATGACGTCATAGTTATGGTTGCGGATTTATTATCAACATTACGTATCTAATAAAACGTGAATATCTTTGTAATCTATAATTGTTTTTGTCTCCCCTTCGAAATTCTTGTGGTTTTATTAATAAGTGATAGAAACAATATATTTAATGGTTATAAGTTATATCTGTTTACTTACAAATAACTTAATATGTACCGACCTACTCAAAGAGTTCGCCTTTTATATGTTGTTTGTACTTACCTACCTGATAATTGTATTCTCGTTTTATAACCCAAAACTGCTTTGTTTATGTTCCTCCAAATAATTATCTCATTCTAGTTCGTTTCTATCATATGTTCGCAATTACAATGTATATCTACCTAAATTAAGGAATGCTTATGTTTCTCTGTGAAGTGAATTCATATTCTTTAGAGAAATAAATATCTTAAACCGAAATAATAATAATAATTCTTTATTTCAGACTCGAGATCTATACAGAGAGATATGTATACACACAAATTAAATTTAATTAAATTAAAATGAAAAAAAGATGAAAATTTAAAACATAGTAATACAAGTTCTATATTTATAATATAATACTAAGCACATTAAGACTAAGAGAGACAACACATGGATGAATGCTAGAATTTCAGTATTTTATAGCACTGCATATTAGTAGGTGGCAGGTTCACCTAGGGGCACAGAAAATTAGAAATTAATGTTGTCCTATCTGTACTCAATATAACTACTCTATATGCAGTGGATCTACGGCTTTGCCAAGCCGCTGAATTTCTCAACTTAAGTAGCAATAGTAACTAGTGTTGAATCTGTGATCTGTGTGGTGCCTATCACCGTGTCATCTTCGTTTACTCGAGATGTGTGTACAGCCGACAGGCTTGTTTGTATGTTTTTGACGCAACCAAAACACATCTCATTGCAATTTCATCGGTGAGTAAGCTCATTAAGGTCAAACTGCCTAATTAACAAATAATTGACTTTATAATCTGTTTTTGTTGACCGTGTTTTGAATTTGGAATTATAATGAATACTTAAATCCTTGTTTTTCTCTTCCACGTGTTAGGAAGGGCACAACGAGATATTTTCGCATTAAAGTGATGCGGGTAGAGCATTCAGCTGAAAACTTGACTTAGAAGACTTGTGCACAAATTTTGAAGAAGAGCACACTCATTATTATAAATTCATAAGCGTATGAGTGAGTGAGAATGTGAGGGAGTGAATGTGCACGTATGTACGTAATAAGTTTCATATTTATTACTTCTTCACGTCGAAATGGCTCACCGTTGCGTTACCATTCCGGCCGCTTCATCCCTTGCCGTAAAGTGAGATAACTATCAATCACTAACTAGCCCTAAGACATCAAGAGAAAACTACTCTAAGATATTTACAAATAAGTAGTAGTATAAGTAAGTACATAACAATTATTAGCTACCCCAGCAGACGTTGTCCCCTCTCATATAAAAAGTACTTTGGAATAATTATCCCCATTTATCAATTGTATTTCGTGCTGATTTTAAAATAGTTCTTACTCTCATAACATCGAATTAAGAACATTTTAAATAAAAAAATATTCTTACCAACATTTTTTATTCATACAGCTTATTTATATACTATTATATATTGATTTCTTAGGCTTTCAGCTTATAATATATGTTTTAAATTGTAATAAACTAACATCACCAGGATTTAGGCATATTTAGACGATCCCTTCATGCAGTTATGTCTAAGTCTCTCGGAATGTGTCCAATTATGGCTCTGTACTCGTATATGGAACCTACACTATTTTACTGTGGTTCATCCGAGAGAATTGTCTCGCCTGATGGAAAACGAGCATAGAATCAAGAAGCGATGACTATCTATGCAGCCGTAAGCTACGCCAATCGGTACCCCTAAGGGAGGGAACGTGTTGAAAAGCTCTACCTTGATCCGTGATGATGACAGACACGCTCAATCAAGCTCTGCTTGAAGACGCTTCTACGGCGCGGTTAGTGTGTTTTGCATAATTCCACAGCGTAATGTCATATGGGATATTGCAATGGGGTTCAGCGGCTGATATAGAGACCATCTTTATCCTTCAGAAACGTGCTATTCGAGCTATATACGAAAGGGGTCCCCGTGAATCTTTGAGAGATTTATTTAAAGAAATCAATATATTAACGTTGCCTTTCTTATATGTATTTGAAAATATAATGTATGTTCGTTTAAATTTACATAAATATAAGTTAAATAGTGATCACCACACTTTTAATACTAGAAATACAAATAGGATAGCTGTACCTAGTTTTAGACTTGCGAAGACTAATAAGTCATCCCTAGGAAATGTGTGTTTTACAATAAAATCTCAAAACATATAACTGAGCTCACAGAGGGCAAATTCAAGTTGACTGTAAAAACATTTTAAAAAGCTTATTATAAAGTTCGACATTATATAGAAGATAAAGATGCTTGGAATATTCCACTTCTGGCAAGCTGTCACTCTGCCACCCATAAAATGTAATATTTGTAGTACCTAAGTAGAAACATTGTAAACATCTATATAAAAAGAATGGCCCCGAGTTTCTTGCCGCTTCTTCTCGGTGGGCTCTATATATTTTGGAAAGCGGCGGTAAAGTCTTTAAAGAACATTATAATGAAAAGTTGACGTTCATAAGTGCGTCTGTGATGCCTAAATTGAATAAATGATATTGACTTTGACTTTGACTTTGACCCAGGCTCGTAGCAGCAAGGAACAACGTATGCCGGCAGAGCATTTTGAGAGATCGGAATGGTGAGGTACGAATAAGATTAAAGAGCTCTTCAGATCATTCACCACGAAACAATAAAAAAACTATAGTTCTATAGGTACGTAGCTATAAGAGATCAAGGTACTGACACGTAGTTTTGTATCATTTCTGTATTACAGTTATTGCGCCCATTCTACAATTTCATCCGATATCGTGTCGCCACCGTGTCGTCTCCAATGGTCCATCGCCACCGTGTCGTCTCCAGCGGTGCGGTGTCGTATTGCAATCGTGCGTCGTGTGTCGCAACTCAACTGAACTGAACCGATTGCTGTTCGATAAATTGGTTCCGTGAGAATTCCATGAAAATGCCAATTTAGACGTCTCCATTGAATTTATATCTGTGAAATCGCAGTAAGACGCGGTTCACGCTTCTCAAGCCAATTAGCTTACACTGACGATAAAGGCTTTTTCTGACGCTTCCTTTTGTTTTCTCCGTTTGTGGTGGACGGACAGGACAGCTGCTATGATTGTTTATTTGCAATCAACCATAAACTCTAAATTATATTCAGAAGCTTCGAGAAATATATGTCACATTATAAATCATAACACTACCGACCAATTCGACACGACATCTCCTAAAATTTACCAATACAAAAGAATAGAAAAGATTCATTACAATATTGCCAGGAGTTCTAAAATTTGACGCATAATGTAATTTCCTTCACGTATAGATACGGTAATTGCCGGGCGAATGAAACTAAACAACTGTAGTCACTAGCTACCATAATGATTATTGAAATTTATAGAGAGAAAAATTCACATCCTCGGACGGGATTCGAAACCGCGTTTTCTGACTCTCCGTGTCAGACGCCATTGACCAACTAGGCCATCGAGGTTCGGGTCCGAGCATCGAATTTTAACTCTCTACCTAACCAACCGTCTTACGGGGACGGAGCGACATCTATTAAACAGCTTTGACATTCTCTCTATAAATTTCAATGTTTGAGACACAGCATAAAAATCGTACTAAGGTGTGAACTGTGTAGTGAGCCCCTGTCGGGCCAGCAGTGTAGTAGACAATATCTATAAGTGCAACTATGTCAGTAAATTGCGTATTGAATCTTCAGTCAATATCTGTTTCCAAACTCGGACTAATACGTGGTTTTAGAAACCACGTCCTTGCGCCGATACTTGTTTTGCTGTGGCCTTTTTAAATAACAATCACCCATCGAGTTATGTAGAGCTATGCTTGGGATTTCTTTGAGCTATTAAAGTTAAAACGAGAAAACTCGCCTAAGAACCAAAGTCACATAGCTCTCAGAATTAAGTTGAAGTGTCAATGAGCACGTTGGTACAGTTCTCTAGTGACGACGAATCGAAGAACGTGCCGTAGGTAGGGCTGGACGTTAGTACTACGAAGGACGTAAGTCAAATGAAACTGGTCTACAAAAGCATATTAATTTTTATCTCCTATGGTACATACAAGTACTCGTAGTTTAGTCTGTCGACTCTACAAATCTCACGTGTCAGCGTTCTATATTCTAGAAACTGATACGCTGACTCAACAGACTTTATTGATAAGCCCCTTCGCTCCCACGGTGGTCTGATGTCCAGACTCTATATTTAATTTAGAATTAAGTTAGTCGGATGGAAGCTTTCGGAGACATTACACGACTTAAATAAAATTTAAGACGTGTAATGTCTTATTACTGTCTTATTTTTATATAAGATATATAGATTTTATATAGATATGATTAGTTACACATAGATGTAATTGAGCCAAGGAGAACCCTCACTTTGTCAGCTTTAACCGACTTCAAAAAAGGAGGAGGTTTCTCAATATGTAATTTGTATATTTTGTATGTGTGGTCGCGGATAACCTCGTCGTTTATGAACCGATTTTAATGATTTTTTTTGGTGAACTACCTATACTTCCACGGCGGCCCTATTCCAATTTCATTACAATTTAATACCAATATAATTATTATTATCTGAGTATGATTATTATATACCATTAATTAATTAGGTAATTTATTTAAATCAGTTTTTAGGTTGCACTTCAATAACTGAAAAGTTTTCGCCTATTTTGATAATACCATCATTGACGGTAAGTGACAATCTATCCCGTAATTAGCAAGGGTCCCTAAAAAGGATGAAAACATTTTTTACCCACATATGCGTGTAATAACTTGTTGAAGTCGGTACCGCGATAGTTCCAAATTACATATCACAATATTGTGCGCATGGTGACGACTTCAACAAGTTATTTCACACTTTTTGATGTTGAAGTCGGTTCCATTTCTTAGTACGAGTATTTTTTTTTAATCTCTTTGCTCGCTCCGACTTGACTAGGCAAGTACATAGCTACCTACCTATACACTTGGTTAAGTTATAGAACAAACTATTATTGGTTGCTCTGTCTTAATCAAACTTGTCGTAAAGGTCATTAAAGAATGCGCGTGATGGCAACAATACAATACAATACATATAGATAGGTAGAGTTGAGGAGCCGAGCACGTTCCGTCGGATCTGCATTTGGTACGCGAGTGAATGACCCGCGGCCTGCGTTACGCAACTGCTGGCCTTGGTTCGATTACGTACAACTTTGCATTAAGATTCTTAGCGCTTCTAAATGAGCAGTTGGTCCCGGTGAACACAAACATACAGAGATTTTTATTTTATAGTTAGTTTAGTAGCGCTTTTGTCTTTGTAATCTTATATATATAAAATTAACGCATATTTATTCTGGTCACGCTATAACTTAAAAATGGATGGAACAATCTCGCCAATACTTTTTGTTGCGTTAATTATTGTCAGAAGCTAAGATTTTTTTAGCTGTAGATGTAGTTGTGATCTCCCCATATTCACTAGACGCATGCAAGGTAATTGCCGTAGTCGCTACCAGTCTTGCACTTCCGAGCGTCCGGTAAATACGTCGCCGCTAATCGTGTTTATTAGGAAAAAGTTGTAGGCTTAATGCCTTCCTGTGTAATATTTCCTTTGTATTTTAACGTCAGAAAGGTCAGAAGGTTCTTATGAAAGTAAAAACAATAAAGATTGGAGGTTATGGAGAGGCCTACTACGCGAACGAAGTCGCGGGCAGTCGCTAGTAAAGTTTATATAAGAGCGCTGCAACATTGCTTTAAGCATACTAACAATTCACACTCTCACCCCCGCACTAGGAGTCCCCGTGTCGCGGTGTGTGAAGGCACGGGCACACACATCACCACATCACAATCATCCAACACCTGACGACATATACATTACTGCGTATGTAATACAACATCCACACGTGTGTTCAGGTACTAGACAGAGCCTGTACTGTGCTAACCTGATGTCTGATATACATACTTACTAGCTGCGCCCTGCGGTTACACCCGCGTGGTTATGTATGATGATGATGATGAAAAGTACCCTGTGTGTTAATCCAGTGCCCCATCTACCTCCATACCAAATTTCATCAAAATTGATCCCGCCGTTTGAGCGTGAAAGAGTAACAAACATCTATTCATCCATCCATCCAAACTTTCACATTTACTCGTATAATATTCACATCAACATATCAGACACAGATCAAACAGACATGTTCATGCACACAAGTGTTTGAGCTGTCCGGGGATCGAACCCGGGACCAGCGGCTCAGAAGGCTATCTAGCTAAGCTAGCTAAGGGGTGCTACCAACTGCGCCAACCGGCCTGTCATCACGTAAATATTTGCCCCGGCCGGGATCGAACCTGTGATTCCGCGCTTCTAAGGCCCGGGGACTACCAACTGAGCTGACGGAGCAGGCTGAATAAGAAACGTAGAAACATTGTAAACATGCCGCTTCTTCTCGGTAGGCTCTATATATTTTGGAACGTGCCGGAGAGTCTTCAACGTACATTATAATGAATAATTGACGTTCATAAGTGCGTCTTTAATGACTAAAATTTGAATAAATGATTTTGACTTTATGACTTTTATCGACCTTAGTTGAAGCACCGAAGGGCTTCCGCAGGGCAAGTAAAGGCGTTTGTATAGGTTTTGTTTTAAAAAAGCAATCTTATTTAGGCTATATGGTATAGCTATGTGGATGTAGGTATAGCTACGGTTAACTAAGTGTAGCTATGAGGTAGGCGACATTAAACGAATTTAGAAATTGAAATTAACGAATGCAGTATATGTATATAAAACAAGCGTACCTACCTATGTTATAATTATATTTGAATGATGTTTAATTTGTAAATGTAATAGTGGAGTAATACGATCTAGTTTATGTTCGTTAAATCAAATTAAATAAGTTAAAAAAGCTCTATCGCGATTTTTAGCATAGCTAAGCGCCTTAAATTGCGTTGGTCCTACGTGAGTGGGGAAAGTATGAGAACTGTCGGGAGATGCTTTTGACAAATTGAATCTCCAAATAAATCTGTCATTTTGATGTACATCATTTTGTGGCAGCTCCATGTTGCTTTAACGGCGCTTGCTCTTCTACTATTTGTAGGCGCTATGTAACTAGTAGTTCTACAACAGTACACGTCGCGACCACAGTGCAGTCTTATCAGCGGCAATTCTTCATTCTGAATTAAATCAGTCTGAACTCTCTGCAATTCATCGAAATTGAGACAAATTTGACAAATAAATTTATATTGACATTAAGAATGCTTAAATTGTACATGTTGTTGGTATACAGATCGATTTTGTCGGTACCAAATGTTCTTGCCGAATATTACAAAATTAACCAGTTTATAACTTCACAGCCCATTATCTCAGCAACCACTTGACTAATCGTGTTCATATTCCAAATTTATGGTTAAAGTCAGGTGCCTAATGTGTGTACCAACCGACGCTTCGCTCGCGTGTTCATTTAGTTCGAACTATAAATCTGATCTGATTCCACTCATAAACAATCGCATTAGGATAATAAATACACTTGCTTATGCGGAACGAACCGTTGAGTTGGAATAAAAAGCCTAAGGGTTAATCCAAGGTACAAACCTTATCCACTCCAAATTTCATCAAAACCCATTCAGTCGTTTTAACACACATGCTACTCAATACCGCAAATACAATATCCAATAGTACACATTTTCTCATTTTTAATATAACTGTGATTTGCGTGTAAATTTTAATGTACCTACAACCCACTTGAAACAGCCCCCATGTAAACGATAATAATAATTTTTACTAAGCTACAGATTAACTATGTCTGTGTATTTTATTCCTAAATACTAATACCTACTTAAAATATTTTTTTTACCAAAAAATAGAACCGACACTAACAAAACTAACAGACGTATTTATAAAAAAGCAAAAGCAATTATGGAAACGCAATTGCATTTTGAAAAATTTGAATTGCCTGAAGTTAGAACTCTCAAAGGCTAGAATTCTTAGCCAAGAATGTTTCTTCAAGTAATTACTTATTTATACGGCTGATAAAAGTGTGAAATAACTTGTCAAAGTCGGTGCCATGCGTATAAAAGTATAGTAGTTCTAGTAAGTATTACTCGTAGTAAGTAGAAAAATTATGAGAATCGGTCTACAAAAGGGAAAATCAGTGAATATACTTCAAGAAATACGTATAGTCGACATAGAACCTCCTCTTTTTTGAAGCCGGTTAATAAATATTGCAATCCCATCTGCACGATCATCGAGTGTCGCACTAGCGGTGGTCCCCGACGATGCTCGTAAATCCGTCTAAGCGCAATTTAATTGCTACGATTGCACATAATTATGAGACTTCAGACATTATTTGCATAATTACTTTTAGAACTTACTTCCGATTAGTTTATAATTTAAAAGGAGATTGTTTTACTTCAATTGACGTTCGCTTTTAACTACAACTCAACTGTTGCTTATATATTTATTTGTAAATGCAACAAGTTTTATTTAATAACACACTAATCCTCCTAGGTAATATTATAAACGAGTAAGTTTGTGAGTATGGATGTGTGGATGTTTGTTACTCTTTCACGCTCAAACGGCGGCGGGAAATTTTGATGAAATTTGGTATGGAGGTAGATAAAGCGCTGGATTAACACATAGGAAACTTTTCATCATCATCATCCGTCACCACGCGGGTGAAAAAGCGTAATATTCTTGGGCACAGCATAGACAAAATAATTGATCATAATCTACGCAAGCTATCATTTTGACAGCTCGATACACTAGATGGCTCGGCGACCGTCAAGGGTGATGAAATGGAAGGATAGTTTTTTGCATGATGATTAATTTTATATTTGTTTGTAGGTACCGTATTATATTATTAGTGTTTACTGATTGATATTTATTAAGTATTTAAATTAATAAATTTATAATTTATATATTATATAAAGTTTGCAAATACTTTATGAGATATCGCCCTTGTACATAAGGTTGTTTTTCCAACGTTTCTTGTCATCTCGTCATTTGTTTCGCGGATGTTGTTCAACGATGTTTGCACTTAGAGAATCGCACGGCAGTACGAAATATTCCGGTTTGAAGGGAAATATTTTCACCGAAATTACAGCGCAAGAGATTTAACATCATATATCTCAGGGTGAGGAGTGCAGTGCATATCCATGCAGGAACGGTAGTTGAACATTCTAAATAGCACTGAACTGTTTGTCTCTTCACCGTTTGTCTTAAATAAAGATAACATATCATCAAATGCATGAAAACAATATTACACGTAACATACCTCTCCTTGCCATTATACACCTTTCACGTGAACCTCTCGTTACTGGAATCGACAGGCGCATCGACATAGGAAATCTTTCACCGAGACTTGCGCAACCCATCCAATCTATCATCATTAACACAATCACCGACCTAAACACCCGCTATTGTTTTACAACAATTTACTGTATCGAAACCGATAGAATCCACTCAAAAGGTCACACTTACATCATCAGTTTGACGTGGAATCAATCTCGGAACGATAGCAAATTACGTTCGTTGATTAACTTCTCGTACGTCCCGCATTTCCTTCTAAGACTGTTGCGTCTTCAATTACACAATCACGCCAATTACTATCAGTGTTACAGAAATAAAGCTCACCTTTATTGCTCGCTGACCACAAATTGCTCGTCGGACTGTTCCTCTTCGGTTTAGCATCTCTAAACATCAGGATGTCAGGTATTTTATTAGATTTATTGTCATTCGGGATTACATCGGGAGATCTGTCGACGTTGACTCTCACAAATTCTCCTTTGAGTACTTTATTTTGATTATCCTTAAGTGCAGGAGGTTGGGGCGCTTTAGCCTTTTTATTGAACAGTCTCTTCCTGTCGGGCTTCGCAGGTATGTCTATATCGGTGTATATAACGCTGTCGATCTCAGCGACGTCGTTTGTGTCGTTTCGTAATCCGATTAGACTCAAAGGCTGATCAAATCTAGTATTTAAATTCTTCTGTTGGACAGATATGTGTGTCAGTCCGTCGTTGTCAACCGTTTGCATTAAATCGTAATCAGCATTACCTTTTTCTAATAGACTATAATCATCAACACTGGTATTTCTATTCTTGAATATGTCATAAGTTTTCTTCTTCGAAAACAAGCTGTCACTGCTCGTGTAGTTGTTAGTGTTTTGCGTCAATCGGTTCCGCATTTTGAAGTATTTATACGTGAAGTATATCCGCTTGAAGTCTTGATCGTTCTCGAACCTGAGTACTACCGCTTCTCTGATGGCGTTCTTGGTTACGTAGAAGACTAGTGTGTTCTCGCAGTTTGGGTAGTTTTCGATATTGACACAGTTTGCAATGTCATCTATGGAGATGTTTTCACATTTGCTAGTTTTAAGTTCTGTGTAGTCTTTGATGAGTTTTTGTTTGTCTTCGTCGGCGGTGTCTTCTTTAGTTAGCAGTTGGAGTTGATCCTTTTCGTTGAAGCCAACGATGATGTTGTAGGTATGGTTGGACGTGTATTTGGTGAGAGGGGCCAGGTCCA
Source organism: Selenia dentaria (assembly GCA_917880725.1). Lineage (NCBI taxonomy): Eukaryota > Metazoa > Arthropoda > Insecta > Lepidoptera > Geometridae > Selenia > Selenia dentaria. The sequence continues at coordinate 574,280 of OU862896.1, read as the reverse complement.
GTTGTTGAGCGGCGTTGTGAAGCTTCTGGCGTCTGACCAGAGCGGCGAGCCCTCCCGTCCGGGACGTCTTCTTTACCGTCATTTTTCTGTAACAATGAAAAAATATGGATAAATTAAATACCATTATATATATTAATTTAACTGAGTGACAGTTTCATATCACTACAAATATGACTTGTATCTCCAAACCAAATGAGCGTGTTCGGAGGCCCACTTGGAGAATACAAGTAGGCCAAAAAAATATCCCCGACACCCCAATTTTATTAACTTTTTTTTGTGAATTTCCTCGTTTTTATATAAGATTTAAAAACTAAATATGCAGTTATTGTTTCCTTTCACGATTTTTCTCGAACTTTCGTGTTACCGGACTTGGCCATTAAAGCCTTTCTCAAAAAACCAACCTGTATATAAAAATGAACCCCTATAATGTCTTCTACTCGCGCTATAACTTGAGAACGGCTTTACCGACTTCATTCATCTTTAATGTTTTCTAATACTTCATAAAGAAGGTTCTTACATAAAAAAATCAAGAAGGGAAGGTATGGCGAAGCCGAAGGCCAAGTCTACTTTAAATTCGCATAGCAGTCGCTAGTTATCTACCGACTTCCAAAAGAGGAGGTACTCAATTCAACTGTATTTTTTTGAATGTTTGTTACCTCGTAACTTTCGATAGGTTGAATCGATTCTCAAAATATTTTTTTGTTTGAAAGCTGGTGCTTCCCGTGTGGTCCCATTTAAATTTCATCAACATCGGTCCAGTAGTTTTTGAGATAAACTCCAATAACTGAATAGAATGGAAGTTGGTATTAAATTTTTCAAATTGTACTTGTTTTATAGAATATACAGTCGATGCATATGAATGTGTATATCTGACTGTTTGTTCCAGGTAATGTCCAAAGCGGCCGGACTGATTTTAAGGGTACTTTGAAGGGCAGACAGCTGATGTCTGAAGAGGAGTAACTAAGGCATCTTTCATTATTATTTAATAATATATAGATGCAATTTATTTCTGTGGCTTCCAATCCTGTAGACCAAGCGAGCGATGCCGCAGGTGAGTCAGCAGTTACAAAATAATTTGATTAAGAAACGAAAAAGTGGTTAGTTCCCACTTTACATGATTAGCTGCCAGATGTGGGTCGGGTCGCGTCGCGTCGCGTCGCGTACATTCTAATGCCACTTTCGCGCGATAATTAACATTTTTACGTTACATAATTACAATATAAATATATTTGGCTTCTCAAACAACTTTCGATATTTTAAATAGACAGGTTTTGTCGATGCCGAAAAGTTTGATTTTAATGTACGCAAGACGCTATTACATGGATTATTATGTAGTTGAAAATAAATTAGATCTCATGTTGAAATGTCAAATTAAATATGGATCGAACATTACATTTTAATTCAATGACGAAATGAACATGCCATTTGCTTGATAGTGGAGGCCACGCCTACTTCTTAATAAGTTCACAAACAGCTTTGTGGCCTAATAAGTTAGGTAATACGATTTTTTTTTCAATGCATAATTATCAGATTGTAAAAAACATATAAAGATATGGAATGAAAAGATTTCAAACACATACATTACAATAACTATCATCTGTCCGACCTTAGTCAGTGTTGTTGGCCTTTCGGTTTCAGAACCCAACGGCCTGATGCTGGATGACGGCAAGAGACCAGAACATTATCGCGTAGAGAATGGGACGGCCCCTGGGATGCTATACAATACATGTGTGGATATACTGGCGCAGTATCATCTCCCTCAGACAACTGATCCGACTTAAATAGAGTTCTGGCCAAACGTTTTAAGGTATCGAGTGACCAGCATTCCGGTGCCTACTTCGGACAAAGGATTTGCATTGCTATCTAGCATGGTAATGCTGATGTACCACGGGTCTTTTGTATAAGTTTTAGTTTTATTTTAAAGTTTATAAATCAACATTATATTTACGTAGATGTAGTTATTTTATAATTGTAATAAAAAGTCTCTTCACAATTACTTGTTTTCTAAATACAGTGACATAACGCGAAACAAAAGGTATAATCCGAAATCTCTTCCCAGAGCCACAATTAAAGCTAATGCAAGAGAAAGCTTCATCATTAGCCTAGTCACTAGTCACTATTCACTAGTAACGTAATTTATTTAGTACACAATAGTGTGACAATAGTAAAAAGCATGTGATACTTGTATAAAAACTGCGATCTTCCTTGCACTCTACTAATGAAGTAGATTGGATCAAAGTGTAAGAGATAGCGTTTGAGTGTCGATGCAGCAAGAGGTAGCGACCGCATTTGAAGATTTCCCTCCGCCTGCGAGTGGACAATTTGTAGTGAATGACAGTGTTAGAGCCGATATATACGAACTGCTCGAGCAGTTAGCCAGTGATCAACATACACGGACCGCTCTGGCAGTCATAGTCAACAGCTTGAAGCTGCCATTGATAACTGCTCGAGCAGTTGGTGTTAACTGCTTAACAAGTCACGATCGCGCACGCTTCCCGCCCCTAAATTTATTTAGGGGCGAGAAGCGTGCGCGCCGAGGAATGAAAAGCGCGGGCAGAGGTAACTGTGCGAGAGTAGTCGACAGCTGCAGCAGTCCGTGTATGCCTGGCGACTGCATGACCGCCAACCTCCCGAAGCATTTGCAACTGCCCGAGCGGGTTCGTTTATACGTGTACGTAGAAGACTGTAGTTCACTGTGCAGTCGCAGCCTGAAGCAGTCCATGCTGACAGCTTCATTCGGCTTGTGTATCTGGGGTATTAGGGACATAGGTCTATTAGTATATATTTTTAGTAGATACACTTGGCAATGTTCGTGTGAAGTGGTCATCAGGCCAGCATATATAGGCCTGATCCTGACCCGATGACCACTTCACAATCCGTTGTCATTTAACTCGGGTTACTGCATTTCTGTTTTCCTTTTGTTTAGATATTTGTGGATAACTATTACAGAATAAGTAGTGCGTTAAATGGGGATTTCCCAAAGAATCACACCATAATAAATTAAGTTAATGATTTTTAAATCCAATGTTGTCAAAGATTGTAAATTTTAAAGAAACTTTAAAATGGCCTTATTCCAATAACCATGAAATTGGTGAACATGGCGTGGCAAATAATCGTAGTCGTAGCGTGATATATCGATATAGCGTCGATACACCAACGTGATGACAATAGTTGTTAATACTAATTTAGAATGTTATATTGACGTATATTTGTATGCTCACAAAGCTGATCACGGCATGAACCATATACCTACCTAATAATTAAGATCTTTGTTAATAACCTGTGTATCACAAATAAATTATTTGATTATTTGGTTATTAACTGTGATTTTTGACATATGAAATATCAACATCAGAATAAATCATATTGCAATTATTGTTCATTACTGAAATATTTTTTTATTAACTTAATATCTAACTAATGATAACGCGGGGATTTATGTCATTTATGATTTGTTATTTCTGTTTGTCTATACAAAACAATTAGACAAGCGTAAGTAACGTAAAGCAAAAGAAAAGTTATGTAAAAACGGGATTAACGTGAGAGTAGCGCGTTGTAGATATCACGACGAGCATGTTTCGGCTTCGTCCGGAAACCTTCTTCAGGATCTTAAGAGCGGTGCGCTCGCCGATCGTGATCAACAATGTAAGTCTCATGTTGATCCCGTTTTTAACCGACTTCATAAAAGGAGGAGGTTATATGTTTGTGCGTATGTTTTATTTTTGTTTGTATGTTAGCCGATTTCTACTCCATTTCTGGACCGATACTCAAAATTCTTTTTGTGTTTGGTAGAGTATATTATCAAGGAGGTCCCATTAAAATTTCATCAAATATCGATCAAGCAGTTCTTGAGTTACACTCCAAACACTGAAAAGTGTTACGCTTATCTTGACGATGTCATCATTGATGGTGAATGACAATGGATCTCGTAAGTAGCAAGCAAAAAAACTTGTGGAATTCGTCCCATGATAGTTCAAAAGTAGGTACCTAATATCACCAATATTGTGCGCATGGTACCGACTTCGACAAGTTATTTCACACTTTTTGGTGTTGAAGTCGGTTTGATATTTTAGTATTTTTTTATTGTTACATTATAATGAACGTGAGTTTCAACAACAAGGCCTCTTCAATCGATGCTATACCTATCAATATAAAACATATCCATAACTACAAACATCTTCACTCAGATATAACTTATCATTACAGCACATCTCATCAATTAACCAATTCTAATTAAGCATTATGTAAAAACACATAATCCAATTCAGGACTATTGTTTTGCATTATTGTACATAATGTAACACATTTCACACGCTCCTCCCTCATCACTTGGGCCACCGTTCCGCGTGTGTCCAAACCCCGTCGAGACTGACGGTTGTGAGAGGCACTTTACATAATATCTAGTGCATTTCCGACCGCGCGCTCGCACTGTCGACAACTGAGGTCAATTCTACTATTCACAACGTTCAACAATATATCCTGCAGTAGCTGCAGTTGAACTCTTGTTGTCGTTCGAAAATTACCTAAAAAGCCTTCTACTATTTTTGTAAACAAATTGGAACGTAACTTCACGTAAACGAGACGTATACGATTTTTTATAATAAAAATGAAAGAAAGACAGAAAATAATTTGATTCAGGACAATACACAACACATAACATACAAAAATACGGACAGAATATGAATGAATATCATAATAATGTTGCGTAATGCCATTCAATTCAAATTATTTATGTGTGATACACAGGTAAGACAGGATCTTAAAATAGATTATTGTAGGTACATGCTGTGATCTGCTTTAAGCGTACAAATGTTAAGTAAAAAAGCCTAGGAGTAATTATATAGATAAGTAAAATTTAAACATTGTAGAATTTATGAAAAATAAATTATATTGGCCGTGTAAGAGCGCCGTCTAGGCATACGCTAGGGTAAACCCAAGCGCTGATTTTCAGTTGGCGCTCCTCACTTTAACATATACTATTACCTAAATAGTGGCAATAGTGGTTTATTTAGTTGTCTTTTATTAGTTATTTGTTTTAGGTTAGCACAGTTATTTTTGTTTTACGTTATATGTAGTACCTACTTACTTACCTATTATAACTAGTTATTATGTAGGTATTTAGGTAGTTACACTTTTTAATTGTTTACTCTGTTTTTACAAATTAATAAAGCTGTTAATTAGGAGGACCTGGTTCTGCGACAAACCTTTACGAGGTTTACAGGTGCTAGTTAGTAAACAAATGTATTTTTAATGTCATAATATAATAAATAAAAAAATATAGTAAGACACTACTACATACGAATATGAGTTAGCGTCACTTACATCATCTATCGAGCTAGCAGCATGTAATGTTTAGTTCGATCGCTGACGTCGATAGAAGCGTAACTGCAGCTGGACTGTTCTTCAATAGCAGAACAATAAAACGCATAATTCAGCTACGATCGTTTCCAGTTATATTTAGTGAGTGGAATCGGGCCCCTGGGCGAATGGTTGACAACTGACGAGTGGTCGGAGAGTAGGCAGAGGCTGAGAAAAGGTGTTTTTAAATAATATTACCATACGATACGGATATGTGTATGGTAGAGTTCAGTGACCGCGCTTTGTAAGTAGGAATAAACTATTGATATTCGAATATTATACGTACCTACCTACTTCTACATCCTATAAGCAAGATATACGACAAAGATTTTAATATTAGCGAGATAGAATAGCTTTTGCTCTCAATTTTCAGCTTTGTGGTACGAGCAAGTTGCTCGCCTGATGTTATCATGCTATCTGTGACAGATGCAGTGCAACCCAGATGAGAGTTCTGCGCGAGACTGCACTGCCCTCGTCACCCCGACGTTGCTGTTTAGCTTATTGGTCCAGTAATTGCACTTGTTACTTGCTCTTTCTCTCTCTCTCCTTAATAGTGAAGTAATGCTATCACAGTTACAGCTTCGGGTCATAATACCCTGGTACCACATAATATAGATACCTACTAATATTATAGACGTGAAAGTTTGTATGTATGGATGTTTTTTACTCTTTTACTCAAAAACTACTAAATGGATTTTAATAAAATTTGGTATGTAGATAGATGAGACGCTGAAACAAACTGTAGGATTATTTTTCAACGCCATCATCATTCATCACCACGCGGGTGTAACCGCGGGGCGCAGATAGTACCTGTATAATATATGTAGATGATAGAAATCCGTGTGATTAGGCTCTCATGAATAATACAGCAAATGATATGTTTGTTTGCATACGTGTAGATATAATTTTAAATACTTTTTATTACTTAGTATAAGAGTAATTCATGGAGTTATATTAAAATGAAATCGTATAATCTACGAGCACTAACTAGGACCAACGTATCCAATCGCTCCTCCGTAACAAACCTGACCGGTATTCCGTTGAATATGTTTCCAATTCATTCACCTTGCGGAGTAGGTATCAGTAACAACAAATGTAACAAATTGGAAGCGGAAAATTATTCAGATATATTGGTAGCGACATTCGCGGCAGGTATCGACTGAAGTTCTACGTCGGTTCATAAGTCGATTTGTAGAGTTATTTATAGTAGTAGTTTTTATTAGTATATACACCTTTTATTAAATGTAAGCACTCACGGCTGTGTTTTCAATTTTTTTTCTAATATTTTTTTTATAATTTACTTTCTGAAGCTTTAAAAATTTCAGAATTAAAAATCATCGAACGGGATTCGAACGCTCGTCTTCTGACAATCCGGTTTTAATTAATGACAGGCCGGTTGGCGCAGTTGCCCCTGCCTTCTGAGCCGCTGGTCCCGGGCTCGATCCCCGGACAGCTCAAACATTTGTGTGCATGAACATGTCTGTTTGATCTGTGTCTGGGTGTTTATAAGTATCTAATATCATATATATGTATGTATATCAGTCATCAGGTTACCATAGTACAGGCTCTGCCTAATTTGGGACCTGAAGACCTTTGTGTGGATGTTGTCCTATATTATTATATGTTAATATTATAATTAAATATAACAAAAAAAAATGTTTTACAAATAAGCGACGGTTAAAATCAACGAGAGAGTTGAATTCGATGTTCGGGCGGTATGTCTCAGTGGCCCACTAGGGTAAGGCGTCTGACACGGATTGCCAGATGACACGGGTTCGAATCGCGGTAGTGGATGTGTAGATTTCGATTTAAAATGTTAAAGTATAATGTCCCTTAATAATTTTTTATCCTGAGATAAAAATTATCAAGGCCTAAATAAAACCAGAACATTGACTTTTCGAAAAACCATTCAATCGATCTTTTTAATGGAAGCCTTTACGGGTTTAAATCGACAATAAAATATCTCTGATTGTATATCTATAGAACCTATTGTAAGAAACTGTGCACATTATGTTGGGGTTCAAACAAATAAAATAAAATAAATTTGAACGAACATACCTTTTTTTTAAATCAATAAGTGATATTTTTTTATGTCAATCGGTGACGAAAGGAACAAGTCGTTAACCTAATGTTAAGCTTCACGCTTGTCTATAACAGTGCAGTTTTATTCAGCCATTAAATTTAAAACTAAAGTAGTTACTACTACTAGAGTAGTTCACACTGCCTGCGCTCGTCACCTTCAGATATATCTTGTTACATTTCGCTGGAAACATTGTCCTTCAACGAAACACAGTAATGTTTGTACACCATGAGAATGTAATAAAAGCTCATCGCTGATTCATTGCAAAAATCTAAAACAAGTGCATAGACTGTGCCGGGTGCACCCTGAAGAAGTCAACTTGAAAAAAAACCTATTTACTTTTCAGTGATGGAACTTAAGTATCGTATTTTGTTTATTAATTATTGTTATTTTAGCTAATTGCTAAAAGTCAAAGGTTATTCGATGAATGTTCTCTTTCGCTTTGTCTTATAAATGATGTCGGATTGTCGGATAAATGATGATATTAACATATTCGAAACGAGATCTCGCTTGCGCACGCGCACCGCCCTAACCACTGTTCCCCTGTGAAATTAAACGTAGTAAAATTAAAAATATAATGACTTAAAAGATGCGGAAACAATCAAAATGAGCGACTATCTGTTAAAGCGCGGGAGTTCTCAGGGGGCTGAGCAATCTCACTGCGACAATGGTTCTTTCTCATGGTTACTTCTGGTTGTGTCTTGTCTGTTCGTTGAATGGGAGGAAAGCATCGATTAGATGGAAACGTGTGAGGCTGCACCGGTGAGTGCCATCTTGGAGAACTCCAACTTCCAACTACACATAAACTACTAAAAAGATTCAAAAGGGCAACATATCAAACGTGAACGAAAAGACATTGTAAATGTGTTGAGGGTTTGCTTACTACATATTGACAGGCTAAAGTTGAAAATTTCGAACTTGAACAAGAGGAGCTTTTACTGCTTAGTTTAGGAATCAAAAGTAGGAAACTTACGGATGGAATGGAACGTATAGTGAGTTAGCTTTCATGTTGACGATCATTTTGGGTATTTTTTATTAAATTGTAATATTATTTAAAGTGTTAAGTAATAATACGGATGCGAACACGGATAATGCTATTGTTAGTAATTATATAAATACATTTTATATAAACTCGTTTAATGAGTATAGTCTGAACAAGGATGTTTTTTACTCCTGGTTTGACGTAGAGAAACCCTCAGTTTCGCTTGGTAGGTACTGCACTGCTCTTATCTCCCTAACCTAAGTATCGTTATCAATTAGAAGTTAGATAGTTAATCGTTTTGAATGCGATTTCATTACTTTTGCAAAGTACTTTGTATGTTAAGACATGTAAAGAAGGACAAGCTGCGATGAAATGCATAAGCAGGCTCCCTGGGGCTGCTTAGAAGGAAGAAGCCTTCGGGAATGACAACATCAAACCTCTGTATCGGTAATTGGATATGTTCGGTTCCGCACCCACATAAATACATTCCAGAAATGCCTGTGTGAAGTGCTGTGTTGAACTAGAGCGTCAGCTGGAGCTGATGAGAGCCGTGGGGACATCTTTAGGTAAGTCTGCTAATATTGTTCACTTTAACATGAATTAACAGACGGACGTTCTACAATGGCATTGGAATTAATTGAATTCCATCCCAGTATGTTGTGATACAATATAATAACTCAACACCCCAAAGACATTCGTTTTTGATAAGTACCATTCGCCAAGTAGTTAGACTTCATACAGTTTACTTTTTGCTAAACTAAAGTATCTGTTCAAATGGCTACAGTATAAACTGTCTGTAGGTTGTTAGTGTAAGGTTTCACCTAGCTCCTATAAAGTTTTATATCGTCATGAACATCGCACAGTCGGGGAACGCACCTCACTACTTAACTATACCCTTTACGTATAATCATAGGTATAGTGTTCATAAAAGCGTCATTAGCATAACAAGTAACTAAATGACTTTGACTTTCCAATATACACCACTGCCTTAACAGAAACAACGTTGTATCCATATGAAATTGATTTCAAGAGTGATCACTATTTTTTAGGATTCTGTGTCTCAAAAAGTAAGAAGAACCCTGAAACTCCTCAAAGGATCACTTTGTTGCCCATCTGTTTGTCAAGATCCCCTGGATCAGGAACGTATAGAGTTATCTAGCTGAAATTTATACTAAATTTTCGAGCCTACGGTCTCTTTCATTCAGCTGTGAACGCAGCAAAGTTGTAAGTCAACGCAATCAGAAGGTATGATCGATTATGTCGCATTGTTGACCACCATATTGTGTTATTTAACAACACTCAAACTCAAACTCAAACTCAAAACAAAACATTTATTCTGTATGTATGTATCCCAGGGGCACTTACAAATAGTAATTTAACATTTACTTTTTCTTAAATCTACAACCGGATCGGAACGCGACCACGACTGAGAATATCCGTCAAAAAACTCAGCGGCCTTGTTTTTTAACATTTTTTGTATCGCCAATGTCTTAAATACTATAACAAATGTTCGCTTATTTTTAGCTCCAGTGTATCAGTACGGCAAGACACGCTACACTTTGACATCTTAGTACACGAGTAGATAGATCCTTTTTTTTTTTTTTTTTTGAGGGGGAAATGCTGTGCACTTCCCTTCCGTTACGGGGGTGACGGAAGGGGGCGTGTGGGGCTCAGACCCACTAAAACCCCCCCGTGAGCAGTCCTCCGCCAAGGTGGGGCGAGACAGGGTCGCGCTGGCAGTCACCATCTCGCCCCAGCGGTAGGCCCGGATTGATCTTAACCGGGCCTCAGCGCCTGTGAAGGGATGACCTTGCTCACCAAGGTCACCCCCTAGACGTGTAGGGCCGTGCAAACCGGCAAAGAGTCCCCCGACTATTCGCCAGTAACCCCACTACGGAGGAGGGAGGAGACGTGCAAACCGTCTTCTCCGTTCCCCCGGTCGTCTGCGCCGGAGCGGGTCAGCTCGGACATCGTTCTCCCACGAGTAGATAGATCCTGGAGTGATCAGTCCCAAGCTGTTTTATCCTCCAAGTAATCAGAAATTTTGTAATAACCTTTTTGACAGAGTTTAGTTTTAATAGTAATTTTAAACTTATTAATAGGCAAATCTCGGATAACATTGGGAACTTTATTATAGAATCGTATACATTGTCCCATAAAAGAATGACTTATTCTGTGGAGACGCGTTACATGTACGGATAGCTTGTGCTTATTTCGCGTGTTGATGGAATGAGCATCACTCCTTGATGCTCAACTCCTTTTATCAAAACTGTTCATGTTTTTCTTTACATACATTAGATTTTCATAGATAAACTGAGAGACAATAACAGTTAGGGAAACAAGGGAATCCAAACCTATAGGATGTATTTGTACTATAGTAGTATAGTAGGGAAGTATATGGGTATGCCCCCTACTTCCCTTCAGGAAATATGTACGTCCTGAATTTTGTAAAATCTGATGAATTATAAACCTTATCCATGCTTAGTAATGTCGTTGGTAAATGTTAACTAATTAACTATTATTTTATAAATTAATATACGAAACTAACTTTCGCATATATAATATTTTTCCTTCATTGTACTAATATGTACATCGCAACTACATGAATAGTGCAATAAAAGTTTAAAGTTATAATTACCTTAGTTTAATTTTAGTACGACAAGTAAGGCAACGAGCATACACGATCTCGATATAGATCCTGACAGCCTTGATAATGTGGACATTAACTTTTTATGGTCACATATAATGACGCCCTTACGGACTAGGTCAGTGTGTGGACGAAAGTGGAAGTTGACCTTAACAATAACACAATTAGCGAGTGCTCGTAGAGATGTACAACACTAGCCGGCCAGTTTTATTTTATCAATATAGGTAATATGCACTATCTACTTTAGCAAAAAGTTGCAGAAGGTTCAACCATTAAAATCGCATTGTACCATTGAGTAACAGTTTTATTTTAAGTAAGTACGTCGAACAAACACCACGGTGCCCGTTTTACTTATATGCACAGATCGCCTTTATTTTGACGAGCATGAATTGTCATATCAATACGATAAAACTATCGGTTAAAGGCAACCCATGATTTATAGCTATCGCGGCTGATTCACAATGCGACTGATGACAAGGTACGATGGCTTATAAAAATAAGTTTAGACGTGACATTTTTGAAGTGTACTGATGTGATTTGATTTTGAAAAACTGGAAATTTTGCAGTCCATGTACTGGCAAAATATACTCTAGCTCTATGAATATGACCTAGCATTACGAAAGATCCAATTACTCTTTTATTAACGTTCTCGAGCAAAGTTCCTCATAAAGAAGAGCCAAAGTTGTTTGAATAGTGGCCCGACGAATTGCATTCTAAGCATTTTTTTTGAACTATACTATCTGATTCTCTGATTCTTCGGCCAAACTAAGCGTCGTCCCATCTCTATTTAAACCCAGTAAAAGGGTATAACGTGATCTTCACCTTGGCAAAAAGACAGGTAGGTAATAGGGAAGTGATTATTATAGGAACTGATGCGTTATCAACCTTGAAATTAATTTTATTATCTTCTGCTGGCACGGCTTCATGCAATTCAGTACTTTGCTTATTTGTAACAGGAGTCGGCTACTAATGTACTAGTCGGCTACTAATGTACTAGTCGGCTACTAATGTACTAGTCGGCTACTAATGTACTAGTCGGCTACTAATGTACTAGTCGGCTACTAATGTACTAGTCGGCTACTAATGTACTAGTCGGCTACTAATGTACTAGTCGGCTACTAATGTACTAGTCGGCTACTAATGTACTAGTCGGCTACTTTTGAAAGTTGACATTGATCATAACTAAAACATATTTAGACAATGAATTTATTTTTCAGGCATATCTACTATTTCATAAATTTAAGAGAGATAAGTTACATCGGGCGGGATTTTTTTATACCTACCAATTTTTATATTTTTTGTTCACTAGTTTATGTCCTTGACTCTATCTACGTAGGATAATGTACTCAAGACCTTTCCAGTATAGAAAGAAAGTAACAGAGAAAGTAATAGAGCTTTTATCGTTGTAAATTTCATCGGATCCCGAAGTCCAGCCGAATCAACTTAAATATATAAGAATCAAACTAACTCACTCTTAAAAAATAATTTACTGTTATTGCAAGCTAGACACCTCATTCAACAATCGTAGCATAATATAGTCGGCTGATTCCGGCCTAATCAGTAGCATGCCCATCTCTTTGAAAGCAGCAAAAGGCCGTAATGATTATGACCTTGGTCAGGAGACGGCAGCCAGGTCACGAGGAAGCGACTGTCACTTGTCTCGGCGGATTAACTGGAGTGTTGAACCGTGGGATGAATTACACGGTTCTGCTTCGACGCTCTTGAAATCTTTGTGTTGGCTAATTAAAGTGATTAGTAAATGTGCTAGTCGTCTAATAAATAATATAATAAATGCGTAAGTTATGAGTGAGTGTAGGTATGTATATGTTTGTTACTTGTTCACGCGAGATGGACATGATTTAACTTAGTATTGAGACTTTGTATTTTTGACAGGAATAAGTAAGTGATACTTTTACCACAATTTAACTGTGGTTTCCGATGGATTGCGATGACAATATTCGCGGACAAACTCGCGTAGGTACATGTAATGTTAGAGGTATTAGGTAAGAAGTTTTGTTTATAGGAAGGGTTTTTGTGTCTCATACGCTAAATATTTAATAACTTAAATAAATGCATACTTACACACTAACTGTTGGAGATAATACATAATGTAGTAACACCAGGTACTAACAAAAGATAAATCTACCGCTTGGTAAAAGCGAGGGTGTCAGTAACAACTATCGTTATCAGAAAACTGTCTCTTCTTTTTACACTTTCTGAAGCGATAGCCTCAGGAGGTACATTGTACCGTTGCACCGCCGTTGGGCGTCGTCCCGTGAAGGTAATATTGTAAATAGTGTAATATTATGATCATTTCCACAGATAAATGTGAAGCCACTTTTCAGTGATCGCCTCGCTAGTTTAATAACACCGGACGGATCTTTTTTTTTTTTTGAGGGGGGGAAATACTGTGCACTTCCCTTCTGCCACGGGGGTGACGGAAGTGTCGACGGGCGTGTGGGGCAAACCGTCTCCTCCGTTCCCCCGGTCGTCTGCGCCGGAGCGGGTCAGCTCGGACATCGTTCTCCCTGATCCGCTCCGCGGCCTCCTTCTGCCTCATCAATTTTTTAGCAACATTTGTTAGCAACGGAGATACATAATAGCCCTGCAGTACTCATAATACTGTCTAATGTCATAATCTTACTCAATAATACTCAATAATCAATACATGACTAGTGGTCACCCCATGTCAAAGTTTTCAGGTCGCCCGAAAACCTTCAACATAGCCTAACGACTGTTGTCCTAAGACTAACAGCCGGGACCGACGGCTTAATGTGCTCTCCGATGCACGGTTGAAAAATGCAACTTACACACACACGCCCATCCAAGTACTGACCGCAGCAAGCATTGCTTAGCTTGATGATCGACCAAGCTCCGCTGCGAGCACTTCAAGCTAGCTAAATACTAACCTTGAAAAAAACATCTACATCTGGTATCTAATCACACGAATCTAAACGAGGGTAATGCTTCAAACGCAGACGGACGTCTCAAAAGAAATAATTTGCTCGTTAAAGCACAATTCGGCACAAAAAGATAGACCATTATAAATGTATAGAAAGTGCTGAGCGGTTAAGCGCAGATTAAGTAAGAGTGAGTACGTGCTTAAGTCTCATTTAATTTGCTCATTATGGAGCAATCCCTCTTTAGCGGCACCACAGAATAAACAAGAGTACTCAGGCGATGCATGCACCGCGCGCCGCGACCGGCTAGCGCTCATGGAGGCTGCTTTCACACCGACGCTTGAGAATTGTAATCATATCGTATAATCGTAAATTATGCTTTGTATTTTGAAGGTTCTGTCACAATTTTGAATTTAGGCTAGTTGATGTATTCTAACTGATAACATCTGGAGATTTTTTAATCACATACATATTGACAAGTAATTAGAAAAGCGAAACTTGAATATCTTACTTAACTTAACACCTGCTTGGGATCCAGTGATAAAGCTAATAAAATCTCAAAGCCAGCACAATCTGCAAGACCTGTGGACACAGTGAGTGAAGTGACTACTGCGTGCATCGGGTACGTTTTGATTAAAATATGATAATATAAAATATAATTCGTTAAATCTTTTTTATTGTGTTATTTAATGTCTGGACAATGTACAAAACTAAGAAAAGACGGGAGATCACGGCTAGGCCTTCGGCCTCCGGCCGAGCCTACTACGCAAACGGAGTCGCGGGCCGTCGCTAGTTTATATTTTTTTTATTCACACTCGCGCTTATTTTTGCCTACCGGTGTACATTTAACATCATGCGTGTTGCTGAAAAGAGTATGAAACAATATATTACTAGGTGATAACTAATATTCATTAATATTGTTTTATAGCTGTATCAAAAGTTTAATTAATTTTAATGATTAGCTTTTACGTATCTATTATCTATTATATATTATATATTATCTATTATATATTATTATATATTATATATTATTATATATATATTATATATATATATACTTATATATATATATATATATATATATATATATATATATATATATATATATATATATATATATATATATATTATATATTATTATTATTATATATATATATTATATATATATTATTATTATCTATTATATATTATATATTATCTATCTATTATCTATTATCTTTTACGGCTGCGTGATGTAATCGTGTTTTGTGAAACTCTGAAAGCTTATTAGGATGCAGGTCAATCAACTGCACAAAATTGCATCCGAACTGGATTGCTTTCCGCTCAGTCGGATGAATTCCGTATAATCTGAAGTACCTACCTTGCTTTAGTCATCAGCATATTGTATCTTGCATCAGAATTTTCAAACATGCTCGTCGGTGAAGGAAAGAAAATAAACATAAATGTAAAAAAAATATAGTTCGGTGTAACGTACTGCCGCAATATGGAGTTCCTCCACTTTTACTTTATATGATGTTGAGAAAGTAGAAGTGGGTGATAAACGTTTACTCACGTACGAACTGTTATTAATAATAAATCTTTATTGCTCTCAAAATAAGGTTCAAATTTAAGCATCAATGTACGCTTTAAATATTGTTTGATCTGTGATGATGTTTGCTTGTGATAGAAAACTTTATTAGAAGGAAATATCGTGAATCACAGATTGCTATCTAGTTACTTCATATTTTAAATAATATTTTTTTAAAAAGCCCGTTTATTTCTAATCTTCTAAATACGTGCATTATAGTTTTGTAATAAAATGTTATAATTAAGAAATAAATTCATAATCTTATTTTGGGCTTATTAGAACTATTTAGATTAGTTAGTGCCAATGAGGCCGCCGCTAAAGCTAAACACGGGGATGTGTTAACTGTCATATATCTATGACATATAAGTAGTAATTTGTTATGCAAGGCTGCAAAGCATAGATTAATCAGACTATATCTATGCACAGTTGGTTTTTGGTGTGAGTACTCGTATAGAAACCTGACCGTTCAAAAGTACGAGATGCAAAATAACTTTGCTGCCGAGTGGAACACACAACTTTTCACCTCACTACAGCGATAAACGCTAGGTGCAAAAACACCTTAGTTATTTACTTAGTTTTTAATCATTTTAATCAATCATCAATTGGTAATATGGATAGTTATTTTTTTTTTGTTATACTATGTTTGTTACTTGTGTATCTACTATTACTAGATACAGTAGACAGTTCGTGCTGCCACGAAAGCGTCGTGTTTAGGCACTGACATGAAATAAGTATTTAATGCATTTTCAGTAATGCGGTATAACTACGATTTAAGAACTCTTTCCACGCTAGCGAACAAAATGCACTTTTACACTTAGATTTCTAACGATAAACAGTATATTTTAGGTTGCGAGGGAAAAAATATTATTGGTAGGAATGATGAAATCATCGGGGAGTACATTTGTATGGAGAAAACACTAGAGACTGACTTAATATTGATGTTATTCTGTGGTCCCATATAAAGTGATAACTAACTCGTGTTCGCCGATAAATGCAATCACGTAATGTTCGCACGTGAGTGAAGAATTATCGACCTATGTGCTACATCTTAGAGCGCAATAATTTCTGGTCAAACGCAAGCTTATTTGAAATAAGAAAAAGAGAAATACTTAATAATAACACTTGGTACTGTAAGGAGAATTTTTCTTTAGTACTGAATTATATTTCACTGTAGGCGCGTAATAAAGAGTACTTAGGGTAAGTGGGTACTTAGGTACTTCTACCCACCTCACTTATACTTACAAGTACAATAATTGTACAGGTATTTGTGTAAGTACCGCCCGCCTCCTTCGGGAACTACCAGGGACGTATGAATGGAAGGAAATAGTAGTGCGAGGCTTGGGTATAAATAATAGAGCAGGGAAAAGTCGACTGGATCTAAGTGATGGTAATGACCATATGCGTCAAGTTTTGATTATTTATCCTCGTAAATAATCTAAACTTGACGCATATCTATGTGTCTGCTGATGATAAGGGAAAAATCAACGAGATCTCCCTAACCTTTTGAATTGAGGTTTGACTGTATAGTTAAAAGTCAAATAGATCTTCGTGAAGGAAATGGCCATAATCTGATTTATATTATAGTAAATATTCAATTCATTTATTCATCAGACATAGTCCATACTATTAACGTGTTCGGGTGATATTTTAGACTCAAGCTATTGAGAGTCTGCTGATAAGCAGGAAAGTAGTAGGTATTTATTCTAGATCTAAATTACGAGTAATATGTTTTATGCTGATGCCGATGGCCGTCCCCGTACTAAAAGATATCTCTTACGAGTATTAAAAAAATAGACCTTAAATGGTTAAATTAAATTATGTCCATACATTATTATTTATGTAAATTTGTCTCACGTAGACGATGCGAGCGAAGCTTCGGGTGGGTCAGCTAGTTGATAATATGATGTAAAAACCACGTGCATCTTATACGCCCCGCTATCAACCTAAATCTGTTTTGAAATAACTACATTTTAGACCTAAAAACTGGCGAGATCAAAAAAGAAAAACGAGCAAGTGCTATTAAAAGTGTTTTACCAAAAATGGAACCGACTTCAAGAAAGTACTTTTGGGAATCGGTCTAAAAAATGGGAAGGATTACATAGAGTCGAACATGTAACCTCCTCCTTTTGAAGTCGGTTAAAATCATGTTTAATTGAATCCATTTAAATACCAGGCGAGGAGAAATCCGAGAAGATAAGCCTTAGCTCAATTAAAACAGCAACACAAAATGTATCGAGAAGGTACCAGGCAACCAGGAAAAGCAGAAGATGGCTAACGCTGCCAAAGCGCAGCTAAAGGTTGCGACTTGCGACCGCTTGCGTGAGATTGGACGCGCAAAGCTCGTGCACTTCCTTATAAAATAAATAACAACGCGAAAGGCTGTTTGTCACTCCGATTACGAGCATTACGAGTATACAGTGTGAGAACTATTCTAGATAAATGTTACTTACTTAGGTCAGAGAAGTAGGTAGATATGAATTTTAAAGTCAATACTTAAACCAGACAAGTCAATACTTCTCTTGTCTAATACATGTTAATAGAGTGTTTTCCATTTACATAATTCGAGGCATCGCGAGACACTTCTTTTTGAGCCTATAAATATTATTTTTTTAAACTTTTAATGCAAAAGCGTGTTTGACGCTTAATCAGATGAATATAAATTGAGCACAGAGGTAAGGCCTTTGTTAATTAGTGCACAATATTGAATGGGGTGGTTTGGAACCGCTGGTCATCAAAGTCAAAACAAGTGCAACTTCATATCTATTACTTTGGTAAAAATCAGTTATTGGAGTGACTCAAAAACTATTAAATCGATTGATGAAATTTAAATGGACCACACGGGAAGCACTAGCTTTCAAACAAAAAAAATATTTTGAGAATCGGTTCACGCATTCGAAAGTAATGAAGTAACAAACATAAGAAAAAATAACAGTCGAATTGAGTACCTCCTCCTTTTTTGGAAGTCAGTAGAAAAACATATATTTTTTTATGATAAGAACCCATATTAAGTGCTCCGCGGCTAAGAACCATTATGCAACTAAACGCACGACGGCGCCGTAAATATACGAGTAGGTTTATAATAATAAAAGTAGATGCATTTTATTCAGTTCATAAAATTATTAATTCCAAATTTTATATAGAGATGAAGATATTGGCCCCAAACATGACATAGATAGTCTTTATTGCGGATAATTTTTCATTTACGGTAGTCATTTTTTTTAATGTCTGTAAAACCGCTCAAAGCAGAATGAAATGAGGCCGTAACACGGAGCCTCCCTCTGTGGGCCGTAAACTGGTAGAACAATACGCAGTTAGAATTTAAAAGCAACTTACATAAATCGCGGCAAAAGTTTATGATGCGCTTTGGATATTTTCGGAAACGTTAAGGTGTACACATAATTTATTTTTCATACCACCTGCTCAAAAATGTCCAATTACATATCACGCAAGTCATTACATCCCCGGGGATTTGGTGTTACTTAACAACTTCCATAAAATGTTATAATTTTGAACATGGTGCATGTAACTGTACAGAAATATCGGCAGCTCCAATATCCACTGATCGTAGTCTACATCTCGTGAGTACTAATTATAACTTAGTTAACAACCGCGAAAGTCTAAAACAGTGTTTTCCATAATATGTTCCTTCCAAAAGTATTGCTCTGTCACTTCACAACTGGACAAATGTGTCCAATTTAAATATTAACTATTATTATTACATATTTCCTACAAATTTATTTCGCTTTTTAATTAAATAACTGCTTTTTTATATAGCTCTGAATTTTGGTTGTCTCGCAGTAGGTATGAAAAGTAGAGTACGCACCTCGAGGATAAAGCCTGTCTTCGTCTTGGGCGGCTTTAACCCCTCGCTTCACTCAGGACTCTACATAACTCTCGCTTCGCTCGGGAATGTCTATATGTCTGATATGCCGCCCGTAATGTAAGACACTGCTTTACTCCCTCGGTGCATAATTTACTGATGCAACGAGCGATTGAATATTACATAGTGTAAAACTACATTATTTTATGCGTGTGTATATGGCTTGTATAATAATATTATATGCGACAGCATCCACACGCGGTGTTCATGTTTATTTTGCTTCAGGTCCCAAACTAAGCACAGCCTGTACTATGGTAGCCAATATCTGATATACATATGCATATATACTAGCTGCATTCCGCGATTCACCCGCGTGGTGATGGATGATGATGATGATGAATCAAATATAGCGTATGTTACTCAGGCATAATGTAGCTGAGAATGAGTAAGAATTTTTCAAATTGGTTAAGTCGTTTTTGCGTTTCCATCACAACCAATGAAATCTTTCTTCTTTATTCTTAAGATTAAATACGTAAACAGTTATATAAAAATTGTCGCGTTTGGTTACGCTACGCAGGCGTTAGCGCTCGCAAAACCATACAATAAACACTATCTTCAAGTTATAATCACCATTACCACACAAGTAGAAAGACATCAACTCTGGCCGCACAAACCTCCCCTTAAAAAGCCACAATACGGGAGGTTGCTTGTCGTTTGCATCTATAAGAACATTAGTTGCATAATGTTGATTCTGAAACTTCACGGCTGTCAGGAAGCGGCGAGACGCACCGTGGGATACTCGGCTTCCGGGTGGCTTATGGTAATAAAATTACCCAGGCTGTTATTTACAGGGAAATGCAGATGATTCTCTGGTGTTTTGTGAGTCTTCATATAAGTATAGAGTATTTTTATGATAGCAATATAGACAGTACAGTACTGCGACGAAAATTGTGGCCCTTGACAAGTTTCATGTTTCGAGTAAACGTTATTCCAGAAATCGTCTTAACAGATACCCTGCGAAGGGAATTTCTGTTTGTCCAAAAAGTCCTCTGCGCGTTTTCTTAAGATATAGAAATCCCCTTAACCATCCAAATGGACAAAAACTCCACCCATCCCCCACCTCGATCCTCCTTACTCCCATACGAGCTTCAAAGCTTGGACCTAGGAAGAGATATCATCAAAGGTTCCAATGTTTGGAAATGTGCCTGCTAAGTATCGGGACAAACTAGGATAACCTCACCGATATGGATGTGATAGACCACAGGTAGTTACTATAATTGATCGAATTCGTGGATATATTTTAACATGTTTGAGATTTCTAGGTAAAAAGAATCTGTTTAAGAAGAAAATTAGCTTGGTGCATAACAATGGTCAGTACTGGTCAGTCGAGTAGGTATAGGTATATAGTTAGTACGCCTTTTGACTCTTCTCTAGGTATATGTTTTCCGGGTTTCCTGTCTGAATGTAGACTGTGCTTATAGTCAGTATAGTAGTAGTATATAGGACGTTAATAATAATGTAGCTTTTATGATTCATTCGTTTCATTAGGAGGAATTTATGAGTTCGTACTGCCACCATATCTTTTTCTACCGTGATCCGTGCATCAGTCAATTTTCGCCATACTGTATTTTGATGAGAAGGTGTAATGGTTACGGACGGCACCTAACAACTTAATGTCGCAGTGCAGTTCGTCACTTGTGAGTAATGCATCTGTTCTAGGCAGAGATTACCATTTAACATCAGGTGGGCCTCGTTACTGTATACTATCTACTACTCTACTACTGTATATCACATCGTTCTTGCGCCGTTTCCTAATATTTCCTAATCCTAGACATTCTTCAAACAGACTGGTTTCTACCTGGACTCTACTCTACTCTATATTGGCACTAGCGTCAACGTCCAGACGCAATCCGAGAATATGTTTGGACAATACTACTAAATCCCATCTCTTGTCGCTGGTATACTTTTCAGGTCTTAGGAAGAAAAATCTTTATAAATATCTAAATAGAAATTAGCTATAGATGCTAATTGAACCTATGTTTCTTTTGTATTCATGCAGAACACTGTTAAAGCTTTACCATGGTTAGTGAGAGTTACAAAAAGCCAACTATCTTCGCGTCCGGCGCACAACAATGGTTCTATGGAGTTGCAAGAACTTTATTGAACTATTGTATGTATGGGAACTCATCGGTGGATTGACGAGCCGCCGACACATCTTGGTCAAGGCGGTGATGGTATTCAGTCTCGCCTTTTTATATTTATTTGAACGTCAGTAATAGCCATGCTATGACTTGACGTATTTATTCGCAAGATTTATGGTTGAAAATTTAAACTCTTTAGTTGATTGTAATGGCTCTTAAATTTCGTTATTTATTTCTCGTAGTAATGGTGTAGGTAGTGTGTAGTGGTGCTTTCTGTCTAGCTTGATTCTCCTGTTCTATCCCAACAAGTCTTACCTGTACTATTTGCGATAGGTACTACGTGTAGATTTATATTTACTAACAATATTATACCTTATTAAAAAATATGATGTTCTTGATGAAGTTCAGTATTTAATCACTTTATTTTTCAGTTCATTGATCATGCAACAACGGGTCATGTTGATGTTACTTACTGCCTGTTCACAAAAAGTGCAAGTTGAAAAATTTTATACCGACTTCCATTCTATTACTTTAGTAAAAATCAGTTATTTGAGTGTAACTTAAAAACTACTGGACCGAATTTGATAAAATTACATGGAACCATACGGAAAGCACCAGTTTTTAAACAAAAAAAAGAATTTTGGAAATCGGTTCACCCAGTCGAAAGTTATGAGCTAACAAACATAAAAAAAAGTTGAATTGAGTACCTGTTCCTTTTCGGAAGTCGGTAGAAAACGTTTAATATGGTGGGGCTGGCCCGTACTAATATAGCGTGATAAACAAAATTATTAGGTACTAACCTACGTAGTGTTTTGAAGTCAATACATTAAAAAATCGTATTTACTTACATAATATACAACCACTAAAAACAATAATAAAATACCATCTTTTTCAAGATGGTATTTTATCCTTCTTTTGGGGAAGCAGCCTAACGGGATCACCAGCGGGATGAAAATAGCCTAATTAATATGTAGCTAATGCATTCATATATACAAGCGTATACAATTCCACATTGATCTGGCTATCATATACAAAAATACCCAAATGTTTCAAATTTCCAGAGATTAGCGCGTTTAAAATATAAAATATAAACTCCGCTCTAATCAGTATTACTATATAGTATGGATTGAAGTGTGGTCAAAACTTTGATAATATTCTCTAAGAGTCAAAACACGTTCAGTGGAAGAAGTGAGGTAGCGTACAAGGAACGCAACATTGTGTAAAATAAAACGAACAAATTGCAATAATTGGTAATGACATCTTTTTCACAAGCGCCAGGTTATAGGTAACTCAAAATAGTTACAAAACGATCGGGCAACACTGTCACAATGCTCCGATTGCTTCGCTTGTTTGTCGTGTTCTCGTTAATAAAAGATTATTTCTTTTGGCAACACAACACAATGTAATGAAAACGAGGGGCTCTATTGCTTTTTATGGTTGTTCGCTTTCTTTACAAACGCTTTGTGATTTCATTGGAGCATGTCTAGCAGTGCTCCAGCCGATAATAATTATACATGCTGCCGATGCCGATACTTTGAGATATCGCCCTTGTACATAAGGTTGTTTTTCCACCGTTTCTTGTCATCTCGTCATTTGTTTCACGGATGTTGTTAAAGAAGCAACGATGTTTACTCTTAGAGAATCGCACTGCAGGTTAGGTTGTTTTACTAGTGTTTAGGCTATTTAATTTAAATACTGATCACTCACACAGAACAATATACAGAAGGGCAGCCTCAGCTTTTCTGTGATCAAACGTATAACTAAACAACACACTAAATATGAGAATAGTATAGCAGTGCAGTCGTAGGTTTCCGTCAGGTCGGAAACTATACCAAGGAGATATCGTTTTGAGCTATAAGACCGCCCATTGTTAGACTTAGTGTTAGTATTGTTCTTTCCGATAAAAAGTTATGAATGTGTCTCAATAAAATGTTATCTATCTATAGCTATCCATATTGACGAGTATCTATAGCCGAGCTGCCGGCACGAAATAGGCTCGCATGGCGTGGCGTATCCAATCAAAATGTACCACAGTAGTAAGGTATTTATAGAACGCACTTTGAGCTATCACCGAATGTCGCGTCTCGCTTTGTTGAGGCTCGTGAGGTCATGACCATGGGTTGCGACTGAACATCAATGACTTTACGGATTCCTTTCCTTTAGTCCTTAGTTGTATGCTGAGCTGATGCGCGTATTCATGACACGCACAGCATCACGCTCTAAGATTGGTAATTTCAACTCTCTGATCACGCTGTTCTCCATGCGGGTTTTGTTGTTTATAAAAAAATGTGTACACATTTTGATTTTTTAAATTTTTTATTTATATTACCTACCTATGTTTGCAATATGTAATGTATTGTGTGTGTCATGAATTAATGCGATTTCATTTATATATTTATTATTTTTTCAATCCTCAGATTGGAAGACAGCTTTGTATGGCAGCAGTGAGATTATAATGCGTTATGAAGTACATAATTAGATGACACTATCATATAAAATAAATTGGGAAACAGAGTACAGGATAAAGTAGATATTACTGCAGTGTCGCGGATAGTTGGTTTTACCGGAGTAGGTAGATAATTTCGGACATTGTTTTCATTTTTATAGTTTTTAAATACAGGCAGGAAAAGCCATAGAGCGTAGTATAACTTCAACTAAAACTGATTGTAACTGCAACTATCTTCAGCAGGCGTAGTGTTCACCAGCAAGTGCACGACTTGCCGTCGGTCAGGTCCCATACTACATGATGTTAAGTAAAAAATTTAATCATAATCTAAGACGCAAATCTGCAGTCCCCTAAGCCCAACCCGGTGCTGTCGCCTCGTCCTTGAGAGCCATATTAGTAACGAAATTATAATGTATACTTGACGCATCCGTGAACAATACAGCATGAATCATTTGATATTGTTATGGGCATAGCGGCTCTGTAGAAGCTGCATTATGTTGTGTTATAGATACCTAACTACATGCGCCTTTGTTTAAGGATTATGGGAGGATATATCAGTAAGCACAGATTAAATACTAGTTAATGCGTCGTTAGTGTCTTCTTCATACGCACTTACTCCCTGATTTCCTCAGGGTTTGATACTACGAGTATCGAGCTTTTATTTTTTACTAGCTCCGCGGTTTCCCCCGCGCGGTGATGGATGATGATGAATCTTATATAGCGTATGTTACTGTAGGTTACTCAGGGTGAATGTAGCAGTCCAATGGTGAAAGAGTTTTTGAAATCGGTCCAGTACTTTTTGAGCCGATTCGTTATAAACATACTTACATACAAATCTTTCCTCTTTATTATATTAGTATAGAGTATAGATATGACATAGATATTGACCACTGGTTTTTTTTATAATTGTTTGGTGGGTTACTTCTTGTAGAATGTTAGACCCCAAACAGGATCTCAGAAACTCATCGATAACAAGTAATTTCAAACACTAATAGTCAACCAATGAAAAATCACACTCTAAACAGTTTATTGTTACTTTACAAGAAAATATCATCATCTGAAATTGATGTGTACAAACTTTTCAATATTTGTCGTCTATTAAATAAACAACTTGAATGCAATATACAGCGACGATCAGAACGCGAATATACAGAAGCAACTTCTAGAACGTTACGACTTCTGGAGCTCTCGAGTCGAGCATACAGGGAGCTGTTCTCGCGATAGCATAGGCTGTGTGCGGTAGGCGCTGTGAACCTTAATAGGCCAGTAAAAATGAAATTTAACCTGATTAATTTTTTTAAAGTTTTAGGGTCACTTGCGGAGCGGAAAATTCAGATCAGACTCAGATCAGATGAGTATTACTAATATGACATAGACATTAAGTGGCAATAATGCCTCTCTACTAGAAGGTTGTCGAAAACTATATGGTTTCTTAACAAGTACAATTTGAAAAATGTAACACCGACTTCCATTCTATTCAGTTATTGGAGTGTAAATCAAAAAGTACTCGACCGAATTTGATAAATTTTAAAAGGGACTACACAGGAAGATCCAGTTTTCAAACAAAAAAGAATTTTGAGAATCGGTTCACCCTATCGAAAGTTATGAGGTAACAAACATAAAAAAACAGTCGAATTGAGTACCTCCACCTTTTGGAAGTCGGTAGAAAAAGTGCTAATTTGGTGATAATAACCGAAGAAGGTACGAGTTCTTCCAATAGTTAGTATATACCCAGATGAAGTATACCCAGATGAAGCTAAAAGCGCCTTGATGAATCTTGAAAAAAAGTGATGGCCGATATCTCGGAAACTATGTCCTTTAGGGCATAAGTTATTGAGACCATTGTTGCAGAGACAAACATTTCGCATCTTTTATTTCCTGTAAACTGTTTGTAAAACTTACCGTTTACGGTTTATGGCCGATTTACGAGTTTCGTGGCCAAAACTTTTTTCAAAAAGTCGGTTGAAGCTCCAGCTGCATCTGTCAGCATTTTGTGACTTTACCCACAGTAAGTGAGCTTATATAAAACTTTACCTTATGAAAAAAATTATTGGATCGGAAATTTAGTGCGAGGTTGACTATTTTTACTGGCCTATAGTGGGTGAGACGGATGCCAAACCGCGTCGCTTTACAGCTCTAAACAACAATCACAATGACAATGCACACACCACATTCAATGAACACGAACTCTCTGAGAATAGCGTCTAGCACACGGTTAAGTAGTGTTAATGTCATCAGATTGAGTAGATTTACGGCCACTAGACAGCAGATAAGGCATATCTCACAAACGGGCCCGTTCTCAAGCAAACAAAGTGAGACGGAGGTTCATTGTGATGCGAGTTCGAGGAAAGTGTAGTGTAGCATGCTGGATGTACTATCACACAATGTTATGTCTGACATGTACATTGCAAGCTAACTTGCCCAATGACAGGCATATAAAGCAATTCCGTTGTAAAAATCTTTTGTTCCTAAATCCTTTAGAAATTGTATGTCTTTATCAGGAATATGATTATTGTATTTTATTACAATTAAAGTTGAAGTTCTTTTTAACGCGTCGATAGCAATATGATTGTTTCCGTTTACCTTATAGGTTTGCCTCCTTAATTTTATATTATAATCTTGAATCAGTTTATTGTATTTGATTGAACTATCTATACCTCTTAGTTTTTTTCAATACAACGTTAAATCTGCTTATTGTATTTTAATATACAAAAATAAAAAGTAGTACCTAGTCCTTTTAAGCATGTTGGTTACTTCTGTTCCATGGATTACCACGCAATAGCTATGTGAAAAATCTTGTCCTTACAATAAGCTCTTATTCTATGGTAGCAACACTTGTTAAAATGTGCATTATTATCGGTCAGTTGTGTAATAGTAGATTATGATACTGTTGCATAATAAGGGTTTTTATAACATGAGTGTGTTTTTTTATAGTATCACACGAGTGTTATAAGACCAAGTTATGTAAAGTGTCATACACTACTTTATCTACTCTCATACTATAATACGTAAAACAATATTGCTAATAAAACGCTGAATATAACAACAAATTTATTTTTACTTGTAATAATTATTGATGTTCTGAATATTACAATTATGAAAATGAATTTGAACCGGACAGGAAGCGTTATTGGAGATACTCGGAGAGGGTATGTTAATGTTGACCTCATTTCTGTTATTTTCAATACTGTTAAGTATTGAATTGGATATAGCGATCTTGTAGATATTATAAGATTGCCTGTATAATTAATATTATAATAATTAATTGAATATAGATTTTAATAATAATTAATAATAATACACATTATTGTACTACTGTACTCATGTATACTTATGTATACAAATATTAGTAGTTGTTATTCCAATTGCTATTAAGACGTGTAACAATGGTGTTATCAATAAATTATTTGTATTTGTATTTGTTAGTTATTGAATCATCTATATAGCCTTCTGCAACTATCGTTGACTTCCAACCACCGTGTCGCTTTAGTGCTGTTATATCTCCACCAGCGTCAACTAGCAAGGTCGCAGATGTTCGGCGAAAGCAGTGTCCTGTGTACAATTCGGGGTCGGTAAGTTGAAGATAGCTGGCAATAACTTTGCCTAAAGCTCCAAATTTGTTAATGCCAACTCTCTGCGTCGTGCATTTTCCGTCAATATAGTTTAGAAAAAAACTGGGATTGCTGCACTCAGTTGGTCGTAGCTCTATGTATTTTTTGCATTGTTCATAATATCTCCCAGTAATGGTAAAAGAGCGGTCCGTCTTGGTTTTAGTTTTACTTATTTTGATCAATAATGTAGTTTCGAAGACTTCAACATCTTTGAATTGTATGTTGTATAACTCTTGCCGTCGGCAAGCACCCATTATACCAAAAATTAGTGCAATCTGTAACAACTCATATATATATATTACGGTAAATTAACTCAATATTAACAAAAAAATGTACATGGTTAACTGATAAACAACTAAAATACCTTTGTGAAGAGATATAATGTGTCTGGGGCTTCATTTAAGAACTTATTTATCTGTTTTAAACTATCACGGTTGTTATCTAAAGTTATATGATTATTAACGGGATATTTACCGTGATAAGGTAAATATCCCGTTAATAATCATATAACTTATTTATCTGCTCTGCTGTAAAAGTCTTGGATTTTTTCCCTTTATATCCTTGTGAGTTTCGTTTCAAAAATGCAATCAGCCTGCTATATTTAGTTATGTCAACTTCGTTGTAAATATTGAGTGTACTTTTAATCATGGAGTATTTAACCCACATACTTGACACTTTATATTTTTCAGATAACTCTTGAAAGTACGCTAACAACACATTTTCAGAAAATGATGTAGCATTTTTATTCATTTTCCATTCCATGAATTCGTGGTAACATTTATTATAGTTGCTCCTAGATTTCGCCGGCAACAGGTTCATGGTCATGTTTGACGCAGCTTCCAGAATGTCTGGTGGTGCACAATCACCATTATCCCCGCTTTCAGACATGTTTTTACACAAAAACCTATGTATTTTACAAACAAAACCAAACTTTGTTTAAATATTTAAAAGATTTTTAAATGTCAAATGTTGGCGCCAAGGCGCAAACATCGATTGCGCATGCGTGTTGCGTCGTCGCGGACTCGTTCATTGAAACCTTTTTTTTTTAAAGTAGAGGTTCAACCTCCTTGGTCCAGCTGGAGGTTGTATAGGTGTATCGTTATGATTAAAAAGTTATATTATGTTACAGGTGTCCATACAAGACCTGTATCGTAATTAAACTTTGTTTTTATTATTTTTGGCCTGTACGTAATGTTTGTCATAAGAATTTTGTTTTCAGTTTTATAATCTTTGTATTATAGTATCAGAGTAGATAAAAAAAATGAAGACTATGGACAGACGGCGCGTCGCCAGATTTTATACGTAGTATCCTTCAAAGAGAATTTTCTCACTTCGTTTGTATCCCTACATACAAGGTCATTTAACTGACCTCCGACGACCGATTAAACTTTTTGATGATTTATACTCACACTGACAGAGTAACTGCCATTCATATTACGAAATCTATATACCTACATATAAATGAACCCCTATTTCTTCCGATCACTATAAATTGAGAACCGATGGAGCAATCTCACAAATTATTTTTTGTTGTGTTAATTATTGGCAGGAGAAGGTTCTTATAAAGAAACCAAGAAAATATTGGAGGTTATACCTACTACACGAAACGAAGTCGCGGGCAGTCGCTAGTAATACTTATATAAAACAAAGTCGTGTTATTTACACAATGAATAACTCAAGAACGGCTGGACTTATTTAATGATTTATGTGTTTTAAGATTTATCATTCTCGGGGAAGGACACAGGATACATTACATCATCATCATCCATCACCACGCGGGTGAAACCGTGGGGGGCAGCTAGTAGGTAAATATTTTAAAGAGAACGAGATTTAAGGATGAATGTAAGTTTACATAGCAGAACACTGCAGAACATAGGTATTTCCTAATGCACGCTGGCAGCCAGCTACCGGCGCATCTCGTCGCTTCATCCAACCAAATTACAGTACGAATCAATATGAGGCTCACATCAGAATGGTTGGCACAAGTTCCGCTTCAGTAGGTGCTGATACTGACAAATGACAATGTATAAGTAAAACCGTTTTCAAAACGTGCCGATACACAAGTCGTGGGCTATCACAGCGTCACCTGCGCCGACTCAGCACAACAATTGAGGACGATTGATTTGTTTCATAATAAGCATTGTTATCGAGTTCAAACACGATAGAGGTTAGATCACTTTGACAATATCTACTCTAATACTCTTATCGAACTCGATGGTTCGATGTTGAATGTTCAATGAGAGAGGAGCCAAATAATGTGATAGACTAGTTGCGCCCGGCGGATACACCCGCGTGGTGATGGATGATGATGAAAGTATCGTATGTGCTTCTCCGGGATATAATGTATAACCTTGCCAAATTTGATTACGATCCGTTTAGCCGTGATCAGCAGGGCTATTATGTATCTCGGTTGCTAACAAATGGTGATTGAAATCTGGAAAAATGGCGGCTCTATGTCAGTTATGGCAACTCTTATAACAAAAATGTTAGTAATTTGATGATTGGAGCTGACGAAAGCGACATAAAGCCGCCTTTTTGCAAGATTTCAACCAACTTTTGTTAGCAACTGAGATACATAATAACCCTGAAGGTCACAAACAGATAGAGAGACAAAGTTTTATATTTTTTTCTTTTAAAAATATAATTAGGCTTTGTTGCTCATTATAACACCCGCTATCTGTCAGTGAAAGTCCCGTCAAAATCGGTCCAGCCGTTTCAGTGATAAGCCGGAACAAACAGACACATTTTTTTTAGATTTGTTATGTATAAGTACCGTATATACATTCATATGCATTTAGTAACAAGTACAATTATTTGAAAAATGTAATACCGACTTCCATTCTATTCAGTTATTGAAGTATATCACAAAAACTACTGATCCGAATTTGATGAAACTTAAAATGGGACCACACGGGAAGCACCAGCATTAAAAAACAAAGGATTTTGAGAATCGATTCACCCAGTCGAAAGTTATGAGGTTATAAACATTAAAAGAACATACAGTCGAATTGAGTACATCTTCCTTTTTTTTGAAGTCGGTAGAAAAGCTGTTAATTTGGAACCACACACAGATACTTAAATTTTATTTATCTCAATAGATAACATTTGCTATGTCTCTCTGCAAGAGGTAAATACATCAAAGAGCATTGAGCATACTGTCTCATCTTTACATCCCTGAAGGAGTCGAGTTGTATAAACACCCAAATCAAGACATGGTCTTGTACTCGTAAAGGGCAGAGGGCTGTCTTATTGCCATCTTATCAATTAGTCGAGTTGAACTCGTAGCAAGAAAATTAACTGAGTTCTTCAGCCAGAAACAGTTTGTAAAAGTCGTTTTCTGAAATAATTCTCTGCAAAAGATTTAATCAGGTTTTGTGTGACTGGAAATGGGAAAACGGTTTTCTTTAGCATTGTTGTATTTGCGTAAGTGGTAGTAGTTAGTAGTACATACCTGCATGCTTACGTAGCAGGTAGCTGTACCTTTGTAAATAGCTTCATAAGCGTTGGAACCTTCATCACACATACCTGTAACAATAAAACGAACTTCGTAAACAAAACGCGTATATACAGAATGTCTCAACGGTCGTAGAACAAACAATTTGCGAAAAGGTATTCGTATCGTAAGCGTCAACGCGTCACGCTTCGGCGTACAAACTATAAGTATATCTGTGTCACAGTGTGGCCTAGACAAGTTACAGTGTGTACTGTTTCAAGTGAACGTCAGTTCGTGCTAGGTACTGGAGCAGTGTACGTACACTGCTTCGGAGCTCCTACGTGTGCAGCTAAAATACGCATTGCTTTGAAGTTAAAGTTTTTGTACCTACTACTATTATATTCGTTAATAAACAATGGTTATCACAAACAATACACATCTAATGATCAAATAAAGGCCTAGTTTGCCGCACAAGCGCTCAGTAACTTGTGTTTTGCTCACAATTTGGTTTTTGTCTATGTCACCTGCCAGCTCAGAATAATGATTCTAAAATTCAGATTAATAATAAGTAGTTGTTCTTATATATGATCCAGCTGCTTAAAAGGTGATCTATACGTAGGTAGGTACCTAATTGTTATATTCTTGTCCACAATAGAAATAGATTGTTGTTCCTTTTGTTTATCGTCTTTTTTGTGTTTCCTGTTTTGGTTATCGTTATGAAGAAAAACAAGAATATACGAATTGAATCGCAGAATTTTGGTCTGTGTACGCACTTAGTTACTTTTACGTACGTTTTTTTAATTCAATATACAACCTATCACCTATACAAGGTGATTTTCAAGTGCAACAGTTTTTGGTTTGGTGGTTGCAAAATTTGAAACATTTAGGTAAACAGAAACACGCACTAAACTTAGATAAAATTTTAACTGCTTGTTTTCATTTGATTAAATCTAATATTCAAACTTGTATTCAATCACGTCGATTATTTTTTTAAAACATTAAATACGTACTTAGTACCATTATTACATCAGCCAATCTTAACTATCTAATATATAAAAACTAACCCCTATGTTATATTTCTCCTGGTCACGCTATAACTTGAGAACGGCTTTACCGATTTCATTCATCTTATTTTAAAATGTTTCCTATTACTTCGTAGAAGGTTCTTACATTTCAAAAAAGAAATAAATGATGGGACCTACTTCGCGAACGAAGTCACGGGCAGTCGTTAGTAATATAATAAAAGTGTAGTTTCATAGTAGTATGTAGTATGCACCTACATTGCAAATTAAAAGGAGAATCACGGACTAAGTTTGTAGAACCGTCCGGTGACGCTGTAAATGCCGGTAGAGGCAACCAGCATTAGTATGTTCAAAAAAAAAACTAAGTTTATAGCTAGTTTATATCTTATATGAGACAGTGTATGGGTATTATTGTACCTACATGGCGCTGGCTGAATGCATAGACCGTGTATTACAAACGTTTTTTTTTTAATTTAATAAGTAAAGATGTTTGTATATATAAGGACTTCATATCGCGCCCGATGAAGAGCGATCGCTTATTATCTTCGCGAACATAAAACAGAAACAACTCAGAAATGTCAAAAATGAAGTGTCAACTGTCAAATGGAACAACAGGACGACTTTCCTTCACCGATTTCGTGGGGTGACCGGTACGACGTCGAGTCGAGCGGCATTTACAGATACAACAGATCATCGGGCGATTGCCCCGAGGCTGTAATCTGTGCCCGAGGGTATAAGAACGCGTAATAGGTCATCGGGTGTCGTTTAAAAACGCACCTACACTCGATAATAATAAAATGACTTATTACTTTAACAATCACAGACACTTAGTTGCATTAAGTAATGGACGAGCTCACGCGTATGTTATTGCATAAGGTGGGATCGGAGCGATGTTGCATAATTCGGTAGCACGCGGTGTAGAGATAGCAGGAGATGGCTGTTGCCGGAAACGGCGGAGAATAGTGATGGGACATGGGTGAGGCTTGAAGATGAGATTGAATGAATAATATTTCGATGGTTTAATGTTGGTATTAGATGAATTCGTCGTGCCTAATAACCTTTGGATGTTTGGTGACAGATTTTAAAACTTGAGGGCGGTAGATTTAGCAACTCACTAGACAATGCCTTAGAACCATGCTGTGATTTCCTCGAAATGTTACGTTTACCGAAATCCTACTTATGGACTTGGATGTTAAAATAATTATGGAATGTCTTTCTGAGGGCAAGTGACCGAGCAAAATGTATAGAAACAGGTTATGTTCCAACTGTACAAAGATCAAAGGATGAAAAACAAGAGTAAATAAGTGCATAATGAGAGGCACAAATCGTAACTCAAACTAGATACAGTACTCCAGTATTCCTTATTGTATTTTTATAAAGACTAAGCAAATGATTGTTGAGCCCTCATCCATAGCCGGGCTCGTCGGACCAACGTAGGTCACAAAACTGGCGGCCAACATAAGATTCTTATTGTATATAGACAATAATCAAGACTGGATGGAGGCAGTCTTGCTGTGAACACAACAAGTCGTCTGTTCAGTTGAGTGCGTGTCCCA
Organism: Selenia dentaria; assembly: GCA_917880725.1. Lineage (NCBI taxonomy): Eukaryota > Metazoa > Arthropoda > Insecta > Lepidoptera > Geometridae > Selenia > Selenia dentaria. Next base: position 540,717 of record OU862896.1, on the reverse strand, counting down.
TCCCGATTCCGAGTGTTCCCACCGGGGCGGCGCGGCGGCACCGGCAAGAGTGAAAGTGTTCAATATCATGATTAACGATTGATAACCGCTTGTTTTATTGTTCTAGGCGGTTTTGTTTTTGTGTCAGTTGCCTTTACTAGTTAATTGTTCTTTTCCTGTTACGTTGTTGACTTGTTTAAGTAGACTATACACTGAATTAGCGTGATGATCAGATGCTTCAGTGGCGGTGGCCTGGCGTCGATACGAGTTGTTAGAAGACGCGGGTTCGAATCTTGCCCAAGAATATGTAACTTTCTCCCTAAATTACCTAAAATTTAATTTGATAAGCAGACGTTACTGCTTTAGCGGATCTTAACAAAATAATACTCTGCATAGATTTATTGTTGTCATAGTATAACTTCTCTTCTCCCCTCTCTGAGAGGAAGGCTCGAGTCCCAGCAGTGGGAACAAATGGGCTGATTGATTGATTGAGTATAAGTTCGCAAAGGTTGAATAAGTGTTCTGCTGCGTACTTACTACGTCATATTAACAAAAACGCAATGGTTGTATCAAACCCATTAACTCAGTTGGTAGCGACGCTGCCTTCGAAGTGACATGTCCCAGGTTCGATACCTAGCCGACGGATGCATCGGTATGATGAGCAATTTCTGGCCTTTTGATGTGTTATTGTGTGTGTGAAGGGAATCTTGTTGTGGGGGTGTCTTATGAGCAATACTTTTAAAATAAAAATAAATCTTTTTTTATCTCTTAAACCTCTTTATTTTAAATAAAGTCCTATATCAAATAATAAATCAAATGCAATTTATATACATTTTTGTATTTTGTATTGTTAAATACATATATGTGTATATGTATATAGAGCTGTTTTAAGCATTTTAAATCATGTAAACTGACAAAATAATTTAATAACGTTCTCTTTTCCAGACTTATCCTGTTAAAATGTCAAAGAAAATGTTGTCTTATTCGTTCCAATAACTGAATAAATTAGGCAGCTTAACCAAACATCGCGTTTTTTATTTTATATTTCTCGATGATACCAAGAGCATGGTAAATGTATAAATTTTAGACACTCTTGCCGACTTCCTTCGGAACGTAAAAGTGCTATGCTCTTCTGTCGACAGCCTCTTGAACAACTACATGTAGTCAATAATGGCGATTTAAAAGAATTAAAATCAATAAACACAATAATTGTCTAATCATAAGACACCGTTGAGTGGCAATAGTAGGTATATTGTTGTTTAACAAAGCATTTTATTGATTTCCGGTCGGCGCGCCCCGCGGCGCCATGTAATTTCCGGTACGTTTTAGCCGGCTTTCGTTCTCTTTTCATGTATATTTATTTATATTTTATTTACATATTCATGTTTTTTCATTATCCTTGCATAAGGCTGTAATATATTCATGGGTAACACATTTTCATTGACTGCCCATTAAAGCCTTATTTAGTTATATCTTTCTGTATTTTCGTATTAAATGTTCTTAATTGGTCAGCGGATGTGTTAAATTCGAAAATTTACAAGTACAATTTGAAAAGTTTCAAACCGACTTCCATTCTACTCAGTTATTAGAGTGTAACTCAAGTTTGACAAAGGGAAGTCAACAGAAAAACGAAAAGAGAGATTCCGATTTGGGTGTCGAGTAAAAGATGCTGCTGATGGCAGCTTATAAAAGGTTGGAATATAATTTAGACCCAATAAATCGCCCACCTAACTTTATCGTCATTTACATTCCTGAAGTTAATTTATTATGACGATGGGTTAACTGGAAAGTTTTAAATTGATAGCAAACCGATGGTATGGTTTGTCAAGTACTCTCGCTTTGACGAATCAAAGCGGGTAAGCGTTCATTGGACTCCTAATGCAAGACATTGAAAGTACCCCACACGCCCAGAACTGAAGCCTCTTTCGAAGCCAGAAGCTGACTGGAACCTCTATGTGTGTAACTTGCTGAACGAACTGGCCTTACACACATCCATCCAGTCCACAGGTCCATCACAATTGGGTCCATAACACACACACACACACCCACCATACACAAAATATGTGTGGCGGTACATTCAAATATTTTTTATAACTCAATAACAGAGAACTAGCATCCAGTCTACCCGGGACCATGTCTACGTTCGCTTAGAAGTATTGGAATTGTCGGAATAACAATTATCTATACATTTAATACAAATGTAACGGATTGCTGTCTATACGTGGAAGATATATGAGATTTCTAAACTGTGACTTTTAGAAAGAAATGTAGTGAAATGAAAAAAATATAGTTAGAATGTTTGTCTGTTTGTCTGTGCGTTTGTGTACGCTAATCTCCTCAGAAACGGCTTATCCGATTCAGATATGGTTCACTTATATATTGTGGTAAGATTCACTTAACATTTAGTGTTTGTTTTATGTCAATTGGTTCATAAATAACATTTTATTTCAAAGCCACCGTGTCCCGCGAGGCCATGCAGGCGAAGCTGCGGGCGGGTCTAGACCCGCTAACATACTACTTGTGGTATAATAAAATAAATCCGCGATGTAATACCCTTAAAGTTCTTTAATTTCAATTTATAAGAATCACACAAGCCTAAGAAATCAAAGGAACCTCCAGATAATTTACATTGTTCTATATCCTGAGTATCGGTAGGCGCATATCAGATGCGTGTGATTACGTGAAATGGTGCAAACATTGAGCAAAAACCTGTAAGTATATTATTGCAATTAACATCGTGAGAGCATTTTATTAAACGCATACTAAAATTAAAACTTTTAAATACATCTTTGAGGACATTATAAAAACAGCCGTATTGTGTAAAGTACGAATATTGTAGTTGCATTCTCCCTTTCGCACTTATCAGCGAATACAATCTTCCGTCTTTTACGTAACACATCACCTTTCACATTTCAAGTTTCTTACCACTTCAGCCGAAAATATTTTTAATGTATATAGGAAATATAATAATTGATGATCAATGCTATATAGTGATGGTTATTTTAAACTTTATACTTATGACGGTAAAGTATAATTTAAGTGCAGATTTCAATGAAAGGGCGTCAAAATGAAAGGCCACCAAGAATATGTATAATTAAAGATGTTCGATAAATTGTTTTTAAAAATAAATGTTTATGAAAATATTTCATGTTTTACAAATTGCAATGATTATTATAAATTTGAGCCAAGTAATATGTGTATGCCCTTCGTAATAAGTCGATCTTGGTGGGTACCACAGTAGTGTCAGATTTTCTCCCTCCAATCAAGTTTTGACATGTTTTAGTTTTTTGATCAGCAGTGCGTTTGTCTACGAGCAAACATCGTTACATCTTTGACAACATACGTGACACAAATGAGCTCGTCGACGAGCTCACCGATGTCAAATACTTTATGAGATATCGCCCTTGTACACAAGGTTGTTTCCAACGTATCTTTTCATCTCGTCATTTGTTTCACGGATGGCAGGTTTTAGTGTGTGCAGAGTCTGAAATGTCATTCGTCGTAATAATACATATACCTAACGATGTATAAAACAATAATGCTTAAAATATATTACTAAACAATGTGCAATAATAGTAGAACGTTACTGTCGCGGTCTGTAATGAGTGTTGGTAGCAGCAATAATGATGGCCGGCAGCGCAGGTCCAGGCTATCACAGCGGTCAGCAAACGCTGCAATGATAAGCAAGGTAAGGCCGAGAGCGTAGCTTAGCTCAAGGGCATCATATCAAATCGTATAGTACTTGCTCAAATAATGCGAGTAAATTAAATAAAACAAGCTTCAGCTAATTTTCCAGTGCGCAAATTTTTCGTAGGCAAGTTGATAGTGACTTAGGTGCAAAGGAAAAAATTTTACTCTATACATATAATAAAACTGCAACTATGTACAAAAAAAAACATCATTGGACGAGACGTACAAGCTGTACAGTAATCTGTGTCCCCTGTGTTGTGTTGGATGTACCTGTGTGCACGTTACCTGTGGCCCGTCTCCGTGAAAGTGAAAGGGCAGAGATCCAACCGCCGCCGCCGCCGCCGCTGCCGCCGGTCGCACCGCACCGGTCGCACCGGTCGCACCGGTCGCTGTGCTGTGCACGCTGTACACTACATAGGTATACATACATGTACGTATAGCTCCAGTTCTATTCTCTTCATTGATAATATATTTCAATCAATGACTCGCCGAGCTTTGAGTAACAGATGCTCATATGCGCAGCGGCGTCTCCGAACTCCCAACAGGGACTCCTCGATTTGATCCCCAACGTGAGTGTTTACCCGGTATATAATGGTTAACTGTTAAAGACCACAATCTGTGTCAATTCTTGCGACATTGTTTTTATTCAGCTTGCATGTGTATACCAATAGCAATATTACGCCGCGGCTTGTCACACGAGTAGAATTACAATGAGATGTGTCTAGGAACTTGTCTACGTCTGGGGTGACTCAATTCCGAGTATTTATAGCTCGTTCATTCTCATTGGGTAACTTAAGTGTAGCTAAGGGGTGGTTCGTAAGTCCAGCGGCAGTTCTGGGTATGGGAACAGGGTGACCGTCCACCGTTTACGACTATGCTGGGTTACCGAGATAATTTGACTCCAGTTTAGCTATTCTTTAAAGATTTTTACGTCTTTTTGACATTATTTCAGTCAGATATGACGTCATATTACTTTAACGAATAGATAGACGACATTGTAAAAATAATTGTGAAATTGAAATTGAAATTGAAATTTGTTTATTTGCACGAAACATGGTACAATAAAGTTGTTAAGCTATTAGATAGGTTCAGCATGCTTCACCAATAACTGGCATACAAAAATTAAATACATTACAATGGCAGAAAAAAATACAGTTTAAATGTTTATAAATTAATAGAATGTAATTGAAATTAAGTTAATTAAATAAAATAATATTAAAGTCAATAATTATAAAACTTAAAGATAAAAGATGTCAGGCCTATAATGTTACAATATCTTAGTCACTATTAGTCAAACAATTATGTATAATTATAGCTGACACATCCAAACCAAAAATTATAGTTAAATTCAAATGCATAATATACCTATATTACAATATAATATCAATAAAATAGTCACTTTTTAAACTTCAAAAATTCTTTGATTGTATAGAAACAGTTTTCAGTCAGCCACTGGTGTAATTTCAATTTAAAATATTTATATGGGAGCTCCCTGATCGCCACTGGAATTTTGTTAAAAATTTTAATAGACATAACATTACAATTTCGAGTACATAAGGCAGTATTACAAGTGGGTGTGCGTAGCCTGGTGGGATCTCTACTAACTAGTCGAGGATACTTATTATTTCCTAATTTTTCAAATAGGTGAGGATGCTCTTTTACAAAAAGTCCTGCTTGCATGATATACAAGCCCGTTAGGGTTAATAATTTTAGATTTTTAAAAAGTGGTCTAGACGAATCAAGAGGACCCACACCACAAACAGCTCTGATACATTTTTTTGCACTAGGAATGCCTTCGTGACATTGGTAGAGTTTCCCCAAAGTAGAAGACCATACCTCAGAACTGATGCTACATAGCCATGATAGGCAGCGAGTGCAGCATTTTGATTAGCTGTACGCCGTAATCGTTTTAGTGCAAAGACGAATCGGTTAAGTTTGGAGCAGACATACTCAATGTGTGTCTTCCAATTACAATGTTGGTCTACATATATGCCAAGAAACTTGTATTCATCCGTAGATTCTATTTGTTGGCCTTTACACATTACACTAAAATTATTTTTAATTGATTTATAGTTTTATATATCTAGTTTTTGAGATATTGGCACGTAAGTTGTTGGAGTCTAACCACGTAACTATAGAGTCAGTAGCAATATTTAACAGATCTCCATGTTTATCAGTTGTGGATTTATTATTGTCTTGCAAAACAACTGATACATCATCAGCAAAAAGTATACATGTATGGTCAACGGCCGAAGGCAAGTCATTTATGTACAGTAAAAACAGAAGTGGGCCCAATATACTCGTACTACCTTGTGGTACACCACTGCTATTAGCTTGGTAGGCAGATCTATAAGATGTTGAAATTTGTCTTTTATTAAGAGAAGTTATCTCAACAGATTGCTTACGGCCAGAGAGGTAACTATGAAGCCAGTTCAGAACTGGTCCTCTAAGTCCATAATTTTCGCATTTAGTTAAAAGCATTTTGTGATTAACGAAATCAAAAGCCTTGCTCATATCGAAAAAGAGCACTGAAATAGGAAAGCGTTTATCAATTTGTTCTACTACTTTACTAACAAGAATGTAGGCTGCTAGAGTTGTTAATTTACCTTTTTGAAAATCATTTTGTTTTTCTTTGATAATACCAAACTTTACCACATAGTCATTGATACGATGGTGCATAGCTTTTTCAAATATTTTAGATAAGATAGGAATCAAAGTGATAGGACGATAATTATTCATGTCAAGTTTATCATCTTTTTTATAAAGTGGTCGAACTATTGCCTGTGTATTTTATTGTTTAATTTTTGTATTTATAATAAATCCATACCAATAATTATTATAAGTTCATATAAGATAAATAGAATATAACATGTAAAAATTTGACGTACCCAGTGTAACGAAATGTTTTTTTTTTTTTTTTATTGCGAACTGGGTAGCGCTTGACCACTATCTCACCTGATGCTAAGTGATGATGCGATCGATGATGGAGCGCGCTTACCCAGAAGATACCTATGCACTCGTGTTTTGAAGACCCCCATATCGTACTTAACCGGAAACACCGACTCAGGGAGGGTGTTCCATTCTCTAGCGGTTCGTATGATAAACGAAGAAGTAAATCGCTTCGTCCGGGTAAATGGAATATCCACCATGTTATAAGGTGAATATATGAATATGAATATGAATATGAATATGAATATGAATATGAATATGAATATGAATATGAATATGAATATGAATATGAATATGAATATGAATATGAATATGAATATGAATATGAATATGAATATGAATATGAATATGAATATGAATATGAATATGAATATGAATATGAATATGAATATGAATATGAATATGAATATGAATATGAATATGAATATGAATATGAATATGAATATGAATATGAATATGAATATGAATATGAATATGAATATGAATATGAATATGAATATGAATATGAATATGAATATGAATATGAATATGAATATGAATATGAATATGAATATGAATATGAATATGAATATGAATATGAATAACTACAGCTAGAAGTACCTACTTTAGAAACCCAATAATAGAAGAGGAAGAAAGTCTGCTATAGTTGGTGTATGCGCAATCGATTTCAAAGTATATAGTCAACGTAGCTGCTCTGGGTCCACGTGCTGGATAATATGGGACAACATCTGCACGCGGTACTGGATACCCTGATGACCCACATGCATACTTATATACCCAGCCACAGCTCAAGCAGGCATGTTCATGCACATAAATGTCTGACCTACACGAGCAGGCGGCTCACCTGGTGTTAAGTGTTTACCATCGCCCGCGGACACACGTGGTGTCCAGAATGCGTTGTCGACCTTTGAGAAGGTGACGTAACAATTATGCGTTGTCGATACGGTCCGTGATTTTCATATAAAAAAACATACGCTAAAGTTAATTTGAAATGTTTGTTTACGCGAGTTATAGGGTAAGGAATTAAAAAGTTGGATCTACCAGTGTCATCCACTCGCAGATGAGGCGGTCGGGCATTCCCCCACAGATTTGGGGCGGGAACTCGGGAATTTGCACAACACAAATGTTATGGGATGATTATCCAATGTCGTGCACTGAGCTGTAGGCACATATAGATCACTGGATCACAGGTTGAGACCGCGGAAAAGGTTTTACGTCGCGAGCACACCGTTGTCAGTTCGACGTACGCGCAGAGACTCATTGGCACTAGGGTGCGGGGTAGGAAAAAGTAATAGGTGGGAGCGAGACCAAACATAGGTCGAAGATAAGGAAACTACACAAATACTCAAATAGTTCGCTAAGCTCGATTTTGGCCTGAACAAAGTTATTTATTATTTTACTGCATAACTATAATAATTGCAATAGATATTTTTATGTAATGTAGTCTCATGGTTACTTCGTAATGTTGATAATGATGGTAAGTATTTAATAATCATATAACGGTTTTTTATATGTCTTGTCTATTGGTGACGAGACGAAGTACGTCGCTCGCATGATGTTAACCGTCACGCCATTACAGTTCAGTGCCACTCACAATTTTAAACCACAGCAGTTTAAAACCCCGCACAGCAATGCACTGCGCTCGACACCCTGAGATCTTTTGTCCTGTTACTTCGCTGGAAGCATTGCGCACACTAATGTTTGCACACTACTGCTTCACGGTTGAATACCTGGCAAAGGTGTGGTACTTCCACAGGCGGACTCAGCAAAAGTCTCACAACAAAAAACTTATGTGAGCATTATTTCAGGTCCGCCCGGAAGCCTTCTTCTGTGGGCCGAGCAAGAATCTGTTTAAGTGTAACGTAATCGCATCGTTAACGTAATTAGTACAAACTGTCAGTTATCTATACAATAGTGGCACAGATAACTCATAGTTTGTATTGAAAACGTAAACGATACGATAACGTTACACTTAAGCAGATATTCGTGCTCGGACAACAGATCTTGTGTGCGGTGCGCTCCACGTCACGTCCCTCCGCTAAGGACGTCATGTCCAGTGTTAAAAGATCATAGTGAACGTACCTAATAACATTAAGGCTGGAGTTCACCAACACATGTTTAAACTGTAAACGGACGTTTAATTCTTAAATGACCGTTTAGCAATATTTTTTTGTTCACCAAGCAGTAACCATTGATTAAGTTTCGTAATCGGATGTTTAAGTTAAACGATGTCTGCGACCTTGTTTAACCATTGGTTATTGTTTATTTACGTGAAAATGTCAGATGCTCTGAATTATATCTTTGAAGAAGATAACGTGTTAGGTAGATGATTTTGAAGATATTGAGCGAATTTTACGCGCATTTCCAAAGTGGATACAATTAAGTATTTAGAAGAAACTGACGTAAAAGCATTCGTTACAAGATTTCGTTTATACAAACATAGTGCCTTGGAATTATTTGATTTAATTGATGAAAGTTGTAATATAATATCATCCATAATCACTTCAATAAAACTTACTTGAATTTTTAATTTCAATTACCACAAAATAACTCTGACGCCAACAAAACAAACACATAGAACTTCGAATCGAACTTTGATATTACCATAAAAAAAGGTGATGAATTAGAAATACATACAACTTGTGAACATACCATTGACTTGTCACGCATTACATTTTGTAGTATATTAATATTACCTTACCATATTTGAATGTAGCTCGGGTAAATGTAGACGATACAAGATACGGTACCATCTTTTCAAAGTAGTATTATACCATTCGTTCATTTACGACTCATTCGTCCAAAACGCTCGATTACTTAAACGTTCGCTTTAAAAAGATGGTGAACACAAAAAAAACGTGACATGTTTAAACAACTGTTTAAGTTTAAGGGGGCGATTAGGTAATCAATGGTTAAGTTCTAGTTGGTGAACTCCAGCCTTAGTCTCACCTGTGACAACGTATAGAATCGTTTGTGCTAAGGACATACACTCAGTGATCACGGCAACATTACTGGGTGGGCTGAGTTTGTAAACTAGTGAGTGACCAGAAAAGCATGGCGTTGGGCAGTTCCGAGGGCTCGCGTTAGCTTTATTCCAACGCGAGCGACGTCACGGACTGAAGCTAGTGTAATATGAGTCTTGCAATTAACAGAAAGGTGATTGCTTAATGAAAATATAATTTGAAACAACTTCTGGCTGTCGCCTGGAACTCTGCCTTGGTAAGCAATTATCACATCTGAGCTACTGCCATATCCCGAGAACACCCTTTCAACTCACTACACCACGCAACTCAAAACCTACACACAACTATCACACTTTTCACTAAGGAACTGAGCTCAAAATGGTATGTAAGTTTACAAGAGTGTAGTGAAACTTGATTGGAAGACCATACGCTGAGTTAGTGACAGGCTATTTAAGATGAGCGTCATAATTTGTCGAGTTCACAATAACACATTTGAAACGTGTATTGTTCACAAATAAGGCGCACATAAAAGTAGATAGTAGATTCGAGAATGTTCGTGGAAATATGGGCGTTGTTCTTTATTATTTTTCTTGCTTGCTACTCGTTTGATGCTCAGTAGCGGGGCGGTCGAATGTGGTACCACAGTAGGTCTATAACGGCAACTGGCTCCCGAGGACAGCTTCCGGGACACCAAATAGGGATTTATTCCACCATTATTACACTTGACTTGAAAAACTATAAGTACAAAATCATTGCCGTTGTTGGGTTGTTTCCGCAGTTCAGAGTTAGTTACTACAGTTTTTCTTAAATATTTTTAGTTATTCGATTGTGGGGTGTATCGTTATGTATCTACTGAATACCTTTAAACGAGCAATCTGAATCTCGGAAACGGCGCCAACGATTTTTATGAAATTTAGTATGCAGGGGGTTCAGGGCCATAAATCGATCAAGCTAAGTTTAATTTTCTACCGACTTCCAAAAAAATTCAACCGTATCTGTTTTATTATGAAAACTAACGTGGTTTGTACATACTTTTAATTTGAAAAACGGAATTCACTTACGTAAAAAAATGAGATCTTTCCGATCTTCCTCCGATCTTTCTTTGCGTCTCGCCTCGCACTCAGGTACTCGTGCGAGGCAACCTCCTTGAAAAAGACCACCGGATGTGGTTGAAACTATAGTCGGAAAGATCTGACTTTTTTACGTGAGTGAATCCCGTTTTCAAACTAATAACTTATGTGTTTTTTTTTTATTGTTGTTACTGTCATAACTTTCGACTGGCTGAACCGATTCTCAAAATTATTTTTTGTTTGAAAGCTGGCGCTTCCCGCGTCCCATTTAAATTTCATCAAACTCGGTCCAGTAGTTTTTGAGATACACTCCAATAGATGAATAGAATGGAAGTCAGTATTAAATTTTTGAAATTGTACTTGTTAGAAAATTTTATTCGTTTTTTTTTCAGGAAGTTAAAAACTGCTACAGCAATTCTAAAAGCTACTTGACAATAGATGGCGTTGTTAACCAACACTAACCCAGTACGTTTATCTCGATCATCCAGGTACTCATAGATTAACTAACTAGAACTATTTTTGTAGTTTGTAGCTATTGTGATTCTTGTGGTTGCTCGAGTAGAGGATGCCAACAAATGAAACTTCTCACTTGTTGTACTGAGTTGACGTTGATGATCTACTTGGTATACTATGCATCCGGTCCGGGTATGTAGGTTCAAACCTTGTCCGAATTCCCTCTCTGTCTTATTTCAAGGAGTTTGAAAATAGCTCGTATATTCCCACATTACAAGCCACACCTACATAAGCAATATCACGTAAACATGTCGAAGTTTAACTCGGGTCGTCGACCACATACAACCATTAACGAGTGGAATGCCTACACATACTGCTGGTAGTAAAGTTTAAGCTGCTCATTGGCCCAGTTCTGAACTTGCGAAGTTTTAAATAGTTCGGTAATAACTCGTGAAATTATAAGCACATTTTACGATTGGCTTGATCTTATTTTTGAGTATTTGGCACGGATGAATATCTATTTACAGTGAGTACACCTAGTAGGAGGATAACTGGCAGTACCTACTCTATCTGGCGGTACATACCAAGACCAATACTACCAAACATTTTAATCGTTTTACATTGCGGGAAATTTTTTACCTATGGGTAGGTACTATTTGAACTTGCTTACTTCTCATTTGCCGTCATCAGCGATATGACCTTCTGCAGTTGATAATCATGGGTAAAATTGCTGGAAAAGGAAAGGTGGGGAGAAGGAAGAAGTCGTGGTTGCGGAATATCCGGGAGTGGACTGAAATATCAGGGGCGTCTAAGTTGTTCCGCCGAACCAAAAACACGAAGGACTGTGCCACGCTGATCGCCAACCTCCACTATTTGGAGAGGCACTTTAAGAAGAAGACTTCTGATTTAACGCCGGCTTTTCGGCTCTGGCGAACTGACCTGCCAACAGCTTTACTCGGTGGGTCTATGGAATACGAGGCTACAGAAACGAATTGAACTCATTTAGGGGTAATTATCTGAAAATCCCTTCCTTAGTCAGCATAAAACATAAGGCGTCAACTGCTACAATATCAAGTTGGTAGCCGCAGTGGTGAGACTGTAGTGGTAGGCTTTTGGAGTGTCCGCGTGGGGATGCACCACATCTTTGCCAGATATTCAACTAAGAAGCAGTAGTGTGCAAGCATGAATGTGCGCAGTGCTTCCAGCGAAGTAACAGGGCTGGCGATTAAACATGTTATATCTCAGAGCAACGAGCGCAGTGCATTGCCATGTAGGGTTTTGGATTGTTGTAGTTTACATTTCTGAACGGCGCTGAACTGTAATGGGCAAGCGTGACTCTCTTTGAGATTGACATAAAAAACAAGTACAATTTGAAAAATTTAATACAGACTCCATTCTATTCATTTATTGCAGTGTAACTCAAAAACTACTGGACCGAATTTGATAATTAAAATGGGATCACACGGGAAGCACCAGCTTTAAACAAAAAAATAACTTTGAAAATCGGTTCACTCTATCGAAAGTTATGACGTAACAAGTATAAAAAATACAGTTAAATTGAGTGCCTCCTCCTTTTTGGAAGTCGGTAGACAAAAAAGGCAATGCGAGCCATAGCGTTATAGCGTTGATAAATCATTCAGTTAGTCAGGAAAAGTAATGTTTATATATTTATTTACAAAGTATTAAAAGTAAAAATTAAAACTAATCTATAAGCCCCATGGTGGGGGGAAAAGTGGCCAAAACGCAAAGTACTTATATATAGGTATTATGTTCGTGATTCCCATGGATACATAATAAGTTTAAGGAGGACGTTATTTAGTTTAATGCGATTATATTAGATAATATATATGATCATGATCTCCATAACTGGACCGTATTTCACGCCGCACGTACGGCAGCTTGTGTCCTACGCAAAAGTATTCCCGATCGAGAGCAATGGGACTAAACACGTTCGTCAGCCCTTTTTGTTCGTTAACGTTTGATAAACATAGCAGAATCATCATAATAAAAAAGTTTGCAGTGATTGAGTTTGTATGTTTGTTACTTATCTACGCTGGAGCGGCTGAGCGCATTTGTATATACGATATTTGGAATGTAGATAGTTTATATCCTGGAATAACTACTTACACAGGCTACTTATTATCATTCAACGCAAAGGTCATTGCGGATCACAATATTCTTGTCCCAAGCGGTTGAGGTCGCGTGCAGTAATACAATACAATAACACTTTATTTACACTGTCAATATTTTTTACAAAGGATCTTCTCTTAGTATAGGCACAATAGATATAGTGTCTTATAAATCTTATGCAGTATTATTTTACCTATAAAGGTTTTATAAATATCCAGGTCCTCTTTGAAAGGGAAGAGAGGAAAGCTCGAGTCCCAGCAGTGAGATTATATTGGGCTGATTATATAGATATAGTAGAAAATATTTATCGTAGATTATTTAGAAAGCGCGATCAGCGCCCACAGCCTTGGGGAGTTATCGTCAGTATCAAATCAAAGTTTACAAAAGCTTTAACAGTATGTTAATGGCAGCTATCCGTATCAGCTGCCTTATCGTCACCGCGAAGACTTCCAATCCATCGGCAGCCGCTCCTCCCTTACTTATTCCACTCGGTGTCATTCACGCAGTAGCACCGATATAACTTTCCTCAGGGTTACCACTCGATGAAGAACATTTACTCATTTCAGCCAATTATATCGAAGTAATCGAAACTTTACATTACCTAATTATAGTATAATTATATGTGATACTCGCTGACCCGACAGCGGCTTCGCTCGCTTAGTCTTGGGATACGTAGCCACATAAAGAAATTGTTTTTAGAGTTAGACCCCCTTAGAGTTAAACTTTCTGAAAATCCTTGCTAAATGGATGGTTACCATATAAAAGTCATCAAATCAAAATTGTCAAGTTCGTAGTTCAATCATCCAGTCAGGATATAGAAGACAGCTGGCCCCCAGCGGCAAAGAGAATATAAACACTACGTTTTAGCCAGCGGTTTCGTCCGCTTCCCCTCCTTAACATGAAAGGCATTAGCTGACAAAATATCAATATTCAAAATATACGCAAAGTTGTAAAAGTTATATAAGAGATATTAACCCTACCGTATCATCAAGAATTCAATCTGACATCGCGTGATACCGAGCTGTAACCCCAGGTGTTGGCAGTAGTGTTGTGGCGCGCTAGCCGTCACCTTGACTTGTGACGTCACCGACGAGACAGTTACTCATAAAGTGTCTACGACCATAATATGTGATACAATATGGCAACACCAATCTAGAAACGGTTTTTATATCTAGCATGTCTTTGAACCTTTTGAACTTTTGGCGAAATTGGCTCACTAAATATGTTTAGTTTTAAACCAAATTTGAAAATTGTTCTGTTTCTGTTTTTTTTTGTTTGAAAACGTCAACTGTCGAATCAGTGCCTCAATACACAAAAAGTCTTTCATCAGTGTGTTATCAGTGTTGACGACACTAAAACGCAAACACCATACACTTACTAACGTAAGGTCTTTGCTGAAACATGATCTCTCACTATTGGTATCATGTGTAAACTCAGTCTGGCAACGCTATGATTAGCGTAATGAATATGGTTCTCTATGCTACGCTCGGGGTTTCTCTACGTGATCGAATCATGAAAATGAGGAGATCCGTAGAAGAACGAAAGCCACCGACATAGCCCAGAAGATTAGCCAGTTGAAGTGGCAGTGGGCAGAAAACATAGCACGCAGAACAGATGGCGGATGGGGCCGGAAGGTTCTGGAGGACCGTGGGTCGTCCACCAAAAGTCAAATCAGGCTGCATCCAACCGGTCCTTCTAGAAGTATAAGTATGGGAGGATCAGCAGTGGACATGATGATAATGATGATGATGACGATAAAGACATTTAATTCGACATAAGACATTCGTTCAATGCTTATTAATACTGCGATCCTTGAAAGACTTGCTTTAATATCAATTTTACATATACGAGTATTAAGGCTATATGTTTAGCCTTAGCCATAAAATTGAATTGTCTTCGAGGTCTTTTTATTTAATTTTGTACTCGTACTACCTAAATTGCCTCAGGTACTAACTTACTTAAATTGAGGAAGAATCCCTGAATTGTTTTTAAGCACCGGTATGATCGACGTGTTAAGATTATTTCTGTTTTTACCTCTTGTACTCTTTTTCCTCGAACCTATGCGCAAACAATAATGTAGATCGGAGGACTTCCACAGCTAAACAACCACCTTGTGAATCACACTAATACTATAAATGTGAAAGACTAGATTTATGGATGTTTATAACGCATAAATATATATATAATTACGCAAACGCGGCTGAACGGATTTGGATGAAACTTGAGGGGAAATGGTTTGCACCGCGGAGATTAACACATGTTGCTTTTTAACCCGCTTTACCCGGTAGTTCCTGAGGGATTGCGATAACATTATTCTACGACCGACGACGATTATTCACGAGCGGATGCTAGTTGTGTATTTATCGGATGACACAACTATTCAGTTGTGTCATCCGATAAATATCACGTTGTAACTATATATAAGCTAGAAGACGCAGATGCTTGCACATGTGAACATATTATGCTTCTCCCACAGAATGTTAAGCTGTCAGTTTCTGGTGCCTACTGTACTTGTAGAGGATTTAATAATCTCGTTCAGCAGAGATCATAGAGACTGCAGTTAGTGTTAACTGTGCTCCGAGGACTTCTGGCTATTTCTTAGTACCTTATCAGTTTTCACTAACGAAGGAGAAATTATATTTTGCTCTTTACAGAAATGAAGTTGTACACTTTCAATACTGATGTAAAAGTAGACTTTTAGGGATGGGACAGCAATAGGCTTGCAACCATTTGATTGTTATTAAATCCTTATCGTCTCTGATAAGACCAGGAACTGACTGACAAAATTTGAATGTGAACACTTCAGCCAACCCCTAAAATGATACAAAGGCGTGTTAGTGTGTATATATATCGGGTATATATATATATATATATATATATATATATATATATATATAACCTGGTACCGGGTGAGAGGCCAAGGTATACCAGTTATAATAACAATAAGAAACAAAATCCATGTCACTTAGCCAAGCCAATACATTTTTCAAAAAAGTTGAAAACAATTTACAGTGACTTTTTTTAATAATATAATCTCACATAGTAGTGCCATTAATCGCATCTACAAATCAAAGTAATAAACATAGTTAACTAAGTAAAATAAACTAAGTTTTGACGAGTTATGGTTTACAAAATTATTATTTTTCTTATTTTGTTCATAAGTGGTATTCCTTGTGCTCTCGCCCGGTACCAGGTTATCGTTGAGTTTCGGAACACCCTGTATAATATGATGTGCGCATGTCTAACCTGTTTTAATAGGCATAACTCGTAACAAATTCTTCCATCCTTATTACACCTTTGTATGTTATTTTCTAAAACATGTTAATTGCCCATTAATATCCAGCGTTAATGAGTATCGTCCAGTTCGATGACCCTCCTACATTCATCTCATAAGCGTTATTAACCATATATATAAACAGTAGAGAAACTACGGAAATGTGATCTTGAAGCTTACGCACACTAATGCATGACCTCACGCGAGGCTTGCTATGATGGCTGGACAAAGCAAGGGTGGGTACTACGAGTATGTACCAAGAAAAAACTTAGTAAACGAATTCAACTTATCTTTATTTTTTTAATTTGTCATAAGTTTCACTGACTAGTGACTAGTAATCTCCAAAATGTCTACTTTTTTAAGAAATGGTTCTTTATAAGACTCTACTGCCACGTTACAAAATAAATAGTACCTCTAACGTGAAGAAAGGGCAAGGAATTATGTTCGTGTATTTGAATGCACAAAAATATTTAAAATAGTACCTTGGGTGCCGTTTTTAATATTTTTCGTCGAGTTACGTACACAATGGAGCAATTACTGCTTCGATAAAAATAATCTCTGCGATATTTCGTTCATTATTGTACTTGTATTGCCCTATGCCAAAAGCTGCATCAATCAGGGAAGTAAGTTACTTGTTTTGACAGATCGGTTGGCACAGTTGGTAGCACCCCTGCCTTTTGAGCCGCTGATTCCGGGTTCAATACCCAGACAGGTCAAACATTTGGGTGCATGAACATGTCTTTTCGACCTGTATACGTATAAATATGTACTTCAGTCATCAGTATACAGTACATAGGCAGTGCCTAGTTTTGGTCTTGAACACCTTGTGTGAATGTTGTCCAATATTATGATAATTAATAAAATATGTAAATCTATATTGTCTGTAGTTTATTTACTGTGATGAAGGATAGTGATACTGACATCGATCGAGTAATGATCTAGGTATGATGCGTTATCGAGGATAATACTAATTGCATCTGGAGTTAATGACGTCGTTTGAATTTATATTTCTAAATATAATATGTATGTACCTAAGTACATACTAAATATGTATCTAATATATAAAAAATAACCCCTATTTCTCTTGGTCACCGTAAACCTTGAGAACGGATGGAAAAATCTTGCTATTTCTTTTTTGTTGTCTTAATAATTGTCATGAGAAAGTTCTTATGAAAAAAAATCAAGAAAAGATGGGAGGTTATGTCGAGACCGAAGGCCGAACCTACTTCACGCACTACACTTTTAAATTGAAACAAATGAATACATAGTTTTTTAACGTAACTGTTTTGCTGCCGTGCGATTCACTAAGAGCAAACATCGTTGCATCTTTGACATTATCCGTGAAACAAATGACGAGATGACAAGAAACGTTGGAAAAGCGACCTTAAGTACAAGGGCGATATCTCAAAGTATTTGACATCGGTGAGCCCGTCGACGAGCGCATCGACGAATCATTACAGAATCTCACGGCTGATTCAACCGGAAATCTTTTTCCTTAGAAAAAATTAATGACAAAACTTAAAAGACAGTGATTATCATATTAGTCTCCTATAATATTTATATGACTACTAATACAACGATTGTTCAATTGGCTATGTAAGGTAATTACTGCTTAACATAGTTTTGAAAAATGTTTCAGTTTAGTTCCTACTATTAACGTCTATTTACTTACTATAACATATCGTCTTTGTTGTGGCAAAACTTAAAATAACCGAAACAAAACTATCTCGCAACTATTGTCTTGAAACTGCGCAAACCTATAAATATACGTTTGTATAACTTTAACCGATGTCATTCCGCAACAATAAAGGAATCGATGCCCCAATACTATTGTATAGAAGTTGATGGGAACTACGACGTCTAGAATAGCAGTTATAGTCGTAACACTGAGCCCTGCCGACCCATAAACAGCCTTATGTATTATATTGGAGAAGTAGACGGCAGGTCGCGTATTTTGCATACTGTATTCTATCGGAAGCAGGGTGGGAGCTACTGGTTTTCTATTTCTATTTCATTCTTATCCATCTATATCTATGAATATATATAGGTAAACCGAATTTTGGAAACGACTCCTACAATTTTCGGAGGGCAGAAGGTTTCAGGGCCGATAAATCGACCTAACTAAGTTTTAACTTTTAGAAAACGTAGTTTTATCCGTGTTTTAGGCAATGAAAAACTGCTGCAATATCATTATGACAACTAAGGCCATCAGCTTAAACAACAACCAAACTATTTTACCGACAGAGCAACACTAAAGCTACTTGACAATAGATGTCGTTGTTAAGCAACACTAAACCAATGAGTGTTCGGTTTGAGGTTAGACCAAGAAAATCAACAGTTTACTTACGAGCAAACCTCGCTCATCCAGGTACTGTTTATAGATTTGGCAGAATAACCATATTCTGCCAATGTTATATCAAGGGTGTGTTCAGAAGGTTTTTGCAGTTTAAGAGGGGTTCGAACCTAGGATCCCACGCTTCGAATCCTGGTCACGGCAAATGTTTGTGTGATGAGCGGATATGTTTGTCCTCGGGTCCTGGTTGTTTGTTATTTCATGTGGTTGTGTATTTGTCCATGCCTCTCGCGACACGGATAATCCTAATGCTGGAGAACGTTGTTTTTGTTGTTGTGCTATAACGGTGTCTATGGATCGAACGGCGTAGTTAAGTTTGTTTTAGTAAGAGCAATAATGTCAGATGTACGGAACTTCGGTGCGTGACTCCAAGTTGCACTTGGCCGTTTTTTATTTACTTATATAATTTTCTATTCATTAATTCAGGCGCACGTCTACGTCAATTAATTTAGAATTCATTATTGCGATTACTTATTGCAGGTTTATCTGGTTCATCGGTTGTCTCAAACTCGTCTAGTTACATTAAATTAAATTACATTACTTGTGAAACCTTGTATATAGTAGTAAGTACTCAATAAATAACCTACTATAGGTACTACTACCCGCCGTAAGGTTTCTAAAAGTCAAACCTTATGAAATATGTTTCAGCTTCCATGGGCCATTTTCCTTAAATAACATATGAAATAAGTTAATAAGAAGCCACACAAATCCACAGCAAAGAGCCAAAGTTCACTTTCTCTCGTTAGAAACCTGTTGGGACGTCTCTCGGAGCTGCTCGTGTGTTGGCGTAGGTCATGTATCACTGACGGTCGGGTTCTATAAACCATCTGCACATTGTGTTTGGAGCGTTCATTGGAAATGTGACGTACCTACCTATGCTAAGCAAAATAGTATCAGCCTTGGTGAAACGTTGCAGTAAAGTCAAAATATATGATTGATCTAAAAATAAAGAACACATATTGGTCATAGAAACAGCAAGGCTATTATTTAAAAATGCGACTGCCACATGCGACGACGATCGACCGTGCGACTGGCTGAGAATTTGGTAGGTTAAAATAGTCACAAGTAACAATACACCAGACATGAGTTCACAAACTTGATAATATATGTTTAACAACAGGTAGTAGAAAGTTTCCCCTCTATCTATTATGCTTTTTTTCATTATGGATTTGTACATAATCCATAAAAGATAGGTAGCGGAAAATATGAATGGTCTGTTGACGGGCAGTTCTGTATTTTCTCGGGGTTTACCGTATAATTATGGCACGGTAGTAAGCAAAGAAACAAAATAAGAATAATATTTATTGTTCAACAAAGTTCTTCAATTTGAACAGTATCGCCAGTTTGTCGTCCCGTCGTACAATAATACCTAAATAATTGAAATTGACATTCATATAACAGTAAAGAGGCCAAATTTTAAGCACTGCATTAAAATCATAGTAACAGTAGAGAGGCCAGATTCAATTTATGTGTAGTTTATTAACAATAAATAATTACAGGTTCAATAACAAGTTATATATTAACTCACATTACTAAAAATAATCGTTTAAGTTGTAAAAAAAACTTTGTTATAAGTGACTTCTTCACTTGATTTATAAACTGTGATCCCAGCGACAGTTTAGCGTACAAAATGAGGAAACGCGGTTTTATTGTTGTCAACCGCCTCTTAAAGTTTTGGTACTGCATCCACCAGTTTACTAGAACGGGACTAAGTCCAGTGACTTTCTGGATCACTCATGTAACTGTGGGTTGTATTCGACTACTTGAATCCTAATTATATCAGCCGTTGAAACTATTAATATCTATACTTATAATAAAAATGTAACGGATCGCTGTCTGTACATGCAAGGGAAGATATATAAGAAAAAATATTATTGAGACTTTTATAAACGAAACCAGAACGAGAAACAATTATTGTGACTATTTTTGTCTGTTTATCTGTTTGACTGTGCGTTTGTGCACGCTAAGCTCAGAAGCGGCGTATCCGATTTAAATGTGGTTTTCACTAATATATTGTGGTAAGTTTCACTTAACATTTAGTGCTTGTATCATGTCATTATCATCATCTCAGTGTAAAACGTTCACTGCTGAACATATGCCTCCCCCACATGTTTCCAAAAGGACCAGTTGGAAGCGGCCTGCATCCAACGTCGTCCTGCTACCTATATCAGGTCGTCAGTCCACCTTGTTAGTGGACGACCTACGCTGCGCTTGCCGGTGGAGACCACGCCACGTTCTGCGTGCTATGTGCCCTGTCCACTGCCATTTCAACTGGCTTATCTTCTGGGCTATGTCGGTGACATTAGTTCTTCTACGAATCTCCTCATTTCTGATTCGATCACGTAGAGAAACCCCGAGCATATCCCTCTCCATAGCTCGTTGTGCGACTTTGAGCTTGTCTATGAGGTCCATAGTAAGAGACCACGTTTCAGTGCCATAAGTCATCACTGGTACACACATGGTCGAAGGCTTTTGTCTTGAGGCACTGAGGTATGTTTTTATGTCATACGGTTCATAAATAAAAAAGCTATTGGGATTAATAAAGAATAACTCTCTCGCCACTACACCAAGACCAAGCGAGCGAAGCCGCTGGCGGGCAACTAGTTGTTAATACAAATGTCTGCTTGAAGATCTGGATGGACCTGCGGTGCGAGCATGGTTTGTCGATAGGAAATAAATTAACTGTCAAAGACAGCCCATGATATAACTAACGCAGTTCATACTAGAGACAAGGTAAGATAGCTGAAATAAATCACTTTATCGATACGACAAGTTTATCGGTGCGCATTGCACGGGAACTCACTTGCCACTTACCATGGTCAGCTGCACACCTTCATAAAAGGCGCAGGATTCCCCGTCATCATACAACTTTACTAATAAATGCCTATATGTATTTCAGAGTACGTACTTTATTGTAACGTGCGATTGACTAGATTTTTTTACTTCTCTCTTCTTTGTCTTTTGTTCCTAGCAAGCTTTCAGTTTATAACAAACGCAAACGTAGAACAATTTCTAGCTACTTTCCATTTTGGGGAAATCACTCTTGAGAGCACAGAAGAAATACGGCTGTTCAGGTAAACGGCAACCGAACTGACCTGAAACACATTCCTATTGTGATGCTTTCAACCTTTCTTCGGGTTATTGTTTCCGCACTTCTATACGAGATTAGCCTCGCTCTAGAACCATGTGAAAGTTAGGGATGCGACGAACGTAAACGTCGATTTTTATCGGATTGGATCTAAACAGATATTTTTTTATCGTAAATTAACAATTGATTTTAAAACAATTTGCTGAGATTACTTATCGATAAAAAAAGGATTAATCTTTCAGCTGACCTGAGTTGACCGTGATAATTAAAACTAAATTTTTATGAATGAAACGGACGTAAATGTACGTCTCTGGTATGCAAAGGGTTAAGATGGTACATAATAACGTATTTTTTGTTAGAAGTTTTTTATGAACCACATAAAATTATAATTACGATTGCTTAATTTTTTAATCTACCCAAAATAGTATGTCAGTCCTATTATATCCGAACAATACACTAGTTCTCCCTTAACGTATAAAAAAACAGCTCAAATTGTTATTAAATAGTTTAACTAAACGGGATTACAACAAACTTTCATGACTTATTTGTCATCATGACGATACAGTAAATAATATTATCTTGCAACAGTTATTGCAATGACAATTACATAATACTCGTACTAGAATATAAGTAGGTAATCAAAAACTACATTTACAGAGAAGCAGAAAATATATAATCGTTGTAATTATCACAATATCAATGATTACGATGTAAGGAATTTCTGTCCATACCTCAGTAAGAAAAATGGTGACATTTTTTATTTTAGATCTTTCCCGATGTTTCAGTAAGTATAGGTATATAATAAATAAAAAAACATTACAAAATTTGATTCCAGTTCATAATTACTTTTTCAATAAAAACCTTATATTGATTTTGGCCATCCCTAGTACAGAGTAACAGACACGTGTGCAGTAACACAAACTGTGGTGCAGACTTCTCACCTACATCGGTAGGTATTGTTCGGCTAACTGTCGCAGATACGCACGTCGAGTGAGTAGGGCAAGGGCGGCCTAATGTGAACGCACAGACTTAGTTACTCGCTGCTTTTAGTGTCGATGATATAATGTCGGGCCTAAGCCCCAATTTTTCAACCAGTTGTATTCTCTAGTTGGGTCCAATTTTTAACAGACTTCAAAAAAGGAGGATGTTTTATGTTCGAATGTATGTATTTTTTGTGTATGTGCACCATTCACATTGTCCGACTCTCAAATTTATCTTTTTGGTTGGTAGAATAGGTATACTTCCGAAGTAGTCCCATTTAAATTCATTCATCCATCAATTTCCGTCAAGCAGTTTTTCAGTTACACTTTTCTTTTTACATAAATGATATCGACTACATAACAACACTAAAAAGTGTGAAATAGCTCGCGAATAAAAACATTTTTCTAAATAGGGTAATACGGCTTGTCAACAAGCCTGCTCGAGACTTTTGCAGAGGTACCCCTTAACCCTTCGAAACAAACTTTGACTTGAAGCTCTGGACTGGATGAGATGACACTCTACAGCTGTCGTAGATAATTCTTGACTCTTGTCAGTAGGTCTTCTACTTGTGTCTTAGAGCACGAAGCACCACCTTTACAGTTTGAAAGTGGCAACATCCAGGATGTTACAACTTTGGAACTATAAGGGTGGTATATCGTGGGTTCTTAAAACAGTTTCTCACTTCTGAACTGGATTTTAATTACAATTGCCTGGAATGGCAGCAAAGTTCTCAAGAAGCGTTAGATGCACGATAAACGTGAAGCAGGCGTCCCTTCACTTGTTTATGTGAAGATGTAAAACAAAACTAAGTAAGCTGACACTTTGCGCACTTAACATGGTTATGTAGTTTTCTAATATCCCGGCCACATTTGCTGACGCAGATGTTCGTTATCGTTTTCCTTATTTCCAGAAAGGCTATTATTTATCTCAATTGAAATCAAATGTTGATTAAAATATTTGAAAATGCCGGCTTTATGTTACTTTTGACACCTCCAGTAAGCAGAAATATTGGTAAGTTGCAGAATAAAGCTGAGTGAAGTGACTTATTAGGCGCCATTTAATTACATTTCAATCAACATTTGCTGGTAAATTAATTAACTGAGATACGTAATTGCCCCGATGGTAACAAAGTATAAGGTATCTTAATATTACTGAAATTTACTTTAATGGAATCGATAGGCTGTTGTGTTTTAATACCACTACACTTGATGGTAGATATTGGATTTGTTGGATAATGTAGTCGCTTATCCGCCATTGCATAGAAATTGTGTAAGTGTGGCCGAGTCAAGCGAGCACTATACATTGTGTCCTACCATTCATTTGTGCACCCCTTTACCAATACAGGCACCGGAAGTTAAAGCTCGAGGTTTAGGACTCAAATCTTCGACCACCAGGTCCAGGTCCTCCTAGCCAATACACATCACTAAAACGTGCCTTGTGCATGTGTGATAGATTGCAAGTGTGCATGTGTGCATCTGTACATAGTGCACGAGGCACTCCCATATCGCGCGTTTTGTCTACAAACTGGTTGAGACGTTTTCTATTGCCTGGTACGATGCTGTATAACTAAGGCCGTATACATACGGTAAACATCTCCTTTCAAAGCTCAAGGATTATTAAATGACGAGTAACCAGCTGACGGACATGTAATTTTACATTGGCATGATATATAAACTCCAAGTCTTCTAATATCCGTCCGGTGACGCTGTAAATGACGGTAGAGGTAAACAGCAGTCCGTTCGAAAAAAAATATAAGCTCCAGTACCCTCCAATCATTCATAGTTCTCGGATTTCATACAGATATGTAGATTACAATAGACAAAAAAAAAGCAAATCGAATAGTGCCATTCGCATACTAATCAATTTAAGTTGTTTCGACAATGTCCAGAAGGCACACACGCCTATAAAGTTCACTCACGATTTGAAAACTCTATGTTAACCTCTAATTCTATGTATTGTTTAAATTGTTTTAACATAATTTCACACGACTGCATTAATACAACTGACATTTCCACTAGCCAACTCAGTGACTTTCATATTATAAAGTAGTAGTATTTTTTAATTTGCTGTTGTTTTTGCTATAATATAAGCTTTTATGTTCTACTAGCCATCTCGAATATATGTACGCCTACAGAGGCAACACATTTACAAGCTTTTAAAAGTAAAAATACCTTATGTTATATTACAACATCCAAATGCGTGTCCAGTGTGTGTATAATACGTTCACGTTTATGTAAATAAATTTATTATCTTGCCTTATCTTATGATTTTATATACATAATGGAGAACAAAGAGTCAGGCAATGCATTTCAGTCCTTTTGTTCATATGTGAAGCTATAATGTACTTGGGTATTGCCGTATTTCTGGTCAACCAATGATATAATGGGGGCTGTAGAAATAAGTTATGTAGTAGTGATGTACACTTGCCGAAATGTATGATAACAAACGACAGACTGGCAACATTGCGCCGCCGTTCAAAGCAATAAAGTATCTGTTATAGCCACTAGCGTATGTAGCTAGCTCAAGTGGCCTACTTGTTTAGGAATAGCACGGCATTTCTAATAATAGATAACAATAGCAAAGTTTTGATCGATGTATGCGGCACCTCGTGAAAGAAGCGCAGTAGGAGGTTGCCAGGTCTAAAGTTTCTCCTCATAATTATCGGTAAAATTCCACAATATAAGTTGGAATACCAGGACTTCAATGTTGTAGAATTTAAAAAAACTCTACTTGCGTTTTTGTTGTTAGTAGGTGTTGTTGTATTCAACATGTTTAAAGAAGAAAGATTATAGTAATGTGCCTTGAGATGCTGATACCTAGTTATCTATTTATTTTGTAGCTTTATTCGCTATGACCATTCAAACACGTAACGCACTGCGTTGCGATCTTCGTTTGAAGATATCGTAGCGAATAGACCCCCTATTTTATTTGTGGAACTGTGAACGTTGCAGTTGAATATTATAAGATAACCTAAACGTCAGCCTATAGCTTGCACTAAGATTAAGCATTCCCTTTCAAAATAGCAAGCAGTTTCAATTATAACCCACTGGTATAGGCCTGATAGAATATGGTTATACTATGATTATTTATTAGAATATATTAGGTATGGTGTACAAGTGTATAATCGTACAGTTTGTTTATGTTTGTAATAAATGTAAAATGGTTACCAAAATAATGATGATATATTTTTTGTAGTTTTTTATGTCATATTGTTTTTGTGACGTATAGTGTTACTTATCTTAGTAGGTTTTGACTCAGGGACAGTTTCCCGAACCACGAGCTTCTTATTAAAGAGGTAGGTGCTTAAAGTTACCTTTCTGGCAACACTAAACTAAGTAGTCAAAAGCAATTACTTAACTGTCTATCATTATCGACTGAGTCAGCAGTTTAGAAGTAATGAAAGTGTATTATTTGCCTATTGATTGCCTTACTACCTACTTACTTTGTCATATTTACATTTTGGTGGACTTTAGAAAAATATAATTATTCCAAGTAGAATAAGCAAGTTGAAGTACACAAGATGGCTTTCATTTTTAGTAATGCATTTCTTTGCATAAATTGATCTTTATCAGCAAGAGAATCCATTAGTTCAATAATACAGTTTTTTTTTTTAAATCATTCGTGTCGGTTTCCGTCACAATAAAAGATTAAAAAAAAACTGAGTATGCAGTTATAGTTTTCTTATAAATCGAGGGCTCCTTTCACGATTTTTCTCTAACTCTCGTGGTTCCGGACTTGGCCATGACCGCCCTTCTCAAAAATCATCCTGTATATTGTATGTATATTGAAGCCATGTGTGGAATAGCGGAATGTATGTATGTCAGCAGCTTAACAATATCTTAATTGTGTAATTATGCCATGTATAGGTCTGTGGTTATTGCTTTGTTCATAGTGGTAGTACTCCGTGGAGAAGTGGAGTTAAAGAATAGCCCTCTGTCGCTGTCAAGTAGGTATTAAGAAGCAATTTACGGAACTCTTTACTAAGCAGTACGCCTCTTGGAAAAGATTGGAAGTGATGGCTGTCCAGCGGTAATGTGTACCACCAATGGACGGCCGCTGGGTCGTGCCTACTGCGGGCTTTCATTGAAGAAAACATGTTGATGACATTCACATGATGGTGGTAGACCACATCTGGTGGCGCCTGGCTAGGTACCATCTTCGATATTGGAAAACTGTCGCTGAACTCTTTGTTGTGTTCCGGCAGCTGTCTTCGATAGCCAGTCACCATTCTAGCGAGACAAAACCTCCGACCGCATCATTACTAACCACCAGGTGAGATATATACTATATCAAGTATGCGTCTATTTTATTTGTTATGAGATTGCTTCGAAATAGTAGTACCTAGTAGTAGGTAGGTAGTAGTCGAGTATTTAGATAGTACTCAAGCGGAAGCTTATTAAGGAAAAAATACAATGTTCCTAAAGATTTTACAAATAAACTAAAATATATATAATACTACTAGATATATAATTGTTAATATTTCTTGACTACTGTTTGGTATGTTATTATTATTATATTTGGTATTTCACAATAATTAACAACTTAACTATGCATTTATTTTGTAATCCATATTTGTCTAATGTATGTGTTTTTGTTATATAAGTATGATTTTTCTCTGTGTATGTATAATGTTAAATAATGTAATTATTAATATATGGGTAGTATAATTGATTTTGTCGTTTTTATCTCAAGAAATTAATAAAAAATACTTACCTCTACTATACTATTAGACATCAATAATAATAAAAAATATATTCCAAAGTGAACTTCCTATTTTCTATAATTTCCATTTGCCCATAAACAAACAACTCTGACAGTTGCTACCCGCGCGATATCAATGTAAACAATAAAACAGTAATTAAAACGAGACATGTTTATGTGAACGCGTCCTAACATCATTTTCTCAGCACATCTGTACGCTTTCTCCGCTCGTGTGAACGGGCCACAATGACGCCGCAGAATACAGCGTAGTGTTTACGTATACTACGACAATGATAGAAAATGGAGATCGTATGCATTGTTTATCTTAATTGGGGGATTATGATTCTTTTGTAATTGTGACTCAATAAAAAGTTTGAGAAGAGATTGAAATAAAACATATTCTAGAACGATACTTCGGCTCATATATCTACGCATGGGTATACAAATCTTTCGTGGTGGTTTGACTTTATTTTTCATTTTTTTGCTTTGTGTTTTTTGTGCGTTGACGTGTAATATGGTGTATTTCTAACCGTTCAGTGCGTATGCAAAGTGTACAAACTATAAAACGTTATACGATTTAGGATTGTTCTGGTCAATTTTAAGAAAAATTTAGTAGGTACCTAATTTATCGCGTAGTATTCTTGAAAATGTTTCTTGTTATATGTCAAAGTATGTGCATTCGTACGATTTGTACATTTTTTTATTATTCCTCATTGAAAATCAGACTGTTTTAAATTTAGAATAACCTAGTTGCCACCAAGTCACAATCGAAGTCGACCAGTCACTGTCTTGTCCAAGTCACGTTTCAGTTAAACCTAACAGTTAAGATAATAATATAATAATTATTAATATTTATATATTTGACAGCAAATACATAGTAGAATTTTTGATACAGAATATATACAAACATACTTTTTCACTGGTAACTATTGAAGCTTAAAACAGCGTAAGCATTCATTTAGTCGCTAATGCGAGAACACAATGACCTTACTCCTTGTTTTTAAGTGTTAACACCGTTTAAGTGCACATGTACGAACACTGAACGATCAACAGTATACGCTTCGACCCGCGAAAACAACTAACTTGGAAAATGACACCAAACTAGCTGACCCGCCAGCGCTTCCCTCAGGAATTTTCGGAATCTTTCCGCAGTGAATGCTTAACGTAAAGCTGCTAAAATTTGAAGTTGGGTTACCCCAGCGGTTTTGCGTTCACGTTGATGACCAATCAGTAAGTCAGAAATAGCAAGTACACGCAGATACTCGTATTGAATAACGAATGTCATGATAATGGAACAGTTACGTTAGGACTAAACTATAACTCTGCTATAAGAGACCTTCCTTCACAATTTAGTCTCCTCCTGGATCTAGGACGATGCCGATGGGTACACCTACACAATAAGTTCAAGTTAACATAGATTGACCCTCACACAATCATAAAATAACCTGAGCACGCTACATTTAACGTGCTTCATAAAATTAACTGCATCCCATTATGTGAAGGTCGCAAACAAACTATAATCATTTGTGTTTATAATTTACCCTAAACTGTACCAAACTGCTCGCGACCTTATAATTCGCAGAAATATTGTACGAATATTCCGAAAGACGAAACCTGTTTCTTTTCTGTTCTATTCTAATGTATATACAATTAATCTGGGTTAGAGTTATAAACTTAAAATATAACAAGTCGAGCAGAAACATGTAAACCTCGTACATATTTTTGGGAACGTCCCATTATTACATTGCACTATTCAAATAAGTTCTAATTTAGACTATAGTTATATAACTATATACTATAGTGCGCGGTTTGGCTCGCGTACTTTGAAAGATATTTTTTTTTCATAAGCCAAAGCTTTTAAACCAGCTTTGTGCCAGTAAGAGCAAATGCAGCAAGAAGTATTGTTGAAATGATATCCACGCGCTTCAAATTACCTGTTTTATCATCATAGTGATCATTTGTTTAGATTTAAATCATCTACGCACAGCGAAATAATAATAAGTACTTACTTAAGGCACGCCCTACTTCTTCCGAAAATATAGATTAACCATTTACCATGGTGTGATTAAAATGAACACACGTATCAACGGAAGATCAGCGCTGGCGAACAGCTGGTATTATGCTGAGTTGGTGCCGATTTGTGACGAATGCATGGTTTGTGCTATTGTTTTCAGTTTTTTTTTCTTCTTGCAATACATCTACATTGTAATGTCGCAAATAAAATATTTTCTATTATATTCTATTTTCTATTCTACCTAAAATAAAATAAAACCTGTTGATGGTATACTTTTATTCATGATATTTTTGTAATACAAATATAATGTATATATTTGGAGGTTATATTACTACTTGTATTTAGCTAAAACGAATTTAAAAGAAATATGGAGTAAATATTTTATTATTAAATAAATAAAAATGTTCATCGAACTATGGGTCACTAGAAACATCAAAAAGAAAATTGACGGATTAATCCAAACGGCTGATTTTGTGCAGCCGATTCTCTAATGATTCGTCGTTGCGCTCGTCGACGAGCTCACCGATGTCAAATACTTTATGAGATATCGCTCTTGTACATAAGGTTATTTTTCCCAACGTTTCTTGTCATCCCGTCATTTGTTTCACTGATGTTGTCAAAGATGCAACGATGTTTGCTCTTAACTAAGACGGATAGAATATATGAATGGACCGGTAATGACGTAGTACAGGCTTGATCCTGTATTCGCCCTAAAAGAAAGACTAAAGGATTCGGCGGTAATCATATGGTATAGTTCGTCTGAGAAACAGCGGAGACATGAATTAACTGTCCCTGTTCATGTGAAGTTAGTGTCAGATACTTGTGTAGTTAGTGGCAAACTTCGTGTTGACATATCCACATTGCAGGCGCGTGTGCGAGTGTATGTCCGCAGGTTGTAGCTACTGGCCGAGCTGTGGCGTGGAGCCGCGCATTCCTGCACCGATTGGGAAACCGATCGCAACAAGTGAACGTAATCGCACTACCTCCTAGTTGGACCATTACATTTACTTTACGTGGTACTCACATAAATTCCGTTTCAAGACGATACTACTGCCGTGCGATTCTATAATGAATCTGAGCTCACCGTTGTCAAATACTTCGCCCTTGTACACAAGATTGTTATTCCAACGTTTCTTGTCATCTCTTCATTTGTTTCACGGATGTTGTCAAAGATGCGACGATCTTTGCTCTTAGAGAATTGCACGGCTGGACTGTCACTTTTTCAGCTGACTTCCAAAAAACGGAGGAAGTTCGCAAGCCGACGTGGAAGAGTATAGTTCCGAGGTGGTCCCATTTAAATTTTAAACGCTCCAGCGGTTTTTTAGTTACACTTCAATAACTGAAAAGTATTTCGTCAATCTTGATGATATTTTAATTCACAGTGAATGACAATCGGTTCCGTAAGTAGCAAGGAGCACTGAAAACGGCGAAAAAAGAATATTCACACTTTTTAGTATTGAAGTCCTGCTCCTGATGGTGGCGACACGCCTTTACTAAGGTATAATACTAAACAAATGATTTCTCAAGCTATCGCAATTCTTATGCAGTGAAATAAAACAACTTTAAACGGATTAAATTGCGTATGTTTTATGTTATTTAGAGTCAGTTAGT
This sequence comes from Selenia dentaria, assembly GCA_917880725.1. Lineage (NCBI taxonomy): Eukaryota > Metazoa > Arthropoda > Insecta > Lepidoptera > Geometridae > Selenia > Selenia dentaria. Next base: position 509,461 of record OU862896.1, on the reverse strand, counting down.
AGTTGTTTTTTCAGTTCACCCGTGACCATGGTCCCTGAAAAGTGTTCGAAACATCGGGATTTATACTCAGACTCTAAGTTGGAGTAAGAAGTACGCGGAGATCGCCTGGGAGAGTACCACGCCTTTGCCATTAAATCAACCGCTAAGCAGACAGACAGTATTCACACATTACTGTTCCAGTTTTTAGGCAATGTTTCTAGCGCAATTACAGGGCAAGAAATTTAAAATAATCTTATATAACAGGATGCAAAGCGGGATGTATTGCCATGCAGGGATTCGAACTGTTGTATTTATTCAAATTCTGAAGGGCACCGAACTGTTATGGACTTGCTCAGTCTGTCACCGAATTTCATTAAGAATACCTGAGCGGAGTATGTAGGTAAGTAAGCTTCCTTTAATAAGTCCAATCGCAAACGGAAACCGGTTGCATTCCCGCCCGCACATTAGCGATGCATTAGTAAAGCTAATCTATGTAAAGTTGGAGAATTCAGACTCCATTTAAAGGCTACACCAGTGGTTTCTAACGTTCAGTATTATTGGCATGTTCTCACTATTTATTTTATACTGTATAGACTATTGTTTGAGCAGCATCTCACCTGGTGTTAAGTGACGATCAGTCGAAGATGTAGCTTGCTAGAAGATACCTATTCCATGCATCCATATACTGTTCCAAACTTCTTACCAAGAACCAAAAAGTTTGGCAGTTCCTACTTAATATGTCGTGTAAGTAAATTGTAAAATTCTCTACCGGCGTACGTATTTCCTTGCAGCGGAGCGTGAAAAAGAATCTCTCAGGACATAATAGGAGTGGTGATCAGTGCAGCTTACGGCTGCACTAATGGTCATTGCTTTTTGATTCCATCTTCGCTTTCCATCAGGCGAGAGGGAGTCACTTTCATGAACCATTATAAAAAAATGTACTTGGACTTGAAGACTCCCATGATATAACTCTCGGGAAACACGGCCTCGGGTAAGGAGTTCCATTCCTAAGCGGTATGCATGATACTGGTGGAAGCAAACCACTTTGTGCGTATATTTGCTTCGCTTCAAACTCCAATAATATCAATTATCACCACTGTAGAGACCGTTTCAGCACATTTACACGGGAAAATTAGAAAACACAGGTCCTGCAGCAGCGTGGATAGCCAGAGCAAAATAAAAGTTGGACAGTCAGTGGGCTAGACTCGGCGACCGCGATCTGCTTCCCGTTCCACGAATACGAATGTCCATAAGAAGTGCATTTAACTTGCAGCATGAGGAAACTCGCGTGCCTTGCCTTCATTGGGAATTAACTTAACCAAAGCACATACACGTTTCAATATGACGCATTAATTGGCTAAGCGAACTGGGACAAGTGCAGTGTATGTGCGCTTGACGATAACTTCAGAACCGTTTATGGGATCTTCAAGACATTTGGCAGAAAGGAACAATACTATAGATAATATGTACTTTATTGTAAAGAAAAAATAAGTATACTGACAAGTACAATTTGAAAAATGTTATACCGACTTCCATTCTACTCAGTTATTGGAGTGTATCGCAAAAATTACTAGACCAAATTTGATGAAATTTAAATGGGATCACACGGGAAGCACCAGCTTTCAAGCATTTTACAATATAAAATAATTTTTAGAATCGGTTCACCCTATTGACCGTTATGAGGTAACAAACATTATAAAAAAAAAGAATTGAGTACCTCTTCCTTTTTTTGTGAGTCGGTAGAAAATAGGTTACACAAGGGCCCTTATCGCTATTCGCAATTTCTTGCAGGCAAGCTTGAGATATAATAGAAAATATAGAAAAATATATAATAGATAAAATTTAAATATTAAAGTCGGCGTGGTGGTACAATTGGTAAGAAAGATTATGTTTTTAGAGTGAATATTCGTATGTATGTAAGATTGTTAGGATCATACTGCAGCTTAAACAGTTTGATGAATACTGATAAATGAGAGATATTGCCGTTTTTACAATAGAGCCAAACGAATAATTTTAGTTTTTATTTTTACATAAAAACTTGAATTGTTTACAGCTACAAAAGATTATAGATAGTATTAATTATTTCATCTTGATAGCTCTACAGCCGTGCGATTCTCTAAGAGCAAACATCGTCGCATCCTTGACAACATCCGTGAAACAAATGACAAGAAATTTTGGAAAAACAACCTTATTGTTAAGATCGATATCTCATAAAGTATTCGACATCGGTGAGCTCGTCGACGAGCGCATCGAGGAATCATTAGAGAATCGCACGGCTGGTTCCTGACAAAAAGTACCTTGACAGATGGACAGACGGAGAACAAAGTGACCCCCTACAAGGGTTACATTTTTCCTTCAAGTACGGAGCCATCAATAGGTACTTAGAAGTAGGTACCTACATACTTCACTTATTGCTGTCCCAGCATTGTATTCCAAATGAAAGTAGGTACATAAAATACTAGCATCGTCTTCATTAGGTAATTGAAAATGTTTACTTTGTTTGCTTATTGTCTTAAGTAAATTGGTCATAAAGTAATGTTAACAAAGTATATACGAGTATAACGCAAGTATTAGGTAGTAAGTATAAACAAGTCGCAAGCAGTTAGTTAACTTGTGACCCGAGACGTTCGTGCATGCATTGCATACGCGATGTCGACGAACCTCCGCGCTAAGTTCATAAGAAATTTGCTATTCAGTAACATTATATTAGAATGTAACTTTATAAATATATTTGTTTGAGTAAAGATTTTCCGGATAACTATGCGACTTAAGACTAGCGGTGCCCCGCGGTTTCACCCGCGTGCTGATGGATAATGATGAAGAAAAGTATTACATGTATATATATATATATATATATATATATATATATATATATATATATATATACACCCGGAATATAAATCTGGTAGATTTGATAACGATCCGTTCAGCCGTTTAGGCGTGAGATTGTAACGAGACAGAGAGAAAGAGTTTTAAATAAATCCTTTTAATTCTAAATATAAGAAGCCTCAGTTACTTCTCATAAAATCAGCTATCTGCCGGTGAAAGTCCCGTCAAATTACTCCAGCCGTTTTAGAAATTAACCGGAACAAACAGAAACAAAAAATTTAAAAATATATTTTTTGTAAGTACCGTATATACTTTCATATGCATTTAGTAAAAAGTTGTTAATTTGGAATTACAGACACTTCAATTATCTGTATAGATGTAATTTTATTGGTAAATAAAGATTTTCCGGATAACTGCGCGATGGTTATACGAGATTCCATATTTGTTACAGGACTACAACAATCCATACTTAGGTCATACAAATAATGATCTGAGGTTGAGGTACTATAAGGGCCCCACACACTACAATACAATTAAGTACATACAATTAACCTGTATCTTAAGGCTTGTTTGTACCTTTGTTATGAAAAATAAAAATTATTATTATTCCTTTTGGTGGGTTTTCTCAGTAGAAAAAATATCCTCAAAATTAAGAATATCCCACCGCGCGGGAAAAGGCGCTGGTTCGAAGTTTTGCGAATTTGAGGTTGTAAATTCAAGGGTACCTAAGCAGGAAGATATCTCACAAATGACCAGGGGGGCTAGTACAATTAAAGCTCATTATGCTAGTACTTACATAGAGATATTTCTCTTCTCCGGTCACAGCCAGCCAAGGCTGAATGGTAGATGTTCCTGAAAGGGACGCGGTCGCGAACCCTACACACGTGAATAGTTCCACCGACACAAAAGTATATGTATTTTGGATGATCACTTCAACAGTTCCTCAACGTAGATGTTTTTGATAGTTCCTCCTACACGGAGCACATTTACTTCCGATTGTTAGGTTATTAAATATATGGGATGCGGCGCGGCGATGCGTGTGCAACGAGTGCACTCAATCGTGGTCGATCTGTGACTGTTTTCTTCAGGTCTACCTCCAAAAAATCTCTATGCACGTTTAAGTTGATAATGAGCAATAAAAAGAACCATCCCCCCGGCCTTCAGGAGATAAAGATGTCTCCTGAATCAACAAGAAACAGGGGAAACTAATCAGTTCCTATGCGAAATAAGGTAGACGTGAGAATGAGCTATCTAGCATGATGCATAGATAGGGCAAAAAAAAAAAATGAAGTTAACTGTAACTTCTTGCGGATGCGATGCGAAAATAGTTTAACCGATAATTACGGTGAACTCTAAAAATAAACAAATAATAATGAGATAAACAACAACTAGGGGTACACCTGAAAAGGTGTGCGGAAAACATAAATAAAATTATTGAGAGGGTAAAACACAAAGTTTTACCACGGGTCTGACGTAGACTCCAGTTTTAGTGCGAACCGTCACAACTCTAACAATTCCATCTGAAGCCATATGGACTTCTTCTACAATGCCTAGAGGCCATTGCAGCGGCGGAGAATTATCAGTTTTAATAAGGACTACCATTCCTTTTGTTACTGGGTTTGATGGAGTGTTCCATTTAGCGCGCGCTTGTAAAGTATTTAAATATTCTCCATCGATTCCAATATCTATGGACGATTTGATCAATTAAATGTTTATTTCGTACTAAATTTACCGGCATGGGTTGGAAATGAGTTTCTGAACGAAACGACTTTAATGGACCAAAGGTTAAAAAGTGCGCGGGCGTTAGAGCTTCAGGTTCAGCTGGGTCGGAACTCAACACAGTCAATGGGCGTGAGTTCAGTACAGCCTCGACCTGAATTAGGACGGTTAGTAACTCTTCGTAAGTTAGTAATATGTCGCGTAAAGAGCGTTTTATAAGTGATTAAACGAACTTCCCCGAAGTGAAGTTCTATCATTATTATATGAGTCGCTTCATTCGAAGATATGATTTGATTACTAGGTAGTCCCCCTAACTTACTAGGTAACTTCGCACGTTTTTTAAAAGTTGTTAAACGATAAAATGACTTGAAACGTATTTCCGCCCTGTCCCGCCTCTAGGTACCCATCTTGACGTTTACTCATTTTTTAGAACTTATTATATAATTAACTACAAAACTTTCTACATAAGGGAATCTCCAGGGAGGGAGGGTGATCATATCTTCGAATGAAGCGACTCATATAATAATGATAGAACTTCACTTCGGGGAAGTTCGTTTAATCACTTATTATATTTCTCGCTTCATTCTTCAGATATGATTTGATTACTAGGTAGATGTTAAGAGCAGAAAGTTTTACAAATAAAATAAAATATAATGGCTACCATAAATACATATTTTATTTATGACTAATTGTAATTCAACAAATAATAGAAATTGTTTCTTAAATTAAACTTAATTTTAACAATCAATTTCGTATGTTTAAAAAAAACAAACCCTTATACAACTCTTTGTCATAGTAATTTATTATCGCTATGAGTTATGTTCATTGTCTAATGACTTGCTTGCTTGATGATGCTAAGCAAACCGTCCGAGCAAATTCGCTTTCGTCTAAAACGGTTCTGTTATAGAAACGTGCAAATGTGTTAGACGAGCTAGTCCAGCCTGCTGTTTTACGAATTGTTTCGATATTGACGCCAGCTAAGTTAGCGGCCGAGGTGCTAGCATGTCGGGTGCTGTGTGCGCTAAATACACCGACGTCAATTCCGCTCTCTGACAGCACTTGTTTTAGCCATCTACTGATAGATTGTGTTGTGGCAACTTTGTGTGGCCGTTTATATGTCAATAGAAGATATCCTGTACCCTCAGGTCGTAGGGTTTTCGTAGCAGAAATATAGTCTGAGAGAACGGTAGCTGGCCAAATGCTTGTATTTTCCTTAAAATATGGCAGGAATAAAACTGGTTGGGCTCTACCCGGAGCAGATGTTTTTAAAACATCAGATATAATTATTTTTATGCCATTCTTTGAAAATGATATGTTTTCGAGTTTGATAACTGAGAGCATCTGTACCCTATGGGCCGTACATATTGCTAATAATATTACAAGTTTTTTAGTGATCTTTTCGAGGGATAGATTATCGTTAGGATACCACGATGAAATGTGATTTAAAACCAACTGAGGATCCCAGGTACTGGAGTATTTAGGTTTAATTGGCCTTAGTTTATACGCGCCCTTAAGCAGACGCTTCACGCTTTCATCAGAACCTATATTATTTCCTATGAAAGCAGACAAAGCAGAACGGTGAGAATTTAAGCTGCCATATGCACAACCGTTGGTAAACTGTGATGTTAGAAAGGTAAGTACGGAGGTCTTCGATGGTTCAAACATATTGATATTGTTAACGGTACAAAATTGCCACCAAAGTTTTAGCGAAATGTTGTACTGTTTGATAGTACTGTCAGAAAAAGATGCTAGCATTAGTGTTGTCGAGTTTGCGCAGACGCCCCGCCGTATAAATGACTGCCGCAGAGCTTCGCGACACCCAGGGTAAGGTTCTTGAATAGGGGATGATGATCCCTGAAATGAGATTGCAAGAGGTTCTTACTGGGGTTTAAATAAAGTACGTCGGAAACTATTAGGTTTTGCAATAATGGAAACCATGGCTGTGATGGCCAGTGCGGATATACTAAGATGCCACTAGCTTTATCGTCTATTATTTTTCTAAGGCATTTTAATACAAGGGAAAATGGCGGAAAAGCATAAAAATAGTTTGATTGCCAGTTCAAAGTGAATGCGTCTACGGATATTGCATCAAGGTCTTGTTTCCATGAAACGAACCTAGAACACTTGGCGTTATCACGTGATGCAAATAAGTCAATTTCCGGTGTGCCAAAATGTTGTAAGATATTTTGGAAGGCCCTATTAGAAAGTGTCCATTCAGTATCTGGATTAATTATTCTAGATGCAGCGTCAGCGCGGTTTTCTTTGGTATTAACATATGATGCAAATATCCAAAGTCCGCGCTGTTCGCACCATTGCCAAAGAGCCCTGGCTAAGTCATTTAAATGGGGGTATTGTATACCTCCCATTCGATTCACGTAACTGATTGCAGTTGTATTATCAATGCGAAGTAATATTGCGGAGTTAGTAATGTTGCTAGCGAATGATTTCACGCCCAGAAAAGCAGCCATCAATTCTAAATAATTGATATGTTTCCACTTTTCTGCGTTTTTCCATCTGCCATTGATGTTGACGTCTTTACAGACGGCACCCCAGCCAGTTCTGGACGCGTCAGTATAAATTTCAAGGCCGAAGGTGGTTTGTCTCATAAAATTGGTCGTTGTGTCAATATTAGTCGACCACCAGTATAAATCTTTTAATATCATACTCTGTAGGTTAATTTTATCTTCATAATTATCGGTTTTGAGCAAAGCAAGATACTTTTGTCGCTCTAAGATTTTGGTGTACATCCATCCATATTTAACCGCTGGACAAGCAGCGACTAGGACTCCGATAAGTTGAGAAAATTCACGAATAGTACATAACGGCAGTTTTGTGAACTTGGCAACCAACTTAGCTATTTTACTTCGTTTATCTGAGGGTAGGTTCATGCTTAGATTTTTTGTGTCGAAATTAAATCCTAAGAATTTGCAAGTTTGTCGAGGCATCAGATCACTTTTATCGTGATTGATAACGAATCCTAAGCAATGAAATATCTTCAATGTTTCATTAACATTATCAACGCACTGCTCGTATGTGTCGCCTATGCATAAAATGTCATCTAAATAAAATACAGACTTGTAACCACGATACCTTAGATAAGCTATGACTACTCTCATAATCTTGGTAAAAACTCGTGGAGCAACGGCTAAACCAAACGGCATGCAATTGAACTCATACGTGAATGTTTTGGCCGAATTATGAGGCTGAAACTGGAATCTCAAGTACCTACGGTCAGAAGGACGAATTGATACTAAGAAAAAAGCGTCTTTTAAGTCGATAGTTGCAAGATATCCATTACGTGGTATCAACTTGCATGCTGTTCGGTGATCTTCCATTTTGAAGTGTTCGTTAGTAACAAATTTGTTTAAGGGTTTCAAGTTTAATATGAAACGCTTACCTCCGTTAGCTTTTGGGGTAAGAAAAATTCTAGATATAAATTGATCGTTGGTCACTTTACATTCTGAAATAGCTCCTAATTTTTTTAGTTTAGTGAGAGTTTCTAACATGTTTTCCTTTTCCGTACGTGAAAAAGTGTTTTGAGGTACACAATACTGAACAACAGGCTTTTGAAAATTTATATTATACCCATTCCTAATCCAATCGAGTATAACGCTATTATTAGTTATTTTTAACCAGCAATGGTAAAAGTAGGTTAGTCTACCCGCATGTACCTGTGCTAGTGATGACTCTGAGACGGAGCACGTGGCTTGTCTTGGGTAGGGGCTCGTTGCGCCTGCTGCGCCTGCGCTGCATACGGGCGGCGTGTTCCCGGTGTCGGTTGCTTCCTGTAACCTGCTCGCCCCCCCCTGTTCGCCGGATACCGAGGAGGCGCTGACCAGTTTCCCTGGAAGGACGTAGGTCTAGCGCTGGGCTGATGAGCTGAAGCAGGTTTTTGCGGTTTCGTTGGCTTTTTAATTTGGAGGCCTTGTTTTTCAATGGCTTTTGCAGCCTTTATTTTCTCCGAGAGTGATGAACCGAATAATGTTTCGTCCCTTTCTGACTCATTTATTATGTGTAAAAAGGTCCTGTCCAAACTAGGTGTTATTAGTTTAATACGGTTTTGTGTTACTAAGTGATGCGAGTCACACAGTAAACGACAGCCATTACTAAGATGTTTCATAGCCTGGACTTTATTGTCGCTCTTTAAGAGTATATCGATGCCTCTATTGATGGCGGTTATTCTCGAACCAAGCTGTTGCTGAGATGCAGCGAGTGTTTTGTCACGATTACGCACCATATCCGGGACCGCAGAAGAAATTTCTGCATTTAATTTAGGCGATTGTAGAAGTCTACAATTGTCCGGTATCAAATAATCCTTTATTATTTTATCTTTATTGTCCTTAGGCAGTCCTTTTTTTAATAAAGGAAGCCACAATTTCGTTAAGTTGTCGTGTATACTGTCCCCATAGTCAGGGGCATCAGACATAGATTCGCCAAGAGCGGACAATAGTTCCGGGTCCAGGTCTGGTTCGTTCTGCACGTTGGTTGAGCCAAAGTCTTGAAGGCTGGGTCCCGCCTGGTCATTGGCAGGTTCCGGTTCCGCATCTTGTTCTGGTGCAACTGGTGTTGGCTCCGATGTAATCTCGTTGTCATTGTTTGCGGCCGTGCCAGAATTTTCGTTACCTAAAATTACAATTTGTAATTTAAGTTGTGAAAATATTTAAAACGAATCTTGTGCAGAGGGACATTGCATCTATTTTAGATTGCACTATTTTCTGCTTATAGTCATCGTTGGAGACTCGCAGTCAACTCCGATGCAGTTTTGGTCGTTACGTAGTAAGTAGTTAAGGAAAACGTCTAAGTTTTTGACTCGCAGTCAATCCCAAAGCGTACCAAAACTAATTATTCATGCAACAAAATAGATGATCACCTTTACGACCAAAGGAAAGAAAAACTAGCAAGAACTTTGCCTACCTTCATCGTCCGATGCTGAATCGAGTGGAGATATAATCTTCCGGCGTTCTTCTTTTTCTTGTAACTTTTTTAGTTTTCTGGTATAGTGTTCTATTTTAGATTGCGCACTTCTTTTCGGCGTGGTGTTCTGAGGGCGCGTGCGATAGCTACCGCGCACGAAAGAGGAATGAGTAAACGTCAAGATGGGTACCTAGAGGCGGGACAGGGCGGAAATACGTTTCAAGTCATTTTATCGTTTAACAACTTTTAAAAAACGTGCGAAGTTACCTAGTAAGTTAGGGGGACTACCTAGTAATCAAATCATATCTGAAGAATGAAGCGAGAAATATAATTAACATTTTGACGCTCTTAATGCACGTTTCCCAAGCACCGAAATGTGGCGAATTTGGCGGCAGCAGATTCCAAGATACACCTTGAACAAGCGCTTCCTCACCGAAGGATTCGCAGAAGGCTTTGGATTTAATAAATCTACTTAGCTCATCGAGTTGGGCTTTAGCGCCAAGAAAATTAGTACCGTTATCCGAAAATAATTCGGTACAATTACCACGACGCGATATGAAACGGCGGAACGCGCGGAGAAATGATTCTGTAGTCAAGTCTACGGCAAGCTCTAAATGTACGGCGCGGGTAACGAAGCAGGTAAACAAGCAAATGTAAGCCTTCACTTTGCGGGCACCGCGGTATCTACTTATTAATATATTCAGGGGGCCACCGTAATCCAGTCCCGTTTTTTGAAAGGGCAATGCTTCAATTACACGGGGTGCGGGGAGGTCTGCCATGAATGGAGCCTCAGAACGCGGATTGACTCTAAAACAGCTGTTGCATAGACGAAAGCGTTTTTTGACGGTACTACGCCCAGCAATAATCCAATATTTTTGTCTTATCAAAGACAATAATAAATGCGGACCTGCGTGTAGGTATTTAAGATGATAATAGTCAATTATAAGGTTTACAATATGATCTTTTTTTGGTAACAATATTGGATGTTTGCTGTCGAAGTCGAGTGTAGATTTCTTCAATCGTCCACCGACGCGTAGTAGATCATTTTTCAAAAACGGAGAAAGTGGTAGCAATGATTTAGAAACGTTGCGGTTTTTGAAAAGGGCGTTTATATCGTCTTTGAAGTATTGTTGTTGCAGAGCTTTTATTACAGCTACTTCTGCATATTCCATATGTGAAAGTTCAATGCGATTCGAACGCGGGATTTTTCCTAAGAAGCGGTATAAATAAACTACGATGCGAAGAAGCTTAGACCAGGACGACACTCTCTGGGCCAGCGCGCAAAGAAAGTTAGGCGGTTCATCAGTGTTGATGAAAACATTTGTTTGTTTTTTAATTTCTAATAATTTATCATCAGCGACAGAATCGAATGTAAATCTGCGGATAGGCCACGTATCTACGTCATCGCGAGCCCACGGTGGGCCGTGGAGCCAAAGCGGGTGGTCAAGTAGCTTTCGTGGGGTAGTACTTAGAATATCGCTGGGATTTAAAGATGACGTAACATGAAAAAAATGTTTAGGATCTAGATTGTCCTGTATTTGCGAAATGCGGTTTGCGACAAATGTGTCAAAGCGATGCGGGGCAGAATGAACCCAGTGTAGGGCCACTGTTGAATCAGTAAATGCATAAATATCATCAATATGACAGCGGGTAGAAATTGTGTCAATGACAAATCTACATAATTTCGCCATTAATAAAAGGGCGCAGAGCTCCAGGCGAGCTAAGGATACGACCTTTAGAGGCGCGACTTTACTTTTGGCGCAGATCAGATTAACTTCGTTAGGCTTAGACGCGGTCTGTATGCATAGGTATGTCGTGGCACCCATTGCGCGAGTACTGGCGTCCGCGAAAGCTAAAAGAATGACACGACATCCGGGTACAATTCCTAGCAAACGCGGTATTTTAAATTTTTCTAAGGCCGGAAGTTCAGACAAGAAGTGATTCCACGCGACACAAATATCATGTGGCGGTTGGTCATCCCAATCGATCTTAGCGATCCAAAGCGCTTTGATTAAAAGTTTTGCGTATAAAATTACAGGTGCACAATATCCGTTTATATCCCATAATTTGGCTATAGTCGAAAGCATTAATCGCTTAGTGCATTTTGTTTGCGGATTAAATTTAAGTGCTATCGAAAAATCGTCTTCAATTGGAGACCATATAAGGCCAAGAAGTTTCAAATTATCCTCCGCATCAAACTCTAACGTCGAGTATAACCGGTTTTCGGGCGGGATTGCGTTCAGCACCTCAGTGGAGTTACTCATAAATTTTACTAACTCGAAACTTCCGCGTTTGAATAAATCTATTAAGTCGCGAGCTAACTGCACTCCCTCGGCGGTCCCTGACACTGACGTGCCTAAATCATCCATATATAAATCATTAGACGCTATCATGGACGCGAGTGGAAGGTCAGTTTCGTCTTGAGCGAGCTGTTTGATCGTTCGCATAGCGATATATGGCGAACAGCGTAGGCCAAAACACAAACGGTTATAACAATATAACGTCGCGGTTTTATCTTCGTCAAACTTATATAAAATATTTAAGAAGCGTCGATCCTGTTCACGAATACCAATATTTAAGAACATTTGTTTAATGTCAGCGGTTAAAGCGACAGGGAAAAGTCTAAATTTAATAATTATCGCGGTTAAATCGGCTTGTAAGTTTGGGCCGGAATGTAAACAGTCATTTAAAGATACGTTTTGATCTGTTTTCTCGCTTGCATTTAGAACAATGCGTAAGCCCTTGTCCGGCCTGCTTACGCCGTGGTGCGGTATGACGTAATGTTCGTCGGCGGTGGTTGTAGCGGGCGCGGGTGAAATAATACCATTTTTAAGGTAATCGTTCATAACCTGATCGTATTCATTTTTTAAGGTAGCGTTTGATTGACATTTGCGGTTTAAATAGGAATATCTACGCGATGCGATCGCTAATGAATTTCCTAGCTTAGAAGAAGGTTGCGAGAACGGCAACGCGGTGACATATCGTCCAGAGTTCTCGCGGCGTGTGTTCGATACATAAAAGTTTTCACATTCTAAGTCCTCCTTAGACATATGGTTTTTAGTTGGTACCGACTCAAGTTGCCAAAACTTGGAGACCAAAGTCTCGATTGATTCATCACTCGATGAGAAAAAGGCGCGGGAGTTATCTTTATTGTGACGCGGATCAGTCTTTGTAGGTATGTACGCAGTTGACCCCATGACCACATATCCGAAAGTAGTTTCTAACGCATCGGGGTGCCCGGGCGGTCCGAGTACCTTACCAGGCATTAATATCTCGGAAAATACTTCAGAACCAATCAATATATCAATTGGTCCAGGGACGTAGAACTGCGGGTCTGCTAAAGGTAAGTCCCCTAAGTACTTCAGTATAGCCGAATTGTCTAATTTACAACCCGGGAGATCGGTTGAAATAGTTTTCAAAACAAGTGGCTGAATGTGCAGGCAATAGTTTTCGTTATGACGCGAGAAAAGAGTTAAATCAGTTATACCAAATATAGTCTGCGAGCTATTACCTATTCCTGTTACTGATTTTTCAGAGCAATCATTAAAGACGCGGAGTCCTAACCTTTTACAAGCGTTTCGACTAATGAGATGATTTTGTGAACCGTTGTCTATTAATATTCTCACTTGACACACGGACCCATCCTTACACCTTACATTAGCGAGGGCGGTACCCAACAAAACATTCTGATATGTACGCGGGCGAGAACTGTCTTCCATACTGCATAAAGAAACGACATTCTTCTTTGGATTATATAAAGCTGAGTTTGGCGATGCGGACGCGGTAAACTGCGAAGCGTAAACATTTGCTTCGGTGGCGCCACGACTATGATCAGGCGCAGCAGTGGGGGCCGGCTGATAACGGGCCGGTACAGCGGGCTGACGATCAGCTGTTTTCGTTACTTTATTTGAATCAGAGAAATGTAACATACTGTGGTGCTTTGCCTGGCATTGCTTACATGTAGAAACAGAGCGACAAGTAGCCGTGGTATGTTTATTACTTAAACAGTTAATACAGCGATTTTGTTTTTTAACAATCTTATAGCGGTCGCGAGGAGTCAACGATTGAAATTTTGGACACGAATAAAGCTGGTCGTGGTCCGACTTATCACACAACAAACATTTTATATTGTTGTTGTTGTTGACAACAAAAGAACGTGCGTTGTTCTTTGACGCGGTATTATTATGTACTTTTGTCTTTGACGTATAATCAGAATGTAATGAGTTGTCACCAGTGTTAGATAATACCTTGACGCGATCGCGAATAAATGTGAGTAAGTTTTGTAGTTTAGGTATATCTATATCTCTGTTATCCATCTCGAAAAGACGCGCGGTTTCCTTATCAATGCGTTGAAGAGCGACGTAGGTTAAAACAAAATCGGATAGATCTCGTATTCCTAAGTTATTTAACGCAAAAAATGAGTTTGCGAATTGATCGACGAAACTTTCTAAGTTTTTTGCGGTAGCTGATGCGATCGGCTTCAACGAGAAAATTTGATCTAAGTATGAAACTGCCAAGCTACGTTTATCTTCATATTTCTTTATAAGTGCGGTATATATAGATGTATAGTTCTCACCACAGGGAACGATTCCAGTGAAAATAGACTTCGCTTTTCCAGTTAATTTACCCACCAAATAGTACATTCGTTCTGTATCTGTAAGTGACGAGTTAAGATGAACGGCATTTTGAAAGGTTGCGAAAAAGGGCGGCCAATTGAGGCGGTTGCCATCAAATTCACATAACTGAATTCTTTCTAATTTAATCGCAGGTGAAGTACGGTTAGTTTCCGACTTGACATCTGTGAGCGGTTTCTGAACGTTCGATAATTTGCGTTTTACGCGACAATAAATATCTTCAAAGGCTAACCAGCTTTGAAAATCAGGTTGTGCATCCTTATTTATTTTTAATAATGTACTATTGATATCGGTTACGACCTGTTGATATTTTGTTCGTATGTCCTCTAAGGTTTCAACGTTACACAAAAAAGTATCAAGGTTTTCGGGATCATTTAAATCATTACGCGAATTATCATAAATTTGTTGAATTCTTTGAAAGTATAATTCTCGTTGAGATTCTAATATTTTTAATTTCTGCTCATTAGCCATGATTATCTATCAATAGCTGCGCGGTGCAAGACAAAAGGTAAGGCGATAACAAAAGGTTGGGCGAGTGATACAATTGGAATGCGGTTATTCGTAGGTATATATATGCGACGCTGTGCTAACTTAATAAAAAATTAAGTAAATTAATTGCGGTAACCAAGGAACATTTAGCGAATGGTAGTACTTGAATAAAAATAAGTATATTTTAGTTAAGAACGAAACGATTGAGTTGTGACAATGCGCATGAAAGATGGCGGCAGATTGCACGTGTGCAGACTTTTAAATTCACAAAAAAACAAATCTGGAGTACGAAGGACCATAAAATGGTGGGTTTTCTCAGTAGAAAAAATATCCTCAAAATTAAGAATATCCCACCGCGCGGGAAAAGGCGCTGGTTCGAAGTTTTGCGAATTTGAGGTTGTAAATTCAAGGGTACCTAAGCAGGAAGATATCTCACAAATGACCAGGGGGGCTAGTACAATTAAAGCTCATTATGCTAGTACTTACATAGAGATATTTCTCTTCTCCGGTCACAGCCAGCCAAGGCTGAATGGTAGATGTTCCTGAAAGGGACGCGGTCGCGAACCCTACACACGTGAATAGTTCCACCGACACAAAAGTATATGTATTTTGTATGATCACTTCAACAGTTCCTCAACGTAGATGTTTTTGATAGTTCCTCCTACACGGAGCACATTTACTTCCGATTGTTAGGTTATTAAATATAAGGGATGCGGCGCGGCGATGCGTGTGCAACGAGTGCACTCAATCGTGGTCGATCTGTGACTGTTTTCTTCAGGTCTACCTCCAAAAAATCTCTATGCACGTTTAAGTTGATAATGAGCAATAAAAAGAACCACCTTTTATTCACCAAAAATCTCGGATTTCATCCGGTCCTTTACATAGGCATAAGTGGGGCTGTAGCCAACACTTAGAGGCCTGTTTGGTATAAAAATACAAAGGAGTATAAAAACAGAAAGAATGTTGGATGAGGGGTAACACGGTACTTATAACTATTACAAAAATGGGTAAAATGGCCAGGCTATTAATATGAAATTATTAGTGTTGAGGAAGATAGTTGGCTATGGAAGAGACTACGGCACCTGCCAATTTCAGTCTCATTTCAAATATTTAGGCAGGTGGTGACTTGCCACCCACTTAACGGTCCCCCCATAAGAGCCACCATCAATGGTGAGAAAAGGGGCAACGTTGGTGTGGATGGCTGAAGGGTGTTGAGAGGTGTGCTGCGGTTTCACTAGAGCGCTACTACCGGCGTTATGCCCTTTAACACTTCCACCCATGGTATTTTTTGATACTTGCTCTTGCGTCTCCACCCCCAGACGGCCAATTAAGGCAAGCCGGGGGTCAGGGGTCTCATTGAGCCCCAGGGAGAATCAGGGTTCACGGTGTCGCCACTCAAAAATTAAGAACCGGTTCACCCAGTCGAAAGTTATGAGGTAACAAATATAAAAGAAAAATACAGTCGAATAGAGTACCTTTTTTGGAAGTCGGTAGAAAATGGAACCGACATCAACACTAAAAAGTGTGAATTGGAGTCGGTACCCTGATAGTTCAAAAGTACCTATTATAACAATATTGTGCGCATGGTACCGACTTCGATAAGTAATTTCACACTTTATTTACTTTACTTACTTTATTGTTGAAGTCGGTTCAATATTTTTTGTAAAAAAATGTTTTCCCCTCTTTTAGTGACCATTTCTGATTGCGCGACCGATAGTCATTCACCGTCATTGATACCATCAAATCATCAAGATAGGCAAAACACTTTTCAGTTAGAGTAACTCAAAAACTGCATTGAGTCGTCGTGACTAAATGCAGTATCACTGACAATATTTTAAAAATTATACAAAGTAATAATAAGTAAAAAATAAAATAAAATATCCATTTATTGCCTATGTACATGTTAAAAGTACTTATTACAATAGTATTAACAGAATACTTATACAAAAGGCAACAGGTATATGTTCAGCATTATGCAGCGCGGCGTACATGAAGTACGTGCGCTGTTTTTCAGCATAAACCTACTCGGGCGGATGTTCGCCGAGACTTAAGGATGATAAAAGCGGATTACAGCGATGTAAAGAAACAGCTGATTCACAATAGAAGTGATATACAAATTATACAGTACAATACTAAATACTTACAGAAAAAAATTTATAATTATACTTAATAACAAACTGTGTATATTTAATTATACTTATAACATTTCTCTCTCGGCAAACGTATAGTGTAGGACGTCCCGAGGCACGGTGGAGTGACGATCTGCGCAAGACGGCTGTCAAAAACTGGATGCGAGAAGCCCAAGATAGACTTAAGTGGCGTGCAATTGGAGAGGCTTATGTCCAGTAGTGGACTGCTACAGGCTGATGATGATGATGATGATGATGATAACATTTATAGTTTCAAGACAAAGTAGAATAAACAACAGTTAAAAGCAGTAGGTAAAAGATACATAATATAGTACATTTATATTATTATACCTAAATCGAAGCCTTACCAACAGTATAGTATTTTAGCTTCAGTGTGATGCGAATGACGATCCGTAGGTCTTCTATTATGGGGGTGAGTGTGTACACTGTTTATGGTTAAATGGTCTAGATTAGTCTAGAGATGTTGCCAGGGATATTTCTCAAGTAATTGTCAAAATGTTCGGCTCGCAGATAACAGTCGGGAAACGTGCCGATATCGAACCGATTGTCGTAACATCACGACATGCAAACCGTTCGGCGTTACGTTACGAGGTAGTGTTACGCACTCGGCTCCTGTTGCAACTGTACACGTTACACTACTTAGCCACAGTTACAATTATCTACTTCAGTAGTTAACTGATAAATCATTATATATGTATTACATTTCACGCCATGAACATAAATCTGAATGTTTGTGTGTTTGTTACCACTCAACTCTGTTGAGTAGTTAAGTGGGATTTACTCTAGGTATATGTATAGTCACAGGGCCCACACAGAGGGGGGCCGGCGCTCAACGACTCCTTGAAGCGATCCGGCCTGTACTCGAAGAGTGGGTACGAAGAAGGCATGGTGGACTCTCTTTACGGCTGACACAGGTTCTATCCGGACATGGTTGTTTTGGGAGATACCTTTGTAACGTGGCACAGAGAGAGCCCACCACAGCATGCCACCAGTGCGGCCATGTTGAAGACACCACCCAGCACGCGCTGGAGTCATGCCCAGGAGGAGCGGGACCGCGGCGATCCCTGATCGCGGTTATAGGATCCGACCTCTCCTTGTCGGCCATCATTGTTAAGATGGTCGGTGACGAGAGGTCGTGGGAAGCAGTGGCCTCATTTTGTGAAAATATTATTTCACAGAGGGAAGCGGAGGAGCGGGAGAGAGAGAGAAACCCTCTGTCTCATCCGCTCCGGAGGGCGCGGACACGGAGGCGAGCCAATCGAGCTCGCACTCCGTCTCCGCTCCGAGGGCCTGGGGCATTGGCTGTAGGGACGGCTGGTGCCCCCCATCAGGGTTAGGTCCTCACGAGGTGTGGATCTACCCTGTGTTCCGGGGCATCTCACGAGGCGGAAATGGGGAGGGCTCTCCCCAGAGGCTGGGCCTGCCTAAGTGGGCAGCGACGTTGGTGGGGGCTGTGGCTGAATAACGCAAGAGGTCCTACGCCTCCCGCCAATAGTCGATGAGGATGGAACACCGCAGAGTTTTGGTGGGTATGCCGCCCTTCTGGCGTAGACTCCCACACGCGCACCAGCTCTCCCTGGAACTGGTGATCAGGGTCTAAAATCTTTCACTGCGAATAAAAAATAAAAAGAAAAGGTATATGTATAGTGGATTATTAATTGATGTGTACTAGTGGTGGATTATTAACCATTAAAAAGTTTTGTTTATGTGGTCGTCAATCGCGTCGTACAGTAATGCATGTTTTACTAGATCGTGACTTATACAGAACTTCGATATAATGACAGACTTGATATAATTCTCACTGTTTGATTGACGAATGGCAAAGTGCATCACTTAACACGAAAAAAAGGACAATCAGCGCTTAAACGTATTTAAAACGTCATTCAGTTCTTAGCAACTTTAAAACAAAAGACGGTAATAGACCAAAATTTAAATATTGTTTAGCGCTAAACGTGAGACGTTGTGCAAGTGGGCCTTAATTTTTGATATTGTTCACAGTTCGTTAGCATAGACTAACATATATAATAGGAAATTCGTTAGTAAACTATTCATTTACACAGATGTATAAACAGATGACGTAGTTGGTACAATCAGGTGCAATAACACCAATGTCAATGTCTAAGTGTACTTCAATAACCACAGAGAAGACGCTGACAGGAGCTAAGATTGACGAAGGGATGGCAGTACTGAGCAGGAACTTAAAAAAAAGCATGGTTGTAAGATTGAGCATTAATTTGCTCAGTTTAGCGGGTGAAACTAATTATTTAATGACTCGGAATCCTGTTTACGCTTAGAACAAAGATTTGAAATACGAGTATTTATTAATGAAACTGACGTCGTTGGATACATCAGGGTTAATTTTATCGATGCGATCGAACAAAATGAAACAATAGGAAGTTAAATTCCCACAGAGTTGTGCGCGGTGCTGCGCCAATAGGCAACGTGAGCTATAAATATGCGCTTAGGCTGTGGAGTCGATGGTCTTACCGTTCTAGTGCCGAGGTTAACTAATACTCGTAAATTTATCTAGTTCTGCGTAAAACTTCGTTAGCGTTGATCGGACGAGATAGTTTTAGAATTAAAAAACACGTATTAAATAATGAGTCCCACTCGAATGGCCATCTACGACACTGTTAAGCCTTAGTTGGTGAACTTTCAAAGGAAGAGGTCCTAGGTTTAACCCTTGGTCAAGGAAAGCACTTGAATGATGAGCGGAAATGTATGTACACGGGTATTGTACGTTTATGTGTGGAATCCTAGCACGGGGTTATGTGTGACGTGTTTCTTACATGCTGTAAATAGTGCCACAGACATTGCCTCTTCCTTCTGAGGTTGTTTGCATGAAACTTCATAATTTAGGTAGCTTTCTTTGGGCTATTTTGTGTTTATAATCTTTAATCTGTCCGCATCAGGACAAAAAAATAACAATAGATATATGAATGAAAATTGTCTCTAATGAGGCTTGCTGATTCGGACAGATTTGTAGATCTGGACAAATGCTATAAGAATGCCAATTAATATTAGTAAATAATTTGCTTAAGGATGGTATCTAAATAAGTAAACCTAAATCTTATGACCAGCTTACGAGGTGACTGTAATGTGTGTATATTAATATCACAATGTTTTTAGGAAACAAAACATTCGTTCAATCATTAATTCTATTTGCCCTCACAACCAATACTCCAACGATCCACTCCAAAAACCCGATACACCAGATTTAATGTAACAATCACAAACTGTACTAACCCAATCGGCGAGCGTCCCCGCAGGCACCACGAGCTATCATCTTTCAAACGGCGTTGCACAACACAACAATCGCTTGCACACCACATTGTTCAATAAGTACGTACAAGTGACATTGTCGTTCCGTCGAGTCCGCCTTTCCGTAGTTAACACGCGTTATTGTGATACAGATAAGATGCAACTTACTATATATAATGTACTAACGATGTACTCGTAGACTCGGCCTTCGGCCTTACCATATCCTCCCATCTTTTCTTTGGATTTTCTTTCATGGGAAACTCCTCCGAACAATAATTAACACAACAAATAAAGAACTAGCGAGATTGTTCCATCCGTTCTCAGGTTATAGCGTGACCAGGAGAAATAGGGGTTCATTTATATATAGATTGTTATATTGCCCTTACTGACCAACGCAGACCACTAGGCAAACTTGAAATGTGCTGGCAGGCGATGCCGCTATGTAGTAAGCATCCGCGAAGGAGTTATGGAAATTTCACTCTAAAAGGCGTAAATTCAAATTAGAGACTTATTAATGTGTGTTATCAAAACTTACGTTGATTATAATTATGTATCAATAAATCTAGGTTAACGTGAGAGTTACACGTTGTCGATATCACGATCGACAATGGCTTCGTCCGGAAACCTTCTTCAGGATCATATAGATCATACTTATATAGGTAGATATACATATTATTGCTATGATTTGACTCGGACTATGTAAATAAAAATCACACTTAATGGAAATTACTATTCCTAAAGTAATTTATATACAAAGGTATTTGTACCTTTGTATATAAATTACTTTAGGAATTGCAAAGGTCGTATAGTACGAGACGAAGACCTCAAATTATTTCTGTGGATTTATATTGAATAGAGCGAGCGAGTAAAATCACTGGCAGACCAGCTAGTCTTTGGTAAACTGTCTAAAATAATCAGGCCATTATACGTTTCTAATCAAAATTCTAAAGAACACAGATCTTCCTTTCAGAGAGAAGTAGATTAGATGAAATAGATATCATATATATTTTTCAGGATGTCCGGATATAAGAATAGGAAAACAAAATGACAATTTCAACTTCTCTACTTTAGTTAATAATTGTTCAGTGCTAACTACAACAACTAAAAACTAATTACATACTATCTAGCAAGACACTATTTCAACACCATATTGAGACGAACAGCAACACTCTTAATAAATAATGTGCCTACTTAATCTATTCAATTCAATCGATAGATAATTGAACTTTATGATATGATAAACGACTACACCTCGATTAGCCTCCAATAGAAGCTAAAATATGGTTCAATCATCTATCCGGCAAGCCCAGGAGATGAAGGTTCGAACCGTGTCTGAGTCGAACGTTTGTCTCTCATAGTACCAGAGAGGTACATTGTTTCAATTCAATTCATTCACGTAGGAAACATCTTGAAGAGTTTACGAGTAGAAAAAATTAGAACCCACATATTAAGTAGCCGTGACGCAACCCAACAATAATTATAAACGAATTAAAGTTATGTCATAGACAAATCGAATATATTATCCACACTCATTTGTACCGGCACTCAAGCCTCCAGCAACATATTTAGCATATCTTATACTTGACTACGCTATAATTACTATATCTAAGCTTCGAAATAGTTGCGTAATACCTACTCACGATTAGCAATAAATCTTATGAAACTAATAGCACCCTTCAAAATACCGTTAACTGTATCAACTTATACATGCTACCTACATCAAAATTGATATACTGAAAATGCAACACAGAAATGCGGAGGTCACATACCTATGTAGTTCGTACCTGGTTATATATCATATACCTGGTAGGTATGTTACCTCATGGTAATGGATAGTGACTGATCCCCGAGGCTTCCTCCGCGTAGGTTTCCTATTACTAGACCTGTACCAAAGTAAATATAAATCAGGGCCGCGCGCTCCAACTACTTTGTCTGTACTTTCTTCTTTGGAGGGACTATTGGAGTTGGGAGTACCAATTATTTTTGCATAATCGAAAGGACCAGGGAAACTATCTGACTCGATCGTCAGAGGTGATGCAGTTCAGGGTGATAGTACTGAAGACAGACCTCAGACTAAATAGACTAGAACATGAATTAAATATTCTATCTATTCTATTTGTACGCGGGTGTAACCGCGGGGTGATGGATGATGATGATGAAAAGTATCTTATGCGTTAATCCAGCCTTTCATCTACCTTCATACAAAATTTCATCACAATTGCCTAAGCCGTTGGAGCGGGAAAGAGTAACAAACATCCATCTTATACAAAGATTTTCGCGTTTATAATATTAGTAGGGTTGTACGCCGATGTGGGTAAGGTGCCATATGTCTAGGCGTGTATGCACGTTGTGCGTGCCGGTAGAAGAAAAGTATCGCACCGGCAATAGCGTTGGCAGCCGCATCGGCGGCGTGTTCCTTGTGTGCGTGAGGCACGTATGTGCAAGCTGGCCATCATGCTTCACTTTCATTCTGAAGTGGCGCGGCTTCCTTCTTTTTTGTCAGTGACCTAGAATAACAAGGAAAGTACGAATCCCTCAGGAGGTTACCGAAGGTTTTAACTCAAAACCCACGACCATTAGTTTGGCAGCTGCTCCTACTATGTTTTCAGCTATCGGCGTTTCAAAGATCGTTTGTCTTGCGAGCGTCATCTCAACATTTAGTTCTTTGGTCCCACTCGACCAGGAATTTTGCTGGCTACAGTGCTTCCCAATCCAGAACATGCCTAACGCTTGCATAGGATACATTTACATGCATTTCATAGATGGTGCTATAACGGATGCTTGCATAAGAGCACTTCCAATTGATGACATTGACTAGTATCACGTGGGGGTGGGGACCACAAGCCCTCCTACCGGTCGGGTGTGACTCGACTCAACAAAGGAACATGTTTACTACTTATTTTTTGTATTGAAATTCTCGTGAGTTCGACACATATTAAAGTATTACTATACCCGGCAAAACACTCACGTTAGGTATCGGGTTTCATCGGAAACGTCGGCCCAGGTTTCGAGCATGTCAGATGCTAAAGAGTTCTGGAGCTCGCAGATGATGCTGCGCATTCGCCCTGAAGACTTACTGCGAGACGTATTCGATTCCTAACGTGAGAGTTTTGCCGGTTAATGGCAGTAGTTTATCACTATCCATCGATGAAGAAAGTCCCATCCAGTAGGGTTCGTGACGTGATGTGTACAAGTGAGATATAAGTAAGTTTAGCACTGCAAGTGTCCACTACTTAGGAACTGGTGAATAATGTATTGGAACCGTACTTATGGTAAATTATTGTATTTTGTTTGCGGAAGGCTTTTACTTCAACCACTGCATTTGAAGTCGTAGAGTGCTGCTCGCAGTTGGAAGGTGTGGTGTGTGTTGGAATAAGTATTTTATACGATCAAGTGATTGTCAATTTATGCGCCTAATGGTAAATAGGTACCATGTCTGCATTTAACTGAGTCATCTAGAGTATGAAGCTCATTATATACAATGCTCTTTTCACAGTGTTCACACCGAGACATTGGTTTATAATCCTTTAGTACTAGTTTGGGATACTATATAACCTCACATATTATACCCTTAGAGTTTGAAATCGTGAGTATCACACATTACCATAATATAACGATACCGGCTGCATTAACTTGATATTATGTCGGTTTAAGTCCACAATAAACACATAATACCAAGTGAGTGCAGCTGGAATATTATTATTATATTCCCTTATCTATCGACTAGATCGTCTTAGGGCCGCAGCGACAGCGGCGCCCTCGCGATTGTAACGACCTGCGCCCGCATCATATGTTTGCGCCGACTTCGGAATAAGCTGCTCTTGTGCCATACATATAATGATTTAAGGGACGAAATTTTTGTCAGAAATAGTTCGATCGAAAATTTCAGCCAAAAGGTTTCCTATTAAACCCAAAGGGGTGATGTCTAGACACTCATGGTGTATAGGAGTGCGAGTACAGCTCTATCTTAATTTTTTTTTATCTACGTAGGTACATCTTGATTTTTGTCTGAATGAGTTTCTTGATGCTTCCTTTTTAGATTATTTCTTTATTTCCGAAGTCGGGTTTCAATATTATAAAATGTATATTTATTACAGTGTTAATGTTCTACTGAGGAGACAACACGGATGGTTCCGATCTGTCGAGCACGTCAAAGAAAACAATCAAAACTCACATAACCCAAATATAACTTAACGGTCAGTGCTCACAACTACTGACTACTACAACACGCAACCAATCAACTTAACTGCGTACTGCGTCTACTGTTTCATAATTAAACAATATCATTAACATAACTAATTGAGTTGACGTTATAATAGTGTTCGCTATCCAATATTTCGGTGCCGCATGCCATACAGTGTGCCTAGCACGAATACCTGCGTAAGTGTAACGTAACGTGTCGTTCACGTGCAACAGTACAAACTGTAATTTATCTAGGACAACTGTGACACAGTACACTCATAGTTTGTACGCCAAAACGTGTACGCGTTCACGATTACGATACGAATACTTATTCCCAAGTTGTTTGTGCTACGGCCTCAGTTCCCAGCCACTGGTTAGTGCAGTTTATTATTATTATTAAGGATTCCCGTCTAAAAAATATTTTGAGAAATGTTCAATACCTATTACAATTCAAAATGTACAATGATCTAAAAAGTAGGGCAGACAGACGGATAGAAGGTCCGCGTATGCTTAGTTAGAGGGTCCCGTAAACAGAATATATCTTTGTTTGTTTGTAATGGATACACGTAAAACTAATTAACCGATTCAAACAATCCTTCACGAGTATAATTATGCCTGAGTAACATACGCTATATTTGATTCATCCTCATCATCAACCACGTGGGTGAAACCGCGGGGCGCAGTTAGTATTTTTTAACTGCCGTGCGACTCTCTAAAGAGCAAACATCGTTGCATTTTTGACAACATCCGTGAAACAAATGACGAGATGACAAGAAACGCGTTGGGAATCTTATGAACAAGGGCGATATCTCAAGTATTTAACATCGGTGAGCTCGTCGACAATCGCAACGACGAATCATTAGAGAATCGCACGGCTGTTTCTAATATATTAATTTAGTGTATAATAGCTATACTGTATATTTCGCTCTGATACCTCCAAATGATCACTCTCCAGTAATGCAATCAAAAAGCACAAGGTAATTAGTGCAGAGTTGTAATGTGTCATGCTTTCTGGCGCTGATACGTACAAATGGTACCGTGTACTCGCGGCGTGGTTTGAAAGCTAAATGTTGCATGTGCCGACTGAAATGTCACTTACAAAGTAATTAATGACGATTGCCAACTCCAACTATATTGAACTATATCTGTAAAAAAAATGTTTTAAGGCTCTTATAAGAGTGCAAGTATTTAATCTAAATACTACTGCTATCGTCATGCTAACAGTTAAAGGATCGTAGCAAACAGTTACGGGCTCGTAGCTAACAGTTAAGGGCTCGTAGCAAACAGTTACGGGCTCGTAGCTAACAGTTAAGGGTTCGTAGCTAACAGTTAAGGGGTCGTAGCTAACAGTTAAGGGTTCGTAGCTAACAGTTAAGGGGTCGTAGCTAACAGTTAAGGGCTCGTAGCTAACAGTTACGGGCTCGTATCTAAAAGTTAAGGGTTCGTAGCTAACAGTTAAGGGGTCGTAGCTAACAGTTACGGGCTCGTATCTAAAAGTTAAGGGTTCGTAGCTAACAGTTAAGGGTTCGTAGCTAACAGTTAAGGGTTTGTAGCTAACAGTTAAGGGGTCGTAGCTAACAGTTAAGGGCTCGTAGCTAACAGTTACGGGCTCGTATCTAAAAGTTAAGGGTTCGTAGCTAACAGTTAAGGGGTCGTAGCTAACAGTTACGGGCTCGTATCTAAAAGTTAAGGGTTCGTAGCTAACAGTTAAGGGGTCGTAGCTAACAGTTAAGGGCTCGTAGCAAACAGTTACGGGCTCGTAGCTAACAGTTAAGGGTTCGTAGCTAACAGTTAAGGGGTCGTAGCTAACAGTTAAGGGCTCGTAGCTAACAGTTACGGGCTCGTATCTAAAAGTTAAGGGTTCGTAGCTAACAGTTAAGGGGTCGTAGCTAACAGTTACGGGCTCGTATCTAAAAGTTAAGGGTTCGTAGCTAACAGTTAAGGGGTCGTAGCTAACAGTTAAGGGCTCGTAGCTAACAGTTACGGGCTCGTAACTAACAGTTAAGGGTTCGTAGCTAACAGTTAAGGGCTCGTAGCTAACAGTTACGGGCTCGTATCTAAAAGTTAAGGGTTCGTAGCTAACAGTTAAGGGGTCGTAGCTAACAGTTAAGGGCTCGTAGCTAACAGTTACGGGCTCGTAACTAACAGTTAAGGGTTCGTAGCTAACAGTTAAGGGCTCGTAGCTAACAGTTACGGGCTCGTAGCTAACAGTTCCGGGCTCGTAGCTAACAGTTAAGGGCTCGTAGCTAACAGTTGCGGGCTCGTAGCTAACAGTTACGGGCTCGTAGCTAACAGTTAAGGGCTCGTACCTACTTATAATATAATATACACTACTACGAATAATCCTGTATCCACTATACAGCAAGAATTCACTTAAGTAAACACATGGCAAATAATTTAAAAGGCGTATATGCTTATACTGTGTCTTGCATAAACACGATTACGGCTTTAGAAAAAAAAAATCCCTTCTAAATTTATATTATCGTGATATTGAATTAAAACGTTAAATGTGGTCATAAAACTTACTTATTAGCAAGTTTTCTCTTTTATTTAGAAATGTCTAGACACTGAAATAGTGTCCAGTCTAGTGTGGCCACCATCTTACCGGATGGTAAGTAATTTATGATGCAGTAAAAAATTTACCTGCAATTCTCTAAGAGCAGACATCGTTGCATCTTTAACAACATCCGTGAAACAAATGAAGAGATGACAAGAAACGTTGGAAAAACCACCTTATGTACAAGGGCGATATCTCATAAAGTATTTGACATCGGCTGGCGACGACAGACACCATGCAGTGGATTTCACCGACAGAAAAGAGAAGTAGGTTTCGAATTCCCTCTATACTCTAATTGCTTCTGCAAGGTGTCGCTTGAGCGTTATACTTTAAAGGTTATTAATATAGTTCTGCAAGAACACTGTCGTAATATATTCTTATCAGGTAAACAACTGTCTTGGTACATAGCAACATAAAACATACCAGATTAGTACATAGATACATCCATATACGTACCTACCTAGTTATACCTATACATTACAAAGTTCCACCTCGTTTGACGGCACACATGAAAGACTAAGGAAATCACATTAACCAGTTGCATAAAAGCAACTTCTTCGAAGTACCTCGCCGCAGCATAAAATGCAGACTTCCTTAACATTTATCAAGAACACTGACTGTGGCTTATTGCGGAATGGTTCCAAAGAGAACAGTTATATGCACATTCCCAGTGCTGTTATATAAAGAGAAGTGAACTGATGAGCAGTGTCGTAAGGACAGGAAAAGCCGGTAACTCGACTAACTATGGGTTGTTGTGTTTTACGACGTCAGTTGAGAAACATCTGGTTTTATTGGACAACTCAGGCCAAATTTTTGTTACGGCCGGTACTCATGATTTATCTACTCACGTATTTTCTTACTACAGGCAGAAATTTTACATAACGCCCGTATAAATAGTCAAATAACTATTTCTATTAGGAAAGTGGACATTACTATTTTCTCACACTTGGTTTGGGCATTATTTTGACAATAAGTTGTATGAAAATCCATATTGACTTATTTTTAAAAAATGTAGTTTTATTCGTGTTTTCAGGTAATGAAAAACTGCTATAGCAATAAAGCTACTTGACAATAGATGGCGTTGTAAAGCAACACTAAGCCAATGAGTGTTCGGTTTGAGGTTAGGCCAAATGAGATTAAATCAATTATATAGTTACGAGCAAAACTCGGACATCCAGGTACTGCGTTTAATTCGTCAACAGCATACCGATGGATATCCACCAGAAGTAACTCGTTTACAATTACAGAACAGCTCGTCGAGCAGACAGAATCTCGGAGCACAGTTATTATCATTCACGTCCCGCGGAATGTCGTCCGCTATTTATGTACCTTGTGCAGTTCAGCTCCAGCATGCGGAAACCGCGCTTTATCCATGCGCTCAACATCGGACTACCGACCTGGAACAAGGAATGGGAAAGTTAATGGGTTTAATCTCTCTTTTCTGTATAATTCCGAGTAAAATAAGTTTTTGCAAGCTTTTATAAACACGTAACCAGCCGATTGGAGCAATTAGTAGCAACCCTGCGTTCAGAGAGCTGGTCCCGGGTTTGATCCCGGACAGGTCAAACATCTGTGTGCATGGACATGAGTGTGTATATGTATATAAGTATGTATATCAGCCATCATGTAACCATAGTACAGGTTACGTCTAGTTTGGGATCTGAAGACCTGTGAATGACATATATATGTATTATATTTATTACTATTATTATATATCAGGTCAGGAGTTCATACGGTCACAATCCGGCGCTATCATCAGATTGGTTCTATGGTGACATAAAGTATAGTCACGTATGCAAGCATACACATGTATGCCAAATTCTAACTCAAACGTGTCAGCATTTTCTTGAAAATTTTCATTCAAATTATGACTGAGAAGGATAGATAAGAACTAATTAAATTAAATAAAAGTCACAAGTTTTTATGTCAATCGGTGACGAGACGAGCAAGTCACTCGCCTGATGTTAAGCGTCACACTTGCTCAGAACAGTTCAGTGCCATTCAGAATTCTAAACTACAACAGTTCAAAACCGTGCATGGCAATGCACTGCGCTCGTCACTGGATTGACGGTTCGGCATACAAACTATGAGTTATCTCTGTCACAGTTGCCCTAGATAAATGTCAGTTTGTACTGTTGCACGTGAACGACACGTTACGTTACACTTACGCAGTTATTCATGCTAGGCCCAAAAATGTTAAATCTCTTGCCCTGTAATTTCGCTGGAAACGTCGCCCTTCAGCAAACGCAGTAATGTTCGCACGCTACTGCTTCACAGTTAACTGGCAAAGTACTTCACTAGCCGAAGCCCTGCCGCTACAAAAATTAGAGATCGATGTTGCAAAACTTTTATTCCGAATTAACTTGTGTACGCGGTTCAGTTGATAAGATACAATATTGCGGTCCTGTGTATAGCAAGTCTACACTAAACTTATTCATATGTAACTTGAAGACATCTATATAATACCTATCGGGAAACTCAGACCGTCAAATTTCAGAGTGAGTAGTGTATATTACGATAGTTGAAGTAGAACGCATCTGAACGATTATTCATGACGCTAGATCATCAAGAGTTTTCTATCAATCATCATCATCATCATCATCAGCCTGTAATAGTCCACTGCTGGACATACGCCTCTCCCAAAGCGCGCTACTGAGCCCGACCTTCGGCTCAGCTACATCCAGTGCCTGCTAGCTACCAACAAGTACAGTCTACAAGGTCGTCCCACGCTACGCTTGCCGACGCGTGGTCTCCATTCGAAAACCCGTCGAGATTTCGACCCCGAGAATTCCATCGGTTATCGGTTCTACGACTGATGTGACCAGCCCATTGCTACTTAAGTTTACTAATTCTTTGAGCTATGTCGGTTACTTTAATTCTCTGCCGGATCACCTCGTTTTGGATTCGGTCCTTTAGAGAAACTCCAAGCATTGCTCGCTCCATAGCTCGCTGAGCGACTTTGAACTTATGCACCAGTCTCACCGTCAATGTCCACGTTTATATCAATGGATTTACAATTAAATATCGACAACTATAACTTCTCTACGTAATTATTTCAGCTTGATTAATAAGTAACAATGACAGTAGAGTAGCGTGACTTCAGCGATCCCCACACACGGCCGCCTGCAATGTGGTGTACAACCCACTTTCACTGCGTGCAGACAAACCGACAGGCGGACTGTTTCAGTGTTACTCCAACAATAACATCTAACTACATTATATGTGTGTGAACAGCGACAGTCGCAGCGTCGTGCTTGGATTGAGTTTGGTTTCAGAAGAGAAACTGGTGAAAACGGTTCATCTCTAAAGTTGTAAAATGGCGCTAAACGGAATAAATATAACTCGACTACTGTGATGGTCTACGCGTTAGGATGACCTGTTTCTTTCTTATTTAACTAGATATTATTACTCATTGCGAATCTGGCATCTTTCTCGCTCAAGACGTCTTTGCGGGCAAGTACAATTTGAAAAATTTAATACCGACTTCCATTCTATTCAGTTATTGGAGTCTATCTCAAAAACTACTGAACCGAATTTGATGAAATTTAAATGGGACCACACGGGAAGCACGAGATTTCAAAAAAAGAGGATATTGAGAGTCGGTTCACCCAGTCGAAAGTTTTGAGGTAAGTATAGTCGAATTGAGTACCTCCTCTTTTTTTTGGAAGTCGGTAGAAAAGTAATTGTGGCCTCTCGTAGCTTACTGTTTTGACGAGTTAGTCGGATCACCTAACGGGGGGCTGGCCTACACTACGTCTTCCGGTGCGTGGTCGCCACTCGAGCACCTTTCTTCCCCATCGGTTATCGGTTCTGCGAGCGATGTGGCCTGTCTATTGTCTATCACTTTAATTTTGAGAGCTACGTCGGTAACCTTACTTCTCCTACGGATCCTGTCACTTATGATCCTCATTTACGCTACGGTAATATAGTATAGCTTTTGTACAGTGCAATGTTGTTCGTTCGATATTGATATCAATTAATAAATGTGTAAATAAATAATCACATAATCATGTCATTGGTGCGTACGTCTAAATGTTTATTAAGGCAAAACTACGAACAATAAACTGATTTGACTTTTTGTTATAAAAACTAACGTGGTTTTCACTCATTTTTAATTAGAAATACAGGATTAATATTTATCGGATAGGATATGATATTGTTCTTGACGCCCGCGTCGATGACGTCCGTCAACCCACTTTGAAAAAGACCACCGAATGTGGTCGGACCTATCCGATAAATATTACGTGAGTGTTCCCGAATTTCAAATTAAAAATGATTTGACTTTATTGTTTTACTGTAGTTAATCAGTTATAATGCGACCGACGGTGGTATCACACTAGACCGAAAAAGTCGACTGTTTCCCAAGGTCTATGAAACAAACCGTTAGATGGTTGTTGACAGATTATCGATCATGAAGGCCCCACCACCATGCTGTGGGTTTTATCAGGATGTTACTTTCATCGAAAGGTCAAGTACGAAGTGGGATCGACCAAGAGGCCGCCTGTTTGTCGACCGTCATTACCCAATGCTGTGGCTTAAACCTGGTATAAGTAACATAGGCTACTTTTTATCCCAGAAAATGATCATGTGAGCGTCATCCTCTGCCCAGGCGAAGCAGTTGGGGCAGCCTGCTAGTATGTGCTAACTAGCTATTTGTATATAAAAGTAAAATATAAACAGAAAGTGCTGTAAGGCGTTGAAGCATGAACATTTTAGGTATAATAATTTGACTGGCTGGTTAGCGCAGTTGGCAGATCTCAGGCATCTGAGCCGCTGGTCCGTAATATCAGTCAACAGCACAGGCGATGTCTAGTTTGAGACCAAAACACCTTGTGTGGATATTGTCCCATACTATATTTTACCTACCAACTGAGTTTTCGAAACGAGAAGAGGAAGGGCGGAAAACCAAGCAGAATACTAATTAAAAATACTCACTGCAGTATTGTGACTTCGCAAGTTGATGAAATAAGTAAATCTTCTTGTTTTTTTGCCACAATTCTCATGTACTGTTGCATTGTAATATGTAATATTTTATGAAGCTATTCTGTACGATAAGATCGCGATGCAACAGCGGCAAGTTTTATTTCATAGCATTTACATAACTCCCTTCCTGGTTAGTTCAGCACCTTTGTGTATGATCATGCGTAATATTCTCTCATGGGAACGTTACGTCAAGATGTACACTATAACAGGAGCCCACGTCGTTTTAATTACAGTGTATATAACGAACGGCAAATGGCTGCTATGTCCGAGTTATCGAGAGCTTGCAACTCTGATTTCTTCGAGTTTCGTAGCTTTTCTTACAATCAGTCCTTAAGAATTAGACTATTATGTATCCTCCCCATTAATTCCATGAAAATAATGTATTACATATTTTCTTATAGGCAGGGAAGCGGGGGCTATAAGACCATTTATTCTCTAGCAGAGCTGGGGTCATTCCAGCAGCTGGATATAAAAAAACAAAGCCAGATCTTTCAGATCAATATATTGGGAAATGAATCACTTGATACTACCACACGTAGCTGAACTAAGGGCAGGGTGATGGTGCTACTCCACAAGAGTCGTACTCCACAAAATAATTGTTGTCAAGTATCCAGCCAGTTTGCTTCCTCGTGTCTAGGACTTTGCCTAGTATTTTATTAATGAAGTTTAGTCTTTGTATTGAACAAATGTTATTTAATTTTTGTTACTGAAGCTGAGGGCCACTCCATAAAATATATTAGTACTTAGTGCGTTAATTAAGATTAATACATCCATTTCTGTCTTCTGTTTGTGTGTTGACAAAATGATAGAGATGTTTTAAATAACTTTTGACTTTTTTATTTTGCGAATGTCGACTTTGAATAATTAAGGTTCAATATTTCTGGGTCAATAAATAGTAACGTATTAAAAGCTATATGCAAAAGCCGACTTTCTGTATTGTATGCAACCCTTACAATATACGCCATCTATCGACGTTTAAAACTATAATATCATCCTAATATGCAAATAGTCTTCTACCATGGGGTAAAACTCACAACCTTGCAGGCATACGAAAAAAAACGTATGTAACAATATAATCTTATAAATCTAAATATGATGAGTTAGAAAGCTATGTGTAAGACCATATACCTAAAATTATACACGCCTTTATTTGGAAAGCGATTAAAACAAATCACTGTTTAATGAATACGAAATTAAAATAAATATTAATAAATATAGTGCTGTGTGTCTCCTATCACTCTATGGTCTCTACGGTGCACCGAAGAGTTTGGTACTGATCTTGGAATACAGCACATGAGCATATTCTTTAAGGAATATATAGCTTGTAGTCCTTGTTGAATACTTACTGATTGTGTACGTAAGCGAAGCCTCGTGCGTGGCTGTAGTATAGAGCACTACAGCCGCGCATTATACTAGTATTGTAGTAGTGTAGTGTAGTGTAGTGTAGTGCTAGAAACAATGGAAGGTAAGTAAACCGAGCATGGGCTCTCACACCATCGGCTTGTCGATTACAACTTGCATGATTATTCATGAAGCGAATTAACAATTCAAATGTACCATTATCGAGTGCAGCCACCGGATCGTCCGCGATGTGTCCGATTTGTTGCGAGAATCGATTGATAACTGATAATGATTGTTAGTAATGTAATCTAATAATCGACGGCCACATTGAAGTGAACGAAAACTAACACGAAGTGACGAATGAAATTAGTAGACTCTTCATTTTTGTACAAAGAGTGAACAAAAACTAACATATTATTTCTCTGATTGTGAAGTTATTAACAATTGTCAAGCAAATAAAGTTGATTGTGTGACTCATCAGAAATGAAATTGAAAGTCGGTTTATGCACCGCACCTACTTACATAAAATTAAACTTCAACAATTTACACATTATGATATTGAAATTTTATAGAGAGAAAAATTCACATCCTCGGACGGGATTCGAACCCGCGTCTTCTGACTCTCCGTGTCAGACGCCATTGACCAACTAAGCCACCGAGAATCTGGTCCGGGCATCGAATTTTAACCCTCTATTTGACTAACCGTCTTGCGGGGACGGAGCGACATCTATTGGACAGTTAACAGTACCATCCAACCGAAAGAAGCATTATTTAGAAATACTTGAACTTTCGTATTGACATCGCAACCCTTGTAATTTTTATAGTATTACTTTTCAAAGCACTAACGCCTGCTTTAGCGATCTCAAACAATGAAATTTATAGAGAGAAAATTCATATCCTCGGACGGGATTCGAACCCGCGTCTTCTGACTCTCCGAGACGCCATTGACCAACTAGGCCACCGAGAATCTGGTCCGAGCATCGAATTTTAACTCTCTATTAACTTATCACTTTAATACGTTTCATCACCCTTGACTGTATTTGTGCTTTTTCAGTTTCACAGTAGAAATCGTGAAATCCGTCAACCGAAACCTCGTAGTTCGTTGTTGGGAGTAGGCCTTCAGGTGCCTTCTAACCTTTCATATTTCGGTTCATCAGTATCACCACATACCATTTAAATATATTATGTCAACGTGAGCTAATGCACAAAAAACATTTGACAGAAAAATATATATACTAGGCAGGTATATAACATGTTCCTAAACATCTCTGCAACCTGACCTTCACCATTTGTCATCACAATTATTGATTTATTGATCCGATAGCCCGAACCAAATCGATTGTCATACATAATCGATTGTCAAGCGCGTGTCATGACTCCAAATTCGGTTTCCCATGTATAGGCGGGTTTCGTCACGCCATTTCCGATTGGAGGGACTTCCGGCCGTTTTGTCAACAAACTTGTTCATATTGTTATCCTGCGGTGGACAACACAGTGGTTTTTGCATGACAATAAATGGGAATGAACTCTAGAGTATCGAACACTATTAGGTATTATTTAGATGAGAAGCAACGGAGGTATTTTCAATAGATTATGTAATCGCTACATCTACCTGGGACAGACAGTCAAACTAGGCAGGTCCAACTTCGAGAAAGAGGTCAATCGTCGAATCCAACTCGGCTGGGCAGCGTTCCGGAAACTTCGCGAAGTCTCTCGACAAAAATACCTCAGTGCCTCAAGACAAGAGTCTTCGACCAATGTGTGTTACCAGTGATGACTTATAGCACTGAAACGTGGTCTCTTACTATGGGTCTCATAGATAAGCTCAAAGTCGCACAATGAGCTATGGAGAGGGCTATGCTCGGGGTTTCTCTATGTGATCGAATCAGAAATGAGGAGATCCGTAGAAGAACGAAAGTCACCGACATAGCCCAGAAGATTATCCAGTTGAAGTGGCAGTGGGCAGGGCACATAGCACGCAGAACAAATGGCCGATGGGGACGGAAGGTTCTGGAGTGGAGACCACGGACCGGCAAGCGCATCGTCCACCGACACGGTGGACAGACGACCTGATGAAGGTCGCAGGACGACGTTGGATGCAGGCCGCTTCCAACAGGTCCTTTTGGCAAATCATGGGGGAGGCATATGTTCAGCAGTGGACGTCCTACGGCTGAGATGATGATGATTATGTAATCGCTCTGAGCGATAAGACCGCCCATTGTGACACTATTAGTTTTAAGCATTTAATTGTAATAATATATTTTTATGTATACAATTGTATCGTACGTAATGTACTTATCTGTAATGTGGTGTTGCAATAAAGAGTTCATCTATCTATCTAATCTCTCCGAGTTACATTTTAGTATGTTCCCCCCTTACATTACCACAGGGTAAGTAATACCTAGTATTAAGTACTTTTACATAATATTTATCTCCAAACATTTAAAGCAAGTATTTGCATTTTCCTTTAACTTTTTTTTATTGTAAATCGGTGACGAGACGAGCAAGTCGTTCGCCTGATGTTAAGCGTCACGCTTGCCCATAACAGTTCACAATCATGCATGCACTGCACTCGTCACCTACAGATATAAGATGTCAAATCTCTTGCCCTGTAATATCGTTGAAACCACGCAGTACTGCTTCACAGTTGAATCACTGGCCAGGGTGTGGTACCTCTGAACCTTTTAAATTATGTTTGTTATTTATTGTCTTAGTGGTTGCTTTGTTGGTGTATCAATAAATAAATAAATTAATAAATAAATAGAAGAACAATCTGCAAGCTCTGAAGAAAGCCTGGTAGAACCTATACACCCACATCTCCACCTGTAAGTTCTTCAACTACGTCGACAAGAAGAAGAAGAAATCATGTTATCACAACTTAGCATCAGAGATGATGTTTATATAATTCAGCCTGCAGTGGAAGCGCTTGCTCTTAGTTCTGAGGATTACATAATCAACACATCTTCTGTTTAACGCATTCGAACACAAATGAGCGAAAGATAGAGCCAGAATGTATTGAATGCGATATTCAGAATACAACATTTCTTTATTTTTAACATTTTTACATCGGTGTGTGCCCTTACCATTACACAAGGCGGGAAGCCTGTATTACAATGATTAGTTCCTTCCTTGTTTGGATTTCATCAGCAGTAGTCAGAGGAGGAAAAAAGAAGGTATATAATTCTAATAATAGATTAAATATGACAGTAAATATATGAACATAAATTAGTTTTAAATTTTAACAAATTTAAAATTATTACTAACATTGTGTTTGTAAAATGGATTTCTTATAACTCATCTAAATCCTTCCCATACCGTGATAATCAAAACATAAGATTTATGAATGAAACGCACGTACATTTACGTCTCTGGTATTCAACGGGTTAATGTTGTGTGTGTGTGACAGGTTGTGTAACACTAATGTGCCCGAAGTAGTAACTGTTCATTGGGATGGCAAATTGTTACCTGGTTTGGGCGTAAGGAGTTCTGAAGAACAACGACTACCAGTTATAATTTCATATTAGCTACTACCCGCGACTTCGTTCGCTAGTAGTTTTGTAGTTAGTTTAGTTCTTAGTTACTCCGTGTTTGCAAGTTAAACATAACGGAAACATAACAACCTAAAATTCATTTATTGACATAAGTTGAAAGATAACATTAAAATTACACAAGATTTATCAAGCCAACCCCTTCCATAATTAACCAACAAATACACAGAGGGGGGTATCCAGGTGTCAAACCTCACGTAGAGGCCCAATGTGCAACTCTATTTGAAGTGGAGTCAGGTCAGTGTGCCCCCGTATAAGGTGTCCACCCGAGAACTAGTTCTGCCAATATTAATGTATGCGGTATAAGTGCGGTATGCGACCTTACCGTGCCATTTGCAGCGGAACTCGCGATCTAGCGCTGGATTAGCAGTTCGATGTTACGGATTGTGCAATAGGGCTTTACACTTTAGCCTGCTAATTGAACTGTTTGTAGGTATGGCTTGGAAGTTTTGTTTAACTGGCTCCTGGTTCTTGGTTTAAACATTTGTTACAAGCTTTTAATATCTTGTAGTTTTTTATAGAGTTTTATAGTTTAAAAACAATACAATAAAATTAAAATGACTGGGCAAATGAGACACAGGCCGAAGTAGGCGATTTGTAGTGAGTCGGAGTATGTTTTATTTTTCGTAACTGTAAATTTCGTCAGCTAAAACTGCAATTAAATCTTCAATATAACAATTGTTTTAAAATTTTCGCAGACATAGGGTACTTCTTATCACCATTATCATCCAACACCACGCGGGTGAAACCGCGGGGCGCAACTAGTATACTATATATAAGCCGCTGACACCCAACACGTGCACGTCGCGCGGTCTCACGCGAACTGATTCAAAAACTTATGTACGTATTTGAAGCAATTTATTACGGTTATAAGTTATCTATACTTCTGCATATTGAAATTATTGACCATAACCAAAGAAGGTTTGTTAGTAGGTACATCAGTTTGTCGCGGTTGTTTGCAAACCGGACCGATATGATTATCTGTATACGTAATTGTGTTAGTTGTAGATTGACTGGAGAGGAACATAACAACATCATAACATACTTTTTGTGAGCTAAATAAATTAAATTGTTGCATAATTTCCGCACGGGCCGGGCCGTGTGGTGGACCATCATCAGTGAATATATTTTCCAATAATAGGGCTCTTGTATCATAACTAATAAATAAAACATGATGGAGACGATACAAACGAGGTGTGACCTGCCAATGATGACGTAACGAAACCGAACCGGTAAACATTACCTGTTGACATTTGAACAACCTCAACTCACCAGCAGCCTCTATTACAAGTGCTTAAAGTCCATTTTCTAATCATAATCATCACTTTTGGTCAATATTTGATAGCTATTACCTTGAGTTAAGGTTTAAGGTGGCATAGAATATGTTAATTTGGTCTGGCTGGTAGCATTATGGACGTCTACGAGTGCTTAAAATTCAATAATCATCATACAGATGGAGATGTGCTCAAATTAGTTAGACCTTTACTTTGCAATGCCAAAGGGAAGTTGAAGAATATCTTACTCGGGGAGTTTCAACTCCAGGAAAGCCTTTGTTCTATGGGCCGTGCTGGCCAAGAAAGAAACACTTTCTTAAAGCATGACTCAATTGAACGTTGCGAACAGTTTTTGATTTTCATATTATTTTTCAGATTATTAATTTTAGCATCGCACACCCGAACGCATTTGGCCAGTACTAAGCATAAATTAAATATTTATAAAGCATATGTACAAAATAAGGTTGATCGTCGCTTGGATTTTTGATCGCAACATCAGTATCGGAGGACAACTCTAGCCTAAAACCATTTTATAAACAAGAAGAGAGTTGGATTTTTTCTACGCTTGAAAACAAGACTTAGTGCGTAGTAACGTATGAGTAGAGTAAAACAATAGCAAATCATTACTTTACTTTACAAAACGGGAAGATAAGTTTCAGAACTTATTATTACAAGTCCATTTTCTAATCATAATCATCACTTTTGACGAGCACCTTATTTCTTACGTAGAAACCATATAATATAATTATTCTTTCATAATACGGCGGACACTGGCTAACCGCGCATCGTGCGAAATAAAATTAAAAAAGAAAAAGAAAGGTGTCAAAACAAAAGATTAGTGGGCACTGGCTGATTTGATTACGTGTTGTCGAATGGTACATAACCATAATGTGATGATAACGTCCTACATTGTAGGTACTTACATGACGATGTACGTTATATCATCTGAACGCGCAATCATGTGTGATTATACCATCACAAGTGTCGTCGGGTGGAAAACCCAGAGCCAAGTGTCGGGCTGGTGCTAATAACTACACATTATGTCGTGTTAACTACGCAATGTGTTGTTGTGCAACTCTGTCAGAAGCTAAGTAAATACTGATGAAGCGCTGGCAGCTCAATCTGCTGTCACCAGGTGCCAAAGTCGCACAACGAGCTATGGTGAGGGCTATGCTCGGGGTTTCACTACGCGAACGAATCAGAAATGAGGAGATCCGTAGATGAGCTAAAGTTCCCGACATAGCTCAGAAAATAAGCCAGTTGAAGTGGCAGTGGGCAGGGCACATAGCACGCAGAACAGATGGCCGATGGGGCCGGAAGGTTCTGGAGTGGAGACCTCGGACCGGCAAACGCAGCTTTGGTCGTCCACTGACAAGTTGGACAGGTGATGTTGGAAGCAGGACGTTTCCGACCGGTCCTTTTGGAAATATTTTTTTTGGATATTTTTGTGGAAGTGCCATGCTGACTTTGCAACTTCACAGCCGAATGGGCCGGCACGACCGGAGAAGTACCAAACTCCCACATAACATCGACGTGAAGTAACATAACTTGCTATTGCGTTTCGTCGGTTTATGGGAGGTTCCGGAGGCCCGATTCCCCCCTTCCCCGTTCACCCTCTCCTTCATCCTCCCCCTCCGCTTCTATCTCTTCCTTCCTGTCATCCTTCATCGGTCGGCAACGCATCCTCGATACCTCTGGTATTCCGGATGTCCGTGGGCGACGGTATCACTTACCATCAGGTGAGCCGCTTGCTCGTTCGCAAACCTATTCCATAGAAAAAGATATCTATGGGGGAGGCACATGTCCAGCAGTGGACGTGCTACGGCTGAAATGCCTGTTAAAGCGCCGATGGCTCAGAAGCAGTGAGGCACAACTTGCTATTGCCGGATATCGCGGGTACAAGTGTTACAATAGCTGTTGGTGATCAGATCATCTTAAGGATATCCACAGCCGGTGCTGGCCAGAGTACATAACAACAATAAGGCTACAAGCCTTACCAAAGCTTTGGTTTACAATTTAAGCCAAAGGGAGATTGCTAAAATCATTTACTTAACTGACATAATTTAACAAACTGTATTTATTGTAATAATTGCGACAGTTTATGAGTTGGAGAGGCTGTTAGATACTTCTCCACGAAATGGACAAATTGAAATTGTCAGAACCAGGACTACAGTAACAAAACCCACGAACA
This sequence comes from Selenia dentaria, assembly GCA_917880725.1. NCBI lineage: Eukaryota > Metazoa > Arthropoda > Insecta > Lepidoptera > Geometridae > Selenia > Selenia dentaria. Next base: position 469,410 of record OU862896.1, on the reverse strand, counting down.
TACACAGTAAAGCCAATCAACGCTCTTGTTTATCTGGACCATATCCCGCGTTTGCGGCTACTTATTCATATTCAACGAGTAGTTCCCAAAAGGATCGCGATAATTTAAATAAACGCAGACGAAGTAGCGGGCAAACACTAGTTGTATTATTACATATAATATAATTACACATACATAATAATGATTGATGCAGAATCAATCAATCAGGCACTTTGGAAAATACTACATATCGATGAGAGCCATTTTGCTATCTCTCTCGTCGCCGTTTACATTACTTACAAATTACTACCCACTTAATATTCAGTACACAAGATTAGACTGTTGTTGTGCTACTTATGTTCCATACCCAATCCATAGTTATTCCAGTTCGCGCGACGACAAACCGTCCGCAGACTTTCCACCAATTAAACAAACAATACTATTTCTCTCTACTTGTTTTTCAAACGGTGAGTTATCCTCGCACTTACAAGTGGTACAATTGTAATGCTGGTGCTGCATCTGTTGCCAATTGTAATGCTGACAAATGTGTCAAAATGTCTGTAATGTTTGATGTTACATACATTGATTTTCAAAAAAGTTATTAAATTACTAAAATATTATAGCGCAGCTGTTTAATAAAAAACAGGAAAATAAACTTTTCCATTTGATATGTTAATTGCACACTAAATTGTAATCATACAGCCATAGTCATATCGTTTAATACATGATATATTATTATAATTAATTAGCTACCTATCTTGGTGGTACCGCTTTGCGCCCAACCACTTTGTTCACAAGAGCAGGTATTTTATTTATTTCAGTGCAAGCAACCAAGCCAACATAATCTAACATTTGTGGACAAAATATCGAAAAAAGAAAACAAAATGTAATGCCATCGGTACTTGATACATTCCTTCGATTAGCAACTGGCAAAGAGTCACTGATTCTGATCTCTAAGTTGAGTTCTAAGTTTAACTAGTAGCTGATATTTCCCCACAATTTTATCTTTAATTAATTTATCTCTCTCTCTCTCAAACTCTATTTCGTATTTCTGTCAAATTTAACCAGTAGTAAATCGTCGCTAAAAAACGTTGGTGTAACACCAGCACAAATCGTAGCTGTTTGTCCGAATGTCACGGTGCTGCAGCGAGGGAGACATGTGGCCGGCCTTCACACCCGCGAGAATAATACTATTGTCGTAAACCTCTTGCCCCATAAACCTTAATACGATCGAAGAAAACCCGAACGAATTAAACAGAAATTTAACAAACCATAGAAATAGTCAATAAAATCTTAGTAAGTCAATAAGTCTTATTGGAAGCCATTGCTGAATTGGTTGGTTATTCACTGATGCATATATGCATATCACCACAAATCTTGGCTGAGAACTTATTATAATAAAACTTTAATAAATATTTACTATAATGATATATTTTGGATTTTGCGTTTCCTATACATTAAAATTAAACAAGCTGAAATAATTAAATCGTGTAGATTCCACATTATTTTATTCCTACTTATATTATTTGTATTTTTTATATGTCACATTCCCATAGCAGTAGCCCATAGTGTAACCCAAAGGTTTAAGCTTTAATGACTGATAGCATATCGTTAGACAAATGCCTATGTCCCTTTTGGTTAGTAGTTAAGCGGTCGAAGGTAGCAGTCCAGACTTAGAATGGTGATTATTTTTTCATAATGGTTCATCAAAGTGACTCCCTCTCGCCTGATGGAAAGTGAATATGGAATCAAGAAGCAATGACCACCAATGCAGCCGTAAACTGCACTAATCGCCACCCCTATGATGACCTGAGAGAAGCCTGAGAGAGCTTTTTCACGCTTTAAAGACCCAGGATCATAGCTGCAAGGAAATACGTCCACCGGAAGAGAATTCCACAATTTACTTACACGACAGAGGTAGAAACTGCCAAACTTTTTGGTTCGTGGTAAGAAGTTTTCAACAGTATATGCAATGCTAGGCCGTCGATACAGGGAGAGCTGCTGAAATACAGTGTCCAGGTGCTCAGCGACGAGTGACAATCTTGAGGGTGGTAGCCAGCCAGGCTGGAGTCCTACCGTCATGCTGTGGATATCTTCACGATGTTACTGTCACCGAAAGCTCAAGTCCGAGTAAAGATTTGCTCCAAATTGCCTGATCAACGGTCGACCCTCACCACACCTGAGCTTCATAATTACTAAAAAGGTTTTTCAAAGTAAATCACACTAATGTTATCTATGCGGCGGTTTGTGATTGGGGATGTAAGTGTGTACTTTTTTATTCTCCACATTAAAAAGGCTTAACAGATTTTGAGTGAGGAATTAAGATAGCTTATAACTATAGCTACAATAATTGGCATATTTTATTCTGATTCAACGGGTAGATCCCGAGAGATTGCGAGAAGCTTCGACGTGGATGAACACACAGAGCGAAACTAGTTATTTATAAATGTAATTTCTAGATCAACATTAAAATATAATTCAAGGCTTAATGTGGCTTCACGAATAATTACCATAAGACATTGCATTGTTCTAAAAAGGACACTTTCTGCGTGACTCGAGAGGCAAGCACGAGGAAAATGTTCTTATTATTTTATTTATTGTAAATATTGAAGAATCTGTAGACAGGTGATCAGAAATGGTTGTTTAGCAGACATAGATATTCGACCACTAGCATGTGCCAGAATGTTTATATTTTTAATAATTTAGTTCCTAATAAATATACATTATGAGCCTCTGAACGATTAAATTGAAACCTAGATAGCCTAGATTGGACCTACAGATAAACGATACGATAGATAAAACAAATGCGTGTACATCCCGGGTCCAATCCTCGACCAAACGTCAAGGTTGGCCGCAGCTACTTACAGTCCGCGCAGTGTCTGTTGTTGCAGCCGGATCTGTGATTCTAACAAAGTCCTACCTCGAATCAGAAGTAACTTATCAAAAACAGCTAAACATTGGCTCATCATCACTAGCCCACCGAGGCAATTCTCAGTCCGAGCATCAAATTTAACTCTCAAGGTCTATTGAATAACTTAACAAACGAGTTTACAATTATTATAATTAATCCCTACATATACTGTACCTATATATGATTTTTAAAGCACTAATGCCCGTTTAGCTGGACATAATTAGTTGACCGAGTGAGCGAAGTCTACGTGAAGTACGTATTCCTGTAAAGGTCGCATTTTTCACATACACGTTCTACTATTTGATATTTTTTGCCATCAGCGATTTCGAGTGGGAAGGTTACTTTTCCTAATAAGGGGGAAAGTTTAATGTGGCGTTATTTACCTACTGATATTGACAAAATTTGGTACACACCTGCCTGAGCATAATTAGTCAACTGGTTGTCGAGATAATGTGTTGTGAAGTTAAAAACTGGACGATTTTGGTAATATTCGGCAAGAACATTTGGTGCCGACCACATATACATTTAAAGTAAAATTTAATTTTAATATTTGCCAATTATTTATTAAATTATTGGCAAATATTTCTACTGTTCGCAGAACTACTAGTTAGAATAAGTTTTATGTTCAGCCAGTGATCAATATCTACAGTACATAAGCATATTGGCACTATTACCAAGATCCAGACAAGAAACTGGGGCATAGTTTGCATGGACACGAAGCCAAACACGCACTAACTAGTCATTAATCTGTGGTACCAGATACTTCCTCCAAACCACATGTCCGTCCTCACGTAATGGCATCAAAATACGCGACGCTTCCGACATGTCTTCGCAAACCGGTTACATGATATAGTAGCAGTTTGTACAGACAGTAGTTAGTTCCGCTACTTCAGACGAAAGTGAAACGGACATCGTGAGCACCTTTTTACAGATCAGGCTTTACGCCGGCGGCGCACCGCTGGCACACATCCGAGCTTGTGCTTTTGTTTTTGGCATTTTATTAAACATGTAGAGCTGAAATAATGGCAACTCTTAGCGATAATTTGCTTCTGCACATTTTACTCGATTATTTCAATTTGCTGTAAGCTAAGAAACAGATCGTTTAAAACACAACAGTAGTGAACAAAACCAACTGCTTATACTAAAAAGATGACATTCTTACTTTATCAAAAATATTAAATACTTTCTTAAGATATTGTAAATACTGTTAAGCACACTTACGTTTATAAAAGAATTATAAACGTACGTTTGGTATTTAAACCAAAAGACAGAACTTCAACGCTAAATAAGTTATTTCACACTTTTTTCTTGTTTATGGTATAAAAATCACCCTTCAAGTAACCCTCGCTACTTGCAGGATCGATTGTCATTCACCGTCAATTCCGATATCATCAAGAGGCGAAACACATTTCAGTTATTGGAGTGTAACTCAAAAACCGCTCGACCGAATTTTGACGAAATTTAAATGGAACCACCTCGAAAGTATACTCTTTCAAAGAAAAACTATTTGAATAATCGGTGCACAAGTGGGAGACGAATCGGTCCACAAGTGGGAGACAAATCGGTCCACACGTGGGAGACAAATCGGTCCACAAGTGGGAGACAAATCGGTCCACAAGTGGGAGACAAATCGGTCCACAAGTGGGAGACAAATCAGTCCACAAGTGGGAGACAAATCGGTCCACAAGTGGGAGACAAATCAGTCCACAAGTGGGAGACAAATCGGTCCACAAGTGGGAGACAAATCGGTCCACAAGTGGGAGACAAATCGGTCCACAAGTGTGAGACAAATCGGTCCACAAGTGGGAGACAAATCAGTCCACAAGTGGGAGACAAATCGGTCCACAAGTGGGAGACAAATCAGTCCACAAGTGGGAGACAAATCGGCCCACAAGTGGGAGACAAATCGGTCCACAAGTGGGAGACAAATCGGTCCACAAGTGGGAGACAAATCGGTCCACAAGTGGGAGACAAATCGGTCCACAAGTGGGAGACAAATCGGTCCACAAGTGGGAGACAAATCGGTCCACAAGTGGGAGACAAATCGGTCCACAAGTGGGAGACAAATCGGTGAACATACAGAAAAAGATACATACAGTCGAACATAGAAATGAAATCGGTTAAAATATCAATACCAGACGAACTTAGACGTATAACTCACTGTTCATTCTGGTTTCCCAACTATGTAACCAACAAATAAACGCCGACTCTTTTTTGTTACACATAAATAAAAATCTAATTAATAATTAATATAACTAATGCTGTCTATATATAAATAAGTTGCTTGATACAGCAAAGGGACGTAACATAGATTTTTTTTTTAAATTTCAGTCAGACATTCTTGTTTACTTTTGAAATATATGAATAGATTTCGCCGTTTTACTATACTTATATGTTTAGTGAAAATCGTTTAAAAATAAGTATATGTAGCGATTATACTTTTTATAATAGTTATTTCATTTGCTGCGTATGTTACATGGATATGAATGGTTTACGATTGTTTTTCTTTTAAAGTTATTTGTTCTGTATTTCGATACAAGGTCCATTATATTATATTTATTTTATACGAAATGAATGGTATATCATAAGTTATATTTTTTTTGTCTATATATAATAGACCATATTACTTACCCCTATTATATATCATATATACATAGGCATAGCTAGTATAAATATAAATATATATATATATATTTATACTAGCTATATATATATATCGCGTGGTGCTGGGTAACGAAGATGATCAATAGTATTTTACGACTATTCTCAGACCTACTGAATATCCACAGAAAATTTCATAATAGTCAAACCATTTCGGAGGCCTTTTGTTACTAAGATTGTGACACTAAAATGATATATATATATATATATATATATATATATATATATATATCATTTTAGTGTTTTCTGACACATTTCATAAATTGTGGTTTCTGAAGTAAATATAATATAGTTAATATACTTGTAAGTACACCAACCTTTTTACAAAGGCGATCATGTCACTTGCATTGAGGTTATGAGTTCCGTTTGAAAACCAGTGTTAAGAGTTTTTCTAGCGTAATGCTGAGTCCATATTCAACCCGGGTGTAACACCGTAAAATCGTAATATAATTTGGCCTTCGTTTGGAATCACCTTTACCTAATGTGTGGCCATTAATATATAAATTGGCAAAAAGTAATTCTTAGACTGGCAATATTATTGCAAGAGGAGGGGATCATTCTAACCTACGTGGCCCGTACACTTACGATAGCCACGGGAGGTTCCAAGTTTTTTGGCTGCTGCTAGAGGTTCAGAGTGAAGCCGTCGCCGACTACTAATTTGGGCTCAACTACGCCTATTGCATTGTTTCGCACTAAGATGAGCTCGGTCATGCAATTTACTACAACTGGGCTCCGGCTCCAATAATTGGACTCGTTCCACACAACAAAGGAGAAGGTGTGGATCAAGCTGCAGATCTGCCCTAGGATAGTACCAGGGCTGGCAAGAACCCGCAGGACACCTTCTTCTTCTTCTACTTCTTCTCTATTTCGTAACCTGCTTCTACATTGGTGCACATTCTCCCACATTACCCCGGGGGACTACCTCTGCTGGTGCCATCGCCTTTTCCGGAAAACCTTAAGTATCAACTTTGTTCCTAGATATTGGAGTGTCGACGTTTAAATGGGAAACAAGGAATTATAACTAAATTGTATACTCACGCTGGAGACCGAGTATTGTATCTAGCTTTAAGATAGCATTAAGATAGATAACTCAAGCAACCAACGTTGATAAATTTTGTAAATTAACCTCAATATTAATTAAAAAATATGCGTAAAGTGGACGGAGGAAATTTTATTATTACAATGGCGCCCAACGTGGGGATCAGGACAAAATTCCTGCTGACCTCAGCTGATTAACACGGTTTGCCAAGAAAATATGTAAAAAAATATGCGAAAAATGAAAAAAAACCTTAATAATAAGCAATAATCCCAATTGAAAGTGTACATCTGTGAGAGAACACTTTGAATCTGTCTTAAAACACGGAGTATTAGAATTGTAATAAGTCTTCTGCGTACGTTCACGATTATACTTATATTACAATGGCACCCGGAACAGGGACGTTGGTTCATTGATGTTATTGGTCTTTCGCTCAATGATGTACTGAGCCAAGTACCTTAATTAAAAACAAAAGAATTTCGTTTTGTTACTGTTAATAGTTATATATAGTACATAGTTAATATTTACCTAATTATTTTTATATTATTTTATCTAAGTAGAAAAATCCTTTTTATTGTGAATTATAGAATCGCAAGTACTTATTTGTAAGACCGTAGAATTTAAAATGTTTAAAATGGAGGAACGCCCAATCCGTTTTCATCTTTTAAAGAAGGACGAATTAGTTTATGAGGTAGCGATCCGCGACGCCGTACCTGAAACTACTGTTTCACTCTTGCGCGCTCAAATCCGAGATTTAGCCACCAAGATGCCCTCTGACGAGATATCTACATATGAAGGAGATATTTCAGCGGAATTACAGACCGTAGTTTCAAAAATGTTAGAACTTAAAGAACTTTGCGCTAAAACACCTTTACCATTAAAATCCTTAAACCGCATTCAGTCTTTAGGCAATCATTTATTCCATCGGTTAAGTCGCATTCACGCTATATCAGAGCCAGACGTGAAGCTTTTAGAAAGTCTCGATAGGGACCTGGAAGAAATTTCTAAACGGTTAGAGCGAATGTTCAACACCTTCCGCAGTAGTATAAGTGGAGATGAGGAGTTGGTGCAGGTTAATAAAGAAGGAAATAGTTTGGGTGAGGAAACGAATTCGGCACCGGATTGGTTTCAAAAAGTAGCCTCTTGTGATCGTGTGTCTGGTGTGCACAATTTAAACCTAAAATTTAATGGACGTGATAGCGTCCTTGTATTCGTCCAGCGGTTGGAGGAGCTTTGTTTGTCCCGAGGAATATCAGAATCTAGGTTGTTTTCTTCTGCTGTAGAGTTGTTTACGGAAGATGCGTTATATTGGTTCCGAGGGGAACGTACAGAGGTTCGGGACTGGAAAGAGTTAAAGACTCTTTTACTGGAAGAATATCTCCCAGCGAATTATGATCACCGTCTCCTGAAAGAAATTCGATCGAGAACCCAGGGTCAAGATGAGTCCATCTTACATTATTTGAGTATTATGAAAAATTATTTCTCTCGATTGCGTAAAATTATAGACGAAGCTGATCAGCTGGAAATAGTTAGGTACAACATCCGACCGTTTTATGCATCTCAGCTAGCACTGGTTAATATACAGAATTGGTCAGATTTGAAGTCCGCCTGCAGAAGATTGGAAGACGCCAAACAGTTGGCTGAAGACTTTGCGGAGCCTCCAAAAGCTGTACCAAACGCGGTTGCATTCGATTTGGCGTATAAAGGTCATAAAAACCGCCCTATGGTCAGTGCAACGATCACCAAAGGAAAGTTCTGTGTCCAATGTAGGGTAGATGGTCATTTGCTCCAGGAATGTAAATTGCCTCGGATTACTATTTGCTACCGATGCGGCAAGAAAGATGTCACGACCCGGACGTGTCCTGTTTGTAACCCAACTGAGGTACCTAATTCAAAAAACTAGTTAAGTCGAATCGACCGATCCATGGAGTCGATTCGAGACATAATAAAAACTTTATTTCTACGGACTGGAACAATTGGTTAAAAACAGTTTCTTCGTTTTTCCAATCTTATCGGGTGAATGCAATGGTCAGCGCTGTTAGCACCCGGCCGTATCTCAAAGTTTCAATTTTTAATATGTCGTGGTCGGGCTTATTAGATTCTGGGTCCGAGATTTCTATTATCGGTGGTGGCGCTAGTAAGGTTTTTACTGATTGGGCTCGAGTTTATCCTCCAGTGGGGATCGACTCCATAGCAACGGCTAACGGTTCTCACTCACCTGTCACAGGTTTCGTATTTTTGCCTGTTACAGTACGTAAAGAGACTGCTGTCATAAAGTTTTACATTATCCCGGAAGTCACAACTAAATTGCTTTTCGGTTTAAATTTTTGGCAGGCCTTCAACATAGCACCCGATGTTTTAGATCTGCTTCGGAAAGATAATAGTCTGACGTCCAGTGAACCAGTGATCTCGGAAGTAAGGCATTTGCACCCGTTTGAAGACTTAACGCCATCTCAGCGATTCTTAGCGGAAGACGTGATCCGACAGTTTGAAACCATCTCTTTTGAAAGTAATGGTTTGGGTCGCACCGATCTTCTTTCCCATGTAATCAACACGGGGGATACTCCTCCGATCAAGCAGCGCTACTACTGCATGTCTCCAGAACGTCTGCGGGAACTAAACCGTCAATTAGACGAGATGTTGCAATTAGACGTAGTAGAGCCAAGTTGTAGCCCCTGGAATAACCCCATTACCTTAGCGCCAAAAGCAAACGGTGAATTGAGGTTCTGCTTGGATAGTCGGAAACTTAATGGAGTATCCAAGCCAGATGCTTATCCCTTACCTTATATCCATCACATCTTGGACCAACTTCGGGATGCTCGTTTCTTGAGTTCAATTGACCTTAAAGCAGCCTTTTGGCAAATTCCGCTTGATGTAGCCTCGCGAGAGAAGACCGCATTTACCGTACCCTCACGTGGGTTGTTCCAGTTTAAGGTGATGTGCTTTGGGCTTACGTCAGCTCCAGCTACTCAACAAAGACTTATGGATCGTTTGTTTGGTCCCGAGTTTGGGAACAAGGTTTTCATTTATTTAGATGATATTATTATAGTTTCCAGCGATTTCGAGGAGCACATTGAACTTTTGCTGAGAGTGTTGGGTCGTCTAAGGGATTCTAAGTTGACTGTCAATCTTGCCAAGTGTTGCTTCTTCCGGAAACGTCTTAAATTTTTGGGATATGTAGTCGATGAATTCGGTTTGCGTACAGATCCCGATAAAGTTCAAGCGATCATCGACTTTCCGACCCCAAACTGTCGCAGGGATGTAAAGCGTTTTCTAGGCACTGCTTCTTACTATCGTCGATTTATAAATGGCTTTAGTCAAGTGGCGGCCCCATTAAACGCTCTGACCTCGTCACGAAAAGGTGCACCCCCGTTTAGATGGACCTCTGAAGCGGAATCGTCCTTTAACGAGTTGAAATGTGCACTGACTTCTGCTCCTGTATTGGCGTGTCCCGATTTTTCACAATCCTTCACAGTCCATGCAGATGCATCCGAGGTGGGGGTAGGAGGAATGCTGACGCAGTTTTTTGATGGTGAGGAGCATCCGATAGCTTACTGTAGTCGCTCTCTTAATAAGCAGGAAAGAAACTACTCGGCGACGGAGCGCGAAGCCCTAGCAGTAGTATATGTAGTGGAACATTTCCGACCCTACTTGGAAGGATCCCACCCCTTTAAAGTTATTACTGACCATGCGAGTCTCAAATGGTTCCTAAATTTGAAGAATCCGACGGGCCGCTTGGAACGTTGGGGTTGTCGACTTTCACCCTATAATTTCTCCATTGAACACAGACGTGGGCGAGAGAATGTTGTACCGGATGCACTATCTCGTTCGGTCCCAGTAGCAACTACCATTTCTCTGACTCAGGATTCTTGGTTCCTCAATCTTTTCAGACGATGCCGGGACAGACCCCAGACATGTCCAAACTACCAGATAATTGATGGCAAGCTTTATCGTTACACCAAAGGAAAATCTTCTTTGACAGGTGATTTTGACTGGAAGGAAGTCATCGCTTTAGAAGCGAGGAAGAACATGATTGCAACACACCACGATTCTTCATTGGGAGCCCATCTTGGTGTAGACAAGACGTATAAGAGGTTACGGCTCCTCTACTACTGGCCTGGCATGTATGAAGAGGTCTCATCTTATGTATCTCAGTGTTCTACGTGTAAAGCGTATAAGTATTCAAACCAAGCTACTCCTGGATTGATGGGTAACCCGAAAGTTGTTCGTCGGCCATTCCAGTGCATCAGCATTGATTTAGTTGGTCCACTGCCCATGTCTCGACAGCAAAATACTCTCTTGTTAGTGGTAGTGTGTTGTTTCTCCAAGTACTGTCTGTTATTTCCCCTAAGGCGTGCTACGAGTAAAATCATCGCTCAGCGTTTGGAAGATCGTGTTTTTCTTGTCCACGGTATTCCCCAGACGGTGATTGCGGACAACGGGCCACAATTTGTCGGGCACGAGGTAAGAGCATTGTTTGCTCGATACGAAGTTCCCCAGATCCACTATACCCCTGTTTATAGCCCGCAGATCAACACAGTCGAGCGATATAACCGCACCGTGATGACTGCCATATCAACTCTTGTAGGTGCAGATCATCGTTCTTGGGATGCTCGTTTACACCAAATCCAGTTTGCGGTAAATACTGCCGTAAACGAATCCACCTCTTTTACACCATTTTTACTGGTGCACGGGCGCGAGGCGGTCACTGACGGCAAGGTATATGGCGAATGTGAAGACCTGGAGGAGATTGTTATGGGCTCTCATTTAGACTATAGAAATCGTTTAGGTGCGTTGAAGGAGATTTTTCAGACTGTAGATACTGAATTGAAAAAGGCTCATAGCCGTAACGCCAAGTATTACGATCAAAGCCGTCGAAACCTTGAATTTAATGTAGGTGACCAAGTGTGGCGTCGTACGCATAAGCGTAGTGATGCGAGTGGTTACTTTTCCGCTAAATTGGCGCCTAAATTCGAAACGGTCAAAGTGGTAGGGAAGCTGTCCCGTTTGGTTTATGTTCTGGAAGACGATAATGGCAGACAAAGTGAATGTCATATTAAAGACATTAAATGTGCTGTTTAAGTTCTAGTATATCATGTAGCGTAGTAACTGTCCCAGCAAGTTACTACGATACTGAGGATATTATTTTTAGTTTCAGTTGGCAGTAATCCGGCAACGTTATTTAGCATTTTTTATTAAGATTTATAACTAACTTTAAGTCTCAGCTTATTCCAGAGCGCTGTAATTAGTATTTTGATATGGCTATTTATAGTTGAAGTGTTTCAAAACTAAAACAATTTAGTTACTTGAGCGTCCGGACAGTTGTGATGTTGTGATCCACGGAATGAAAAAGATTAGTCCTGACAGTTGGCATATATTTGGATATGGAGTTGTCTGTAGAATGTCGAGAATTATTGAAGAGCGTACTTGTCGTAGCGAGTTTTTCTGTTTTTTGTTTTATTTTTAAGCTGATTTCAAGTTGATATTATTTTTAGTTTCAGTTGGCAGTAATCCGGCAACGTTATTTAGCATTTTTTATTAAGATTTATAACTAACTTTAAGTCTCAGCTTATTCCAGAGCGCTGTAATTAGTATTTTGATATGGCTATTTATAGTTGAAGTGTTTCAAAACTAAAACAATTTAGTTACTTGAGCGTCCGGACAGTTGTGATGTTGTGATCCACGGAATGAAAAAGATTAGTCCTGACAGTTGGCATATATTTGGATATGGAGTTGTCTGTAGAATGTCGAGAATTATTGAAGAGCGTACTTGTCGTAGCGAGTTTTTCTGTTTTTTGTTTTATTTTTAAGCTGATTTCAAGTTGATATTATTTTTAGTTTCAGTTGGCAGTAATCCGGCAACGTTATTTAGCATTTTTTATTAAGATTTATAACTAACTTTAAGTCTCAGCTTATTCCAGAGCGCTGTAATTAGTATTTTGATATGGCTATTTATAGTTGAAGTGTTTCAAAACTAAAACAATTTAGTTACTTGAGCGTCCGGACAGTTGTGATGTTGTGATCCACGGAATGACAAAGATTAGTCCTGACAGTTGGCATATATTTGGATATGGAGTTGTCTGTAGAATGTCGAGAATTATTGAAGAGCGTACTTGTCGTAGCGAGTTTTTCTGTTTTTTGTTTTATTTTTAAGCTGATTTTAAGTCGCCGTAGCGAGTTTATTTGGTTTTAGTTTAATTTATGTACATATGTTATGCGGTACCGGTATGATGAAAACCCGTTGCCACAACATGACCCATTTTCAACAGAGTATGACAAGGCCGATGTAAACCTTGTCACATTCTTAGAATAAGAAAGAAATGGGTGGTTATTATTTGAAAAAGATACAAGCCGCTGTTTCGGTTTCCTTTTTCAGAAGCAAGACTGGGCGTTGCTTTATTTTTATAGTTTCTACTTTTGGTTTCATTCCTTACGTTATGTGGTACCGGTATGATGAAAACCCGTTGCCACAACATGATCCACTTTCAACAGAGTATGGCAAGGCCGATGTAAACCTTGTCACATTCTTAGAATAAGAAAGAAATGGGTGGTTATTATTTGAAAAAGATACAAGCCGCTGTTTCGGTTTCCTTTTTCAGAAGCAAGACTGGGCGATGCTTTATTTTTATAGTTTCTACTTTTGGTTTCATTCCTTACGTTATGCGGTACCGGTATGATGAAAACCCGTTGCCACAACATGATCCACTTTCAACAGAGTATGGCAAGGCCGATGTAAACCTTGTCACATTCTTATATTGGTATACGTAAAGAATGGTTGGTTACTCTTGTGAAAAGATGTAAGCCATCATTTGGGTTTGTCTTGTTTTTAAGGTACAGCGATATGGTACGAGATTGTAAAATAAGTATAATCGTGAACGTACGCAGAAGACTTATTACAATTCTAATACTCCGTGTTTTAAGACAGATTCAAAGTGTTCTCTCACAGATGTACACTTTCAATTGGGATTATTGCTTATTATTAAGGTTTTTTTTTCATTTTTCGCATATTTTTTTACATATTTTCTTGGCAAACCGTGTTAATCAGCTGAGGTCAGCAGGAATTTTGCGCTCCACGTAAAATTCTGGTGGGTAACGAGGCACTGTAACACCGTAAAATCGTAATATAATTTGGCCTTCGTTTGGAATCACCTTTACCTAATGTGTGGCCATTAATATATAAATTGGCAAAAAGTAATTCTTAGACTGGCAATATTATTGCAAGAGGAGGGGATCATTCTAACCTACGTGGCCCGTACACTTACGATAGCCACGGGAGGTTCCAAGTTTTTTGGCTGCTGCTAGAGGTTCAGAGTGAAGCCGTCGCCGACTACTAATTTGGGCTCAACTACGCCTATTGCATTGTTTCGCACTAAGATGAGCTCGGTCATGCAATTTACTACAACTGGGCTCCGGCTCCAATAATTGGACTCGTTCCACACAACAAAGGAGAAGGTGTGGATCAAGCTGCAGATCTGCCCTAGGATAGTACCAGGGCTGGCAAGAACCCGCAGGACACCTTCTTCTTCTTCTACTTCTTCTCTATTTCGTAACCTGCTTCTACATTGGTGCACATTCTCCCACATTACCCCGGGGGACTACCTCTGCTGGTGCCATCGCCTTTTCCGGAAAACCTTAAGTATCAACTTTGTTCCTAGATATTGGAGTGTCGACGTTTAAATGGGAAACAAGGAATTATAACTAAATTGTATACTCACGCTGGAGACCGAGTATTGTATCTAGCTTTAAGATAGCATTAAGATAGATAACTCAAGCAACCAACGTTGATAAATTTTGTAAATTAACCTCAATATTAATTAAAAAATATGCGTAAAGTGGACGGAGGAAATTTTATTATTACACGGGCACCATACATTTTGTTTCGTCATTTACAAACATTTAATTTATTGTTATGTTCCATCTAGAACAAATGCAATACTTCTGATATTTCACCGCGCGTTTATCTCGCAGTTTGCACTGGAACATGATCCGTAGTGTTACCTCACTCGTACCAATCAAGTGATTAGTCACGTACGTCCAATCTCCACCCGACCGAGTTCCTTACGCCGGAGCTGCTGCTGTGGCGACACTATCTTACCGGCCACATAGGGTTACCATGCACCGTGTGTCAATAACCTATCTAAAAGGGTTAAAGTAGACACAGAATATTTAAGATGTTCGTTTTGACGGAACGAGCGAAGCGTGTCTGCTTTCTGACCAAATTGACTTTCATCTTGCCGTATGCTTGTTAGATTGTACGAGTACGTTAGTTCCCGTACATGTCGCATTTTTCAACCAATCATGACGAAACTTGGTATGTATGTTCTACTATTTTTTGTCGTATCGGGAAAACTTTTCCCAAAAAGGGAGGAAGTTTGCTGCGGTGCTATTCACCGATCGATTTTGATAAAATTACACACATTAGGTACCTGACTTTAAAGAGCAATATCGGATATGAGCATAATTAGTTAAGTGTTTGCCGAGATAACAGGTTTTAAAGTGTAAACACTACTGTTCTAACTACTTTTAAAACTACTGGTGTGCTGTTCGCAGAACTACTAGTTTTTACATTACAATTAGTACTCACGGGATGTGCACCATGATTAGGCGGGTTTTGGAGTTCCCGATATTTCGGCGCAGCTACATGCACCATGTTCACGGGTAGACTGAATATGCGGGTGGATGTGAAAAAAGTTCGAAGTTTTAAGAGCAGACAAAACGGTCTACCCTCTTTCTCACTCTTTTACTGCGGATGCCACTGGCCCCCGAACTCAATTGTCTTACAATACCTAATTATAATGTAGTTAACAACTGCGAAAGTCTAAATCAGTGTGCTACTTGTTTTTGTAGTTGAAGGCTAGGGTTTGACTTCTATTTCACTTGATGGTTAGTGCTGATGCGGTGGAAGGTGGTATACTCTAGATCTAGAATAACTGCTGGCACTCGAGGACAGCCGCCGGAACGCTGACTGAACTGTTAGGTGTGCAGCGACAGATTGCAGCGGTAGCTAGTCAGGCTTACTCTAGAAGTGCTCTGCCACCATGCTGTGGATTTCATTACGACGTTATCTTCACCGAACGCTCAAACCCCGAGGTGGGGATGGATCTCGTGACCGTCCAATCGACGACCGACCTTTGTTACCCCTTAGTTATCAATATATAGCATAAGTTCGGTTTTAGTATTAAAACCCAATCTATTATATTTACTAGTGATTATGGATCTTGTAACTTTGTATCAGTACAAAATTACCAGGAACTCTTGGATGATACGATTGTATAAGTTAGCTCTTGTATAAGTAACCTTGATAGTATAAGATATTTAAAACGTTATCACAAAATAAAACATAATACAAAAGACAAATTAATTATGTATCGATGATCGTTTACCATGTGTGTTTTGGTACTTTTGACAACTCAACAAGTTATGTTTTATTTCACAACCAGTAACGGCCGTTTTCAATAACCTATCTATCGCCGGTTTACCTAACTAGAGATAGATATTTGACATTGTTTGTACAGACGGTATGTCAAATTTCTATCGGTAGTAAGGAAAACTATGGATAGATAGTACATTGAAAACGGCCGTTAATCCTCTATTGCCTAAAATGTTTAACATTTCAAATACTTAAAATAGGCTTTATCTACTTTGGAAATTTATCACACTTTCGATTCATTTTCCTACTTATACAGTTTAGGTTTTCGATTGACAGAAATCCTGTCTGATTGGCCACTGTATTAGACTAATGACCACCTTATGACATTTTAACATTTTCCCTTATTTTTGTCTGATGCTCCTAATTTTCTTGTTCTGTTATACTTATTTACTGTTTTATCTTAGCTACATAAATTAAAAGCTTTAGTGAAGTCTCAAGAACACTTCGCCAAGTTACTGAATGGCAACCCAAACTCGGGTCACTCGGATGGCTCGCTGGCGGCGTTGCTCAATCCACTTGCTCATTCCAATACCGCACACACATCGATGTTTGAGCAATCGGACGTTAACAGAAACTATTTTGTTGCCCATCAAAGTTGTGCATGAGATTGTATTTGTCCAATTATCATAAATGGTGAGCTTTCGTCCGATTGCTAGTTCGTGTATTTCGAAAACTCATTCATGACTAGAGAGATATTATGTTCCAGAGACATTCGTACGTAGTACATTTTTAGTGCTTAGATTATTCGCAGAGTGAGATAAGTCTATGTTTTATGCTTTATTCAGATTAAATTCGCGATATGTTTCGATGAAATCTGGAATAGCCTTTACCCAGAATAAACATACTATTATTGCTCCGAAAGAATGTTGTTGTAGGATAGCCATTTTAATTATTAATTCATTCGTACCACCGGTGGTACCTACAGAACTACATTGGCGCAACCCTTAAAAATAGAACCTTCCCTCGATTAAATATTCTATTAAAAAAGTTTCAGCAAAAAGTTTTATACTTAAACAATAAAACAGGCACTGAAAACTAATGGCCGCAATTCAGCATTCCGCAGTGTTAAAGTTGGTGTTTATGATTATTTATGGTTTGAAACACCTCGGCTGTTGAAGACGACAACTTGGAACGTTGTAAATAACAGTGCGCAAGCTCCTCATCACTACGAAATTGTTTCGGTCACGAAGGAGGTGCCATTATGAAAACACGCGGCATGGTTATGAGAAAAAAAATATTTTCATTTAAAATCTGCGACCAATAATACGACTGGCCAAATGATGATGTTTATGCACCTGTTATACTACTGCGACGAGACGGGCAAGTCGTGCCCTTGATGATAAGCGTCACATCTGGCCTGCGATGTCACATTTATAGTTCTACGCTGCACTGGATTCGTCATTCCAAGACATAGCTGTTTAGTCCATGAACATTTGCTGTGATATCCTTCAACTTTAACATCTTAATGGCAAAAATTAAGGCGGTCCTGGCCAAGAAACGCCTCACAAGAATTCACTTTTCTCAATGAAAAACCTTAGTTATTAAAGTGAAAAAAACTAAGTTTTTTAAGCATATCCTCGAGTGTCTCTATCCATATTTGCCATCTGCCCCTACTGCCCAGACAGCCACATAATGCTATCCATAATGTAGGGGTAGGGCTCCAAAGAGTACCTACCTACTGTTTGTAATGTGGACTAATATATACATATTGAGATCACTTGTTATTAGCTTATT
The DNA here is from genome assembly GCA_917880725.1 of Selenia dentaria. Lineage (NCBI taxonomy): Eukaryota > Metazoa > Arthropoda > Insecta > Lepidoptera > Geometridae > Selenia > Selenia dentaria. Next base: position 451,659 of record OU862896.1, on the reverse strand, counting down.
TAACCAGTAGACATTGTATTGTATTGTTTCATGTAGTTGTAAATGTACATTAAATATTATTTTATATATAAACGTTGTCCTGAATATTAGGTTTAACTATGATTTAAATATAGGAATAGCAATTAAATAATGTTCTCTAATAATGAAAACCTACATCTTTCTATGTATTATTAATATCTGAAAGTATTTAAACTTATTACTTAATTCCAATGTGGACGGGGTTTGCGAATAGCGCCGCGATGTCGTGAGGCGAACGAAGCCGAAAGTGTATTGTTTGTGTTGTGGATATTAGCTTGTAGCGTTATTTGTGATGCAACCTGCACCTTGAACTTTGTGTCTTACAAATGGACGGCGACATGCAACCATTAACGTAATATACTTAACTGTGCTGTACACGAAATGCACCTATCATGGTAGATAACATAGAATTAAAACCGAAATGATTCTAATTTTATTAAGAAGTTAAGATTTTAAGAGTTTGATTAAGAGTTTTTAAACTGACATGGTCACTAATGCAATAATCAACTTTAGAAACGGGATATTTGCCGTGTATTGTGTTTAATTTGAGCTCTCGATATTTATATTAATATAGTTTACTCGTGAACTGCGAATGCAACTGTGACAAAATATCGCTGTTCAATAGATGCCGCTCCGTCCCCATACGACGGTTAAAATAAGACAGAGAGTTAAAATTCGGTGCTCGGACCTCGAGTCTCGGTGGCCTAGTTGGTCATGGCGTCTGACACGGGTTCGAATCCCGTCTGAATTTAATTAATTTATCTTTAAAAATTGCAATGTTTAATTGTTTAATTAAGAGTTTCCTTTAGCGTTTGTTAGCGTTGTAGTTACTCTGTAGCAAGGAGAGATGTTTCTCCTTAAACGATATATGAGTGATCTGCAGATCGTCAATGGCGAGTAAAGTCGACTTGCTATGATAAGGGAGCTTCTTAGTTGGTACTAAGTAACAATACAGACTTGTGCTTTGAGACAGCAACGAGCAAGCACTACTCATTTGTGTTTGAAGTGCGCTGTAGTATATAATAGTACTGGACGAAACAGAAATAAAAGCGGATTTATCGCGGTGACGAGCATAGTGCATTGACGAGCAACAGTTCAGCTGCATGCTGGGTGGTGGCGCTGCGGCTGCAATGTGTGTTGTTTTATTGCAGTGCTAGCTTCAGCCCGTGGGTCCATCGGCGTGAAAAAAGATATTCCCGGGGGAAAATATTCACCCAAACAGACTCTTCCCTATAGCAAGTTGTGTAGTAGGAAAGTGTCCACTATTTTATTGAAACGAAAGGTCAAGGAACCGAAGTGGAAAACTTAAATGTGCTCTATTTTATTTACTTGATAATATGGTAAATAATTACTACTAACTATTGGCATTTGTCCCCTGTTATTTTGTAAGCACCCATTAAGGAAGTATTTATGGAAATTTCATCCCTAAGGGTGACACGAGCGAAGCCACATGCGGATCAGCTAGGTCCGCTAGGTCATTTTCTAATGGAATTATATTTGACACAACGCGACGGTTTTACACCTTGACAAGCTAAATGCAGAGGTCATGCGTTAGCCAAAAGTAAATAGGGTTATTTTGGCAGTGAAACTATTTGTTATGGACAAAGAAATATACTTAGGTACCCATACAAAATATTAACCCATTCTGACATAAAGATTCAATGTAGTGCTCTGAGAAGACTCGAGAAACCCAGAAGTGTTCACTTTTAATACGTTACCGTTGTTAATGCATGGACGTTAACAGAATACGTTACCGTTGTTAATGCATGGACGTTAACAGAATACGTTACCGTTGTTTAATGCATGGACGTTAACAGAATGCAAATAATGTAATTAACACTTCAACAAAAAAACTATCAATAAGTTAATGCAAAACTCGAAAACGGCATCGAATTAAAGAGGATCTCCGCCGGTCTCGACACTACGCAAATGTCAAGGTGAGCTCAAGTAGCGCGGGCGTTGCTAAAGCGAGAACGGCATACAAATGCAAACTAATTTTAAATATACTTTACTACTTTTATTTTAAATACGTCGGAAGTCTACAGCGGTATATTTAGTTTTTCCTGCTAGTAGAAATTTAGCCATATACCCACTCACTCTCTCCATTGCTTGGTTTATAAATTACAATATTATGTTTACAGTCACAGATGACAACTCCGCAGAAGTTTAGTGTTCAACGCATCTTTTTTTCAGCCATGTTGCAAAGTAAGTAAACATCTATAAGTAGAACGTGTTCCTTACTAGCGTTGATTCACGCAGGTTTGGCGCGAGACGGGTGTAGAGATGTCAACATCACATCTACGAACAAATCTTCATTCTCTTCAAACTTGGATATTTTTTATTCTGAGTCTCACCTTTAAAAAGGATCAGTTTAACCTTTAAACATTGATAATGGGCAACTGGGGCATTCGCGGATTGCTAGACATTTACACCCCTCCAGTAGTAAGCATAAGCAAGAATTGTTTAGGCTGAAAGATAATATTGCTGGTGAAAAGTTATTAAAACAGTGATGATCTGAGTTGAGTTGGCTGGTTGGCGCAGTTGGTAGCAGCCCTGCTTTCTTAGCAGCAGGCCTAGACAACATTTAAGCAGGAGTTTTTCCGCACCCGCTACATACAAAACGCTCCCGGGTCCCGTCTGCGAACTTAGCACGACATCACGTGACTTTTCCACAGGTAATGTCAACATTTTGGAGTTTGTCGTTTGGCGTTAACGATAACAAAAACATATTTAGTCTAGGCCTTAAGATCCTGGGTTCAATCTCCAGACAGTTGAAGCATGTGTGCATGCATGAGCATGTCTGTTTGTGTATATATGTATATCAGGCATCAGGTTAACATAGCTCGGGCTCTGCCTAGTTTGGCACCTGAAGACCTGAGGATGTTGTCGCATATTATTAGGTACTATATTGTGTTAATATTATTATTTACGGGCTTTTTTATATTAAGGATTGGTTGCTAATTTACAGAACAAAGTTTGTATAAAGTAATTAGTAATATTGAAAAAAAAACAGAAATAAATGTTTTAACTAAAACTATCATATAAGACTTCTGGCAATTAACATGCATGGTAGAACTGCATCGAAGAAGGCTGCACCGTTGTAAATTGGTACTGGACCAAACAAAGCTGCTACTTTAAAGTGTTACTGGATGAAGACAAAGCTGACCGTTTTCATTGTTAGTAGATCGTTAACCTAAACGTATAATATGTGCGATGACGTCATCACACCTGTTTTGTCGTTTTAATGTCATTATTATTTTGCTTTGCCTTTACGCGTGGAAATCGTTGAGCAAACAGCCTGATTGAATATATTTAGCTAGCTATGATAATATTTATTAGTTTATGATAAATACTAGAGGCCTTTTAGGTAGTTACTTGGGACGGTAGGCTGAGTAAGCTGTGTTTGATCAGATATCATTCAATGACAAACCATTATTTTTTTCTCCTAAAATCAAACAAATCCAATGCCAACCTCAAGGCTCTGCACACGATTTAAGTCGTCTCTATTTATATTTAATTCCACTTTTACCAACATTTCAAAAAGTTATGATTTTTTGTTGAGACTCTACTGAACCTTTGGTATGAATTAGGTTCATATTTTAATTGACCGAGTGAGCGAAGCATTTCTGCTTGAACTGACCAGATTGACTTTCTTCTGTCCGTATGTTTGTTAGGTTGTACAGGTCGTATTTTTCAACCAATCGTAAATGAAACTTGGTACGCATGTTCTACTGTTTATTGTATTTGTGTTTGCAGTCAGCGATTTTGATTAAATTTTGAACACATATTTGGTTCTCGCCTGAATTTCTAACGTGAGCATAATTGGTCAAGTGGTTTCCAAAATAATAGGTTGTGCAGTACTGCGAAAACTTGCCGCTGATAAGACTACGTGCTCGTGAGGTTTACTGTTCGCAGAACTACTAGTACCTATTACTTTGATTGTTTAACTTACGCGGTCAGAAACGTCGAGTAACTCGACCGGATGCGTGACCGTCCGGGCCATACTTCATAGACTGGCGCACCCGGCTGCATTCGCACTTGTATTAAAGTACATTGGAACAAAACTAACGCGGTGGTAACTCACAGTGTTAGTGCGAACCTACACAAAGCTAGCAAGCAAGGTAACTCGAGCTGAACCCACTCTAACTTGAACTCTGCTTGACTCCCGACCTAAGCGAGCTGCTGGCTTCCTGGGCGACATCGGGTGCCTGGACTGACGAGCCCCACACGACGTCACGTCAAATGGGCCGCACCAGGAGCAGCCTGGTTGCGGAAAGGACCCGCCCACCAAGTAAGACTCTCGTCCCCAGGGTAGGAGCGAAAACACGGGCGGGCGGACGTGGCGGATAGCGGCCGTTCTATACTTAGTCAGTACTCAACTTATTCCGTGCCTTGGCCGTAACATCTCATTTACAATTATAACGTCTAACAACTGGATATTCGAGGTGTGTGAGTTCGGCCAGGCCAATAACATTATCATAACGTAAAGGCCGCGCCGCCGCGATTGGCAGGCGCTTTGCTTTTCATAAAGACCCACGTGTGCTTTGTCTATATGAGTTCAAGATTTATGGCTTGTTTTGGAAACTAGATCAATGTTGTTGGATTTATATTTATCGAAATGTCATAATGTTGTTATGTTGTCCTTAATGGTGTCACCAGAAAGTAAATTATTGTCTTATTTATTTTTATAACCTGACCTTCGATTCAAAAATGTTTGTGTCGGGGAATTGCGGGGGGAAACGGGCAGTACGGAGAATACCTTAACACTAATGGACGCACAGGAAGAGATGTACCAAAAAGCTACTGTGAATTTGTATATACATATTCGTCATTTCATTTAAATAAATAAAATCTGGTGGATATCTATGACCATATGTTTCTCTCGCGTGGTCTTCGGGTGATGCCATTTAGACTTGGTATACCTTTCTAAGTATATTACTATTATATTATTGGATACTCTGCTCGAAACTGTAGCGTGTAAGCCATCACTATTTTATATTTTGAAGAGTACTGCAGCAACATAACAAAACGGACGGACGGAACTACAGCTATGCCTCCAGTAGGTGACAAGCAATCCCGTGCAGAACTTGGTAGCTTTGATATGACTTTGATCTTGATCGGTGTAACAACTGCCATGAGCAAGAACGATGTTCACCATCAGGCGACAGGCTTGACAGTCTCGTCATCTTTTTAAGAGGAAAAAACCCTGATTAAAAAAGTAAATAGTGTTGAACACATTTCTCTAGATCACTGTCCTCTCAAAAACTTTTTCTATTAAATCTAGCATGAGTAGTGTACATTGTATGCAAACGTCCTTCATCCTTAGAATATAGAAACTGCGATAAAACGGAACTGTTTATAAACATAATGTATTACGTATATAATATTGGAAATGGTCGCGGATGTGCCGAGAAAGTGGTGACCCCGCCAACCGGCTTCTACGGCGAGACGCTTCAAGCTAACTTCTCTCAAACGTACGGCTCTGGCATTATATACATACACATGTATTACTAGTTCTATATACATATGTAACTAGAGATAATATGTGCTAATGTAATTTGAAGATTTCTTGTGGAAGATACGGACTTGGTCGGTAAATGCTACGCAAATGCTATACGCCGTGCAATTCTCTTTGACAACATCTGTGAAACAAATGAAGAGATGACAAGAAACGTTGGAAAAGCAACCTTATGTACAAGGGCGATATCTCATAAAGTATTTGACATCAGTGAGCTCGTCGACGAATCATTACAGAATCGCACGGCTGCTCGAAGCGGTGGTATCCGAACACTATGGCTATAAAGTTTCGAGTTTGGTAATAAGTGAAATTACTATCCGATAGAAAGTAAACAACCAATGTCTCATGGTGACGAGGGCAGTGCAGTGTCACGCAAGTGCGAGCCCATTTTTGCTCTAGATCAGTAGAATTCAGATTCTACTACAGTAGTTCAACAGGTAGTAAATATTAAATAAATTTTTACGGTTAATTGGTACTTTACTTACTTTACTTGGCAGTTGGATTAGTAGTTATTTAGTAGTACTTAGTAGTTGGATAATAAATGTACGTCTATTGAAACCTATATTTTATTGTGTTAAATTATTTGAATACCAAAGTTCGTTTTACAGAAAGAGTTATTTGCAGGGTTGATAGCTCAGAAATTATGAGAGTGCATTTCCCCCGCCAGCCTCTACCCGAGCCATCCCAACTCCTCAATGTTACGGAGTACTGCTCTAAATCGCTGGCGTAAATTGTCCTGTTGTAATGTATGTTGTTCCGAGTCACTCCTGTTTGGTTGCGTTTGGTCCTCATGCAATATTATATTTTTTTTAATTTCTTCTTTAGTCTTGCATCCCAGTTACATGCTCTACAGTCTCGTCTTCTAGCATACAACCTCTGCACAGGGGGCTGTCTGTAGCTCCAATCTTGTGCAGGTGGTAATTTAAATTGCAGCGCCCCGTTATTAAACCAACCATAAGACTTAGGTCTTGTTTAAGACATAGTATTCAAAGAAAACAAATCAAAGTAATCTGAGAGCCAGAAGACCTCACGTACAGATGATAAGGGCGTTATCAGCACAGATGTGTAAGAGATACCTATCCGTTATCATCGCCGTCACTTGCCGTATCTACGAGAAGTACTCCCACATATCTACAGAGTACCTACGTATGAGTATCGTCCGTCGTCTGACTTGTTTCTGAGGAAGTTAAGAAACTGCTTCACTTCCTTATTCCGTTTGCTTCACGTACATTCTAGTAAAGTATTATAAGTAGGTACTTGTTTATCCGACTTTACTGTAAGTTAATTTGATAAAAATTATAATATTTATTATGTTTACGAATGTTATGTATATTTTTTTTAGTAAAGGTGTTTATTTTTGAGATAAATATTTGTATGTATTCGTTTATTTTGTTTTCATCTGACTAAATATAAATTAATTTTATTTTGTGTATCCTGTTTAGTACATATTTTGAAAAATACAGTTTAAAACTCGTACTTAGACCATGAAGCCAAACTGCATCAATACGAAAGTTATTTATATTACTAAATTAACTAATATTCTAATCGTGTTATATGTGAAATTTATTAAATCGCTAGAAGTGTTTTATTTTGTAAATGTACGACATGACACTGTAAAAACAGTTATTCACACCGGTACAGTGCTCGCATTTCACTTTTTACAGTACCTACAGTGCTAACCTCTGATGCATTTGGGATGTTCTTGAACACATTCGTCTTCACAGCTATTGCATTCCCACCCTTAATTCTACTATTATTATGTTTAACTTATATCGATGTTGATTAGGTACTGTTTATCTAAGTTTTTACATAAATAAATACATTTAAATATTTCAAGGCAGACTTCTTCAAAGTACTCGTAAGTAAGTTAATTTGATGTCTTACGTAAGAATACGCAAATTTTGATTGGGAATAAATGTTGTCTATCCTCTATTCGTAAACCTTAATAATTAATGCTTAGTAATTAGTAATCCGAAACATTACAGAATCGCACGGCAGTTAGCTTCTGCTAGAGTTTCTCTCGCATCCAATTCACGAAAACAAAACACTATCCTGCCTTTATTTTAAAACATATTGAGCAATTATTTAGTTTTAAAACACTGACGATAGGGATCGTCGACCGTCAACCCGGGTTACGAGTATATAAGACGCTCATCTTCAGGGCAAGTGCGCAGCGGCGGCGCCAGCGAGCTCCCGACGGGAACTACCGGGTCAGTGGCGACTTGTTCGATCCCTAAAGTGAGTGTCTTGCCGGTCAAATAATACTTAAATAATTACTATTTTTATCAATAAATTAAAATTATTCATGACAAATTATCATCAAAAAACCCACTAACCACCAAACTTAAACGGGATCTCAAGATAAGCCAGCATGCAAATAAGAAAAGAATCATCAATATCGCTTCACTAGGTAAAAAGCTAAGCGGAAATAGCACAGATCACAGAAACAAATGGGTAATAGATACACATACGAGTAAAAAAACCTTACGAATTGAGAACCTTTGGAAGATGGCTGAACACACACAAACCTAACCACTTTCACGGACTTCAGCAAGTTACGGTTTAATCGATTACCTTCCCTGTTATGAAGAGCTACAGAGATTTAAGAGTAAACAATAAAACCCCATTCTACTCACCGAGTATAACAGAGTTCTTGGTTAGTTCAAGTTACTGAGCTTGTTGTTATTCGATTTTTATCATTATAGCCGTTTTGTAGTTTTGTAGCCGATGTTAATAGGACTGCTGTGATGAGATCATGTTTAAATGAAGATTCTACCGACACTACGCCGGAACTAAACACATGTCAACTGGAGTATTGAAAACAATCTATTCATACTGATACGAGTATTTATGTCCTGCTAACTAGGTACCTACTCGTACCTAGCGCTAGAAGTTTCAGTTAGTTTAAAGGGCTACATATAATGTTGCGGGGAGAGGAACATGTTATGTAGACGTTCAACAGGATCATACTTTAGTATACCTTAGATAATTTTGTTAGGTAGTTAAGCGAGTTAGGCAATTTTTTTACGTATACTTTTGTAATGTTTAACAGACTTGCAAAGAGGATGAAGTTCTCAATGGACTGGTAGAGTAAGTACACGTGTTTATGTAGGTATATTCACGCCAAATCTTTTGTTTAGATCATCTGAGTTTGATGGTTTTTATTTTACTGAATAAGTTAAAGTGCCAAAGCTCATCCTATTATTAACTATAAGTATAGCCTAGGTAGAAACAAAATAGTTTTATATAATATTATTTAAGTTATTTCGTGGATTTCATCCCGTCCTTTACGTAGGTACAAGTAGAGCCCTTAGCCTACTACTTATAGACACCAAATAGTTTTAATATACCTATATTTTTTTAGTTATTTCATGAATTTGATCGGGTCCTCTACAAAGGCATAAGTGGGGCTGTAGCCAACAATTAGATGCGTGTTTGGTATAACAAACAGAATTTTGGATGATTGGTAAAATACCTATGCAATCTATACATCTATTACAAAAATGGGAAAATTGGTAAGGCTGTTGTCATTAAATCTTAAATGATTAGAGAAATCATTTAGTCATTTGCTTTTGACGAGACTACGGCACCTGCCAATTTTAGTCTCCACTTAAAATATTTAGGCAGGTGGTGACTTGCCACCTACTAAACGGGCCACAATTAATGATGTCAAAAGGGGCAACTTTGGTGTGGATGGCTAAAGTGTGTCCAGAGGTGTGCTGCGGTTTTACTAATAGGAGATCCCAATAATCTATCTATACACAGTTTTCCTTACTACCGATAGAAATTTGACATAACGTCCGTACAAATATTTATCTCTAGTAAGGTAAACCGGCGATAGATAGGTTATTGGGACCGGACACAAGGCGTTACTTCTGGTGTTATGTCCTTTAACACTTCCATCCTTGGATGTTTTTGTTACGGCCAATTAAGGTAGGCCGGGAGTCAGGCTTATTTAGCCTCAGGGAGGCACAGTGTCGCCACTCACCGATTGCAGAAACAGTAAATAAATGGTAGCTATAATTTGTTACTCTTTGGCCCTTCTGCTTCCTACATGAAACTTGCCGTGAGCTATTCGAGCCGTACTTAACACAAGGTTCTGTAATATTTGCAATTTGTATTTATATATTTGCTTTTCAATATAACTCGTCATCATTTTAGGAGAGAGTTTAAAGTGAAAGATGATAAGCTTCTTCATTGCATAGATTAGAAATGGCAGAGGGGGACATGACAACCCACTTTGGAATAATATATTTCGCAAAAAGTATACTTACCTAATAAAAATGTGATTAAAGAATCTTAGCCTTGATTTTGTTAGATATATATTCAATGACTAGCTGCGCCCCGCGAGATCATCAGAGTTTTTCCTAATAAAAATAGCCTTTGCGTAACCTAATGCTAGATAGCCTATGTTTCATGGATTTGGCTATCATGTAAAAACATAATACTTCAATTTGGTGGGTAGTTCAAAAAGTTAGATATTAACGCGTTTAAACAAACAAATTTTCTGCTTTATTGTATTAGTATTAATACTCCATAATCCATCAAAGGTCGCACGGCCAGACACAATCGAAATTTCATTGTTATAATGACATCAACCCTTGAAGGGATAAGAGAAAATCCCAAAATAGCCTATACATCTGTAAGCGTAATAAAACGAAAATCTTAAGTTAACATTAAAAATATACGAGATGAATATAAAATGAGAAAAATATACGATTTGATGTTTATTGAACATGAATGAACTAGTGCAGTGCAGATATGAGGTACTTACAATTCCAAACAAATCAGCTTGGTATCTCGTTATTGTACAGCTTGGTCCGTAGCATAATGTGTTTAATACAACTGCTAACGCTAATTGTTGCCACATGTATACACGTAAACTTTATATTACTGCAAATAAATATAAATGCATTAAACTGCATTAGATGGTTGTGAAACTAATAAGTTATCTTCATACCACCTGCTCGAAAATGTTCAATTACATATCACGCAATCTCGACGTAAAGCCAGGCATTACATCCCCGGGTCTGTAATGTTGTATGAAACTCCCATGGGCGTAAAGTGATTTGGTTTTGGAACGTTAGTTGTAGGCAAACTACGGAGTAGATACGGGCATTGTGAAGAGAGTTTATTCGAAAATCAAACCGGCCACCGCAGACAGCTTGCAGAAAAATAAAAAAAAAGCGCGATTGTAATGAATTTGGAACAAAACATGGTGATTGGTGTTATTTAACAACTTTCATAAAATGTAATAATATTGAACATTGTGCATGTAACCTGTACCGAAATTTCGGGAGCTTCAAAAGCAACTAAATCAAAGTCTACATCCCGTGAGTACTAATTATAACTTATTTAACAACTGCGAAAGTCGAATACAGTGTTTTCCATAAAATTTTCCTTCCAAAAATATTACTCTGTCCCTCCATAACTGAAAAAAAGTGTCCAATTTGAATGCTAACTATTAATATATTTCACATTTAACTAAATAACTGCTTTTTTGTATAGCTCTGATTCTATATTGTCTCGCAGTAGGTATGAAAGTAGAGTACGCAACTCGAGGATAAAGCCTGTCTTCGTCTTGGGCGGTTTTAACCCCTCGCTTCGCTCAGGACTTTACATAACTCCCTCTCTTCGCTCAGGACTTTACATAACTCCCTCGCTTCGCTCAGGAATTCTAGAGTCTTCGTTACACTCAGGGTTCAATATGCCGCCCGTGACGTAAGGCACTGCTTTACTCACTCGGATGCATAATCTACTATTACCTAATATTATTAATTAATGATTCTGGTTTTAAGAATATAAATAAATAATAAATAAATATTCCAACGATAAAGGTCATTTTCAGTAAGATACTCTTCTTGCTAAATGTTTAGAATGTCACAGGATCCATCAAACAATATTGTGATCGTCACCTTATTTAGTACTTACTTATTACTTAATTACTTATTTAGTATTTAGTACTTTAGACTTGTCCAGTCTACATTGCAATTAAACGGATGTAATGTAATGTACCGCAGTCTAATCACTGAAAGTATGTAGAAACGTCTCGGTATTCTAATTATTGTAAAATAACCTGTTTACTTTCGTATCATTTCAATGTATGATAATAGCTTATGAAACCATAAAATAGCGTTATTACTGATTTACTGAAACAGTCACAAACAATAATCATGTCACTCACGCTTGCACAAAGTGCCCGCAATACATACTAGATATCACGCGAACTAAAAGCCTGAAACATGGTGCTTACCTTTTGAAGAAGTTGTGAGCCCTCTCCCCCCCTTTCCTTCCGAGTTTCACAAACACTTCCACTGTAAAACCACAAATATATCAGTCACAGTTTGGAGTCCACAATCACTATCGCACTGTTTCGTAAGGTAGAGTCCGTCGGGATGTGCGTTCGTAAACTCGCGGCGTCGTGACGTGCCGGTAGACGTGCTGTCGGCTTGGAAGTCAGTTATCTACTGGCGGCGGTGGCGAGGCAGGTGGTCGAGGCTTCGAGAGTTGGCACTCGCGACGCGAGGGAGTGCCGCGCCCGGAGCCGGTTTGAAGGGACTGCGCTGTGATGGTCAGGTGAAATCTCCCTTCCTTCCGTGTTGGAAACTCGTGGGAAAAGTATGGAGGTGCCACGGAAAATGCGGTTTGTTTATAATTGTGTGTACTTCTAACTTTTATTTAATAACTAGCGACTGCCCGCGACTTCGTACGCGTCGCCATGATCTCCCATCTTATCTTGGTTTTCCTTTCACAAAAACCTTCTCCTGACAATAATTAAAATAATAAAAAGGAATTAGCGAGATTGTTCCATCCGATCTCAAGTTATAGCGTGACCAGGAGAAATAGGAGTTCATTTATATCTACTTAAACGATATGTTATAGTGTAATTATATACACATTCCTAGTACCTACTATGTTAGTTCGCGTGATATCTATTATCTTTCTATAAATTTCAATGTTTGAGATCGCTAAAGCAGGCGTTAGTGCTTTAAACAGTAATAGTACTATAAAAATCACAAGGGTTGCGATGTCAATACGAAAGTTTAAGTATTTCTGAATAATACTTCTTTCGGTTGGATGGTACTATTAAACTGTCCAATAGATGTCGCTCCGTCCCCGCAAGACGGTTACTCAAATAGAGAGTTAAAATTCGATGCTCGGACCAGAACATCGGTGGCCTAGTTGGTCAATGGCGCCTGACACGGAGAGTCAGAAGACGCGGGTTCGAATCCCGTCCGAGGATGGAATTTTTCTCTCTATAAATTTCAATATTCCTAGCAGTATTGTAGAAGAAAGGTTGTCTGCAAACGGTAACGGCTATATGTGTACGTAATCACTCATCAGTTTTAGTACTTTTGGGAACTAATTTTTGGATATAATTACTATTGTAGGAGTGGCGTATGGACATGTAATATGTAGGGGTATAAAGGGATGTTGGTCATCCCTATATTACGTTTATAATCATCATCATCATCTCAGCCTTAGAACGTCCACTGCTGAACATAAGCCTCCCCCAAAAGAAGACGTTTATAATATTGTAGTTTATATCCGATGTGCTGTTCAAACAGTGCACATTTCTTATTCTGCAGAATAGAAATGTAAAATTCGATATTATAAAAATATTTTAATAATATGACTAGTTTTTAAGTTTTTAATAATATTCAATCATTTATAAGTGCAGTAGAACTGTTTGTGGATGACATCGTCCGCAGACGTATACTGCCACCATAAGTGCCTTCTACTGCCGTGGTAAGGGATAATATATTTGCTAAAATATGGTATGTAGTAATATAATGTAGTAGTTTTCGCATTACTCTGTGTAATTAAACCGGGCAATAAAAGTACCTAATTTTAACCTGATTTCCAGCGAAACTACGGCCCGTGAGAGTTCTCAGTGTAACGGGCGCAGAGCAGTGCCTAATGTGCATCTGTTACAGGCAGAGGTTACCGCTTAACAACAGACGGGCCTCGTGCTTGCACAGTCTCCTAACAACAATAAATTTTTTTTAAATAACTTAGCAAACAATGCTCCTTCGTAGGTTTCTATATGACCCCACCATGAGAAGTTTAAAGTCAGTTCACCGCGAAGCGTACAATATATCGTAAGTATATTTATCGTAAGAGGCGAGGAAACCCGACTTACAAGTTGGTAGGCTTCTTGTGCAAGAGGCCGTCTTGGTGGGCACCACCGCAGTATATAGTACCATGTAGCAATAGTGCACAAGCATTATTCTGTTATGGTATGAAGGCTCTACAGCTAGTGAGTACTCTATGCAAACGATACTCACCATTAGCTCTGGGTGGCGGTGCAACTGTCACGGGCAAACGTCATGCTTAACACCAGGCGCACGACTTGCTCGTCTTATTATTGCGTAATATTGATAGGGACAGTTTACGCAACGGCGCTCAGTGGGCCGAACATCTGTTTAAGTGTAACGTAATCGCATTGTGAACGTATTTAGTACAAACTGTCATTTATCTAGTACAATAGTGGCACAGATAACTCATAGTTTGTTCTAAATAAGTAAACGATACGATAACGTTACACTTAATCAGATTGTCGTGCTCGGCCCACTGGTGTTTTTCTTTTACAAGTCAAAACTCTACACCTACCCACTTAGCACGGTCCGACAAGCCTGCGACAAATCATTAACGAAGGACAAACAAACAAACACACTTTCTTATTTATAGCATGGTTACAGTTTTTTTAATAAGCAAATGCCTCAATACATTACCTATTATTCTTACTTAATATTAATATTAAAAATGCTGTGACTGTTAGTTTGTTTGCTTCACGCCCACGGCTGAACGGATCTTAATGAAATTCAGCAAGGAGATAGGTTATATCATCAGCACAACACGACGCGGTTGAAACCGCGGGGCGCAGCTAGTAACCAATACTATTCAGATACCTGTTACTACTACCGTCAAAGTCAAAACCATTTATTCAATTTAGGCATCAAAGACGCACTTATGAACGTCAACTTTTCATTATAATGTACTTTAAAGACTCTACCGCCGCGTTCCAAAATATATAGAGCCTTCCGAGAAGAAGCGGCAAGAAACTCGGGACCATTCTTTTTATATAGATGTTTACAATGTTTCTACTTAGGTACCTACTACAAATATTACATTTTATGGGTGGCAGAGAGACAGCTTGCCAGAAGTGGAGTATTCCAAGCATCTTTATTTTCTATATAATGTCTAACTTTATAGTAAGCTTTTTTTATTAAAACGTGTTTTACAGTCAACTTGAATTTGCCCTCTGTGAGCTCAGTTATGTGTTTTGGCATTTTATTGTAAAAACGCACACAATTTCCTAGGAATGACTTATTAGTCTTCGCAAGTCTAAAACTAGGTACAGCTATCTTACTTGTATTTCTAGTCTTAAAAGTGTGGTGATCACTATTTAACTTATATTTATGTAAATGTTTACGAACATACATTATATTTTCAAATACCTACATATAAGGAAGGCAACGTTAATATATTGATTTCTTTAAATAAATCTCTCAAAGATTCACGGGGACCCATTTCGTATATAGCTCGAATAGCACGTTACTGTAGGATAAATATGGTCTCTATATCAGCCGATGAACCCCATAGCAATATCCCATATGACATTACGCTGTGGAAATATCCAAAATACACTAATCGCGCCGTAGAAGCGTCTGTTAGCTCTCTTATTTTACGTACCGCATATGCAGCAGAACTGAGTCTCCCAGACAGGGCGTTTATATGAGGACCCCATTGTACTTTTGCGTCAATTTTAATGCCTAGGAAGACTGTTGCCTTGTCCATTACGAGTTTAACTCCATCAAGCGTAACGTTGGACTCTAAATATGGAACAGTAGGCAAAGAAAGTTTCGAACATTTTGTCTTTTTTGAATTCAGAAGTAAATTATTAGTTGAGAACCATTTAGAGATACTAGATAGAGCGTTGTTTACTTGAATTAGTGTGCTATCTTTCCTATCTACTTTGAAAATCAGAGATGTGTCATCCGCAAATAAAACAATATCACGAAGATCCTTGGCCATAAGTGGCAAGTCGTTAATGTCGTTATACATTATAATGTACTATAAAGGCTACCGCCGCGTTCCAAAATATATAGAGCCTACCGAGCAGAAGCGACAAGGAACTCGGGGCCATTCTTTTTAACCGACTTCAAAAAAGGAGGCGGTTATATGTTCTCGTATATGTATTTTTATGGGTATGTTGATTTCTCGTTTTTCTTTTTTTTTTGTTTCGTAGAGTATACTTCTGAGGTGGTTCTATTTAAATTTCATCAAATTCGGTCAAGCAGTTTTTGAGTTACATTCCAACAACTGAAAATTGTTACGTTTATCTTGACGATATCATCATTGTCGGTGAATGACAATCGATGCCGTAAGTAGCGAGGGTCTTTAAAAAAGGTGAAAAAGAAAAATTACCAAAAAATTGAACAAGTTATTTCACACTTTTTGGTGTTGGAGTCGGTTCCATTTTTTTGATATTTTTTTTTCATTATAAAGATTTTCACAATGTTTCTACTTAGCAATATTATATTTAAAAAAGGTAGATATGGTATTTGCGTGTCAATACGGCAACAACAAATGTACAGCCACATTTATTATTGAACGATATATGCTATCCGTCATAGAATGACGTCTAAGAAAGCATAATAGGTACGTTATTGTATGCGAGAAAACTGGGACAACATTGACTTCGCGTCAGTTCTAACATAACGAAAACTACCTCTTTTTAATATAAGGTCATTGCTACTTAGGTACTTACTACTGCTTGTACGTGTTTATGACATGACATTGGCGATGACATAGAACGCTTACTTCCTGCCCGAACTTGCACTTACAGCGAAGTGGTCTACCTTCTGCCGGAGCTTCCGAAACAATGGCATTGGGACCATATATATATATAGACTAGCTCAGCCGGTCTCGGCGACTCAAACCGACATTTTATTTAATTTTATTTTTATTGGTTAAATTGGACCTGGATAAATGAGAAACCTCTATTATTAAGAGTTGCAATGAGGTCCCGGTACTTTTTCATTGAATTACCTCTATTAATGGGACTTTTTGACCTGGTTAAATGAGATCTGATTTCTAGGATTTATTCGATGTTTACCTTTATAATTGGGACTCTGTTACTCAATTCCCTCTATAAATGAGACAAATTAATCGGGTTGGGACAGGTTTTCACACTTTGGTTTACAAACATTAGAATGTCTTTCGCACACGTTTTGTTTGTCAGTACTATCTCAAGTTTTGACCTAAAAACAAGGGACTACTCTCGCTCTAAAAATGGAATAGCCGTACATTTCGACCTATATAAGCGGGAGCCTCTGTAAATGAGACAACTATAATTTTAAACCTGCCTAATTGGAAAACTGGATTAATGAAAACCCTCAATAAATGGTGCAACATTCTTGGTGCCTTGAGATCCCAATTAACCAGGTCCCACTGTAACCTTTAAATGAGTAAGTAACCTGAATATCGGAAACGGTCCCAACGATTTTCATGAAATTTAGTATGCAGGGGGCTTCGGGGGCGATAAATAGATCTAGTCAAGCGCGGACCCACCGTTGTGGGCACGAATCACGATGGCCAGCGCCCACAACCCTAAAAGGCTTGTGACATCAGACGTCACACTGTCATGTTCGACAGGCTGATGATGACCTTTTATATCCAATGCCTCAGTAGAATATACATAACTTGGATATCGATGAAATTATTCATGTTTCGCAAAAAGAGACGTCAGCTTGCATTTGTAATTTAATCACCGTGATTACAAAATTAAAAATGTAGGTATAAGTACAAGAATTTAATTTGATATTATTTGATATCCTTTGCAGTTGCCACATGCCATGCACGGTTTTGAAGTGTTGTACACAGTTCAAAATTCTGAATGGCACTGGACTGTTATGCGTGCCGCTTAACATCAGGTGAGCGACTTGATACTATATCGATCATGAGAGAGTTCATACTCCGACTCGCACTTGGCCGATTCTTGGGTGGCTGTGACTACAATCTTTTTTGTGGGCTGGATCCGCGCCTTATCTAGCTAGGCTTAACTTTAAGACGTTTTCACTCAATGAAAAACTTCTACAATAACATTATGGCCACTAGGCCCATCAGCTTACAGAACAACTGTTTTACCGACACAGCAAGACTAAAGCTACTTGACAATAGATGTCGTTGTTAAGCAACACTAAGCCAATGAGTGTTCGGTTTGAGGTTAGGCCAAGAAAATCAACAGTTTAGATACGGGCAAACCTCGCTCATCCAGGTACTGTCTAGTGACGAGACGAGCCAGTATTGCGTTCGATAGTAAGAAAATAACTCATCTTCATATAAGCAGGTATAGTAGCGTTTAATGTATCGGCAGTACATAGCATTATAATTAAGATGACGTTACGTTCCAATTTGTCTATAGAAATAGTAGAATGGCTTTTTGGGTTATTATCGTACGACAACAGGAGTTGAACGAAGCGGACTGCAGTTGCAGCGGGATAGATTGTTGAACGTTGTCAAATGGCGCAATTGGCTCCAGTTAGATGTTATTATGTTATAAGTACCAAATAACAGGGAGTGTACACGGATGTATGTATAGTGTACAATTCTGAATGACACTGTAATGTTAAGGGCAACATCAGGCGATCGTATTACGCGCGACTTGAGCGACTTCCTATAAAATGTAATAATAGTACCTAAGTAGAAACATTGTAAAAATCTATATAAAAGAATGGCCCCGAGTTGCCGCTTCTTCTCGGTAGACTCTATATATTTTGGAACGCGGCGGCAGTAGAGTCTTTAAAGTACATTATAATGAAAAATTGACGTTCATAAGTGCGCCCTTGATGCCTAAATTCAATAAATAATTTTGACTTTGACTTAATCGTCCCGTCACCGGTTGGCATAAACAACACAATATTGACCACTGGCTTGACCCTATGTTGAGGAATCTGTTTCATAGAGTAGTTCCCAAGTCATAGCTTTATTTTTTTGCAGGCGGATAAAGCTACGAAAAAAATAACAATTTCTTCGTAGGCATAAAGTCCCGACCCTAGATACATCGTCCTAGTCCCGACCTGGGGGTAGATTCCACTAACTAAATTGCAATCGAACCGTAGCCGAACGGCGACTTTTATGCGTTTGCTTATTCTGCTATTGAAAAACAGTCCAGGCAGTTACGTCTCTGTTGACGCCAGCGATCGATTAAAATATTAAACTTAATTTGCTAGCTCGATAGATATCATGATTCGGTTTTAAATTATATTCATTAGTGTCTAATAAATATTTATTACAAAGAAGCATTTGAGTTACGTTCGCGTGATGCTACATTTCAATTAGTCTATAGAAATATTAGAATGGCTTTTTGCCTAATTATCGAACGACTACAAGAGTTAAAATGCTGTTGCAGCGGGATAGATTGTTGAACGTTGTGAAGTAGTAGAATTGACCTCCAGATGTATCTAGTGACCTACGTAGATAGACTATGAAATAGTTTGCTAGCGACTTCTATGGCCATCTGTGTTTCCCTCATCAAAGCAAATTCAACCTACTTAAAACGTCAAAGCCTGTCATGTGTTATACTTAGTTCCCATGACGCCACGTAGATGGCGTTATAACTAATTTCGTAGTTTATTCGGTTACCATACAAATTGAAAATTTCTGATTTCATTTTAAGGTATATTTCGGAAATAGCACATAAATAGTAATAGTGTCGTAGAAGCTCTGTTAGATTTGCAGAGCTTAATAATCTTTTGTATGAATAGATCAGGTACACTACAGCTCTGAAAACTAATGTTTTGACGGTAAGTAGTGTTTCGCGTTTGAACCGCTCGCAGCGGGGCTCGACTTGGCGATGTTAACAAATCAAGTTAAGCAACGCTTGCTGCGGCAGGAGTTGGATGGGTGTGTGATAGTGGCATTATTCAACTGAGCGCTTCCGTGCTTCGGAGGGCATGCTGTCGGTGTCGGTTGTTTGTCTCAGGACACTGGACAACAGTCGTTAGGCTATGTGGAAGGCCTTCGGGCGACCTGAAATTTCGACATGGGTTGGCCACTAGCCTATCCAGCAAGCCGCACTGGGCTCGTGTGGTGGATTATGTCCCAACTCTTCTCTATAAGAGAAAGACTCGAATCCAAGCAGTGGGGTCATCCATAACGATCCTGATAATGAAATAAGTAGTTTTTCAGAATAATCGCACACGGGATGAAATCAACAGGCGCATATTAAACCGGAAGGAGACAATCTTCATTAAGGCTGTAGGACTGCAAGTTGTGAGATGCGAGAACACCGTCCCGAGTCCTGTCTCGATAGGCGGCCGGAGCTTTGGTAGAGATAATTCGTGGGCGCCATCACCGCCTTATCAAATAATCCACCTCAAAGCTGCAACACAGATTGACTAATAGTTCCTGCTAGCTGCAGAATGCAGAGTGTTGTGGTATGTGACGGCGACGACATAAATCATCAGCTGTCTAACTATCACGGTTCATTAGATACAGCCTGGTGACAGACGGACAGACAGACACACTTCGGCGGAGTCTTAGTAATAGGGTCTCGTTTTACTCTTTGGGTATGGAACCCTAGCTAGATCTTAAATGGGATGACACCAAATGACACGGTATTATTGTCACTCAATTGTAACACGGAACCGTCTTTAATTGTAATAAAAAAAGTAATTACAAATAATGAATCCTTCATATACATACCGTGATAATCAAAACAAAAGATTTATAAATAAAACTCACGTTAATGTACGTCTGTACGGTAGGCGAAGGGTTATGAAAACAATTGAGAAAGGCCAACATCGTGCAAGTGCAGAGCCGCGTATGATTAAACAGATATCTATTAAACATTTGGGTGACATGCAACTGCTATGGAGGCGTGGCTGAACTACTCATCAACATCGGTTTTGGTAGGGCTGTATACTTCATATGGTTTTTCGGTATTTTTCTACCGACTTCCAAAAGGGAGGAGGTACTCAATTCGACTGTATTTTTTAATGTTTGTTACCTCATAACTTTCGATAGGGTCAACCGATTCTCAAAATGCTTTTTTTTGTTTTTAAAGCTTCCCGTGTGGATTTAAATAATAATATATAAGTTTTTAAATTTGTCACTAATGCAATACCTAATTAACTTTAGAAACGGGATATATACCATGTATTGTATATAACTTTTACTCGTGAACATGGCGCATGCAACTTACCAGTTTACCAAATATTCTCAACCGGGTAAATATCATATTACAATACTTGTCTTAATAATTGGCCACCCTGTGATACCCAATTTTTGACTTCTGCGCAATAACGGTCAAAGCCAAAAGTAGGGTATTATTGGGCGTCCTACTCCACCTTCCGTTTCTGAGGCTCACTCCGTTCGCCTCATCCACTCTCGGTGGAGTAGGACGCCCAATAATACTTCGAGATCGTGCAACATATGAGCTTACCTTGATTAAGATATCATCGAGTGTTTGGTCTGGGCGCTGTTCCACTGCACTACTTCACTACATCAACAAAGATTTACAATTCAACCCTATTCCACTTTTCCAGTTTTTAAACCTAACCGGATTTATATTATTTTATATATGTCAATGTAATAAATGAATCTACTCATTATTAATCAAACCATTTCAACCGGTGGCCATGAAATTTGTAAAACAATCACAATCGTTAGATTTAAACAGAATCTGCGTTGAGGCTGGAAAGTCTGATTTACGTCATGGACAATTATTGCCTAATTCGGTTCGGTGCATTATTTGTGGACCATCAAATTGTGGAAAAACTAATTTACTGATTGGTCTTCTAATACATGAGAATGGTTTAAGATTTCAAAATGTGTATGTTTATTCAAAAACCCTACATCAACCGAAGTATATTTTTTTAGAACGAGTTTTGCAACGTGTACCAAGCCTTTCATTTCAGAAATATTGTGAAAATGAAGAGGTATTAAGTGTTCAAGACGCAAAACCGTATTCTGTTATCATATTTGATGATGTTGCATGTGAAAATCAAAATAACATGCGTGATTATTTTGCGATGGGGAGACATAAGAACATTGATTGTATTTATGTGAATCAAACATACACTAAAATCCCGAAACAGTTAGTAAGAGACAACGCAAATGTAATCGTACTTTTTAAACAAGATGAAATAAATATGAGGCACGTATAATATGATGAACATGTTAATACAGACATGACATGGATTGAATTTCGTGAAATGTGTTCTAAAATATGGAGGGAACCCTTTAATTATGTTGTAATTAATAAAGACTGTCCCAAGAATAAAGGTTGTTACAGAAATAAATTTGACACTTTCGTAGTCTTTGATTAGGAACATGAGTTATATATAAGACCGTTACCTGTGCGGTAATATTATTCGTCAGACAACCCCTAATCAATTGTGACCTATTTTAAAAATATGGATAAATCATTGAAAAGGCAAATTGTTGATGCAGCAGAAGCTGTGAAGAAAAAAGTACGAAAAATGAGAGATGATGAGATTAACAATAAACAAGCACTGGAATCGGTTTTCAAGCCTGTAACAGAACCTCTCAATTTAATTGCTAGCGCCAGTCAGCAAACTCCTCTCGTGCATGCTATGGAAGATGAAGAGACCGAAGTTCCATTTATTGATAAAACTTTGCACAAGGAACCTGACTATCAAAGCAGCAAGGAAGATGAAAACGAATACGAATCTGATAGCGACAGTGACATTTCATATAAATCAGTAGGTGATACGTCATCCTGGTCAGTATCTTCAGATGCGTTAACAGACATACCGTTTGGTGTTAGTGTAGAACGTGGGAACCTAATGTTAGGTTCTGCTCGCATAACTATCAATGATCAATACATCATCGTGGCAGGACGTAAATACCGTAATACGCCTGGTTTGAAGCAGTTGCTGTTAAAGAAAGACGTGGACCTGAACTTGGTTACAGATAGTGATATGCAACATTATAAATCGATGCTAATCGAAACAAATGCACATCGACGAGGCTTTGATCCAAGTAAGCCAATAAAAAGTTATAAGGGACAAAAATATTTGCAAGTAATTAAACCTCTTTTCAAACTGCGAAATACAGTTCAGGGTATCCAATCGAAAGGAAAAGGACTACCGCTAACAAAAAAATGGAAGAAAAACGTAGATTTTGTGTATTGGGATGATCCGAACGAATTAGTGGAAAGGCTAAAATTATTAATTGCATCTCGAGATGCTGGTAACACAGGTTTAGACAACGAAATAATATCTATTATTGAAGAATTACGTGAAAGTAAAGTAATAAATAAGTAAAGTATTTTTTTTATGTTTCATTTTATCATTGACCATTCATTACAATACACCCTAATCATGAATGTCGATAAGTTCGGTCATTTTATTCATAAAAGAATGCGTTTATCAGAAATATTTGACTTTAACGAAAACGCATTACTAAAATCAGAAAATGGAAATTTCAATCTGAAAAATTCTAGATTGGGAGGAATTAAACCTCCCGTAGAATTAGACGATGCTGTTAATAAGGATTATGTGGATCGATTGAATACTAAAACGATAAGAGAATTTGATAAACTGATTGGTTCATTACGATCTCGAATCATATTAGACGTACACAAGATAGCTCAGGATACTTTAAAAGCAAAGATACCTGAGGTTTTAATTCAATTGGAAGATAAGTTTTACACTAAAGCAGATGTAAATAAATTAATAAAAAAGACTCCGTAATGTCAAAACAGCAAATTGTAAATGAAATACACAAAGCAGCACGAAGAAATTTTCTTCGACGTTGTGTTATTCTTAAGGGAATTGACGACTTGTGGCAAGCAGATCTTATGGACATGCAAAACTTGAGAACGTATAATAAAGGACATAATTACGTTTTAGTAGTGATTGACTATTTTTCAAAATACGCCTGGACAGAGCCATTAAAATCGAAAAATAAATTTGAGGTTAGTAGGGCATTTGAACGTATACTGCTTAGCACTCATCGGCATCCTGTTAATTTACAAACTGATATGGGGACAGAGTTTTATAATAGCACGTTTCAAACGCTCATGAAGACGTACAACATTAATCATTACTCATCGTTTTCCACAAAAAAAGCTTCGATCGTAGAACGACTGATTAAAACGGTTAAAAATAAATTATATAAATCTTTTAGTTTGAATGGAAACTATAAATGGTTAGGTTCAACATTAGAAGATATACTGAAGACATATAACAACACAATCCATCGAACTATTAGATGTAAACCGGTTGATGTGAATAAATCTAATGAATCAGTAATAAAAGAAAATATTAAAAAAACATACAAACATATATCCATCAAACGACTGCCTAAGTTCAAAGTTGGTGACTGTGTTCGTATCAGTAAATACAAACACAATTTCGAAAAAGGTTACACCCCCAATTGGTCAACTGAACTATTTACTATTAAGAAGATAAATAAAACCATACCAGTAACATACCACATAGAAGATCAACGAAAGAAAGATATAGTAGGAGCATTTTATGAGCAAGAACTTCAAAAATCTAATCATCCTAATGTTTATTTGATAGAAAAAGTTTTAAAAAGAAAAGGACGTAAACTGTTCGTCAAATGGTTAGGTCTAAACGATGAAGAAAACAGTTGGATTGATAAAGCTGCAATAATGAGTTAAGATATATAACTAATGCTGATGTATCATTCCTATCATTACACTTCGAGTAATGCAGGGTGGTGGACTAGTAAATAACATAATCAATAATCTACCGTTTGAAGTTCATTTGCCTGGATACAATTATTGCGGACCAGGAACTAAACTTCAAAAACGTTTATTACGAGGTGATCGAGGTGTAAATAAGCTAGATGAAGCTTGCATGCACCACGACATTGCTTACGCAAATCATACAGATCTATCCCATCGTCACAAAGCTGACTTACAATTACTCAACATGGCCAAACAAAGACTTAAATCAAAAGATGCGGGAAAAGGTGAAAAGTTAAGCTCATGGCTAGTGAGCAAGGTTATGAAAGCAAAACTGAAGTCTGGTTCCGGAGTTAAAACCTTCAGAAGCTTGGTTTCAAAAATAAGAGCAAAAATAAAAAAATTGAAGCCTAAGAATAGTAAAACTTTGATTAAAGTTGCTTATTTAGCAGCTAAAAAAATGTTTCCAGAAATTAATCGAATTCGAGTACCGCGAGTAATACCTTTGCCAAAAACTGGAGGGGTCCTGCCTTTAATCCCTATTTTCGCTGGTTTATCAGCTTTAGGCGCTTTAGCTGGTGGTGCTGCTGGTATTGCAAAAACTGTAAACGATTACAAAGCAGCTCAGCAAAATTTGCGAGAAACAGAACGACACAATAAGGCTATGGAAGGTTCGGTGCTGGGCAAGGGTTTATACATTAAACCGTACAAAAATGGTAAAGGATTGTTTATAAAATCATCAAAAAACTAGAAAGTTTGCTACCTGATCGTCCTCTGACTAATGTAGATATTCAAAAGTATGCAAGAGACATCCCATATTTCCGAGGGATCTACATGAAGGATCAGTTACCAAGAAAACCGAAGAGAATTGAATGCGCTATCGTAAACTTAGACGATTCTAAGAACGAAGGAACTCATTGGGTAGCTTATGTTAAATTATACAAGTATTGTGAATATTTTGATAGCTATGGAGATTTAAAACCTCCAGCAGAATTAATGCGATATTTTAAGAATTGTAATGTTTATTATAACTACACAAGATATCAAAGATTCAATACAGTAAATTGTGGTCACTTATGTTTAGAGTACCTGCTAACTTTTTGGAATAAAAAATTATAAAATGTATGTTTTTCTTTGAATTCAAGCATTATCACAATGTCACTCACATTGTCAATAACTGGAAATTCGTCAACGTTATCTACATACTATCCAAATACATTGCAACTAGATGGTGCTTATGAGTGTGCCTTATTGCAATTTTCAACATTTAATTCAATTCCAAATGTTGACAAAAGTAATAATAAGTTTTATTATGGCTCTAACGAAGTTATTGAAATACCGGAAGGCACTTATGAATTGCAAGATATCAGTGATTATTTAAAAACTGAAATAAATGATGCAACTATAAAACTACTGTGCAATAACAATACGTTAAAAACTACTATTTTCTGTACAAAAGACATTGATTTTAACAAAGAAGGCTCTTTCAGAAGACTGTTAGGATTTAATAAGCAGATTTTAAAAGGTAATAAATGGCATGTATCACAGTTCCCAGTCAACATTTTACCTACGACCGTGATCAGGGTTGAATGTGATATTGTTAGTGGGTCGTTTATAAACAACGAACCAAGTCACATCATTCACGAATTTGCACTCAACGTGCCACCTGGATACAGGATCATAGAAATACCGAAGAACGCAATATACTTTCCGATAAATCAAAACAATATAAGCTGTATTCACATTAAGCTATTAGATATAAGGAATCGCTTAATAAATTTACGTGGTGAAGAAGTGCAGCTGTATTTGCATCTCAGACGAAAAAATGATTGACTACAATAAATATGTACCTCAACAAGTAAAAAATATCAGTTCTACTCGAGCTATCCGCCATACAAGACCCCGCTCTAAGAAGAAAATAAAATTAACCAAAGACAATAAAGCATTCCTGAAAGCAATCGGATTACTAGAATGAATATCTTAGACGTTTTATCCACTCCGACTTACGACACCACGATAGAAGGCATAGAATTTCATTCTTACAAACCCTACGTAACAAGTTTTAATAGAAATGATGAAATACGTATACCTATCAACCAACAGGACCTGTACATATTACCGTCAGCTAGCACTTTATATTTGGAAGGAACCGTTATAGTCAGCAAAAAGGATCCGAAAGACAAAGCTACTAGTGTCCAATTCACCAACAATGCTCTACTTTACCTATTTCAAGATATTAGGTATGAGCTAAATGGAGTAGAGATAGATAAAATAAAAAATGCTGGTAGGTATAACTACAACCATGAAATCGTTAATATCAATGAATGAGAGTGAATCAAAGATGTCTAACGCCTGGGGTTGGAATATCGACGGTGTAAAAAATATTAACGAAGGAAGTTTTTCTGCTTCTATCCCACTTCGCAATATCCTCGGTTTTGCGGAAGATTTTAAAAAAGTCGTTATAAATAGTAGACACGAACTGGTACTGTTACGAAGTAACACTAATTTAAACGCTGTAAAACTTAACCCTGGGGAAGTAGTGGATGACATTCACATCAACAAAATCATATGGCGTGTACCACATGTTAAAGTATCAGACAAGGAAAAAATTTCTTTGCTTAAACTGTTAGAAAAAGACCGCTTCAGATGATTTACCGAAATTGGGATCTGTACGAATATCCAGCTTTACCTAAAACTACAAAGCATACATGGTCTATCAAAACTGCATCTCAAATCGAAAAACCAAGATACGTCATTATAGGCTTACAGACAAATAGGAAAAATAGTGCAAGTTCTGACATGTCTCAATTCGATCACTGCAATGTTCGTGACGTAAAAGTGTACCTTAATTCAACTTATTTTCCATATGAAAGTCTTAACGCGAATTTTGCTAATAACAGGATTGCTTTATTATACGAGCAATATATCAGATTTCAACAGTCGTATTACGGACGTTGTCCACAACCGTTGTTAAGTGAGAAACAGTTTAAAGATTTAGCACCGCTGTTTGTGGTTGATTGCTCTAGACAAGCAGAGAATCTAAAGACGGGTCCTGTTGTAGATGTAAGAGTAGAAATTGAGAGTGATTCGGAACTACCAGATCAGACAGCCGCTTATTGTCTCATTCTGAACGACTGCATTGTTGAATACAAACCATTAAGTAGCATCGTAAAGAAGATATCATGAACGTAGATACCATCATAGTTGACCTCCAAGGATTTAAAGATATTCAAAATAATTTTATCGTGAAGGAAGTGGCCATTGTAAGTCAGGAGCTTACACAAACATTCTTAGTAAAACCACCATATTCGTTTCATTATTTGTCTGATGAAGAAAAGAAGCAAGTAAGATGGTTAGAAAGAAATCGAGGAATTTACTGGAGTGAGGGTTACATAGATTATAGAGAATTTCTACGTGTTATAGTATTATATCTCGAGAATAAAAAAATAATGACAAAGGGTTTGGAAAAAATACAGTGGATTAAAGAATTGTGTACAAAGTGTGAAGTGATTGATATTGGTGAAAAGGGATGTCCTAATCTTCCAACATTAAAAAAAAAAATTTAAAAAATAAAACTGACTTTAACTGTGTGCATCATAAAATTAACTGTGCATTAAATAATGCTATATGTATTAAAAAATGGTGTTTTGATAATCACATGTATATGTTTGATTTGTTTAGAAAAAATAAAACATAATTGATTTATAACTAATAGCAGTTTTATTTATTATATCATCATACCTATACACTAAACATACAGTGTTCATATTTCATTATCATAAAACTTAATAACAAGAAATTAAATACTTATATACTTTAACTACTTACTGCATAAATTTAAACATTTTGATTACATCTAAATTCTTAATTATTTACAGTAAATGAAATTAAAATAGTAACATTTCTTATACCAACACACCTTTAATATTTACACATAACTAGAGTCTTCACATAGTTTTTTCGATATTTTGTTCACTAATCTTTCTGCCTCATCCATAATGTTGTCCACTGATTCACTCACTACGTATTGCGCACTGATCAGTATATTATTATCATCTTCACTGAGGTCTACCACTTGTATTTGAAGGAGTCTTAAGCCTTTTTTCTTTTGATTATTGATCACGTAACTATTAAGTTGCTTCCGTTTTTGAGGCTCCCGCCTCGTCCTCGATTTTTTATTGACCGGTTCGTCTTGTGGTTCAGGAATATGCCAGCTTGGATTTGGGCTCGGAAATCTTTGACCATACTGAGAGAAAATATCAGGTGAATCATTCATTATTGATGATAATCTGAAACAATAATAGAAATTATTTATTTGTACATATAAAAGGTAATCCTATAATCATAAGATTCGTAAAATATGTATAGGTACTTACGATTTATTAAATCGATGTGATCACCACAACAAGCACCAGCTTAATGATTAATAAACTAATATTATTGTACGGCGAATGCATAGTGTAACATAAAACTTATGACACAATTTGATGTTTCCTTCCAACAAGTTTGAACTTGTTTCTCGAGCACAATGAGTGTTGGAAACACCTGACTAATATTATATTTCAAAACTTTATATGTTTTGTATGGCAGTTACTTACTGAGAAAAATTATATCATGTTTTGACAGGTTTGTAAATTATACAACAGGTTTCAACTTGTCTTTGTAAGTGATATATTTCAAAAACTTTATAACCTTATTTTATACCAGTTAATTACTGATTAACAATATCATCGTATGTCAACAGGTTAAAGCTTGTAAATCCTTCGACAAGTTTGAACTTCTTTCTATATATTTTGTATAGGTACCTACCAGTTAAACACTGAGAGACAATAATATCAACAGGTTTGAACATGAATGCCAGTTAATTACTGAAAACAATAACAGGGTACCTTTTTATTGAATGTACGACTGGCTTCTATTTGGTATAGTACATTCATAGACGTGGTAGGTAGGTATTACTTAAATGGATAAAAATAAAAGAGTCTATATATTCACACAAATGTATTTATTTTCACATAAAACTTACAATTTATTTTACTACACAGCTATTTTTAATATCTTTAAATAATATTTACGTTACATTAGCACATAGTATTCTATAACTATTTATTACTCTGTATACAGTAGAAACATTTAATTTATAACTAATAATTTAGAAATATATAGATACATTACTTTAATATAGATGCATTACCCCAAGCTAAAGTAGATACTTTATCAGGTAATAGCAAACGTTTATCGTCATTGCTAGAAAGTGCTATTTTATTAACACTCTGTGTAAATATTTCATGTTTGATTGACCTAAAGAGTAAATTTTTCTTGCGGATGACTACAATTATACAAAACATTTTTATAATCTATCATATGTAAATTTTTCGTTACACTTTTTTTTTTGTTCCCTTTGCTTTCTTTATTGTTTTGTCTAAAGTTTTTATACAGTACCTATAGCTTTGAACGCAGTCCTACAAATTCTTTAATTATTTTACCTCCCATTTCGTCCTTAAAGAGCCCAGGTACTTTTTTATTAATAATTGGCAGGCCAAACTTGTTATCAGAATTGTAATTGCTAGTATCAAAATATTTAAGGAAATAATTTTTAATATCTTTGTAAAAGTCATTCGTATTTACATTATAAACAAGACTATCAGTGTCAGTATAGCATAATTCAACATTATTGCCATAAAATGGTTTTATAGTAGAATAGTGAAAATCGTAGGTACATATGACTCTTTGATAATTCTAACACAGCGAAACCTATGTATATCGGTTTATTAAGAATAACACGCGAAGGTTTCATTTGTATTGCTACCAAATCATCTGAAAATACTGA
The DNA here is from genome assembly GCA_917880725.1 of Selenia dentaria. Classification (NCBI taxonomy): domain Eukaryota; kingdom Metazoa; phylum Arthropoda; class Insecta; order Lepidoptera; family Geometridae; genus Selenia; species Selenia dentaria. The sequence goes on along the minus strand of OU862896.1, from coordinate 421,605 downwards.
AGCACTATGAAAATATGGGCTGGCGATTAGTTTTTCAGCACATGTTGATTTCTTGGTCTTATTTTTTAAATCATGCCATTTGTTTACTAACTTTAAATCAATTTTATGCTCATTGTTTTCTAGAGTTTTACCAAAAATACTGTAGTTTAGTAATTTAAAAAAATCTTGTTCAAACTGTGACTCGGCTTTTTGACGTAAATGAGTGTTAAGATCAATATATTTTTTTAAAAAATTACTTTGCTTAAAAACGATAGCGCGATGGATCTTTTTCAATATTAAACCGTGACGTATGCATGTTTTTAAATGAGTATAATGAATAACATAGTGGTATTTATCATACAAGTTTGGTATTAGTTTTTTATTCTTACCACCAGGGGGCAAGCACTTTTCTGGACAAAATGGAAAGTCATTGTGTTCAGTGTGTAAATTCTCAGGGTATGTTAAATCAACTTCGAGAATATATCCATATTCCACGTTATCACTAATATCAGTCAAGTTCAAATGTAAATTATCTATTTCATTGCTCGACATAAATCTAAAATCTGAATACGGCAAATATTGACACATGCTATGTCCATATAAATTGTTACAGTCTAAATAAATGATGAATGAATTTTGACGAGTCTGATCGTAAGTATCTAAATATTTGTGATTGGCTTTTACGTGTCGTTTGAAACACATACAAATACCTCCGCGAATACCTTTTTGTATCATTCTAAAAATTTCTACATCGCTAATAAGGTCTAATTTAACGCTTGTTTTCAAAAGCATTGCATCGAACGATAGACTTGGTGCTGTCAGGTAAAATGCCGGATCAAGATTATAATACCGTTTGCAAGTTTTTCTAAAACTTTCAAACACGTCTGCGAGCAATAACACATCGGTTTTAAGATATAAATCTGTGTACATACCCATATTTTTTATATCAAACTCTAACCAAATGGAATGCGCGTGTGCATAGTCGTCATCAGTGATAAGCTCATTTGTCAAGGAGTTATAAAAATTAGTTTTGCTGGGCAAACACGTATCTTCATAACGGTTCAATTGTGACATATAATCATACGGATATACTCCTTTTCGAGTAAGGAGCTCAAATTGTCTTGTATCAGGAAAATACGATTTAGAGTAATTTAAACTCTTGTTTTTTCATTGTATTAACTAATTTTTCTAAACTAGTCCCTAAAAACTTGAAAGAATCTACAAAGCGAACCTTTATACTTTCTTCTTTCGAAATAGGAATGAACTTTGTGAGCGAAATATAGTTTTCTTTGTTTTAGGTATTACTTTTAAAGACCCAGGAGCTTTGCCTAATTCTTTAATGAAAAGGTGACAGTCATAACCTGATAAATTATGAAAAAACACTGGTAAAAATGTAGGCAATTTATATTGCAAGTTACAATAACTATGAGCCGTGCCGCGATATCTACCGGTCAAATGACAGTGGTCTCTCTCTCTAATGAGTAGATTCATTTATTACATCGACATATATAAAATAATATAAATCCGGTTAGGTTTAAAAACTGGAAAAGTGGAATAGGGTTGAATTGTAAATCTTTGTTGATGTAGTGAAGTAGTGCAGTGGAACAGCGCCCAGACCAAACACTCGATGATATCTTAATCAAGGTAAGCTCATATGTTGCACGATCTCGAAGTATTATTGGACGGCCTACTCCACCGAGAGTGGATGAGGCGAACGGAGTGAGCCTCAGAAACGGAAGGTGGAGTAGGACGCCCAATAATACCCTACTGCCAAACTCTCGCCGCGCGATCTGTACCCACTACTGAATCTGTAATACCCATTTACCAAACTTATACCTATGTAGAATTTAACAAACGGTAACTATTGTTTAAATTAATTAAGTTCACCTACTACTAACTACTCGTGTTAAAATGTTCTTGTTGCGGGAAGAGGTTGGTATCCGGGAAACAGAATTTCTTGTCCGGACGCCAACACACAAATCGTACATTTAAAACATTGATGTAATTTTGAAGTTATATTTAAGATTTTCTAATTGTGTTACTTACTCGTATTACCCAATAAAGTTTGAAGTTTGAACTGTGCCGATACATCGAGAGCTCAAATGAAATACATACACATATAAAACATGGTAAATATCCCGTGTCTAAAGTTAATTCTTAGATAATATTTTTATTTAATTATTCAGGCCCGGCAATGTTATCTATCTAGTATTACCGTGCTAGAGGTAACGTTTAATTTAAATTAATACTTTACATTTTAATATTTCAGAAGACCTTCGTTTTGATACTTCACTCGCTGGGATTACGTCCCCATACGACGCGACGGTTGAAATCAGATAAGAGTTGAAATTCGATGCTCGGACCTCGTGCCTCAGCCGCGTAGTGGTCATGGCGTCTGACATGGATTGTCGGTGGATTCGAATCCCACCCGTGGATGGAATTTCTCTCTTTATAGGTAATTGCAATTGCTGGGATTAGGTCTGATCATCTTTTATATGTCATGCTGTGATATTTTACAGCCGTCGCCGCGTCGTGTGGGATTGTTTATTACCTCATTTATCAATCCATAATATCAACAGTCATCCTCAATCCGTCAAGCCATTAACGGCCGGTCCCAATAATCTATCTATCGCCGGTTTACCTTACTAAAGATAGATATTTGACACTATTTGTATGAACGTTATGTCAAATGTCTATCGGTAGTAAAGAAAACCGTGGATAGATAGATTATTGGGATCCTCCATAAGGCGGTAGGATAACTACGAATACATACAAACACAAATCTTTGACAGTTGGTGAAATCTTCCAGTAGGTACCTAAAGGAAATGATAAACAGTGTTGTGCTTGTTTCATGCCTCTTTAATGAACAGCATCATATTAATTATTTAAAACTCACAAAGTCTCATGTACACATTCTCAAATATTAACGTATTTGTTAGCTTAATTCACATACCATGCTCACACCGCGTACACTGGAGGACGTTCCGTACCTCAGAGCGCGGTTGTTTAGTTGTTTTCTAACTAGCTCTAAGGTACGGAACGGCCACGGTTGTTTTCTAACCTCAAAAAGACTTTGACAGATCACTTGACCCTTACCAAATAATTTTTTTAGGAAAGAGAAGAAGAAGAAGTTTGTTGTAGTCTGATTGGTCAAAGTTATGTCAGATGCGGGTTGCAACCGTTTACCGATCGATTTTGATGGTTAACCAGTTGCGACGTTCCGAGATTCGGAACGCTCGAGTTAGAACAACCTAGAGCTTTCCCCTGAGGTTCGGAACGGTGTTAGTGCGAAAAGTTGCAATCTGAGTGCGCTCTTACCGAGGTTCTGAACGCGCCCCTGCAGAACGAGTAGTAACCTCACCTCGTCGGGTCACACTCAGTCAGGTGCGATTCTGATCACAATCTCATATCTGTACGAATTACAAATCTGTACGATTAAAAAAGGTAACTTTACTTCATAACAGGTCTAGTGGTGCACCCAGTTCAATGTTACCACATATTAAACAGCAACTATATATCACCAAAGAACTCTTAAGTAGGTTTTTATTTCTGGACTATGGATGCGTTCGTTTAGCTTATGGGGGCATTGGTGGCGTTGTCATTGATGGCTCTTTTGTTATAGCGTTCGTAAAGCTCAAAGACGTTATTTTTGCCACTTTTGCTCACTTTGCTTATTTGAACGCTCAACTGAGCATAAGACCTAGAATCGCATGATTATGCTGTCAAATACATAGCTGTCAGAAAACGATCACAAACAACCATGCTCCGGACGTGAGTCAAAAATTGCACTTTTTGGGTGGCAAAAATAACTCTTTTTTTTGCTTTGCGAACGCTGAACAAAAAGAGCCATATACGACATTTTCAACAACATATTCCCAATTCGAACGCCCTAGTGAGCGTTATTAGAATTATTTTCGCCAACTTGGGGCTATCCGAACGCACTATAAATCGGACACCAGTGGACCGAGCACAAATATATTTTTAAGTGTAACGTAATCGCATTGTTAACATATACAGTACAAACTGCCGTTTATCTAGTACAATAGTGGCACAGATAACTCATAGTTTGTACTAAATACGTAAACGATACGATAACGTTACACTTAACCCGTCGCATGTCACGCGTACACCATGTGTGCGTACAAAAAAGTGCTTTGCCATGTCGCGCGTACACCTAATGTATACACATTTTTATACCTCTTGTTTGTAACTAATTTTATCAGATCAAATGCACTCCACCGGTACAAACTTGCTTTTTGTATGTCAAACTATTCAAGTGTACCTTTTATTTTTTATCTGAACTTTTATGCGTAGTTCGAAAAGACACCGAAAGAAGTCGACACTGGGGGGGTTAAACCGATATTCGTGCTCGGCCCACAGAGGCTGTAGCACTAACAATTTGCGAAAAAGTATTCGTACCGTAAGCGTCAACGCGGGACGTTTCGGCGTACAAACTATGAGTGTATCCGTGTCACAGTGTGCCCTAGATACATGACAGTTTGTACTGTTACACGTGAACGACACGTTACACTTACGCCCGTGTTAGGCTAGGTATTCGTGCTAGGCGCACTATGGCACAGATAACTCTATACGTAAACGAAGTTAGACTAATAATAATAATAATTTATCTAATTAAAATTATTTATAAAGTTAGTTTGTCACTTGTGGCGAATCGAAAGGTTACCATGTTACATGTTAAGAGGAAACCTCTGCTTTCCTCACAAGTGACGAACTGCACTGCACCCGTAACCCTGAGACATTAAGTTAAGTCTCATGTGCCTTTAATTTCGCCGGCAACCGCACCCTTCAAAACAAAACGCGGTATTGGGAACATTACTGATTCATGGTAGAATAAGGTGAAAATTCAACTAATGGGCGATACCGGAATAATCTGGATCATCCCTCCAAGCAGCTGTTGTGATCAAACTAATCACTATTAGGCGCTTTGCAGACATCGGGGCGCGGCAGTCTTTTTGACCGCGAAGACAATAAAGACCGCGTCTTAATTGCTTAGTCGACGACTAAAGACTTTTTACCCTCTGTGTACGTTGGTAGTATAGGATTCCATTTGCGCTATCGTTCGCGGTGAAGTTGACCGGCCCGACCGGCCCCGCCGTCTGCAAAGCGCCTTACTGATACAACCATTGGACAGCTTGTTTAACAATAAGAGCATGTATAGCGGGGCCCAACATTCACTGTCATTGTTATTGATTAATTAACTATTTGATTAGTTTCCTGGCATTTCAACACAGCAGTTACCTGTCCCTTTCAACACTATCAAATTTATGAAAGAGTGCATGTTACACTGTATATTATTGTCCTCGTTAACAAACTACATAACAGTTGTACTTTCCTACGGCTCAGTCACAAATAAGATTTACAAAACTCTCCTGTGAGTCGCCACTACTAGACGATGCTAATATGAACCCTATAACTGTGGTTTGACGTCTTTGTTCAGGATTAACAAAGGGTTCTGCATGTCGAGTTGACATTGAGCGATGTCGCTGAGGGCTCCTTGGATCTTTTCTAGAAGGATTTCTCCTTGCCGGACAACCTGTAACCAACATTGGAAATGGTGAATTTTCATAATTTTCTACAGATCAAAAGACAACACAGTGAAATTTGATGCAGACAAAATGTAAACACAAGTTTGTGAATTTTTATCATTGTTACATTTATATACAGCAGGCAGAGCCTTGATAATACAAACCCCTGGTAATCTGAATGCCTCAATAATCAGAATGGCTCACGCCAAATCTCCATTAGTTAGTAAATACAGCATTGCATGGTCAGAGTACAGTACTAAACCCTTAAATTAAGCCTAACTAAGAACATACTACCATTATGTACCAGTTTTGATTAAATTAAAATATATATGTAATATGACAAAAATATTTTGTTTTTCGAAAAATGCCTTTCAGAATATATACCTACGTTAATCCAAAAGCTTAGTACATATGAACATAATGTTTTAGGTATTCTGATTATCGTGGGTTTGCTGTACAGATGTAAGTTATCATAGGGCAAAATATGTTTTGAAATATACAAGGAGAGTGTATGCCAGAAACACTCGGTAGTGGGTCATGACATTGAAGACCGGGTGAAACTTGTATTAACTGTCAAATCTAGACTCAACTGTGAGTCACAAATATGAGCATCCTTACAATATGAGCCGAGAGAAAAACTATACTCCTATTCTATTATTTTTTTCGAGAGTCCTCATAAATGTTAAAAGGTATAAAAAATAGATTGTTGTTTTTAGTCTACAATAACTATAATTAGCTTTAGAAGATGGAATTCTCCTCTAAATAATCATTTCCTTAAAATAAAACCAAATCTCTAGTTGCTTACCTAATTATTTTCACTCTATTTTTTTATCATTCCAAATTAATATTTCTATTTTGTAATGCCAACCAAGCATATCGTGTCATAATTCATTTACTACATTAAATAGTCCGATATATCAATCAACTTATTGTGGCTGTTGGGGTACTGAACTACAATTATTTTTACTCTCAAATGCAAGTTGTGATATTACATGTGACATTGTTGAAATATTTCTCTGTAATATTAATATTAACCCGTCCGAATCAGCAAGCCTCATTCCAGGCAAGTTTCATTCATAAATCTATTGTTATTTTTTGTCCTGATGCGGACGAGTTAAAGATGGAATCTATTCTGGGTGGCCTGACCTGCCCAGTCAACATTATTTATTTGCCCTTCATAGAGTTCAAATCTAATAGTTATAGTATCCCTTCTGGATTTTGTATTTGCTGAATTGATGCTTTATGTTCGTTGATATATATTTTAAAACCTTATACTTCTTACCTCTTCTAACTGTTCCGCAGCCTCTTTATTCTCTGCCTCTAATCTTCTCAAACTCTGTACTTGCAACTCCGTAGAGCTCTCCTCGCTTGGTAGTGACTCAATCAATGTATCTATATCTTTTGCACATCTTGAAATTAAAGCCGCAAACAACACAGCATAGTCCTCTTGGTTCTGCTGCTGTTGTGGAGTTTGAGACCCGCTACGGTCGAAACCAGGGAACTTACTGGGTGTCGAGAACTGCTGCAGTATTCCAATACTATTACAGAAGTGCTCAGCTTGCTGAAATCGGAAAGATATTTTGATCTTTGAGAGTTAAGAGTTATATGGAGCACTAGATAGTGATTGTGCCTTGCCATTTATTTATAAATTTAATGAAGGTCATTTATATAGTACATTACACATTAGTGTCCGTCTCTGCTGCCCATATAATGAATAAAAATTTAGTTTAGAATTTTACCTGATTTATAGTGTCCTGAAGTTGAGTAAGGCGGTCTGCCATTGTTGTTTTGCTTAGAGGCTAAATATGGATCACTTGTTGGCTGGAGTTTTCAATCAGAAATATGTTGTGTTCACATCGGTTTTTAATTTAATGTTTTTCATTTCAATTGCTGTATTCACAAAAAAGTGGTTCGTAAACGGGGAGGCAATAATGTACAACCATAATAATGCACAGCCAAATAAAGTACAACCAACAATGCACGGCCAATAATAAGTCATGTACAGGTCGCGTCAGGTAACACTGGACAAGGAAGGGGTGTGTTTGCGCATGGCTACACTCGCGCACAAAAGTACTAGGCCTATTTTATTATAATATAATTATTAATTAGTTTTTCACTCGCAGCTTCGTATATTGGTTATTGCTAGGTCAATGGCAAAATATTAGATAGAATATTATTAATAGAATTAAAACATGTTTTCTTCAGTGCAGAATGTTTAATATTTATTATTACCTTTTTACGCATGAAGTTTCAAGATCCATTTACTCTCACACTCAAGTTTCAAAATGGCGGATTTTGATTTTTCGCAACCACTTCATAAATGCCGTTTATTTCAAAACAGTTCAAAACTTATACGTGAAATAAAAATAATATAAACATAATAATTTTTCAGGCCATTTCGATCGGATTTAGGTCCGGGTGATATGGTGGCAAACAAAGTACAGAATGGCCTGCTTCGTTTAATATTGCATCGATATTAAATTTCTTACGAGTATATTGGTCTTTATATATATTTATTAAGTTGTACAGCTCCGGCTTTAGCATGGATTCCTCGAATTATATTCCTTTTTGACGGAGCCAGGCCTGCATCTCTGCTTTCTTTGTATTTGACGATGGTGCAGCATCAAGTTGTTTGTTGTGGTACGATGCATTGTCGACCACCACGACTGAATCAGGCGGTAAATTCGGCATTCGTTTGGTACGGAGCCGTCGCTCGTAATTCTCAGAATTGATGTTGTCGTGGTAGCCGCCACTTTTTGTACCGGCTTTGAACGTCAGCAAAGCATTCGGCGCAAAACCTGCTTTACCACCCACGTGCACTATGACCAAACGGCTACCTTTGACAGAGGTTTTTTAATGCCTTTGGTGGAACCGTCGGTCCAAGAGTGGTGGGACACATGGGAACTATCGACGTATGATTAATGAATGTAAATGATAGGATCCTTCTTCTCTATATTCTTTCTTTCTCACACATTGAATTCTTTGAAGTCGAATTTATGCTCAATTAAAACTTTTCTATTGGTTTTTATTTTTTTCCGCTTAAAGCCCAATGTTTTAATATTCGCCTGAGGCTTGCTGCAGATCCTGGAAAATGTAAGTCATCCTGTAACTTCCTTAGCAATTCGCCTATGGTATGCAATCCTTTTTCAGTGAAGTGGTAGTTGTGGATGATTCTTTTTATAATACCTTGGTCAAAGCTATCAATATCTGTTATTGGTTTTTGTTTGAGTCTTCTATTTATTCCGGGAGTACGGACGACAGTAAAAAAATTCGATTTTTTGATCCTTTTACAATTCTTCTCCCCGTAGACTCAGAACATTTTATTGCCTCTGCGGTCCGTTTCATACATTGTTTCAAATTAAAGACTTCGTTTTTATCAGCCTCTCTCTTCATAAAACAATAAACGTCATAGATCATTTTCCTTTCCTGGCCGCGTTTTATTGCCTGTACAAAATCGGTCCGTGTTGATAATGCACAGCCAATATTGTACAGCCCATAATTCATGTACATGCTTCCAATTATTGGATGCGAAATATCAGTCCGTAACGATAACGCTCAGCCAATATTGCACGGCCAATAATTGGATGAAACCATAGACAAATATAGAATTTCATTTTCACGCCTCGCTTGTGTTTGCGAGTTGGATTCACTCTCCAACACAAAGAAGATAGTCACAATAGGTACGATGACGAGCAAAGCGAGGAGGAGCGTTAGGTTCAATGGTGACCACACAAAGCTAGAATTATGATGAATAACACTTAACAGCGGACTAAAAATTGTTAAAATCGCAAAATATATCTACACTGGGCACTGGAACGTGCAAACGAGGCTTTCTCTGTGCCATGTCTATTTAGTATGTGATGTACACGGATTATTGGCTACTGTATATTATCGCCATGTACAAAAAGTGTCTGACCAGTATTTCAAGGCCAATATTGCACTTGCCTGCTATTTCATGTACATGGAATGGCTTCCTATTATTGGCTGCGTATTATTGAATTGAAACCTGGCATAAACAGTTTTGAATGTAATCATACTATGACGCTCATTAAGGTGAACTGTTTGAGTATTGTTTTCCCACATGTGAACGGATAATATTGTCTCTAACACTCTAAGAATGTACTATAACCAACATTGCAGACGCCTAGACGTTAGTATACAGGCAAAATGGTCAAAAAAAAACCGGTGAACGGTTTTTCTGCGGTTCTTGAATAGTAAGCCTGTGCAGGCCTGCTTTAACGTTGTCATGGTACGAATAAACCAGGCAGTTATCTAGAAGTCCTGCTTTAAGAGCTCATAGTAAGGCCCCAGCCCGTGTTGATAAAACGCAGCCAAATAATGCACAGCCTGTATTGTACAGCCAATAATAAAAAAAAATAATACAAAGCCATTCCACGGAATATAGGATGCGTTTTATTGCCTGGACATTATTTGGGCGCGAATTATTGGCTGTACATTGTAGTGACTCCGTAAACGTTGTGTAATGTATTATGATATTTTCAGTGCGGTCCCAATTGAGCCATAAATGCCATAATCGATATTATCGCGATAACAGTCGGTACCTTTCACCGTGAGCGTGATTACGATGGCCCATGCTACGTCATCGATGACGTCTTAACTGCCGCCATATTGACGATTACATGAACCATGCTCTACACCATAATCATCGTGAGCGTTCTGTCAAAAGTGACAGGTGTTTGTTTATTTCTACGTCTTTACCGGTGTCCCTTGTTTTTTAATGGTTAAGGCGCGCTCGTACCCTGATAACAGTAAAAAGCAGAATTTTTAAACACCTAGTGTAACATAACAGATCGATAATATTGCGTATGTAAAAAATACAAATGTTAGAAAAGGAACAGGAAAAGAGTAATAACCGAATAGAATTCATAAATATAACTCGCTTTCAGCAGAAAAAAATCCTAAATAGGTCCATAAAATAAACTTTCACGTCCAAACTCTCAGAATTTTCAGCGATAACACTATATTTTTTTATAGGTAGTACTTAGCCAACGTGTAGTACTAAAGTAATAACCAGCAGTTTTTTTCAATTGTGATTGTATATCGAAAAATATAAAGAATACGTACAAAATTAACGCATTTTCGCATTACATCGTCCAATCTAACTAGCGATTTTCAACCTTGCGTAAAGCATCGTAAATTATTTTAAAATTGGGGTTGGACCGCGTCTTAATGTTTATTGGTTGGTAAAAGTTGGTCCATCCATTCCATTATTTCTTTTTAATCCACATAGTTAACCTTAACACTAAGCACGTTATTTTTATGATTTTGTTTTCCGCGCGCAAATGGTCCGTTATTGCTACAACTCTGGTCCGAATTATCGACACGCTTACAGTGCCACGAGCTGTCAAAATCGCGATATTTGTCTCGGACCGGCTTTGGTAGACGATAGCACTGTGAGCAAAAATATCGCAAAACGGAGCGCAGTGGTTATGATACGTACGTAGTACCTAGGTACATCAGCAGACTACCTACATAGGCTACAAAGCGCTGAAATCACTCGCGTCGTTCGATACGTCTTCGATGACGTCACCGAAAACGCTCACGCCACGTCCACAACATAGACATAGACATCTTTAGACATACTACTATATAATTTGTGGTCCACAACGCTCGCAGTGCGAAGGTGGGTCTTTTTTTTCTGCTTTTATTTAGGGGCTTTTAGTCGTCCAACGACTATGTCAGTCCCATATGTGCTGCTCTTAGATCTACACTTAACAACTTTTTTCTTCTTTAGTGATCCTATATACGGATCGATATAGAAACCTAGCTGCGTCGGATGTTTGCGCAGCTAGGATACTTTGGAATATACCCATGTCACATCGGTTAAGTCCGAAGTGGGTAGATAGATTCTCCCTCATACATACACTTCGGGCACATTCTGTCAAAACGTGGTATATATCATCTTTGATTCCACATAGGTTACACTCGGGGCTGTTTACTTTTCTCATTAAATGTTTGAAGCTATTAAAAGAGACGTGTCCAGAACGCAATCTATGAGCGACTACTATTAATTTACGACCTAACTTAATGTTGCCAAACCACGGTATACGAGGAGGCTCGCTTTGCATAGTTTGGTACCATATACCTTTATGTAAAGAAATTATGTCAAAGAATTTGTTCCAGAGCGTTGAGATATTGTTTTTGTATTTGAAGAGCACTTCTGAGTAGGTACTCTGGCTTCATAAACACTTCAGAATCATTTGATATGGCTACTTTTGCCATTTTATCGGCCTCCTCGTTACCGCGTAAACCAACATGAGACGGAACCCATTGGATCCCGAGAGACACGCCACCAGATACCAGCACAAGGACTTTTGATAAAATAGTATAAGCTATCGATGCACCTCTGTGTCCAGAGGCGCATCGCGCTAAATATTGTAAGGCACTTCTGCTATCAGACAGAATAACTACCTTTTGGAGCCCTGTGCTAATGACATGGGAGAGAGCCTCCGAGATCGCAAACAGTTCCACGCACATAATGGAGTAATTGAAGTAATTTACAAATCTATAACCTTCTCTCTCTAACAAGGTGAGTCTAACGTGATCATTACGAACTGTCACTGTCAAGTGTCAACCAAAGGGAACTGCCAAACGGCGCGACAGTTGTGAGCGTTGACGGCGCTTGCCAGAACGTACTCATAGGGTAGGGTAGGTACCTACCCTACCGTTGATCCGTTCTGGCAGTACATATAAATTATAGTCTGTTTTTGCACATACCATCTGTCACAGTCTGTGGATATAATAATATTTAACTTTAACTTTTGAACTTGAATCAGACAATCCTAATTCGATCAAAAACTATCACTTCACAAAATGTTTAGGGCCTGTTTCACCAGTTCTTTAAAGACTATGTGTATTAATCATGTCATCATTATAATTTCATTCATGTCATTATAATTTTTAATCAGAAGAGTAAGAAATTAAAAATCAAGAGAAGCAAGTAAAAAATGTGTAATTTAGAATTCTATATTATCAATCGAAGTAGAACTTCGATTATAGGATACTATTTACAGTTTTACAAATTCACACACTGTTAAAAACACTCACAAACACAACATAATAAATAAATAAAATAACATAACAAACGACTTCGCCTGGAAATTCCCCGGTCATAAAGTACCTAAGCTGACAACAACATCATCAAATTCCGGAACGTAAGGGAGAGTTCCCTATTTAAAATATGTGGCCAGATTCATTATTAAGAAACCACCAAAAACCACTATAAAATAATAATAATAACGCTATGCATATATCACTCACGATGATCTTGGGCTTGTAAGGGAATGGGTGTGCGAACGCCGCGAGTAATTTTGACGCTTACCGGAACGTAACCTAAGTGACTGGATACCAATAACAAAAATATATTTTCCTTATGTAGTCTGGTAAAAAATTGGTACTAAAGTATTTTTTTATTTTCATATATGATATGCTTATTTTGAATATCACTAGGTATGCTGTTCAAAGTAAAGTAATAAGTATACCTAAGCACACAATGCAACAGCATAGGTACATAAAGCTGTACAAAATAAAGTAATACCTATTTCAAATCTAAAAACAGAACATACTTCATACACATTTTTACTAGGTTAAGGTCTTTTAAAAATATATGTTACATAAACTTAATAGCGTTTTCAATTGGGTTTGAGGGTTATTAAAATGTAGATATTTAAAAAAAACAACCTAATTAATAGGATACATACAAGGCAATTAAACCTAAAGATATTCAGCGTAGTGAAATGAATATTATTCCTAAGCAAACTTAAAAAATAAACAGATTTGTAATATAGAGGATGTTACAATTTTTATATTGAATTGATCTCATCTTGTTGTGATGTGTCTTGCGGTATATATGACTGACTGGGCGCGTGAAATATTCCATTTTATATAGTGTTCTAAAGAAATATATAACTGTGGTAGGTATATATATTGAAGCGCTCGTAGAAACATACAGTTTACATAATTTATTCTAACAGGATGATGTAATATTGCCCATAAAACTATGTATGACTTGTCTAGTATCGATGTAAGAGGACGGCACGGGGCCGATTCCATTAAATAAAACTGTTCTAACTGCAATTGAACTGTAACTGAATTGTATGTTTCTTATTCTGCAATTAAACCGCTACAGTTTCTATTGACGCCAGAGATCGATCAAAACTTATATAATAGATGAATATACAATATATGAAGCGCTCGTAGCGGAGCTCGACTTGGCTACCTTACGGCCGTTTTCAATATTCTATCTAACCATAGTTTTCCTTACTACCGATAGAAATTGGACATAACGTCCATACAAATAGTGTCAAATATCTATCTCTAGTAAGGTAAACCGGCGATAGGTTAGGACGATAGGTTGTTGAAAACGGCCGTTAACCGATCAACAAGTTATGCAACGCTTGTTGCAGTCAGGACTTGGATGGGTGACCGCTAGTGGCATTATTCAACTGTGCGCTTCCGTGCTTCGGAGGGCACGTTAAGCTGTCGGTCGGTTGTTTGTCTTAGGACAACAGTCGGTAGGCTATCTATGTCGAAGGCCTTCGGGCGGCCTGAAAAGTTCGACATGGGTTGGCCACTAACCTATCCACCTAGCCGCACTGGGCCCGCCGTGGTGTATTATAGCCCAACTCCTCTCTCTGAGGGGAAGGCTCGAGTCCCAGCAGTGGGAACAAAATGAGCTGATTATGATGATGATGATGTGTACTATTTTGATATTTTTATATATATTTATATATTGTATCTACATTCATACCCAAGTTATCTAAATCATGTTTGTAATACGTAATTGACATACTATCTTGTATTTATATATATATATATATATATATATATATATATATATATTTTATGTGTTATTTTTCTGTCCTGTGTACTGTGTTTCTATCTATCTACCTATCTATCATACGTGAGAGGTTTTTATATGGACGGGACGGGACGGGAAGTTTTGGAAATATCGTTTCATACAAAATGTAAGTATAGCAAATGTGTGACACACAGCTTTCGAATAAAATTTATTTGAATTTCGTATTTATCGCCAACCAATAGATATCGGAAAAAGTTGAGTAGAATCTCAAACTACATACGTTACACACCATTTTCCAGGTGGCAGCTTAGAAGTATATAATAAGTTACCAGACCACATCGTCAATACATAGCCTAACCACTGTTCGAGCTAAATTAAAAACCTGGCTCATAAAACAATAATTTTACTCCTATAAAGAATTTAGATATGTGATAAAGCTAGATTAATAAATTGTTAATATAATAATAATAGTAATAATCAATCATTTATGTATAAAGCTAAGTCACTATAACATAATTATTATATGTCATTAATACAAAGAGTTGTATTAAATACTTTGAGGAAAAAATGCTTATACTCGTATTCTTTTTAGTTGCTATTGATGGAATTGTCAGACCATTCCGAGTAAATCATTGGCTCCAATTTTTACTGGTTGATGATAACGCGCCCGCCCCTCAATCTCGACGAGTCAATGCTGCTCTCCGAGAATACGACATCACAAGGTTAGGCTGGCCTGCCGGCTCGCCTGACTTAAACCCAATAGAGCACGCGTGGGATGCTCTTAAGCGAGCTGTTTGGAACTGTCAGTCCACTAGTTCTTAGACAGTGCCAGAAGGGCACTTCCATAGGGAAGCCGCTATTCAGGAATAGGACAGGTTACCCGAGGTCTACGACAGCTTTAAGCTATTCTGTGCTATTAGACAACTTTAAGATAGCATTAACCTACTGTCCATGCTTATCACATATAAAAACATAGTATCTAATATTCACAAGCTATTTATTTAAAAACCTTCCTTAGAAAAGAAAAGATTTTCCAGCAGAGGTGCACTCTCGTTCAATATTATTTATTTTTTGACATACGCACTGTAGGTAATATCTGTTTGGCTGACATGATGCATACCTACACCTAACATAACTACACTCAGCTAACAAATAGAACAATCATCATTATCATTATCAGACGGCCGTCCGCTGCTAAACATACGCCTCCCCATAGAACGCCACTTAGACCGGTTACTCGCTTCCTGCATCCACACACACATAACAATAGTCAATAGTAGTTAATGTCGATAAATTATTTATATCTGTCTGTTCCGGCTAATACCCATAACGGCTGAACTGATTTTGATGGGATTTTCACATTGCTGATGCTGTATAAAGAGGGACTCGTGACATTTTTTTAGAGACGCAACCGTAATCCGAGAGTAAATATAGTAAAAGTAGCTTAATAACAAAATAAATAAATAATGATGTGTGTTGGAATTAAAACAACCCAAATAATTTTTAATTATTTTACATTCCACTCCAAATATTGCACAAATTGCTTGCATTTAACATAACGTACCTACGCTAGGTAGTAGTTTTGCTAATATAGACACTATAACATTACAATAATTGAATAGCGTACGTAACGAGGCTTTTCACGTAAATATTCCGTTTTCTGTCTCAAGACAAGAGTCTTCGACCAATGTGTGTTACCAGTGATGACTTATGGCACTGAAACGTGGTCTCTTACTATGGGTCTCATAGATAAGCTCAAAGTCGCACAACTAGCTACGGAGAAGGCTATGCTTGGGGTTTCTCTACGTGATCGAATCAGACAAATTTTATCGACATAGCCCAGAAGATTAGCCAGTTAAAGTGGCAGTGGGCAGGGCACATAGCACGCAGAACAGATGGCCGATGGGGCCGGAAGGTTCTGGAATGGAGACCACGGACCAGCAAGCGCAGCGTAGGTGCGACACGGTGGACAGACGACCTGATAAAGGTCGCAGCACGACGTTGGATGCAGGCCGCTTCCAACCGGTCCTTTTGTAAAATTATGGGGGAGGCACATGTTCAGCAGTAGACGTCCTAGGGCGCAGATGATGATGATGATTCCGTTTTCACCGTACGCCTACTAGAGGTCGTCTGGGTATTGTTAGCACACGGGCGCCGAAATACCTAGAACCACCTCTGTATTCGTAAAGGCATGTTGATCTATTTATTAGTATTGATTACAATATTCTGTCTACACGAAGGTAAGAAACGCTTACAAACTTGTATCGAATGATGACTTGTATCGGATTGATCATGAGGTTCTAAATTAGTTGGTTGTTACAGTTGGTTAAATTTAAAGAATATGATCCAGTTTAGCGAATAAGTACTCCGCGCTTAGTCTTGCGTTACTTTTTGTACATATTATACAATATTATAACTTGCAGTGATAAGAAGAATATATGCATAATATAATAATATAATAAAATGTCAATATACACAACTCGAGTTGAAGTGGACTTAATTAACAGTCTTCAAGGGTGAATGATAACTCTTATTATATAATTAATTATTGTGTCTGTTATTTTCTATGATATTTCATTATTAAAGCATTACAAATTTCAAATAACATTATGAAATTAAAATTAGCTCTAACGAACAATTTAAGTATTGCAAGTATAAATAAAAAAAAAACTTTTATTTCAAACATAGTCCATATTTGATATCACTAATACATACCTATTAACTTTAAAATTAAATATAAACACAAATAAAATTAAAATTACAAAAACATTGCTATTATTTATGTATAATATTTTATGTATTTAGTATAGGTGCTCAGTAATATCTACCTACTCCTAACATAACATAAGAAGCTTAACTAGTTTTCTATCTCGAAAAAATGGTAGACACAGAAACGCATAGCACAATGTACGTAGAAATTTTTATAATGTTAATAGTAATATAATTTAACAATCTTACAAATTCAAGGAGTAAAGTAATAAGGTACTTCGGTGTCAATATTAAAAGAAAAACTATTTTACTATCGTGCTAACAAACCCAGCTTACTCCTTAATTGTGAATCTACGGGTAGAGCCAATGCCCATTTACGCAATCCCACAAGCATAACGGAGCTCAACACTAATATTGCGCCAAAAACTGAATATCTACTAGGGATCTCATTAAAGAACATGACTTGCCATAGAAAGGCAAACACAATATCGGCAGATCTAGCAATAGCCACTGGTCCAGCTTGTTCCATTTGCAGAGACATTGTCAATAATATTTGGCCTAAATAACTAAACAAAGCCAAACATACGACCAAAAACCTTTCCGTGCCGCAATTAGGCATACATAACACACCTAATATAATGGAGTACAATAAAGTCTGCAATATAGCAATAGCACCAAAGTTAGTCATTATTACAGAAAAATGTAAGCCCTTCAGCACACGTAGTAAAACATAGGCATTGGCTCCAAATATTGTTGAGACAAACGCCGCCACAGCACCTTTCAAACTATTATAGTTTTGGTTGTGTGTAACGGTACTATCATCACCAAACAGAAACGGAGGGTGAGTGATTAAAATAACTCCAATAAGAGTTAAAATAATCGAAATAGTATTCCAAATACCACAAGGCTCTTTCAAAAATACACGAGCGAATAATGCAACAAATACAGGAACAGAAAATACAATGACAGATGCATCTGCCAAGGGCATATTTCGAAAAGCATAAAAACTTAACATTAATCCAACTGTGCCTACGATAGACCGTAAGATTAGCAGTAGTCGTTTACCTTCAGGGAACACTGGTTGTTCTGTATATATAACTATCGGTATTGTTGGAAGTAGCACTCCTATGAAGCGGAACATAGCGAGTTGCATTGGGTCTATATTAACGAGGCTTTTCACGATCACCGAACACAAAGAGAAAAATAATGACGATAATGTTGCAAGAATCAGACCGAGGTATGGACATCTTTTTATAAGTGGTCTTTTATTTTCATGTAGATTTGGCAGCGTCTCATCTCCACTGCCGGCTGATAAATCCACCAGATGTTGGAGCTCTAGATGTTCAGGCATGGCTCGTCGCAATGATTCTGAAACCGCACCCCAGTACTCTGTATTGACAATAACATCATTATTTAAAGAAAATCATGAATATGTTTCACATACCTTTTATGGATTGATAGAGAAATATCTATATGATAACAAAATTACTATAAATTAGTAATTTTAGTGCAAACTCCATGTCTCTTCCTATTCTAACATATGAGTAGCTTAACAATTAAGTATATTATCTTCACGTAACCAAACACCTGACACTCATTTTGCTTGTACCAAGCTTGTACGAATGAAAAATACTTCTGCGCAGTCGCGGGACAGAGTGTGTAGCAGTTTAATTTTTCAGTAGATATCTAATTATAGTTCATCCACAAACGAATGTAAACAATCCCGTTACATTAACTATACACACCTACAAGTTAAAATTCAGGTTAACATGTCGTTTATGTTAATTGTTTCTCAAGTACCTACCTATATTTACCTACGTTTACAATGTATAGTAACAAATCTATTAAACTTTTCATATGCCTACTTGCATTTTCATTCGCATACTAGGTACATTACAATACTTCATGTTGTATATAGATGACCACTCATAGCTTAGTAAAATTTATTGGATAAAAGGAAATTCATCCATCAGCTTCATAATTTTATCTATGGGATCGGTGTACCTATTATCTTCATAAAAATATTGGTGTCAACGTGAACAAGATAAATTGCTTACAAAATCAGGCAGTATTGTAATACGTTTTGTAAATTTAAAGTGGGCTTTTGAACTCGACAAACAATCGACATAGAGTTCTAGTTTTTATATTGGTTCTCTTTGGGTTTCTGAGCAGTTGACATTTCTGGTAACCAAGACAAAGAAGAAGAAGAAAAAGTACCGAAACGAAAACTCGAAAAGTTTGTTTTGTTTGGAGTCAAAAAGAATTACACAAAATTTTAAAAGTTAACGCTACTTGTATTTGTAGAGTTAGTGAATATTATGAATGAAAGTAACAAATCTAAACTACCATTAGCTGCCGAGTGCGTCTTAAGACACGTTGAAGAACGATTGAGCAAAGCGAACGAAAAACAACGTATGTAAACAAAAATACAATTATCTTTAAAAATCTGACCAAGTGCGAGTCGGACACGCACTGAGGGTTCCTTACTCCCCATGGCATGCTCCCATCCCATACTTGTGCCTTGTACCAGTTTCTTGTGTTGAAGATCCTTATTTTATAGTATCCATGTTAAATTCAACCGCTATCTTGATACCTATAATAATGGGTTCCTGGGAGAAGAGGGACAGAATGACAGGCACCTTCTTGATGTTATGCAGCTAAAGAATTTAAATGAATCGTGGGGGGCGACGAAACCGAACTTTCTGGTTGGTAGGCCTTCCCTTCATGGAAGAGACTAGAGATGCGTTCGAATAGCCCCAAGTTGGCGAAAATAACGCTGAAGACGCTCACACGGGCGTTCGAATTTGGGTATCTGTTGGTGAAAATATTATGTAGGTATTTTTTTGTTCACTGTTCGCAAAGTTAAAAGAATTACTTATGTCACCAAAAAGTGCAATTTTTGACCCACGTCCGGAGCATGTTTATTTGTGATTGATTTTTGACAACTATATTTGACATAATCATGCGATTTTAGATCTTATGCTCAGTTTAGCATTCGACTAGCTAGGGTGTGAGTAAAAGTGGCGAAAATAACATTTTTGAGCTTTATGAATGCTATAGCTAAAGAGCCTATAATGGCAATGCTAGCAATGCCCTCATTGCTAAATGAATGCACCTTAGGTATTTGGACTGCAGTGCTAGATGTCTTGCTGCAAACCAACAGTGTGCAAGCATTATTGTTTTAGGGTGTGAAAGGCACTGTAGCCAGTGCAATTAGCTAACTACTAGGTGAATAATACTCTTCACTTAACCTGTTGGTCTTGCCAGAACCCTGAAAACGCAAATGTGAATGAAAAATTCACAATCAAATGTTAGTTTCAGATGAAGAGCTGCTGTCCCTTCACTCAGTTTTTGGTGTAGTGCTCCAAAGAGCATTGGATATTCTAGAAAAACACCCAGTGTTGGTTGAGTATGTAACAGCTAATAGGCTGAGAGCTTTGATAGAGATAAAAGGAGAGAGTGACCGCTGCTACCGTGTGTTTCCGAAGATAAACTTCTGTCCTTGTCCTGCATTTAAGCACCAAGTACTAGAGAAGAAATGCCAGGTAGTGTTATGTCTTCTTTAGTGATCATGTTAATGCTTGAGATAGGGCTCCCTTACTGCATGCCACAAGCAAGTTTCTCTGCCTTCCTTAGCCAACTGCTACTGAATAGGTACTTTTGACAGCCACTTACCAAAAGGCATTCAAGGAATTCAATGAAATATAGAACACTATGCAACACTGGATCATAACACTAGTGTTTAGTACACTTAGTGTTTACAGTCTTAAAAGTAAATAATAAAAGTAGGCAGCTTACCCTTCCACAAGTATATAGTCTAAGGCTGCGGCTACACTCACCCTGCTTAACCATATACTATGAGCTTACTTGTATCTAATTTGCAGGTTAATATTCCGCACCTTAATGTGGCTATTGGGTGATGTGTACTAGTCAAGGCAGTTAACTGATATGATGGAGGAAGGCTAGCAAATCCCTAGTGTTCTGGATTGTGTTTTTCTTAGATTATTTTATAGAATGCAGGGTAAAGTATGTTTAATATTAGCTTTCCGCATGAACACCATTTCCCCTTACACTTTGTCACAGCCCTTCTATCTTGCTGGGTATAATTTTCAATGATAACAAAATATGCCCCAAGTTGTGTCAAAATGTAGCTTTCCATAAGTGAATAATTTTATTTCATCATTAAAAAACGATATTAAAAAATATTTAGTGACACTTCCGCTGAAAAGAAAACAATGATTTTGGCCTATTTCGGGGTGTGCACCACCCTCCCTCCCGCATAAAATGCTAATAGGAAAAATACAAAATAAAAAACACAAGAAACCCCAAATAAACCAAAACCGATTCGATACATGTTTTGCCTCTACACAAGGTATCCTCAGGAGATGTTGACTCGTAGAGCGCTAAAACGAACGACATTACTTTTTGAGTTTATTAACATTAAATCTTTCCACTTTATAAAGTGTAGATAACAGTGCCCTACATTTTGATCTCATGGACTACAATTATAATTGATTTGGTTTCCAGGTACTCTGCAAGCATATTCTTGCAGCCAGAATAGCCCAGATACTCGGTAAGACGGAGGAGCACATAGTTACCCCCGACCAGTACTTGATGTTGACCAAGTCCATGTTTGAACTACACGAGAAACATGGATGATGGGACCTCGCAGTACTACTTCACAGCCTCTATGGACTCGGGGAAAACATTCTGCAGCTTGTTGAAAGCGATCCAGTTTCAAGAGGTATGTTGAGTAGTAGGCATGACCACAAATAAGTTAAGAGCACACAGAGCACAGAAGTGCACGGGACACAAAACTTGTGGCACACAACTTGACATTGCAGTTCCATAGTTCATCTATTACAGTTTGGCAACTGGCCCGTTGTCGTCGTCGTATGTATTATTCCTGGATATGTTTGGGAACAGTACATTGTCTAGTTCGTATTCAATTCCATTTGTGGATGGATTATTATGGATTTCATCCTAATAGTCAACTGAGCAGCAGGGTAGGTAGGTCTCATTATACCTTATTTCTATTCCAGTCAGCAGTTCTGTGCGCGTTACCGGAAGGGCTGAAGCTGACGGTGGAGGAGGGCAAGTGCGTGCAGGCCTCCGCGTACGTGCCCGCAGACAACTTCACGAACTACCACGTGCGGGACGATGTCGACGTCATGTTCAAGGTAACCGCCTGACTACCGGAGCCGTCCACACTCCTCGTGTACACAAGTGCGAGCAGTCGCCATTTGACAGCGGACGGTGGCTAACCTGTCGGGCTTCGGCTCGCTTGGTCTTACTGTAGTGCTGGAAGTGCCGCTTTGCAATCTTGAGGTCCTGGGTTCGATTTCCGGGTCGGACAGTTATTGGGGTTTTCTGACAATTAAATACTCAATAGCAGTTACGGCCTTTATTACATGGGATCAAAAACATGTCCCTCTGCGATACGTAGAAGTTTAAAATACCACTGCCTATGCCTACGAGGATATATGTATGTATACATTCACATTTTTTTAAGTTGTCTTTAAATATAACGTGTGTTATTGCATTGTTTTCATCAAGTTTTAAGTGAGTCTACCAGAAACATTTTCCATTTATACATTTCTGAACTTTACTGCACACCCTCTAGGGATTGGTATTATAACAAAGAATTAAAAATATGTGTTACGTTCTTAACTGTTAAATTATTTTCTCGGTATGTATATTATTATCTTATCATATCGCCGATAAATTATAATTGTATGATGGTACAGGCTATTTTTGTCACTTAATAAATATACATGGGTCTGACTCATATCAGTAAACAAAAACAAACAATATTCGAACCATGGACCGTCAGCAGTCACACACTGGCAGCCTGAGCTGTTGGAACGTGGGAGTTACGAAATAATATAATCGTTATAAACCATTACACGTGTTTGACGTTGTTATCTTCTCATAAAGCCTAATCTTCAACACGGTCTTTTGTGACACTTCGATATCGCAGATAGATGAAACATGGCTTAGAATTCAAGTTAACTTTGCAGCTACTGAACAGAGATAATTGCATAAACATCCGCCAAGCAGTTCATTTAGTTAATTTCTTTACTTTCATTAATTATTCCAGACGAACCCCGCGTTTTATGGGATGAACAAGTACAATTTGAAAAATTTAATACCGACTTCCATTATATTCAGTTATTGGAGTGTACCTAAAAAAATACTGGACCGAATTTGATGAAATTTAAATGGGACCGGGAAGCACGAGCTTTCAAACAAAAATAGAATTTTGAGAATCGGTTCATCCAGTCGCAAGTTATAAGGTAGCATACATAAAATACATACATATTGAGTACCTCCTCTTTTATCTAGAAAATAACCTATAAGCTACACCACATATTAGTTATTACTGTGTCAAGATTCATCCAAATCTTTCTCGTAATTCCAGAGTGTTGCTCGACTTGCGCGTACAATAAAGAGACAGACAGAAAAACTTTGATAGTTGTTCTGTATATTATATTAATAATGTACAACATAGTAGGGAGGTACCCTCTAATATAGAATAGGCAGTCGGATTGTGACTCAATATAATTATGAGATTAAAGCCTGCTGCTGATTAAATGTTCTTTACATGAAGAAGTCCCTCGGAACACAATATAATACTAATATCGTGTTCTATCCATTTTATCGATAACAAAGATTATAGTTTTCAAATTTTATTTAACTAGCTGGTGCCCGCGACTACGTCTGCGCAGCATTAGTATTTCGAGTAGCTTATTAT
This sequence comes from Selenia dentaria, assembly GCA_917880725.1. Classification (NCBI taxonomy): domain Eukaryota; kingdom Metazoa; phylum Arthropoda; class Insecta; order Lepidoptera; family Geometridae; genus Selenia; species Selenia dentaria. The sequence continues at coordinate 397,796 of OU862896.1, read as the reverse complement.
CTTCTTCAAGGCCATATCTACCTTTACAGCAAATGGTACATGATCCAACGCAACTGCAATAATAGTATTATATGACGTTTGTCAAAGCCTTGATAAGTTGACCAGCTAAATAATAAACGCTCATTGGTCAGTGGTATTCTATGACGCGATATGTGACCAATCAGCGGTCAGTATTCCGTCTGTTAGCTGATCTAACTTTGACAAACGTTCCAGAAACTGGGGGTTAGTATATCGATCAGTAAACATTAATCATGAAATACAGGACTTACGTACATACAAATATAAAATAAATCACCATGGGTAAAGCTGTCATTACATTTGATCACCCTTGACGGTCGCCGAGCACGTCTAGTGTATCGAGCTGTCAAATTAACGTGCTTTTGACTTAGCTACCAGAAACTGACACAAACTTTGACGGAACTGTCATCACTGCGATTTTGACGTAGACCTTATTATTTTGTCTATGCTGTGCCTAAGAATATTACACTTTTTCACCGGCGTGGTGATGGATGATGATGATGATGAAAGAATTCTATGTCCTAATCCAGGGCCTCATCTACCGAATATACTCAAATACCAAACTTCATCAAAATTGCCCCCACCGTTTGAGCGTGAAAGAGTAACAAAGAGTGACACATCTATACGTCCACTCACAAACTTTCGCGTTTATAATATTAGTAGGATGTTCAGATTTGACTCAGTTACAGTTTCAACATATATATAAATAAATGCCTTTACAGTGCAGATGATATTGACGATAAACACCCCCGTTAGTTGGCAGTGAGCCTGTTCTCGAAGCGCGAGGTTCAAATGGCGTGATGAGCACAATAGTCTGGTTTCCGGCGCCCTTGCATCTCGCCACCCGGACTGCTATTCAATCTACCTGTTCGTAACTGTTCACAGATAAGCTTAGCAGTGCTCGCGGAGTGCCTCAACATATTCGGCTCCGGAGAAGAGTCCAGCCTCAAGATGTACTACAGAAGTGAAGGGTCTCCGTTGTTGTTAGTGTAAGTCATCATCATCATCATCATCATTTTAGTGTGAAAATTTTAGTGCGTTTGACACCTATTTATTAAATATTAAAACCGACTTTACTCACGCTGCTATCTTCCGGCGTGCACCGGACATGCCCGACATAGGTTTCTACAAGTGGATCGCTATCACGTACTGTAGCTACTTGCCATTATAATGTAGTGCGGAAGCATTCGATGTCTAGCTTCATGCCTAACATTGTGCCGGTTTGCTTCATTTGTCTAGTGACGTTTTGTTCACTATCTCACTTGATAACGTCCAAAAAAGGATAATCTATATAACCCCTACTTCTCCTGGTCACGCTTTTAAAGATTATTATTTACTCTTTCTTTCTCTATTACAGTTACTTTTTGTATAATATTTCTATAAACGCAAACATTATTAAAAACACCTATTCGTAGATTGTCATCAGCAGTGGAGCATGATTAGGGTTGCAGCGTGCATCGTACATGCCCGAAACCTAGGTCGATACGTCGGCTAATTACGTGAGTAAAGTCGGTTTTAATATTAAATAAATATCATCATCATCATCTCAGCCGTAGGACGTCCACTGCTGCACATACGCCTCCCCCACACAAATTTCCAAAAGGACCGGTTGGAAGCGCCGCCGCATCCAACATATTAACTAACTAATCCAACATATTCATAAAACAGTGTAAGTTAATATAGCCACAGATTAAATAAGTTACTACATATAGCTTCTAATAGTAGGTAGTTCTGGAAGAGATCGCTCTGAGCGATAATCGCCCATTGTTACTTGTACTTTTTAACATTAAGTGATTAATGTGATGGTTTAATAAAGCGTTTTCTATCTTCTATCTATATCTATCTATCTATGTAGTCGGCCTTTTCACAGTGTCCATCAGTGGGTATGTACGACAATGGTGTCCATTCTGTTAGCATTTTCTACCAACATCTGTAAATTATAGCAGTTCTATTCTGTTTGGGCTAAAGTCTAAATAAGTATAACACTTCCGAATGACAGCACAATTCTCTTTCAGTCGTGGGCGTTGTAGACAGGTTAGTCGTCACGTAACTTGGTGCTCGCTAAACTAAACGTATAAATACCCAAAATTTAATAAAATAGTCTTATTATTAACCGACTTCAAAAAATAAGAGGTTATATTGTATATTTTTATTATTTGTATGTTCACTGATTTCCCATTTGTGGACTGATTCTCAAATTTATTTTTTGGTTTGTTATACTATACTTTCGAGGTGGTCCCATTTTATTTTCATCAAATTTGGGTCAAGCTGTTTTTGAGTTATACTCCAATGACAATCAATCAATCAATCAATATGTTATTGCAATCATTTGTAGGTATGCATGCAGGTCTTAAATAGATATTCTTATTTGTCTAACATATGACCCTGGTAGGGTGTAGCAAGAAAGGTAATGGAGCTCGCGACCCGTTCAATAATCATCAAGACGATATAACTGAAAAGTGTTTCGCCTATCTTGATGGTATGTCATCGTTGATGGTGAATGACAATCGATCCCGTAAGTAGCAGGTTACTAAAACGATGAAAAAAAATATTACCAACTTCAACTGCACTATCATGGCACCGCCTTCAACAAGTTATTTCTCAGTTTTTGGTGTCCAACTCGGTTCCATTCTTAGGTTTTTTTTATATTGAAAAATGACATTTTACGTGTTACATGAATTTGTATTTTGGTGTTTTTATTAGAATAAGAAATATCATAATTAAACTCAAGTTCGCTAGTTTACTTTAGGTTTCTACAAGAGAATCGCTATCACGTACTGCAGCTACTTGCCATTAAAATGTAGTGCGGAAGCATTCGATGTCTAGCTTCATGCCTAACATTGTGCCGGTTTGCTTCATTTGTCTAGTGACATTTTGTTCACTATCTCACTTGATAAAGTCCAAAAAAGAATAATCTATATAACCCCTACTTCTCCTGGTCACGCTTTTAAAGATTATTATTTACTCTTTCTTTCTCTAGTACAGTTACTTTTTGTATAATATTTCTATAAACGCAAACATTATTAAAAACACCTATTCCTAGATTGTCATCAGCAGTGGAGCATGACCCCAACTATAGGTACAGATCGCGCGGCGAGAGTTTGGCTTTGACCGTTATTGCGCAGAAATCAGAAATTGGGTATCAACGGGCAATTAGCGGGGTGCGGGGCGGGTGTGTAGGCGCATGCGGTGCTCTGATTGGCGCTCCAATCGTTCCCTGCCTCTCGCATCGATACGACGTACCGCGCACTCCTGTTGTACAATCACGTTCACAAGTGAATTGCTATTTTCGTTAATTGTTTATTGTTGTCGATTGTTATTATTTGTTGAGTTTGTCTGGTTAAGTTTGTCAGTTAAGTTTTTTTTGTTAAATATTAAAAAGTGATTTGAAAATGCGTAAAAAAACATTGTTTTAAAAAGGCAAGCACGGAAAATGATATATGACGTGAATTGCTTTTTAAAGAAAGAAGCTGACGAATGTATCGATTCATTGAAGCAAATTCGAAGTCAGATTGAGGAAGTTGCTTCTTTACTCAGTCAGTCGGAGAATAACCAAACTATACAGACTATGCAGGTATGAAAACGGAAACTGTTTCTAAATTAAATTGTGTAGTCAGTAAATTAGCTAAAATTCAAAAACGGACATCGGAGGCCACTAAGACTTCAATTGGCACTGTAAAAAATATCGTAAATCAAGCCAAGAGTTCTGATTTGCTAATTATTTTCAGAACACCTGGAAAAAAACGTCCCAGAGCTAAACCAGTTACGAATATTGATAATTTTGACCAAGGTGTTATAAAAAGATGTATACACAATTTTCACAAGACGAATAATGAACTTCCCACCATTGGGAAACTAAAAAAGAAACTTGAGGAAGATATAAACTTTAAAGGGTCAGAAACAAGTCTTCGTGTAATTGTAAAGGAGTTAGGATTTCGCTGGAAAAAAACAGAAAACAACCGTAAATTACTAATAGAAACATCGAATATCCGATTACAACGCATTGAATATTTAAGAAAAATAAGAAAATATCGACAAGAAGGAAGACCCATTGTTTACACAGATGAATCCTACGTAGATTCATCGCACTCAACAACCAAAGCCTGGAGCGATGGCCCTACGGAAGGACTAAAAAACCCATTTCTAAAGGACAACGAGTCGTGATAGTCCACGCAGGATCTGAAGCTGGGTTTATACCAAATGCTTTATTAACTTTTAAAGCCGGCACCAAAACAGGGGACTATCACGACAACATGAATTACGAGAATTATGAAAAATGGCTTAGGACACAATTAATTCCCAACCTACCACCCAATTCTGTAGTGGTTGTCGACAACGCCTAAACAATGGGATTTGTTTAGGCGTTTAGGCGTAACCGTCCTCCAATACCAAAAAAGCCGATATGCAGAATTGGCTAACTGATAAAGGCATACAATATGATTCAACAATGCTCAAGCCACAATTGTACAACATGATAAAAGCTAATAAAGAAAGATTTAAAACTTTTTCAATAGATCAAATTTTAGCAGAAGCAAACCATAGCATATTGAGATTACCGCCTTACCATCCAGACCTCAACCCCATAGAAATGGTATGGGCTACTATTAAACAATATGTAGCTAGCAAAAATGTTAAATGGAATTTACAAGAATGTACCAAACTTATCAAAGAAAAAGTATCCTTAATGGGTGCCCAGGAATGGGAAAAAATATGTAAAAAGGTAAAAGATATAGAAGAAGAGTACGCCAAGAGTGACCATGTAGTTGATTTACTTACCGAGCAATTTATAATTCGCGTCGATGATAGTTCCGAAGACGATGATTCTGATGATGGTTATGAAGATGATGATGATGACAACTGCGACCGAGGAAGCCCTAAACCCGGACCCTCAACAAGCAAAAGACGTTGCACAATTTCGTGTCGCGGCAGCACCACTGGACCATGCGGTGATTTCATAGAAGGCGTTAAACATTTAACTGATTCAGAATCTGAATAGCACTGCCGCTAGGACTTTTTTTATGTTAACTTTTGTATTTAATAATTATTCTAAGTTTTCTTTTGTTTGTATGTACCAATTTTACATGTATCTTGGAATAAATAATTTTATTAAAAAACAATTATTTAGAATTTTCATCGCTGTCTCTGTAAACTTTAAAAGGAAATAAACATTTTATATAAGTAAAATAACTATCAATAGTTTTAATAAATGAAGAAGTTTATCTATTTCGTATTATTTTCTAGCATTATTACCACTGTACATGAATTTTGACCCACTCAAATATCCAACCTGGTACATAAAAAAGGAAAAGTATTGTGTGCGTTACAGTACCCATGCGCAGTAATCCCCTCCACCCGAAGGTCAAAGCCAAACTCTCGCCGCGCGATCTGTAGTTAGGGTTGCAGACTGTGGAACCTCCTAACGAGGCGTATATAATTTAATTGTAATAATTTAAATACATATTTATTAATTAAATACTTATCAATTAATTAAATATTTATTAATTATAGAAATACTTATCATCAAGTACTTAAATTATTTGTATGTACATAAATATTTATTATTTGAATACTTATGGTTGATGTATAATAATTGCAGACTACAGCCGCAGTCGGTGCACAACGTGATGACCGACTGCGAGATATGCACGCAGACGGCGGACTCCGTGCTGGAGCTGCGGGACGAGGGCGCGGAGGAAGTGGCCAAGCTGGTGCTGAAGGCGCCGCCCTTCCTGGGCCTGCTGGCCGACATAGAGCGCTCCTGCGACGTCATACAGCTGACTCTGTCGCCCGAACATCCCAACGTCAGCATTGTTACCTACGGAATGCAGGTTACTATACAATTCTATCGGCTTTCAAAAGGCACAGGTTCTAAGTTTTACTGTATGTATTTATGATGTGAAAGTACTTGACCCGTGTTGAGCTATATCTGGTAGGTGGGCAAAACATACAGGTTAGACAGGCTAGTGACGTGTTGCGCTGCTCACCGACACGCCGTAGTAGCACTAACTTTTTAAATTGGCTAAGGGTGCGTTCCGGTGAGCGCCGTCAACGCTCACAATTTTCGCGCCCGGTTTGCCGTTCCCTTTGGTTCCAATGCTTTCAAAGCCCAACCCGAATGGAACACTAACGCGGTCGCGAAATGCGCACCAAATTTTCCGCCATAAATGGAAAGAATCCTATACTTATTTGATGCTTTGACAGTGACAGCTCGTAACGACCGCAAAAACCCACCTTCGATCCGCGAGCGTTGTGGTCGCGACGTGAGCGTTATCGGTGACTTCATCGATGACGTATCGAGCTCGCTCACGTCCTCGTGAGCTTGTATGGTAATGGGTGTGCGAACGCTGTGAGTGATTTCAGCTTCTAAAGGAACACGACCTTTGTGAATGTTTAATCTGTGTATATTTTGTGTTTACTGTAGACACAAGGGTCCATATTTTCGACTTGTATCAACACATACTGTGTGGTACTTTTTAGCGTTTGTTGCCCGTGGTTTAATCGCGGAGTTCTACTGGTTGATCCATGGGCAATTTTTTTTGTCTGTGGTTCTATCAATTGAATCACGGGTAAGCTAACTACCCGTAGTCCTATCGATAGTACCAAGGGCAACTTAATTTACTCGTGGTTCTATTGAAGCGAAAGTGCGTCATACTTCGCTTTGTACTAGCAACCCATTTTAATCTATGATTTCTCAGTTCGAAGCCCTTGTCGTTTCTGTTGTCGCTGAGAGTGGTTTCATTAACGTTTCTTGGAGCCATCACTCACACTTGTCGTATAAACTGTAGCGCGTTCGGGCCGATATTGCCAAGGGGAACCTCCAACACCTGTTTATATAATTAATCAACAAATCTCATAATTTGTGCTACCGCCGTGACACTGCTATATTGAGGTTATATTGAACGTTTGGAAGCGGTAAGCTAGCGAACAAATTCTAGATTCAGGTGGCCTTAAATATCGATTTGGAAACCCCATTGAACGACCTGCTGAGTTGCACCCCATCTCCTTTTTTTTTGTATAAAGTCCATTACTCTCATCGCCTACCTATGCTTATCGAATAGATTGAAATACTCAAAATATAACATTTTCTTGGTCCTACGAGCCGGATATTTGAGAAGAGACTGTATTTTTTTAGCATATTTTAGTGCATTCAATCTATCATCCCGAATTTTATCACTTGTTCGTATATGAACTTTTTTTCAGATGTACCTCCCAAAAAAAAATAGTTCTAAGCAAATACTTGCTACACACAACACGATAAAGTTGAAAATTGTCATTGTCAATAAGAACTTCCCATTGTCTGATGCCAGTTATCTTGATGCATAAAATTCTTTAAATAAATATCATAATAGAAAAAGACAAATTGCATTCACTATGGAAAGATTTTGAATTGTGAGTCAATTAAATCTAAAAGTAATTGTGAATTAGAAACAATCCACAGAACATTTGTAGAAAATGTATCAATATTGGATAAATTTGAATTACCTGATAAAAAACTCATGCTTTTTCAATTACTCCATGTCTACGCGAGAGACATTCCAATTAGAATTTGCTCGAATTTATTAGAAAAATTTATCGTGCTTTGGATATTTCTAATATTAAACTGAGTGGTACTAGTAGTGCAAATAACTATAATAATTTTCGTAAAAGTAATCCACATCATCGTTTGTGGTGGCTTCACCAAATGGTTTGTGTTGTACGGATAAGCAGCATAGTCGTAGAGTTGTGTGCCAAGTTCTTGAGTTTTTCGGTGCAGTCTCGGTTTAATTTTGTCGAAGAAAAGGAACTTTGATTGCTGCACTTTTCACCAGCACACTTGGTCAAAAGTTGTCCTTGGGGTCACAAGTGTGAATATTCGCATAATAAATTGTTACACTTTGGAAGCGAACATTGGAACAGGTCGGTTGATGATGTTCAAAATAGTATCGAAGCTTTAACTTCATCTAACAAAAGTGACAATGTGTTGTTCGCGACTGCAGAAGTTTTAGTGAGTGATTGCAATGGTGATTTCTAACCAGTGAGAGTACTGTTGGACTGCGCGAGTGCAAGCAATTTAGTTGCGGAGTCTTGTGCACGGTCTCTTGGCTTGCATATATCCAAGAGTCATGACTCGGTAAATGGAATAGGGAACGTCGAAGCGAACACATCCGGTTCAATATTGTGTCAGATTAGGTCGCTGCATAAAAAATTTTGTTTGAACTTAAAGGCTTTTGTGTTGCCACCTATATGTTCTGAACAACCATTGCAGCAGATAGAGTCGTCGTCATGGCCACACCTTATTATATTGAACTTAGCTGATCCAGATTTGAACCATTCAGGACCCATAGATAAGTTGCTCTAGAAATATTCTCGTCTGCGTTATTACCTGGGCTCGAGCATGGTAGAGCTGTTCAGCCTCATGCTTTGAACACCAATTTTGGTTGGATTTTGATGCGTGGATGTAATTCTACCTAATTAACTATTCTCCCATTGTTTAAATACACAAAATAAAGGTTGTTTTTTCGGGTCAAATTTGTTGTAAGATAGTTTAGGAGGATAGAAGAGGTTGGTCGTCAACCCAAAAAAAATGTCGAAGGATGATCAACTCTGTGAATAATATTTTACTGAACAGCGTTGTGGTACTCCTGAAGTTCCTTTACCTTTTATAGAGCCGTTATTCGGCCAAGTTTTTAAAATTCTCGTGTGATAGCAATAAAAAGATTTTCATAAATTGAGATAAAACTACAGTGGAACCCAGAATATAAGAAAGCTTCTGTCTCCTTCATGGATGACATACATGTCATCATTTCGAAGAGGATGTAAAGATTTTGGATGTAAAGAATATAGCGAAACTACAACTCCAAACAAATATATATCCCTCAATTTTGTTATTAGGTTTTTGGATTGCCCCCGCACGGTAGCAAAGAGGATCAGCCTAGTTTGGGACCGGAACACCTCGTGTGGAGGTTGTCTCATATTTACGCTTACGGTTCCATTTTCAGGACCGGTCGTGCATCGACATGCCGCAGTCCTCCGACAGCGTGCAGAGCTTCAGCTGCGCGCGTGACGTCACGCTCCGCTACCAGCTGCACCACTGGAGGCTCATGATGAAGGCGCTCGCCCTCTCCACCAAGGTCAGCGACCAAACATTGTCACAAACATCATCATCATCATCATCTCAGCCGTAGGACGTCCACTGCTGAAAATATACCTCCCCCACAAATTTCCAAAAAGACCGTTGGAAGCGGCCTGCATCCAACGTCGTTCTGCGACCTTTATCAGGTCGTCAATCCACCTTGTCAGTGAACGACCAACGCTGTGCTTGCCGGTCCGTGGTCTCCACTCCAGAACCTTCCGGCCCCATCGGCCATCTGTTCTGCGTGCTATGTGCCCTGCCCACTGCCACTTCAACTGGCTAATCTTCTGGGCTATGTCGGTGACTTTAGTTCTTCTACGGATCTCCTCATTTCTGATTCGATCACGTAGAGAAACCCCGAGCATGGCCCTCTCCATAGCTCGTTGTGCGACTTTGAGCTTATCTATGAGGCCCATAGTAAGAAACCACGTTTCAGTGCCATAAGTCATCACTGGTAACACACATTGGTCGAAGACTCTTGTTCTGAGGCACTGAGGTATTTATGACGAAAAGACTTCGCGAAGTTTCCGGAACGCTGCCCAGCCGCGTTGGATTCGATGATTGACCTCTTTCTCGAAGTTGGCCCTGCCTAGTTTGACTGTCTGTCCCAGGTAGATGTACTCGTCAACAACTTCGAGAACTGAGTTCCCAACTGATATTGGGGTAGGCACAACATGGGCATTAGACATAATTTTCGTCTTATCCATGTTCATCTTAAGACCTGCCCGTTGGGAAACTCGATGGAGGCCTTCGAGCATTGTACTGAGGTCTTCCATGGATTCTGCCATGACTACAATATCGTCGGCAAATCGAAGGTGAGTGATGTATTCGCCGTTAATATTAATGCCAAGTCCTTGCCATTCCAGAAGCTTGAAGGCGTCTTCCAATGTAGCGGTGAACAGTTTCGGAGATATAACGTCTCCCTGTCTCACGCCTCTTTGCAATGGAATTGCCTTCGAACTCTGCTCCTTTACTCGGATTCACTTGTAGGCGTTTTTGTACAAACACTTCAGCACTTCACTATACCGATAGTCAATACGGCACCGCTGGAGAGACTCAAGCACTGCCCACGTTTCGATCACAACTATATCCTACTTATATTATAAACGCGAAGTTTGGATGTATGAATGTTTGTTACTCTCTCACGCATAAACTATTTTTTAATGAAATTTGGTGCGCAGATAGACGAGGCGCGCTGGAATAACATATGAGATACATTTTCATTATCATAATCATCATGAGTTCGTGAAACCGCGGGGCACAGCTAGTGCTATTAAAATATATATAAAATGAAAGTGAGTTTGTTTGTTACGATTTCACCCCTAAACGGCTGAACGGATCTCAATGAAATTTGGTAAGTATATAGATTATATCCCGGCGAAGGACATGTGGTCTGTACTTGTCATTGTCATCATCCATCACCACGCAGGTGCAACCGCGGGGCGCAGCTAGTCTCCAATAACCGGCACACTTGTGTTATTATCGTAACCGTTCAAGCTAACATTTTCATATTTATTGCATAATTTACTGTGAATTATGAACTATTTGATAAAATTATAAATAAAACATCATTTGTACTTAGTTATTACAATTTTATTATTAATAGTTTATGCAACTGTCATATAATAGAGGGTATTAAAATATGAGCGGCGAGTTTCTAAATAAGATTACACGAGTGTTTTAATACCTAATTATATGCAGTTGCATACACTACTTTATTTAATCTCATGACATTTTTGCTACTAACGTTTTATCCAACAAAATATTACTCTAATTCGTATGTACGAAATAGCGCCAAAATGGAAAAAGTCTTCTTCTTCTCTTGTTTGTATGGCTTGTGCGGCGTAACCACAATTTTGCCAATATCAGTGGAAAAAGTATGTTATTGGTCTATTGGCTCGGAACCAGCGCGTTGCGCGCGCAGCGCTCTCACCACAGATAATGTGTACTTAAATTGAATTGAAACCTCCTTGGTCGGGACACGTTGTACTTTAATAATTAAAAAAAAATTTTTAAGCATTGTTTTTTTAGGAGAATAATGCTTTAATTTCATTTTCTTTTTGGCATATTTCATTTACATACTTCTTGTATGTAAATAAAATATGCCAATAAAAGTCTGTATTTCATTCCAAAATTAGAATTTTACCGAATGAGATTATATAAATAAATATAAAGTATTACCCGGGTAAATTAAGATTGCTTTATTTACATGCACATAACTTGCAACAAGATACAAATTTGATTTATTCGGGATAATTCTATAATATACTTGTGCGGTAATGGTCAAATAAAATGCACATGTGTTTAAAATCTTGGATTCCGATTTCGATTAAAAACGATGTAGCCACTTTACGAGCACGTGTGATCTTAATGAGTATACTGAGCAGCAGGCGCTTCCGTAAGGCAAGAGTACCTTCTCATGGCAGGTTTCGTTTCCAGGTGGTGCTGCGGTGCAGCGCCAACGGTCTCCTACTGCTGCAGCTCAAGTTGGAGAAAGAAGACCAGCGACAAATGTTCTCAGAGTTTTATATTGTGCCTTTGTTAGACGATTTCACGTAGCTCCTCGCTACATAAATAACTTATTTTTGTATATAAATTCTTTGTTATCAGCTTATAAAGACCGAATAACTTCGTTCAATGGTGACCCGTGCGTGGTACAACTGCAATGTCCAACTGGTTGTACTACGGAGAAGTAAAGTTACCCATGGTTCAACTCTTTTTTTATATGGTTCAACTGGTTGTTCTATGGGGAAATATATTTACCAATGATTCAACTCGAGTGAGTTATTCTTTCCTTGGTTCAACTAGTTGTACTACTGGGAATTGAATTTATCTATGGACCAACTACTGGTAATAAACAGGAAAAGTTTATCTATCAATTCTGAAGTGCAATTACAAGTACAGGTTAGGTTAGTTAAATAAATAAATTATTTTAAATGAGTTGAATCATTGGTAAAGATATTTCCCCATAGAACAACCAGTTGGACATAATTCCATCGTTGTACCATGGATCATAATCATAAATATTTAAAAAAAGAGTTGAACCATGGGTAACTTTACTTCTCCGTAGTACAACCAGTTGGACATCGCAGTTGTACCACGGGTCGGGCTTGCCTCGAGGGCTCCGAACCTCGAATATACCGGGATGATCGGTCATACATGTACAATGTGGCTGCGTTTAACACAGTATGTGGTTACGAATATTGTTGTATGATGTTTGTTTTATTATACCTTACCTTAGTAGGACGACGTTAGAGACCCCAACACCGTTGATCTGGGGCATTTATTTGTGTAGTTTAATTTATGAATTAGTTATTAGAGCATTCCGCAGGGATGTTTGATATCCGACTGAGGGATGGAGTGGAAAGTCCTCAGTAGTGCGTGGGTTAAATATGCTCTCCTCCGTGGGACACGGGACACGGGACCAAAACGTAAGCTAAATATGATTGTATTAACCTCTGCCGACCTCTTCGTGGATGTTTAGTCTCCGGCAATAACATTGTATACATTCCACGGTTTTCATAAATGAAATAAAAATAAGCAGTAAATAATATAATACTAAGAGTAAATCCCGCCAAACATTAATGTGATTTTTTCTACCGACTTCCAAAAAGGAGGAGGTACTCAATTGGATTGTTTTTATGTTTGTTACCTAATAACTTTCGATAGGGTGAACAAATTCTCAAAATTCTTGATAGCTGGTGCTTCCCGTGGTCCCATTTAAATTTCATCAAATTCGGTCCAGTAGTTTTTGAGTTCGTCGGTATTAAATTTTAAAAATTGTACTTGTTTAAAGAATATATAGTACGTGTTACTGCAGCTGCCTACCGGCGCGGCGTGACGGAGGCACGACGTATTCAAACTGTTGCAGTTGTTTTGCTGAAACTGTTGCAGTTGTAGGTAGATGCGCACCTGTTTTGTTTCTTTCTCTCTTGTTATAATACTAATAGTGCTATTTCTTTCTTAGATTGGTTTTACAGTGACGCTTACCGTCCGCGCGGGGGGGGGGGGGGATAGGGGGGGTAAGCGCGGCCGAATTACTGCCGTCCGCTCGTGTTGGTATGTAACGATGCTAGAGACGCGACGCGACACCGACCGCGCTGGTGAATGCGACACTGTAAAACCACACCTAATGTGAGTTGTCAACAGCTCGTTAGCGAGGGAGGTGCAACAAATATATCTATATAAGACTAAAATGTAAATAAAAGAAGTGTTTTGCAAAATATATGTTTTTATTCCAGTTCCCGCAGTCACATTACATACAACAAAGGAATGTTTAAACTAGTACAGGTCGCTGAACGTGATATACTGTCGCAACACAAACTGACAAACGCTTCAAGCTTACACAATTCGAACCTTGTAGCATTTCCGTTCGCCGTTCATAGAACACTTTACTGTTTAGTATTTTCCTACCCAAAGTTACCATCAACACAACATTTAAAAAAATCTGTTTGATCCTAACATACTTTTCAGTGACAGACAGCCATAAACAAATGTTAGAATGTCTTACAATAACCTCATAGCACCCCTCTGAATGAAAGGAAACGCCAACATACCAACAACGGGCGCTTTCCGATTCATGTCAAAATCTGTTTTAGCGCTGTGATCACCATTCCAAATCAATGAAAGCGCGACAACGTAAACCCATGTGACGTCATGGATTACGTCACCAAGGACGTAATTTTTCAATTTCAACGACCATGCTACAAACTGAAATCACCGTTAGCAGTCCGTCAAAATTGACAGTTCATTGTTGAGTGCGTAATGCGATAGCATCTGTTATTCTATGTTTGCAGGTATCCCATGCCGTGAGCAACGTGAACGTGATTTCAACCCATTCCGAATGGCCGCCAGATCTCACCTGTCAAAAGCGCGATATTGAATCGGAATGGAGACTTGTGATATGGCTAAAATCAGTGTTGACACTACTCGGAAAGCATACAAAATATGTAAATCAAAATATATTGTCAGATTTGACATCTGACCAGCGTCATGTTACGTTGGTGACATGGACCTTCGCTAAAGTAACGTTCTCTGTGAAGTGTAGTTCCGGGGAGCTCGGCGCTATGGACACGCGGTAGCATCACATCTGAACCAAATACGAGTATGCTATTTGTTTGTATATATATGATTGTTGTAAGTTTAATTTAGCCTGGCGCAAGTGCCCCTTTAGTTTTGTTACACAAAGTTTAGCGTTTCCGCACACTTGAGGTTAAAGGTCATTTAGTGTAAAAAGTTTAGCATCTAAAGCTGATTTAACTATCGTCATTTTGTACATCATACAAAAGTCATTTACCTACTTAACCTAATTTTTGCATTTACGTACAACATATAGTTATTTAGATTTTTTATTTTTTTACTTTTTTAATTCCAACATTTATAATATCTACCTATTACACTACCGCCTTACTTATGTACATTTATTTTGTAAAAAAGTTGACACGTTGTTTTATTCTAATTCAAATTATTTTGAAAGAAACAATTAGATCGCTGCTGTAACTTCTGTGAAACCAAAAAAGGTCGGTTTTGGAGTTTTGTTCAATAAATACAAAGTTGTAAGCTCCAGATACAACATAAGGTTTCTGACTTAAATACATTTATTTATGATTATTTCCTAAAAGTTTTCCAACAACACATGCTTCGACAGTTTCTCCGGTAGGGCTGCGCACAAAACATTACAAACTTGTAATTAATGCATCAATTGATATTTCTATGAAAGCTCAATACCATAATTTTAACTGTATATCAAGTTAAATATCAAAGCTAAATACCAATTAAATGAAATTTCTCCTGACCACGGACGTGCGAAGGGAGTCAAGGGAATGGACACGGCGAGAGGGTGTGATCCGGCTCGAAGCAGCAAGTTCCAACATACTTGTTAGTAGTGCCGCAAGTTGGTGCTACAACTTCGAGTTCTCTAGTACGTTACTGATTGTCTACTGAAACTGTTCACCAACGAATAGAGCAATGGAGTATTGCGTTTAACGATATTTGTGATACACTGAAGTGATAATAATAATCGTAATGATGACATTTTATCGTATCTGTGGTTTAGTCTCGGTGTGGCGTAAAATGTAGTAAGGTATATGACTTCCGGTTTTGTGTGGCAGCGACGACGCTCTACCAAATAGAAGTTCTAGAAGTCTGTTCCTAACCAACTGCTCTCTCTAATACTCGATGGCTAGTAGTTTAGCTCGAGACGTGTAGCTGCCTAGCGTTCCTCGGTTTATTTATCATACGGACTCCCACTTCCAAGGCTTGTCTGTACATTCTTATAAATACATCGGAAGTGGACAGTCAAAAGAAACTACTTAAAATACTTACAAATTAAAAAAACGATATTAACAAATATTTAGTGACACTTCCGCTGACAAAAACAATGATTTTGGTTTATTTGGATTTTCTTGTGTATTTTATTTTGTATTCTTCCTATTAGCAGTTTGTGCGGGAGGGAGGGTGGTGCACACCCCCAAATAAGCCAAAATCATTGTTTTTTACAGCGGAAGTGTCACTAAATATTTTTTAATATCGTTTTTTGATAATGTATTTCCGCAAAGTAACGCCTGGATCAATAAATTAACTTACAAATTACAATAAATTAAGTACTTACACAGATACAAATAATAAATTAGAACCTAAGCTAAGTTAGTTTCGGCTAAGCCTTTGAAGCTAAAACACACGTATTGCACAACGTACATCTTTGGAAATGAAGCGTACTTAAGTTAACTAACTACAATAATTTTACTACCCTCAAATAAGATTTAACGACAATTTTATTTAAATTATTTAACGTGGGTACAATGAAAAATATTGTCCCTCCAGTGAACGAGTACTCAAAGCCGAAGAGAAAAGCCGAATACTCAAAGCGTAAATACAGAAGTGGTGATAGCGGAATACAGACGCTTGTACCGTGTGGAACCAATTTTTAAAGACATCTCGGGGCGTCTCACCGTAGCAACACATGACCAAAATGCTGGCCGTCTTGCACAAATATTAAATTAATTAAGTGACAATTATTTAGTTTATTTAAACAAAGCATTGCCGTAAACATGGCAGAGCTGCCAGCGTTCTGGGGATGTTCCAGACTGGTAGCGGCCAAGATTAGCTTATTTAACCCCCCCAGTGTCTACTTCCTTCGTTGTCTCTCCAATCTACGCATAAAATACTATACTTGAATAGTTTGACATACAAAAAGCAAGCTTATACCGGTGGAGTGAATTTGATCTGATAAAATTAGTTACAAACAAGAGGTATAAAAATGTGTATACATTAGGTGTACGCGCGACATGGCAAAGCACTTTTTTGTATGTACACATGGTGTACGCGCGACACGCGACGGGATAATGTTTAGAGTGGTATTTTTTCTATATTATTAATAGATCGTCGAAATACATCCACACTATTGTTCGACAATGATACCGGCACTTAGTACGACAATACCTAATATTAAATTATATCCTATAAAATAATACACAATTGAACTAGGATTGCACAGCAGAGCGAACCGATCCTCGAAGACCTGTTGTCACCTACGCGTGTCACTTTTCGTACGTGTAAGCTTGATCAGTGAGTAGCCCTAGCACAATGTCCATTTCACAAAGGAACTCTTAGAATCGATGGCTGAGTATTAAACCCACAAGGCAACCCCTACGATACCCACTCACAGCTGCACTGGTTGTGCCGTGCTGTGGTTTGAGAATGTCGTCCCATATTTCTTCTTATTCAAAGAGAAAAGTTTGGATCGCCTCCACACATACTGGTTCCGATTTAAGATCTACTCAGAGTTATGCTATTGTGAGTTACTCATTACGTTCAAACGTTAGATAACATCAATCGTTCAATTGTTCATTACGCTTAACGTCAGGGGGCCTACTGCTACCTCTTTAAGTAGTCATATTTCAACATTACCGCTAAATTTGGTACCACCACGTCAATGAAGCAAGCTTAAAATGGTAATGGATTACGCTAGGCTTTTTTAGGACGTAATAACAAATAGTTCACTCAATTTGCGTACTCCGACATGCCGTTTGACACAAAGAAGTAGCTGTTCCAATGTTGGATAGTATTAAAATGATATTCGTCGCTATGCGTCGGTGGAAGTATGATTACTCTAAGCTTCGTACACTGCGGAGACCGGTCTGCTCTGAATGCTGATAAACTCAGAAATGATAAGTACAGCCCTTAAGTAATTTAACATTAAAATCCTGTCCCATAATCAAGTACAGCATTGTTGTCTCTTTTTAATTACATTTAAATGTAATTAATTCGCAAATAACTAAAAAATGGCCCGGACCCTGGAT
Source organism: Selenia dentaria (assembly GCA_917880725.1). Taxonomy (NCBI): domain Eukaryota; kingdom Metazoa; phylum Arthropoda; class Insecta; order Lepidoptera; family Geometridae; genus Selenia; species Selenia dentaria. The sequence goes on along the minus strand of OU862896.1, from coordinate 380,366 downwards.
ACTGTTGAGTCAAGTTATAATATAAAAGCTTGTTACAACACGCTCCTGTTTGAGCAGTGGGCCCCCGGCCCGTTTGTTGTGATCCGTCAGATCTGCGAGTTGTCCCCCTGCTCACCCTCACCACACGCGGAGCACGTACCCGTTGACGCAGCAGACAGCCGGGCAGATCCTCCGCGAGCGCTACACGAAGCTGTACTGGTTGTCCACCGCGCGGATGTCGTGCTGCGCGCCGAGTAACGCCTCTAGTTCAGCGCGGCGCATGCGCACGTCACTCCCGTGCGTCACCCCCAACTGGAAATCATAAATAAATAATAATAACAATAAACACACAAGTTGATGGAGTTACCCGACAGATATCTACATAGTGGTCAGAGTATAACTTCGGATTTTAGCTCTGAAATAGAAATGATTCGATATGTCTAGCAGCCAATTTTCGAAGCGTTTCCCTTATGAACAGCACGGCTATTACGTATCTAAAGCTCTCTACACACTATGCAATTTCGAATGCAACATGCTGTAGCAATCTGCTGTGATCCAGCAAATTGTATCGTATGTAGGCGTGTTGTGACTCCCTTCCAACATGTTGGACGTCGTATCGTACGTCCTAGCATCCAGCAAATTGTAAGCCGCGTTGTAAAGTGTGTAGTGCGGTTGCATGCAATCTGGGCTCAGTCGCGATCGTGCCGCTGCCCGTCGCTGTGAATTTTATTAAATGAAATATATAAATGGATGCAAAAATGTATACTACAGAAAAAAACTATATTGATAAGAATTTCAGAAATCTATTAATGACTTGCCATTTGTGGAATAATAAAATAAATAGCTATGGCGTATTTTTACTTTTCATAGCAGCTGATGTTTTTTTTCTTTGTGAAAATAATTGACACGACATTGTTCGTTCCTATCCAAATTTGTCTAGACTAGAAATAATGATTTTAATTATTAAATAACATAATAATAGGTATTATATATTGTAGTATTGCTGTGCATCTATTAATGTTTTTTGTCTCTTAGTCTCAGTAGGTATATTTCAGCGAACTTAGCGAAGACCCGTTTATAATTCTTGGACAGCGTTTAAGCCATTATTATTACGTGTGCACGCTGCGGCGATCCAACGCGGAATGAAATTGTAATCGCCGCTGCAACGTGTGTAGAGTACGTACAACCGCGACTACAGCAGATTGCTACAGCATGTTGCGTTCGGGGTTGCATCGTATGCAGACACCTTTATTGATCTTGAAAAACAGCGGTTCTCTGTCAGTTTTAACAACTCCAGTAAGCAATAATGTTAGTAAGTTGATGACTGGAGCTGACAAAAGTGACATAGAGCTGACATTTTTTTGATTTTAATCACTATGTACATGAAAAAGCGAGATTCATACGATCCCACGAAAATATTCCCAAATCACAATTAAGATATAACATGAGAGACCTATATCTACTAGTATAGTATGTACTTATATATATATATATATATATATATATATATATATGTACACTTCGCCAGTATGGGCTTTTTATGTTAAACGTTGTTCTATAAAAAGTTGTGCACAGTACAAACACGTATTTCACAAGCCAACATTATACACTGACTAATACAAGCCATACCAAACTGTACACGGACAACTACAATACTAGACAAAACCAAATACTAAGCAAAATATACAAAAACTAACTTACCGATATCAAATGCATCACAAGCACAACACACAGACAACGCACAAATAAAATTGGCAAAAAATATATATAAAGAAAACAAAGCCATTCCATAGAGAATAAGTTTAATAATAAAAAAATATTTACAACAAAAATGTTCAAATTAAAGCTCGGAAGAACATGATTCTGTACAATATAAAACAATAATGTAACATACAATACCCGAAACAATCAAACCGAACTCATTGGGCGAAAACTCTATTTTTGTTATGGAGCATGTAAAATGAACGAACATGTTTTTTGACATCTGCTTACTTCGTTCATTCTGAGAGGAACTTAAAAGTAACGTAGCTAAGGCGGCCCACTCGCGCCGACCAGAATGTGGCAAGATAACCCTAAACCCTGCGTTAAGTGCAATTATTGGTTGCACCTCATTGTGAGTTAGATCCAAATGGCTAAAAAATTAATTAAGGAACCCGATCATTTTGGTTATTAGAGAGCCATTTGCAAACGTCATCGTACATTGGATAATCAAGCAAATTATTTATACAAAATTTCTGAGTGCACCATACAACGGATAAGAACACACCCTTTCGATTCATAATGTAATAATGTACCTCACAAAATAATCGGGATTATAGAGGTGGGGCCATGATGGCGCTTGTTTCGTTCATTCTTTTGAATTGAGCGAATCTTACAAGTGAAGCTATATAAGCATTTGTCGGGTATTGTATGCACTAAAACTAAAATACGTAGTATTAACAGTCCATTTGTTCAATGCCTAAAGTTATATTATAAAGACAAGACCTACTCACTACACTTGGGATCGAACACTGATATGTACATTCATCGTATCGTTTGGTTGAAATCAGCTTATAACCTTATTTATATCCCAACATAATTAATCCATTAGATGGAAGAACTATTGGGTAACACATGCACAATTAAACATCCACACTTTATGAAGCTTTTTACATGACATTTTTTTCCTGAAGCTTATTATACCTTCTCAATAATTTCAAAAAATACATATTACACTGTAGGTACATTCAAAAACAAATAGCTATATCATAAGGATAGAATGAACTAACGGGACCTTTATATACATTGGGATTTGATCGCTCCAAATATTAATAGACTACAGTACTAACTTGCGTACAGCGCCACATTTCGCTCCAAATAACAATATAATATACAAAATGCACTTCCTAACCAAATGCATGTTATGAAACTAACATCAAATAGTACTATTTAAACTCTCGGAACTAACTTCATCTTCTACTTGACACGAGCGGATACAGTCGCGTACACACGTCGAAATAACGATATTTTGACATATATTGTTGTTTTGATGTTTGTGCGCGAATAGAGCCGCGCGCACTAATATAATTGTATATAAATAATACTTATACTGAAATATTGCTACATACAGGTGTTTCAGAAAATATCGAGATGTCAACAAAAGGGACGGCTCCACAACAGATTTAATTACTGTAACAACTGGCAACTGCTTTCAAATGTATAAAATTGTAAAATATTATATTATCAATCAAATCTACTACTTATCCTTTTTCAAGCTTAACGCCCACAGAGGCGGGAGACGCGGTAAAGCGGTCGCGATCTGGCGCGGTGCGATGTGTCAGGGTGCATACTAATTAGAACATTACAAAAAATACCGTCCCGCTGAGGGAAACTCATGTTTTGTTCGTGACTGAGAAATAAAATAAAGAGTGGAAAGAAACGGCGCGATACCGTTCACCTTATTAAATTAATGGTTTAACCGAAAGAATTAATAGCACGTTGATTGAGTCGGCAAGACGACAAGCCGACTTATTACATATTCCAGTGGGAACTTGTTTGCGCCACGTCTTGGTGCGCATTATGACATATAATATATACGTTCTCATAAAATCATTGGTTATATACAAATCTCAATGTCACTGGGCAAAATCGTAATATCTATCTAGTGATCGAACAAGGTTACGTAGCTATTGTTATTTTAAATACTTACTATACAGAATAGGTACAAGCATAGGTCGAGAAAATGTTGTGAACACCCTTACCTTTCATGTGGTATATAATATATATTTTATGTCCATACTTGCATGCTTTAATGTTTGTAGTACAGAACAAACCAAGAATGATTGAACTTTTCATTTTTAAACTAATTTGTACCCGAAACATTGAGTTTACTGCATTCTGTTTCCGCCCTCTTGTTCGACAATATACAAAATTAAATGCTGCTATCAGCCTATTATTATTCTCTCAAGAGTCAATTAATAAATAAATAACAATATGCACGCGTCAGCTAATCGGTTTATATATAATCGACTAGTAAGTGCTGCAAGGGAACCTTCCGTGCCGCCCCCGCTACTAACAAGTTGATTATCCGAGCAGTCGCGCACTTCTGTAAGCCATAACAAGCTATCTACAGCGAGAGCTCCTTTCACAGAAGACGTCCGTCAGCTGTGGCGCTAGTGTTCCACTAACACCCGTGGCTCATCTTTCGTGAAACAGACTCTATAAACAACATCTACCGTCAACATCAACAACACGACAGCCACAACAATAACACACGTTGTCCAACTGCATGCTGCAACACGAATACTTATAGTTTGCGACATTTATCGTGTCACTTTGATTAAGGAACGACCCGCAGTGTGGCAGGGAGAGAACCCGAAGAGTGTTTAGAGCAGAATGTATGTCGCATTTTGATCATTGTCCTGCAACGAATTCTAGACAATTCCCGCGCGTACCGTCGCGTCGGTGATACATCTGTTTTTGTAATTAGTACATTATTCCATATAGATAATGTTCAAAATGCAGTACTTTTTCTCTTGTGAGTTAACTCTAAAGAGGATTTAATATGTCCATTAAAGGATATCGACGACCACACTAAATGTCGCAAACTTTTCGTGTATGCACTCACGTTTTATTATATATATACAGTTTAAAGTAATAACGCATTTTCCTGATAAACAGTTTTGGGACCATCCAAACAGTTTCGGTAGGTATCGAAAGTGCAAAGTTGATCCATCTACAACACAGGAAAATGTGACACACACATACATACACTATACACAATATCAAGATCTCTCGATACCATTATAACATTCACACAGAACACAAACTATATATAAATACACCTTAATGTGAGTTTGTTTGTATACGGCAGAGTTTATGTTACAAAATATTTCTATCATTTTATTTGGATTCATTGCACCAATGTCGTTTTAAAGCGTCTAGCATCGTAAGGCATGTGTTCGGTGGGAGCAACTTGTGCCTTCGCATTAACGTTTTATTTCATTCAGACAGAACTTAAATATACAGAAATTATTATTTATACAAGACTTAAAAGGTACCTTACTCAACTACGAAAGTCGTCCAGAATGGGGCGTTTATAAATCACCATTTGGGCGCGTGTATAGCATTCATCAAATTCATAGGTTTGTAAGAATGAGAGTATAAGTTAACTTTAATCCTGAAGGCAATGTCACAATCTGAACAAAACAAAGTTTGCAATAGGATGTAGCGCCTTGAACCCCATTAGTTAGAGATTAATTAAGAGCTATTATACTTAATGTTACCAACATCAATTGTTTGGCGAGAGAATGACCTGATATCTGTTTTAAAATTTGGAGTTTCCAGACTGCTAATATTGACGGAGATATAGAATCCATCCAGATATTGATTAGAATTTTGGTTCTACGTCAATTAACGTTCGGTTTCTACATTCTACGAGGGTCATTTGAAAACTTCTTAGCCTAACATGGTTAAAGTCATTGGTTTTTTTATAACTATCCTCATTTTGTAGGGACATTATTTAGCAACAAGTATGCACAGTTTAGTTTATTCACAGTAACTCATTGTTCGTTTATACGTGATACCGTAAGCCAAGTCAGAGCTATTTTTGAAAATGGATAAAATTGAACATCGTGCAGTGATAAAATACCTGAATTTGAAAGGTTTAACTCCAAAAGCTATACATGAAGACATGTCTGCTACTTTGGGTGAGTCCGCTCCTTCGTATGCGACTGTAAAAACTGGGTGGCAGAGTTTAAACGTGGTCGTGAGACCATTCAAGATGAGCCCCGTAGTGGCCGGCCTTCGACTGGTTCCACTGATCAAAACAAAGAAAAAATCTGTGATTTAATTTTATCTGATCGAAGATTGACTGTCGAGGAGATAGCTAAGACTGTAGGCATCTCATCTGAGCGAACACATCATAATTACTACTGAACTTGGATTCTCTAAGGTGTCTGCGCGGTGGGTACCGCGACTGCTTTCAGTGGAACAAAAACGCAACCGACTCACAACTTCTCGCGACTGTTTAGAGTTATATGAAGCTGACCCAATATAATTTATTGAAAGATTTATAACCATGGATGAAACCTGGGTTCACCACAATACACCCGAGACAAAAGAACAGTTTAAACAATTAGGCAAAAAATTAGGCCCAAAGAAGGCAAAGGTGGTTTTATCGGCGGGCAAAGTCATGGCATCCGTTTTTTGGGATGCAAAGGGTATAATTCTCGTGGAATATTTAAAAAAGGAAGAAACAATAAACTCCGATTACTATTGCAACCTGTTGTGTCGTTTGAAAGAAGAAATCAAAGAAAAACCTCCATGTTTATTAAGAAGAAAAGTCTTGTTTCATCAGGACAATGCGCGCGTTCACACTTCTGTGCAATCCATGGCAGAAATCCATCAATGTGGCTTCGAATTGTTACCTCATCCCCCATATTCACCGGATCTAGCACCGTCCGACTTTTATCTGTTCCCAAAGCTGAAAAAAATTTTAGGTGGTAAACATTGAGTTAGAATCCTATAACTTAATTAACATTTTTTTACAAATGAAGAGGTCATAGCCGCCGTGGACGCTTATTTTGAGGAGTTAGACGAAGATTTTTTTTAAACGGGTATCGAAGCCTTACCGGGTCGATGGAAAAAGTGTTTTGAGCTCGGAGGAGAGTATGTTGAAAAATAAAAATAAACTCCAAATCGTGTGGTTTCATTAAGTATGTTAGGCTAAGAACTTTTCAAATGACCTTCGTATCTATCCATTGGGTCTGGAATGACAAACACAAGTCGATCGAAAAAAATAAAGCATAAATTGTTTATAGAAACCGTTACGTTTGTAGATATTGTGATGCATCGATAGTGTTGTGTCCGTGACATCACCGCATTAGGCAGGTATTAACTAAACTTATCTATTTAACTAAATACATTGTCAATTTTACAATAAATGCTGGTAACAAAGTAGCCTGATTTGGAGTATGTCATAAGTGTTCTCTTTGAGAATTGTAGAGGATATGGTTATCCTGTTGTATATTAATGAAATATGGACACAAGTAAATGCACGTTTTGTTTTGATATTGTTTGTCAGCAGCACTCCCCGACTCGAGCGGGATGGGAGGCCTGCGGTGCCTAGGGGCGGGTAGGGGTGGCTAGGGGTCGCTCACGTGCGGGTCGCGGTGCGCGCGCTCCTCGTGCGCGACGACGTAGTGCGTGAGCGTGACGTCAGCAGCGCCCCCCGACTCCAGCGGGATGGGATGCGTGCGGAAGTGCTCCAGCATGTCCAGCACGTTGGGGAACCAGAGGTGCTGCACGCGGCACTGCCCGCTCTCGCTCAGCGTCATGCGCAGGTGCTTGGCGCGCCCCTGTAACCACACGCCCACTGTACTTCTACTCTGCACACAACTACATACATCTAACGATCGAAAACTCGACAGTTCTGCTTTGACAGTTGTTGTAACCACACTTTATTTAAATTGACGTTGTTTTCTACGTTGTAATCGAGTTAGTTGTTTGAGATTCGGCGGAGTGCGAGGAGTGCTCACCTGAAAGTTGAACGTGAGCACGTACTCCCCGCGGCGCGTCTCGCTCTGGCGCACGAGGTAGCAGCCGTGGTTGGCGGCGCCGCCCGCCAGCACGCAGCCCGCGGCCGCCGCGCGCGCCAGCGTCCCGTGGAACCACGGCCACTCGCCCAGCGACACGCTGCACGCCACCCCCGCACCACCGGCACCCCCCGCACCGCCCTCGCAACCCTCCTCCGCTATTGAACCTGGGGGGAAGCAAACCGGCCCGGGTAGTATCGCTACACTACCGTGATGTAACGTCTCCTGGAGCCCTATTTGAGTGTTACAATCTAGACAATAAACATTAAGGCGTTTAACAATTTACAATGCTTTATCTCAGGTTGAAAATTGCTTCAGATTGGACGATGTAATGCAAAGCTGCATTAATTTTGTATGTTTTATTTATTGTTTTCGATATATACTACACACAGATAAAAAGACTGCTGGTTACTATTTTAATAATACTATATGTTACCAAGGTATTACAAAAAAATTGTGTTATCTCTGAAAATTGTGAGAGTTTTGGGCCCAAACAGGGAGAATAATATTTATGCTGTAATGCGGCACGAGTAACAATACACGGTCTTCAGTCAACTTACCAAGTTCTAAGTCGGGCGTGTCTTGCGCCAAGTCGAGGTTGCTGCCGGCGTGCGGCAGGTCGCGGCGCGGAGGCAGGTCCGGCACGGGCGCAGGCTCGGCGGGCGCGGGCGGGGGCTGCGCGGTGGGCGGCGTCCGCATGCAGTACTTGATGGTCGCGAGCCACGACTTCATGTCGTCCACATCGCACGCCTCTATTACGTACTCCATGTTGTTGTCTGCCTGGAATAAAACTCGCGTACAAAACTTTGCTTCAGTTGGTCCAGTCAGCAATTTGATTTAGTACTCCATACACATTTTTTTCCCAAATTTAAACATTTAAACTCACTGCACTCATGTCTCTCTTGGGATGAAAATTATGCATTCACCTGGGGTGTATTGTAAATTTTTTAAGACATAGCTATTTATTTCTAAATATTATCTTTCTCTGGCATATTTTATACAAAGCAGTGCCAGATATTTTGCCGGAAACAGTACAACACAAGCATCACTGTGGTGTTAGGTGGGAAAAACATAGTATCAAGTGAAAATACTTGGCAAACAAGAGTCAAAGGACCACTTCGGGGTAAGAGTGCAGGTGCAGGGCGATACCACACAAAACATTAGCTTTAAGCTCTGGGAAAACTGCAACTGTTATGGGCAGGGACTGTTACCATCAGGCACACAACTTGCTTGCAATTTGCAACTATTTTGCTAACTCTGAAATATGTGATACTATTAAATCATAAAATAATTATTTTCATTGCTGTGGACAGCTGTACAACATCTTCACTGATCCTGACTTGTTAACATATCTGAAAATTCACTACGGAAAAAAAAGTTCTTGTACCTAAACAAAACACTCTCAAAAATAAGTAAACCTTAAATCTATGCAAAATTATCTAGTTTTAACTAAAACATATTATTCAAATCGGTCAACCCCTTGTGAGTTTTAGGGAGACTAACAATCAATTGATTTTTATTTTTTATATAAGAGAAGAAGAATGATTATTTAATATTTCAATATACATAATCCAACAAACAAAGATATGTTCCTCTCGAAGTAATATGACAATGGAAGGGCTGTATTACAAATTCTAAATTAATTGGGACAAACTAATGTCAGATTTAAAGAGGATGAGGTCTCAGGCTGTGGCGGAGCGACAATGTTCACCTCACTGCCCAGTACACTTGTAGTTGAATGCTAAGTATCCACATCAAATCACATTAATTGGAGTACTTCTACAAATAAATACACTTGCATTAAAGTGTATCTCTTCTGTCTGCAGTAAGTACCAGCACAGAAGCAGTTGAACATAACACCTGCAGTGAGCAATAGATAGTAAGCTAAAGATATAGAAGACAAAGATGGTTGAAATACTTCACTTCTGGCAAGTTGTCATCTGCCACCCGTAAATTCTAATAATAGTACCTTAGAGTCTTTAAAGTACATTATTAATGAATAATTGACGTTCATATGCGTATCTTTGATGCCTATATTGAATAAATGATTTTGACTTTCACTTTGATACTATGTATGGGTACATAACTTTGCAATTTAAGAGAGAAAAATACACATTCTCGGATGGGATTCGAACCCGCATATTTGACAATCTGTGTCAGACATCAATACCATTGAGGTATACCATCCAAGCATTGAATATTAACTCTCTATATTTGATTTCCACCATTGTATGGGGACTAACATTTATTGAACAGCTCGACAAGCATTATTCAACTAAACAAAGAGATTTTCAAACAATTTTCATATTGATGTTGCAACCCTTTATAATTTTTATTGTATGATTAGCTGGTGCCTGCGACTATGTCTGCGCAGGATTACTTAGTACTTCGAGTAGCTTATTTCTCCGAGGGCATATCTATCTTTACACCAAAATGTCAAAAAATATGTACATAGTCACAATTGCTATAATAGAATTATTTGAGTACATTTAAATACTTAAACAATAATAATAAAATAAAATTAATCACCATGTAAAAAAACTGTCATAAATTTCATCACTCTTGACGCGTCTAGTGTGTTGAGCTGTCAAATTGACTTGGCTTTTGACTAAGCTATCAGAAACTGACACAAACTTTGACAGAACTGTCATCATTACTATCTTGATGTAGACGCAGATCTTATTATTTTGTCTATGCTGTGCCCAAGCATATTACACATTTTCACCCGCTTGGTGATGGATGATGATGATGATGAAAAGTATCCTATGTGTTAAACCAAAGCCTCATCTACCTCCATACCAAATTTCATCAAAATTGCCCCAGCTGTTTGTGCGTTATTTAGTAACAAAGATCCACACATCCATGCGTCCATGCTTCCATACATACGTTTATATTAGTAGGAAGTAGGATTATTAAAGCACTAACGCCACTAACCAAAATTTGACATTGTAGACTGAACCATACACATACAGTATGCCTCCACACAGAATAAGAATAAGACAGTGTAGTACGTGAAATGAGACCATATTGTCATGAACAGGGATCGACACAGTATTAATGTTTATGGCTCCAACCCTAGGTTAGGTTATTTAGATTTTGTGATAGGGTGATGTGACTGTGAAACAAAACATTTATGAATTACCTATGAGGTTTTTGAAACAAGCTGTATTCGAAACATTGTAAAATAAATCAATTTTAAGAAAGATTTGTCAGAAATTAAATACAATATGTTTGTTGTAATGTAATATTTTGTCATACCTAAGTATTTTGGTGAATCATTAGGGAACCTTCTCCACATTGGTTTAGGATGAAATTATAATTATTATACATGGTTATATTATGTGGCAAACCCTATGGCCAATAAAAACAATATTATTAAATTATTGTCTGTCTTAATTCTCAAGCTTCATTGACCAGTTAAGCAGAATCAAATAAGAAATTCTCTCGAACATATGATGTTGTCAGTCATTGTGCATAAAATATGAGAAAATTGTTGTTTATGTTTATAAATTAAACCTCATTATAATGACTTGAACATTAGGGCTACATATAAAAAGAGAAAAGTTACCTTTAATACAAAAGTGTTTTCATGGTCGGGCATTTCTAGTGCGGTTGTTTCTCTCGCCTCTGTTATGAGGAAACAGAATACTCCACTTCTGGGTTTCTGTGCTTTTGGTGGGGAATAAAACTCCAACATATATCCTCCAACAGTCTTTACAAGTGCCAGTCTACATTTCTCCCATTTTTGAGGCCCTGAAGGCTGCTCTAAGCTCTCCGGGGTTAAATAATTTACTAAACCTTCCTTTCTACATTCTACAACTATCTTAGCTAACTTAGTCTTAGTATGTTTGTTCAGGTTCGAGGAGAGTTCCACCTCATCTGAATGCTGTTTGGTGAATAAGCCTTTCCCTCTCCTAAGCCCCTTGAAAGATAACCTCCGGAAAAATGGCTTGTGTTGTGTCTTAGGCGAATCTGTATCTTCGGAATAATCGCTCTCATCATGACCTGAATGCGTGCCATTGGGGAGTTTATGCAAGGCTTTCAGTTTGCCATATTCAAGCTCGAATTGTTCTGCGAAAGTGTCGAGGAATTTCTTCAGTAAATCTTTGTGCGAGGTGTGTAGACGGGCGGGGTCGGCGGCACTGGGCTGGATGTGAGGTAGGCAACCTTTGGCGAAGTCCTGGGCGGCCGCACGGGCTTCGCGCTCGCAGAACTCGGCCCATCCATCGGGATCTCCATCCGATGGACCCGCCATGCCGAGTAATCTCCTTAGGAGCTCCACTTGGAAGGCGGCCGATCCATACACGATACTAAACACCAATTCAAAGCGTTGTTCATTCACAGCTTATCCGTTTTTTATCTTGTTTCATACCACTACATGTAATCAAAATATTCGATGCTATCACAAATTTTCTTTCTAGCGAAACGAAAACAAGTTTTGTTGCCATTGTGAAAAACATAACCTTCTTCTATTCTATGCTTACCTTACCTAGATCAATAGATAAAGTTTTGTAGATATTCTATGCTTAGATCTATGTCTTGGATATAATCAGATTTATCTATGCTTCTATGAAGCTACAAGTCCGACCAACGGAACGATGCCGCTCGGAAGTTGCGCTAGTTGTGTGAAAAAGTTGTTTACCACAAGGAGATATAGATAAAATATATATTAACTTATGTTTTATTTATGTGACATATGTTTTGTAAAATCTTATTATTCTTTTTAAAAATTTAGAACTGGTAGTTCTGCGAACGGTAGAACTTGCAAGCACATAGTTTTGTCAGCGGCAATTTTTCGCAGTAGCGCAGTTTCGCAAAATTTCGCAGTACTTCGCAACCCATTATTTATTTATTATATCGGAAACCCCTTGACTAATTAGGCTCATATTCAAAATTTCATTTTTAAACTTATGTAACTGATGTTTTTATCAAATTCTATCAACATTTGTCGGTAAATAGCGCCGCATTGCTTCCATTTTTAGGACAAGTAGCCCTCAAAATAGCCGACGACAAAAAAAATACATTTAACTATCTTCTGCCCACGACTTTGTCTGTTCGTCCGAGAAGAGCATATTTTTATATATATGAATTATTTTAACGATAAAGAGCTTTGTTACTACCACTAGCCACTACTAGTGGCTGGAAATAGCCATGAAGTATGGACCTGAAGTCACGCGTAGTGGCCCACTACGCGTGACTTCAGGTAGTCATTTACAGTATTTCTCAGTACAAAGTTGTTTACCAATTCGGAAGCGGGCACTATATTAACATAAACCTGGCCGTGGGAGAAATAGTCACGCCGCAAATATCTGATTTTTCCCCTCTGACTTATTAATAGTCATCGCGAAACAAGCCTGAATTGAGACCTGCAATCTTAAATCCAAACGGAAGGTCATTTTGTTTCAATTGTACCCGCGGCATTTATACTGTTTCTCCTTTGGTCTCGATAATATGAAATATCAAAATACAAATTTACACAACTTAAACAAAAACAAATAAACGTTCCATACAAAGCTTTATCCCTTTTTCACCCCCTAAGTCATCCACGTCAAAATATGTTAAAGAACTTTTTTTATATTTAAAATGAACTATCTTATATATATAATTTTCATACCTTTAAGTTCAAAAACAAAGGACTTTCATACAAAGGTTTTTACCTTTTATTACCCTCATGGGGATTGCATTACGAAATACCCTTTTTAGTACACAATTACTCTTTAAATCATAAGCAACCTCCAAATTTCAAGTCTCTACGACCAGCTGTTTAGGCTGTGCGTTGTCTGTCAGTCAGTCAGGAGTTTGATTCTTTTGATATATTGATCGTAGAACATGCATACCAAGTTTCGTTGAAAAATGCAACCAGCTATACAGGAAGACGTACTTACTCGTACATACAACCTAACAAACATACGGACAGGTGAAAGTCAATTTGGCCAGTTAAAGCAGGGACACTTTTTAGCTCGGTCAATAAATAATTATGATACCTCTGGATGGAGTCACGTTTTCTTATAATACGCGTAAGTGGACATTGAAATTTATATCAAAATTTTATTTGGTGAAAATATATAAAGAAGCTCCTTTCTGGATCTTGTCCCTGCGTATCATAGTCCATTAACTTTAGTCTGAGTATTAATTATTGTCAGGAGAAGGTTCTTTTAAAAGAAAACAAAAAAAAGACGAGAGGTCGAAGGCCAAGCCTACTACGCGAACGAAGACGCGGGCAGTCGCTAGTACAAAATAAATATTAAGCTAAAATTTAAATATATTAGGAATCTCGAATTATTAAGTGAAACCAATCGTATTGACGTTTTTTTAATAAAGTGATTTGTCATTTTTGTAGATATATTTAAGTAGCTTGATATTTATTACTTATGATATTTATTACCTAATATACTCCTTACTTTACACAAAATAAATTTCTGAATGCACGCATAAATATTTGACAACCATTATTATATAGCAATCCTATTTCTACTCAGGAGGTACTCAATTCGACTGTTTTTTTAATGTTTTAGATTTTTAAATCTTTTAAATTTTTAAATGTTTGTTACCTCATAACTTTGATAGGGCGAACCGATTCTCAAAATTCTTTTTTGTTTGAAAGCTGGTGCTTCCCCCATTTAAATTTCTAATAACTGAATAGAAAGGAAGTCGGTATTAAATTTTTCAAATTGTACTTGCCATACTGACGTTTAAATACGTTCTATATTTTGAAGGGAGAGTGTACAGTATTGGCGGGATGAACATTAAATATTTTACAGTTGGACATTTTGTGTTGGATTTTTTTTGAGTAATTCATTTTCTCGTCAATTATTCTGCTTACCAAGGTACATTTAATCCATAGTTATTTTCTTCCACATGAGTAAATTTTGGTGGTTTGATGGTCGGCATAAAACAAATTTAAATACCTGGATAACTTTCATAGTCTGCTGGTAGAGCGCAGTGCAGAACATGGCATGGAAATTTTGTCGCTTGACATCAGGAAAACGACTGGCCTATAGCGTCCATTTCTAAAGAAATAAAAATAAAAAATGTGAAAAACTTCTAAAAATGACTATATTTCCGCACTTGTAACACAAGCGGTATCTATAAGTTACTCAGCGCTAGATGGCGCTATCTGCAGTTCTATATAAATATCACTACATATTCTAGTTCTGCTTTTCAACGGCTGAATAGTATTCTTTTAATATGATTAGTTTTGCTTTTCATCGCCAGGTGTAGCGAATGAAGAGTTTATTAATTAATGTAGAGCCAATAGCTCAGTGTAGCAGATATAGATAACATGTAATATGTACTTTTCATACATTACTTTCTAAGTGAACTCGAACAGATGTACAATTTCCATTCCTCAAATAATTGATTATATTGTATACAGTTGCATCAAAATTCTAATTCAACTACTTCATTAGAGTCAAGTTAAATTCAGTCAAGTTTAAAGCAGTAATGCATTACCCATAGAACTTTATAAGGTAATTGACGCGGCGAGGACAAAAACGACGATTCAACGATGCGGGGATTTTGTTCACTTAGCCCTATCACTCGTGGATTATTGTGATTACGTGTGTAGAGTTTAGAACTACTTATAATAGCCCACTATTATTGTACGTCCAAACTGGAGGAAACACAAATCAAAGAAAATAAATGACTTCCAATAATATGCCCAACACCCGTTTTCTGTCAGTTTTAATGCTAAAGTATTTTTAGTTACACGGGCAGAGTAAGAGCGTCCGACAATTAAACTATGGGGAGCCTTAAAAAGAACTATACCTACCTACATATACACTTACTCGCACTATCTATTCTCTGTAGAGCTTCAGGCCCTGGGGATGTCACGCTTTTTGTAGACGGACGGCATGGCGATGACGACGGATGGCACGGAGCTCTTGGTAGAGTCAGTTGGAATATTTTTTTGCAATCTGTAGGTCGAGTATACAGAGTTGTTCATTAGACAGAAACATATACCAGACATCTATTGTATACAGGGTCGGGGTTTGAGACGGGACATCGACAGGGCAGGTAGGTACCTTACGCGTTACAACTACAAGAAAACGATCCCAGGAGACTTTCAACAACTTTTAAAGATATTCTGAGCTTCATTCACACATTTTGAAAAATTGTACACGCAGCGAAGATAAGGCTTAAAAACGCCAAATTTCAATTACATTTTTATGCCAATCGAACCTATTTCATATCGGGATCAAAATAATCGATGGGATCAACTGAGGATTGAGTACCTACAAATGTTACAAATCGCTAAAAACTTTTCTCTCATACATTTTGTACCGAATAACAATTAATCTACTGAAAACATTTTTGTTGCTGATCTTATTTCGTTTGCCTCTTAGATTGATTGTCCTCGACCTCGCTTGGGCCGGAGACTAATCATTAACTAAGGTTTGCTATTACCTACCGATTGACATAAAAACCTCAATCACGCTCAAACGGCTATCTACTTAACTCCAAACCAATTCTGATGAGATGAGGTATGGAGATAGATAAGGCGCTGGATTAAATTAAATAGGATCAATCATCACCATCCATCACCACGTGGGTGTAACCGCGGGGCGCAGCCAGTTATAATTTAACACATTATAAATGCGCAAGTTTGTGTGAATGTTTGTTACAACTTATTCCCGTATACTTAACTAATTTAGATGAAATTTAGAATGTAGACAGTTTATATGTAGAATATCATATATGTTAATAATCTAATTATTAAAAATCAACCCTAAAAGGGGCTTAAACAGGGTTCCTGTACATCCCAGGCGTGCTCAATCGGGTTGATATCTGGACTTCTTGATGGCCAAGAATATACTCATTCACGACCCGAGCCGTGTGTGGCCGGGCATTATCATGCATCAGCATCGATCCATCACCCATAGGTATTTACGAAATACGGCCCTGCATGCTCATTGAGAATCTCCTGGGCATATCTTTCCACAGTCAGAGTGCCATTTTCTATGGCCACTAGCTCTGTGCGATCTTCTGAAGATATATCAGCCCATACATGTACACTGCATCCACCGTACTGGACTCTTTCTGAGAAGCAGGCTTGAAGGTATAGCTCACCAGGTCGTCTGTAGGCACTTCGCCTTTCATCAGAAGTGTATAGTGAGAATCGAGACTCATCTGTAAACACAATTCTTGACTATGATCCCACTGTATGTGCTCGCGGGCGTATCGCAGTCTCGCTACTTCGTGGCTCTCTCATGACTTTGGGGCCACTCGCTGGTCTTCGGGGTTTCAGGTTTGCGTCAGCCAGTCTTCTTCCTACTGTACTGTCACTAATGTAGTCTCTTCGGGTCTGAAGAAGCTGTTGCTGGACTTCACCTGCATTTAGGTGGCGATTTCTCAACACAGTGGAAACAATATAACGGTCTTCTCTGCACTAGTACACCTGGGTTTGTCATTGCCAGGATTTCCCAAATGGTTTCCAGTCTCTTCGTACCTTCGCTCCACCTTCTGAACCGTTCATAACGTCACACCCACCATTCTTGCAGTACGACGCATACTGATGCCTAGTTCCAGAAAGGTCATGATCCTAGCACATTCTTCAGGTGAAAGAGGCATGATAAATAAGTTTATGTGCTGCTTGTCTAACTTAGCTTTTATAACAAGACTCATCGATCAACGTAAAATTAAAAAAAAATAAAAACAAAAAATGAATGGTTAAATATAAATTCGAAAATGATTATTTTTATCTTCACGTTTTTACAGCCATTTCTTAAAAGAAGGTTACCGAATATGAAGTTTTTATGCACAAAATTAAACTCTTTTTCGAGTCCTCTTTGTTTCGAAAGTATATCTTCAACACCTCGCTCTGTGTACAGAGGCTTACCAGTAGCCTACGCGATATTAAAGCTTCTAGTTACGTTGTAGACTGATTCCAGGATAAAATATTTACAATGGATACGGCCACATTGGCCTTTATGAAAATCCTGATATCTTAGCCAAGCAAGCAATTTCTGATGGTATTGATTGGGCCCATACCCCCTCTTTCCAAAATTACATACCCGTATTGAAAAAAATAATGTAATGATCTCTGGAAGGAATATTTTGATGAAAGATCGAAAGAGAAAGGCATATGGTACCGTACGATCCAACCTCACCCAATGCCATTCACTTGGATAGATAACAGTCTATAGTGTCGACGCGATATTGTAACCGCGTTAAGACTCAGATCTGGACACATTCCATGCATACATTTTCATATTTGATGCAAAAAACTACTTCCCCTAACTGTTTGACTTGTGATGTTATCGATGACGTGTACCACATTTTGATGGAATGTGTCCAGAACTCAGCAGAAAGGACTAATTCTAGTTTGAATTCATCGTTAGTTGGCAGCTGTAATAGTATACTATCAGACCCGTTATCTGAAGATGGCATAAAACTTTATTTGTTAGTAAGTAAGAGAAGAATTAGTTATTAGTTTATCATTTTGTTGTAATAACCAGGGCGGCATACTCGCATCAGCGACAAAGCCCTTTAATTAAGAATAAAAAAAAAGGTATATCTTGTGTACTTAAAAAGTTATTGCAATTTTAAAAGTGTGATACTGTGATACTTAGTTTATTTTTGCAGGTGTGTATATATATATAAGTACAAAAAAATAACCTCTTTTTCCCTTGGTCATCGCTTCACGCGTGAACGAATGGAACAATTTCGCTAATTCTGTTTTTGATGTGTTCATTGTTGTCAGGAGAAGGTTCTTATGAAAGGAAAATCAAGAAAGGATGGAAGGTGACGACGAGGCCGAAGACCGAACCTACTACATAACGTCGGGGGCGGTCGCTAATAAAAAATAAAAAAAATATCTCTTCCCCAAACAAAATAACTCATTTAATAACATATTTCACCTCGCTGTCGCGCCTCGTCTGTCTGAAAGATTGTTTGATTAAATATAATTTGTTTAAGCTTTAAAAATAATGGAATCTATATTTTATATTATTTTGATTGTGATCTGTTTTGTGCTTAAATAAACAAAATCAAATATTACTTACCACTAACATTGCAGCAAAGAGAAAAAGAATGGCTAGCACAAATGGGCTTAGTATCCACACTAAGTGCTAGCATATGCTATTGTTTGACTATCTCACTAGATGGCAGTGGCGACATGACAGATGGCAGGTGCTGGCAGTACCATTTCGTACGTTATTGTGTTCAGGTTAGAAATTAGTACTCTATTAAGTAAAATTACAGAGCGAGTGTGATAAAACTATTTAATAAGGGAGACGAATGCAATTATATATTATATGGATGGATACTTAGTATTACTTTATGCCGTTAACAGGTAATTTACTACAATTAAATAATCGTGACCGCGCGAATTTTTTTTAAACGGCGGATTTACGCGGGGTTTTTGCAAACTCTGGTTCGTAAATTTGATCATCGTAGGGAGCTTCCCCAGTTAAGAGATATTGGTCTCACTGTAGTTGTCATTGTCTGGCGAACGACTCAACGTATAAAAGATTCGACTCTTTTATAAAACACTAGTAGGTACCTACTGCGTTCGAATAGGCTATTTGTGATCGTTTTTTGCGAAAATAACTCTAAAAACGCTTACAAGGGGCGTTCGAATTGGGCATCTGTGGGTGAAAATGTCATTCATGTCTCTTTTTGTTCAGCGTTCGGAAAGCTAAAAAAAGAGGAATATTTGCCACCAAAAAGTGGAATTTTTGACCCACGTTCGGAGCATGGTTGTTTGTGATCGTTTTTTGACAGCTATGTATTTGACAGCATAATTCTAGGTCTTATGCTCAGTTGAGCGTTCGAATAGGGTGTGAGCAAAAATGGCAAAATAACGTTTTTGAGCTTTACGAACGCTTTAACAAAACAGCCATCAATAACAACGCTACCAATGCCTTCATAAGCTAAGCGAACGCACGTTACATGCGCATGCATGATACCGCCATGGCGCGTATCTCCGTTATAGGTACAGCGTAACTCCGCGCGTATCTCCGTTATAGGTACAGCGTAACTCCGCGCGTATCTCCGCTATACCGGCTCTAAAGAGTGTGGGCTGCAGAACTTCTTGATGTATTCTTTTGTATACAATATAACTGGCTGTGACTTGTGTGACTTAATTACTATAAGGCTGATGTACCAATCATGCTTCTGAAGTATAAATAGCTACCTACCTACAATTATTTATAAAAAAGTTCCTACCTACTTCCTATACATACTTATATATATAGTTAAAAGTTTAAAAAAGTTGGGGGGCCGGGGATCTTTTTGGCCAACTTGTATTCTCCAAGTGGGCCCCGAACACGCTCATTTGGTTTGTCGGACCCTCTACCAAACACCCGGTATATATAGGTATAGCTACAGCACGTAGAAGTAACTACAGTGTAATCTGCGTGGCAAGTGTTATTCCCACTCAAGTTTACTCATGCCTAACCCATTGAAGTGTCCAAAAATACTTACCAATTACGTACGTCATCGCTTCCAGATCTCTCACATAAAGCGCGTCTAGCCCCCGCCGCCGCCGCCCTCTCCCGCCGCCGCCGCCGAGGCTGCGTCGTAAACGCGGCTCTGTCTTCAGAGATGTTATTTTGGCGCGCATCAAGAACCCCGACGACGGATATATGGACGGCATCTCGCGAACGACACGTCTCCCGGCCGTTCACCTGAACACCGATGATGGGTTTATGACACTGTGTTTGAGATGATAAAAATAATAGCACCTTGACCAAGGAAAATGTCGGTCAGTTGTTATTGCGATTGTGTGTTGTTTGGAACGGGTGGTCAGGCCACTGTTTGGACCATATTTTGACCGGGTTACGAATCCATCAACACAGGCTTTGACTATCGAAGGTTAATTTTACAAGCCTATTATTTAAATACAAGATTAATGTTTTTTATTTTTTTATTTTCAATAGTTTATTTACCAGTTCATTTAAATAAGTACAATAAGTAAGTACCTATGTAATGGCTCATGATTTGCGCAAAAATGTAGCATAGGTAGGTACATGGGTTGTAACGTGGAAATGCAGCCAGCAATTAATAATTATCAATATATAATAATCAATATATTTAAAATGCCCAGAAGGGCACTTTAAATATATTCAAGTTTGTAGCCGCATCGTGTCATGCTCCACGTTGATTAATCTGTCAGTCAGTACAGGACATGTAATTAAGTATATTATTACGAAAGATAAAGATGCATATGTCAAAGTCAAAGTCAAAATCATTTATTAAATTTAAAATATATAGAGCCCACCGAGAAGTAGCGTCAAAAAACTCGGGGCCATTCTTTTTATATAGATGTTTACAATGTTTCTACTTAGGTACTACAAATATTACATTTTATGGGTGGCAGAATGACAGCTTGGCAGGAGTGGAGTGTTCCAAGCATCTTTGTCTTCTGTATAATGTGCTTTTTGATGCTTTTGTTTTTAAATGTTATTTACAGTAAACTTGAATTTTCCCTCTGTGGTCTCAGTTATGTATTATACACATTATTGTAAAAATGCACACAATTACCTAGGAACAACATAATTAGTCTTCGCAAGTCTAAAACTAAATACATGCCGAACCGAGTCAATCACGCCTAGAAGTAGGGCATTTAAGAAAATTGTACAAGCAGTGCTTATTATGGCCTCGCTGATTAAGTAGTCCATCTACAGTAGGTACCTGCCGACGGTACCTACCTATCATAAATATTCTAACTCAATAAGTTTCTTAGTTTATCTTTTTTTACTTAGTCATCAAGGATGATCTTAAGAACGTTAATTGTGAATTGATGTAATTGAACAGACTCTATAGCGTAAAGACACACTACTGTAATGTAGGTACATTCAATACAATATTGTGGGCATGGTAAGTAAGTGATATAAATGTTTTCTCGGAAATCAATACTTGCATGTTGTTGTGGAGAATGTGCATGAAATGTGTGCGACTGCATAATAATTGTTAAAGGAAATAACAAACGTTTATACTACTACTACTACTTACTTAAGTTAGTAGTAGTGTGCGAACATTCGTGTGTGAGTATGTTAAACCAAATAAAATTACAGGGCAGAATGTACGTCAACGGCGAGCTCTCTCATGCCACGTATGAATATTTCATAGCATCAAATAGCATACACCTCCGGGTGACACTGACACTAGAGCTGTGCCAAATCCCGCTATTTAATTTACTAAATTGAATTTAAAACCTAATAAAGTAACGAAACAGTTTAACAATGCCTCCACTATACAATTTCCCCTTTATTTATGTTTTAATTACTGCAAGATCACAAAGCGTCTCTTTGAATACATGACATGTAAAATAAGATTAAGATTCGAAAGTCAAAGAACAGAGGTTTACGAGCACTGCAGACCGGCTACTGCTCTGGTTATGTAGTAAAGAGGGAGTAGGGCAACCATGACATGGACATTACCTAGACCTTACTTCAAAATAATTTTATTAGTTATCCAGAAATTTCATATACCTACTTTAGAATAGTATATATTTTGGTTGCTTTGACTACCTTCTTGTCAGTATTATAATATAATTCTGGTTAACAATACCATTCAGAAGTTTCTTAGTTCACACAGAGATTGCTGAAACATTTCAGAAGTAGAGGCTCTACAACTGGACTTAATCTTCGTATATAGTACGACCGCCAAGATTCAAGCAATATTATATTATTCTATTGGGAAGGAAACTGTAGCAGGTGAAGTTCTCGGGCTAGTGTCCTATATACATATTATAAATTATTTTCGAGCACTTGTCGGTGGTCTAATAGATACCTTTAAAGTTCTAAAGTTATTGTAATCCATCGTCCAAGATCTTTATCCGCGTCGCCGATGCAGACAGTGTCGCGCACGCTCACGGTGTCCAGAGGTCCTGCAGTATTGTGCTGGTGTTGATTCAACTCATTAATTTCATTAATTGATTGAAGACGAGATGCCGAGAAGGTGACACCTACTTCTCAACCATCGATCTTCTTTGTTAAAATTAGGGTGTCCGTTTAGTGTGCAGATGTGCGTAAAAATTTAGGGACAAAACCTTGTCTTATGCATTAATTTTCAGTTTAAGTATTGTCAGTATGTGTTGTACTTAAGTACCTTGTTTTTACCTCGGCTTTCGGCCTGGCCATAACCTCCTGTATTTTCTTGGTTTTTCTTTCATAAGAAACCTTGTCCGGGCTATAATTAACACAACAAAAAGAGAATTAACGGGATTGTTCTATCCGTTCTCAAGTTATAGCATGACCAGCAGGGCTATTATGTATCTCAGTAGCTAATAAATGTTGATTGAAATCTTGAACAATGGCGGCTCTATGTCAGTTTGGACAATTCCAGTAAGCAAAAATGTTAGTAAGTTGATGACCGGAGCTGATAAAAGTGACATAGTACCGTCATATTTTAAGATTTCAATCAACATTTGTTAGCAACTGAGATACATAATAGCCCTGCAGGAGAAATAGGGGTTCATTTTTATATGTATAGATTGAATATATTGTACTTTTTTTGAAATTCATGTACTTTGCAAATCTCAAGAGGCACGATGATATTAAGAGGAGGTTTAATGCCTCGTTAACTTAAGGAAATCCTTTGTTCCGTGTTAGGCAACGCGGCTCCCAAAATAATATAACCTACTTTCTGAAATGGCGAGGAGACATGTGTCAAAAAATCGAGCGTTAAATCTATAATAGTACATTGTTCACCGAGAGGAGAAAGTGACCGATTACCGTCGAGGGTGTCGTTTGAAGAGGGCTTTAAAACACCCGAGATCGGGAATCGCACTTTCTCTCGAGTGATACATAGTGCTTTATACTACACCTACGAGGAAAATAAAAAACTAAATCTTTACTAATTGAAATTTATATTGAAATTGTTGCAGTTAGTGAAGCTTAATGTAACACTTTTTCCATTAATGTTTGTTTGAGATGTTTGCGATAATGTAGGAGGAATAACTGGCTGTAAGGTTATCAATCAGTATTTTTGCTGTTTCCTTCAACTGCGGCGGAGTTAAAAAATCTTCATCATCACTATCACTACTTATCATTTTGATAGTTTTATTTTACTTTTCTACGAAAACTGAATCCTCAAACAACACACATATTGAAAATGGCGCCAATGGCGTCTGCAATTTTCACATGTTCTTTTTTCAAATTGTTTGACACCATCCAACACACAGCTAGTGGCCAGTGTCATTTTGCGAACTTGGAGATAAAAACTCACTGTAAAAACTTTTTGGCTTTTGATATTTAGGTTACCAGCGCATAGTCTTACCCAAAATTAAAAAAGAAAAACCACGTAAGAAATGGATTTTCATACACTTTTCTCTCCCGCTCAGATGCGTTTTCTCGCCGCATATTTGTTCGATATGCAATGACGTACTTTCTACCGTAAATTTGATAAAGTATCAAGGTACTTTCCGAGCAGGTGTAGTATAAACTATATTTAAGTAGTTGAGCGTATATCGACTCTTAGTCAAGTAAGTAGGTACACCCACAACACAGGTAACACACCTACAGGTAACCTTCGCTTATATGTGTACCATTGCTAACTAGTACTGCTTATGTACAGTGGTTGTGTACGTTTGTTCACGTAGCTAGTAATTGTTATAGACTGTGTCTCTGTGTCCCAAACCCGTGAGGACGGTTGGGGACAGCACAGCGCCGTCCCCCGGCGCACATCCGGCGCAGCACAGACCGCTGCCGACAGACAAATGCGCAGGAAGGCGTGTGCCGTTAGCGCTGTCGTCACCTCCACCGCGCCGCGCTGGGTTACCTACACCCGTACGTATACAGAGCAGAGCAGCTCTATCTGGAAACTAACTAATGACGAATGGCAAATACAATGTCACAGTAGGTACTATGCGCATAGTACCACACTTTCACATAAGTATTACACTTTTTATTATTGAAGCCGGTTCCATTTTTTGTTTAAAAAAATGTTTCACCCTTTTTCGTGACCCATGCTACTTACGGGATCCATTGTCATTCATCTTCGTTTAGGATATCATCGAGATAGACGAAACACTTTTAAGTTATTGACCGAACGTGATGAAATTCAATGGAACTAGGACTACCCATTTGTTTCTGTAATCTGTGGGACCTTAGAAGTATACTCTTTCAAATAAAAACAATTTAGTGAATCGGTCCACAAGAGACCATACATAAAAAATACATACAGTCGAACATAGAACCTCTACAACTCCTTTTTTGAAGTCGGTTAACAAAGTATATCTCAGCATACGCTACAGCTCAGCTGTTGCGGTAGTTCCTACGTCAAAACTACGCGACAGACATAGAGATAAATCTAGAAAGATATTGCTATTAAACACAATGTCTACCTACAGATGTATTGAACCGTACAGAGTGAGTATAGGTTTCAATTGAACGTACTTCTGCAGTTCTATTCCAAGTTCCAGTAAGCGCCGTCAATGCTCACAAACTGTCGCGCCCCGGTTTGCCGTTCTATTAGGTTCCAATGCATATGAATAAAACTAACGAATTCTATTCATCATCATCATCATCAGCCTGTAGCAGTCCACTGCTGGACATAGGCCTCTCCAATTGCACGCCACTTAGGTCTATCTTGGGCTTCTCGCATCCAGTTTTTGCCAGCCGTCTTGCGCAGATCGTCACTCCACCGTGCCTCAGGACGTCCTACACTACGTTTGCCGAGACGCGGTCTCCACTCTAGAACTCGTTTACCCCAACGGTTGTCGGTTCTACGGCTAATATGGCCAGCCCACTGCCACTTCAGCTTGCTGATCCGGTGGGCTATGTCGATGACCTTGGTTCTCTGACGGATCACTTCATTTCTGATGCGATCCCTCAGAGAAACTCCGAGCATAGCCCTTTCCATAGCCCGCTTTCCATAGACGAATTCTATACGTATTTGATACTAATTGCGCCCCGGGGTTACACCCGCGTGGTGATGGATGATGACGATGAAAAGTATCTCTTCTGCCTCCATACCAAATTTCATCAAAAGGCCCTGCCGTTTGAGCGTGACTGAGTAACAAACATAATATATAGATTCATACATACAACATCGCGTTTATGATATTAGTAGGAAGTAGGATTTTAACAGTGACAGCTCGTAACGACCGCAAAAACCCACCTTCCGAGCGTTATGGATGACGTCATCGAAGACGTATCGAGCTCGCTCACGATGAGTGTGGGTTTGGAAGGGAACAGCTACGAGTGTGTCTACGACAATTCGGTATGCTAAAAAAAATTAACCTATGCCAATTCCGAAACCATTTCGAGATTTTATGTTACAAACCCTTATTTTTCTACTCTGACCTTTTAAAACGATAAGATGCCATTTATTTTAACAAAAAACGATGAAATAATTCGACTTTCATTGACCTCTAAATGACGTCACTTTTTTGCATTTTATTATCTGTGTGACTATTGAAGTAAAACTTTATCTAACAACACGAGCGGACTTTTGTTTTGATTGAATAGAGACTTACGAATTAGTAGGTGTCACTGTCAAGTGTCAAAGTAAATTCTAGTTTCTTTTTTTTTACTCGCGTGCTTTTCTTGGCTCCTCAACGCAACTACATATTTGTGCAAAAAAGTGACGTCATAGGATTCAAATTTTCAAAAAAATATTATAAAATAACTACTGAATATAAAACAAAAATATTGAAATTAGTTTCTTATAATGACCTAATCTACGAAATAAAAATATAAAAAAAATACCAAAAAAAAACTTTACATACCGAATTGATTTCGGCTCGTAACGGAACACGACCTAAGTATATGTACCTAAGCACTTTACACATATTAGTGTACTAACATCAGGATGGCGTTCCGTTGGCACCTCCCATACGTACACAAGGCGTTTCTAGCTGTTATTAAGTAGAATCATATTGTAGAAATAGTGTTGGCAGACTTCATCATTTTATGTTTAAACTGCAGACTTAGTTAAACATAATTGGTCTTCTTATTACTTACTTATAAACGGTGCTTAACTTTAATTGACGTTATTTAGTAGTGCGCAAAGCAAAACTGTTCTGCTCTAGTGAAGTTATAATTTATGCAGCGTTTATAAGTAAGGCCGACCTTCAAATTTGTTCACTTGTAATGATAACTGTAAGCACTACGCTTGCCCATGACAGTTGCAATGCCACCACACAGCGCTTACCCACTATGCAGCCACAGCCATAGTAGGTGGGTCATATTGTTGATTCGGTGGCGCTGCGCTCGTCACCTACCGACTTTGGTTTTCAAATCTCTATCGGCCATCATTGTCCGTTAACTCCACTTATCTGTAGGTGGTACATCTCTTGTGCAAGCTCCGTCCGTTGTTGCTACCACCGCCAAGTTAGATATTGTATCTCGAAGCAGTAGTGTGCGTGTATATACTAACAACATAACACATGCACTTACTAATATCAACATACAAATATGTTTATTTCACGTAGATTTTTGTACAAAATAAATGTATGAATCCATTTATTACGAACAAGTTTTCACTGTGTTTCGCAAATCAATGGCCTCTCCCATATCGATGACAGCTAGTTATGCGAAATAGCAGGTTACAATTTGAAGATTAAGAAAAATAAAAATATAAAAAATATGTTGTGTACCTAGGAATGTGCAAATTAAAGCTAAATGTTAAATCTTACAATAAAGCTAAATTATATTATAATGTTTCATTAATTTTGTAATAATAGATTAGTACACAACATAATGTTGGTGATCCTAATCAAATGCATCTATACAATCTAATTTGAATTTAAGGAAGTTTAATGGGATAGGTGTGTGTGTGTGCGTGTGTGTGCGTGTGTGTATGTGTGTGTGTGTGTGTGTGTGTGTGTGTGTGTGTGTGAGAGTGTGTATGTGTGTGTGTGTGTGTGTGTGTGTGTGTGAGTGAGTGTGTTATTAGGACTCAAATGTCAATCTCTAGGGATGACCCACTTGTGGTACATATAACCCACAGTTTGTGCTGCATACGTCAACGATACTCACTGTTTCAGTTTACTGAGTCACACTGCGACTGACATGGGCAGACATGTCGTATAACTTGCCTATCTATCTCTGAATGATTTGTAAAATAATATTGGATGGAAGAGTCCTCTTACAAGATTCCTTTTTGGAACACCAATATTAAACATACCTACTTAATTCACAAGCTATCCTCTAAGGGGCCGTCCGTTAATCACGTGAGCCTCGAAAAGGGGGGGAGGGGGTTCGGCAAAATCACGAATCATCACCACGGGGGAGGGGGTGTAGTAAGATATCACGTGTATTTTTTTTTCAAATGCGATACATTAAAATATATCTTGATACTATAGAACAATTTATGTTTTTCGCATGATTACACCATTCCATTAGACGCGGTCCAACCCCAATTTTAAAATAATTTACGATGCTTTACGTAAGGTTGAAAATAGCCTGTTAGATTGGACGATGTAATGCGAAAATGCGTTAATTTTGTACGTTTTCTTTATATTTTTCGATATATACTAACACAATTTGAAAAACTGCTGGTTATTACTTTAGTACTATACGTAGGCTAAGTATTACCTAAAAAAATATAGTGTTATCGCTGAAAATTGTGAGAGTTTGGACGTGAAAGTTAATTTTTGTGGAGTTATTCAGAATTTTTTTCTGCTGAAAGAGAGTTATATTTATAAATTCTATTCGGTTATTACTCTCTTCCTATTCCTTTTCTAACCTTTGTATTTTTTTCATAATATACTATCGATCTGTTTCGTTACACTACGTGTTTAACAATTCTGCTTTTTCTATAATCAGGGTACGAGCGCGCCTTAATATTATTTTATTTGGATGCATGACTGTTGTTCGAAATTAAATTGAACACCCTTCACTGGATATAAAAGACTTTTGCCATTACGGACAGTTGATATAATTTTATTGGATATACGTTATAGTAGTTATATAATTTAGAATCTGTACCTGCACTTGATATATCCATCAACTACGAGTATAATACTATAATTGTATATACTGCTAACATTACGTACTGTTCAATCATATATTTTTCGATATAACGATGATTTGACATATTATACATTTTGGTATAATTCCGTTAACAAAATGATTTATGTTTAATGGTATTCAGTGGCGAAGTCACAATAGGTGCGACGACGAGCGAGGCGAGGAGGAGCGTTAGGTTGAATGGTGACCACACCTTGAATGGTGACCAGAATTAGAGTAACCTACACCTCGACAAAGATATATCGCAGAATTTTTGGGATAAAATTCTTGTCGAACATAATAAGTAATAGTCGAAGTATTGATCTTGTTGAAATTCAGACGTACACCCAGCAGTCTTATATATGTGCGACGACTAGTGAAGCGAGGTTTGCAGATAAGTTGTACTGATTTAGGTTAGTATTTGTAAATAAAACATCAGTGTCTTTGTACCATATTAAATAATATTCCCTACCTTCAATAGTAAGAACGACAAAACACTGATCAGCGTATTGCAATTCGTGTATGAGAGTATAATATATAGCTCTTTTGTCTTACTGCCATTTTCAATAACCTATCTATCGCTGGTTTACCTTACTAGAGATAGATATTTGACACTATTTGTATGGACGTTATGTCACATTTCTATCGGTAGTAAGGAAAACTATGGATAGATAGAATATTGAAAACGGCCGTAAGTCAGGCATTTTTGTTTACTTTTGAAATAATATACCTATTAATAGGTTTCGACATCTCATTATTTATTTATGGTTAAAAAAAGGTAAAATAAACATCACGTGATCAATGGACAGCGCCTAAGTACCTACCTAACTTTGGTTTTCCTTAAAATAAGTCGTAGGTATAATCAACAATCCTGAGCACGGATGTGATAAACGATCACCTTTAGCAACTCTCGCCGGTTTGTTTGCGTTCGTTCTTGAACAGAAGATACATTGCACTCCCAGCATCCTATTAACTGTCTATTTGTTTTATTTCCACCGAATCTTTTCTCTGAACGTGCGCGTGGGCAGATCGATGAGTGAAACCCCGCCTTGTAACACCTCGTCTCTTTCACTCCTACGCTATTCCCGCTAAAACGAGCGGGACGGAACGAATGCACGCTTTCGGCTTTCGAAAGCTCTCAAATTTCCACACTGAAAACGTTATGGGAATAAATTTAAATAAACTGCAGATAAATAGCATAAAATATTTTGATGTATAATTTTGTTATGCTGGTACGAAATATCATTCGACAACATAATTTTTTAAGATATAAAATGACGATAAAAATAAATTGGCATGTTTTTAAATATGTTTTTTATGATATTAGCCCACGTGACCTCTATTTCTTTTAGCTGCATATAAATAAGATGTTTCTTGACTGTTATGTGCAAATGTATTGCCAGGAGAAGGCAGGGAATGTATCTGGAGCACAGGTTCGCTCCGATCTTGCTTTACCTACTGTTGTGATGATGGAGCACACAGGAGTCATAGTTGCTTTAGCCAATTATTTATTAATATTATTATTATTTAGGTTTCTATTTGTCAGGTTGCCGTTAAATTATAAATATTTAAAAATAGATGGACTCAAACATGTTATAATTAACACAAAATGTGACCAGAGTGTGTGAAATATTGAATATCCATATTAAAAAAATCTTATTATGTTTGTATTACCATAAACAAAAGTTTTTGTTCTCTTACTGAAACAACAAAATTTATAACCTATTTATTATTTCCTCGCGAATAAGGGGGACATGTTTGCGCACCTATCAATAATAAGAATAGAGAAATTGATTTTTATAATAACGAAAAACAGAAAAGTAGGTCTACCTACATCCAAAGGTGCACAAGTTCAAAATTGATATTATTTCCATAATACTGAAACTTAGTACCTATTCTCAAATCGTCACGGTTTGACAATTTTACAATTACTTTTATCTGAAGAATCAGGTTTACGTTGACAATAATTAGAATAATGTATATAGTTTTTATAAAATGTCTTACGATCTGTAAATGTATAATTAAGACTGCTCGGGTGCCAACCGGTCCTTTTGGAAAATCATGGGGGAGGCATATGTTCAGCAGTGGCAGTCCTACGGCTGAGATGAGATGAGGGTGCGGACCTACTCGACCGCAGCTTCCTCCATTGAACACAAACAACAAACTCTAATTTATGAGTGGTATACTTTGTAAGTTTTAGGAAGTTTATTCCAAGCAGGCCGCTAAACTGGGCCGTGAATATTTCGATGTTTCAGGCCGAATACGGATATATTAGGGCTGCTTCACACTACATTCAATTAAAGTAAGTACCTACCTGTCAGTTGGCTATCAGAGAACATTTGTTATAGCTGTGTTACGAGTGATAGCGTTGGGAGCGCTTATTTTACTTTTAAACCGATTTCAAAAAAGGAGGAGGTACTCAATTCAACTGTTTTTTATGTTTGTTACCTCATAACTTTCGATAGGGTGAACCGATTCTCAAAATTATTTTTTGTCTGAAAGATGGTGCTTCCCGTGTGGTCCCATTTAAATGTCATCAAAATCGGTCCAGTGGTTTTTGAGTTACATTCCAATAACTGAATGGAATAGAAGTCGGAATTTTTTTCAAATTGTACTCGTTTATGTGAAATGTTAGCCGTTTTCTCCCCCATTTGTGGACCAATTCCCAAAATTATTTTTCTTTTGGTAGAGTAGGTATAATTCCCGAGGTGGTCCCATTTAAATTTCATCAAATTCGGTCAAGCAATTTTGGAGTTACACTCCAACAACTGAAGAGTGTTGATTTATCTTGATGATATCATCATTGACAATCGATCCCGTAAGAAGCGGTCACTAAAAATGTTGAATTTATTTTCTTTTTACCAAATAATGGAACCAAGTTCAACAACAAAGTGTAAATTAACTTGTCGAAGTCGGTACCATGTCCACAGTATTGTGATAATGGTAACTTGTCGAAGTCGGTACCATGTCCACAGTATTGTGAGAATAGGTAACTGCTTTTTAACGAACATGGTACTGATTTCAACAAGTTATTTACACTTTGTTGTTGAAGTTGGTTCCATGTCCACATTATTGTGAGAATAGGTAACTGCTGTTTAACGAACATGGTACTGATTTCAACAAGTTATTTACACTTTGTTGTTGAAGTTGTTTTCATTTTTTGGGAAATAAAATGTATAAGTATTTAACTTGTATATTAAGTGAATACTTACACTATTAGTGTTTACCTATCGTAGTCACAGGTACGTGAGGTCGAGCGAGAGTATACCTACAAGAGATGTCTCTAACAACGGGATATTTTAAAGTAGTTAAAAGCATTTATTATTCTTTTAGTATCCGGATACTTGTGTTCAAGAACTCAGATCAAAATAAGTAAATTTTTAACTCATAAACATGTATGTATTGTCAAATTATAAATGTTTCAAAATTCTATATAGGGTGTTTGGTAGAGGGACTGACAAAGCAAATGAGCGTGTTCGGGGGACCACTTGGAGAATACAAGTTGGCCAAAAAAAAAAACCCCAACTCCCCAATATGCTTAACTTTTATTTTGTGATTTTTCCATTTTTCTCCGAAATTGTACCTATTTACCACCATAACATTTGTAAAGTAGGTATGTTTTAGACCGGATGTTTTTAGTTTTTACAAATTTTACAAATGTTATGGTGGTAAATAGGTACAATTTCGGATTTTGAAAGAGCGCCCCGTAGTTTGCAATCGACTCGCCTCTTATGAAATAAGACTAAAACATGTCTAAAGTCAAAATCAAAATCATTTATTCAATTCCTACATCAAAGACGCACTTATGAACGTCAATTTTTCATTATAATGTACTTTAAAGACTACCATCATCATCAGCCTGTAGCAGTCCACTGCTGGACATAGGCCTCTCCAATTGTACGCCACTTAGGTCTATCTTGGGCTACCGCCGCGTTCCAAAATATATAGAGCTTACCAAGAAGAAACGGCAAGAATCGGGGCCATTCTTTTTATAAAGATGTTTTTACAATGTTTTTACTTAGGTACTACAAATATTAGCTCCAGTGTGTTGCCTTACAAAAGAAAACATAATAATGGTATCAGTAGGGCAAGACGCACTACACTTTGACATCTTAGTACACGAGTAGACAGATCCTGGAATGATCAGTCCCAAGCTGTTTTATCCTCCAAGTAATCCGAAACATTATAATAATAATCTCTATCTAACGGTTAGTTGAACATAATTAGCCCTTAAAGGCACGTCCCAATAATCTATCTATCCACGGTTTACCTTACTACCGATAGCGATTTGACATAACGTCCGTACAAATAGTGTCAAATATCTATCTCTAGTAAGGTAAACCGGCGATAGATAGATTATTGGAACCGGCCGTAAGGCATAATTAGCCCTTAAGGCACAACTGTGTTAAAGTTGTACAATAGGCAACCGTTTCGGTGTCCTGTCTAGGGGGTTTATTCCCTATGGCCATTCGAATTAGTAACGCACTGCGCTACGATATTATAATTCTATTGACTTCTCGGTCATCCCTCGATATATCAATCCTAGAATTATTGTACTAACGCTTCTTGAAGATATCGTGACGCGCCGCGTTACGTGCTTAAGTGGTCATAGCGAATAGGGCCCTAGTAATTATTGATCGTGGCAAAGTTTTGGTGTCCCGGCTGCCGCCAAACCATGGACACGGTTTGTTTAGACTGCGGCCTCATCAATGAGCCAGCACCAGGGGAACTGCAGACACGACCGGGGACTCGATGACAGATCGGTGTGTGTGTGTGTGTGTGTGTGTGTGTGTACTGTACCTACCTACTCATACACAGTTTGGTTCTAGATATCCGAGAGTTATACAAACATATTATTATGAAAACGATTCTGGGAATCTAAGTGCACAAAATGTTTACTTGAATGTACATTTAGAGGTGACATCACACTAATACCTATTATATATGCGAAAGTCTATACTTCTGATCTTCTGAACGGAATAAAAGTAGACAACCCGCTAATTATACAACTAAAGTCATACCAAACATTCAAATCAGCAGTTTCAGGGTAGGTCACACACACATACCTACACACTGACGTAACATTCATACGTCGCTCACACTCCCGTATTTATAATAAACCGAACTGCCATTGAGAGTAGGGTACAATACGTAGGTATTCAAATATAATGTACCTGGTTCATTTGTCGACTCTATGTTTGGGTTCGAATATAAAGTTAAAACTAAATAGGATACATATCTACGCCAAAATAACAAACACAGCACAAACTAAGTGCATAATATTGTATGAATGTTGCGGTCAATCATCGCTTTTAGTGAAATGACGTCACTTTCCTCTCTCTTTGCATTTATAAGTAGTTATGCTCGTACCGAATAACCAACCCCATCAATCTATCAAAATAATTTCAATGTTGTGTTTCAAAACGCTATTTTTAACCCCGAAACACCTCTTCACTGCATTTATCTCTCACCAAGTCGAGCCGCACGCGCTCAGCTCAACCCAACACTCCTCGTTTTGCAGTCGGGAAGATGTACAACACAAAAATACCAAGAAAATTGTCGATAAACACAAAACCGTGGAAATGAAATCGTATTTCAGCGGCGGCATTCATCTGAGCGCACGCGCAGGTAGCAGCGAACCAACAAACATTGCAGTACATAATTCACATTCAAAATAAATAAGGTTAAGAACAAAGTGCGGAGGATCGGGCACGCGGGGATGTGGGGCGTGGGGCGTGGGGCGTGGGGCGTGGGGCGTGCCCGGGCGGGCTGTGCGCGCCGATGTGTCCCGACGACAGAAGCGTTCCTCTCGCGCCGGTGCGCGCGCGCCGATCTTGATTAACGTACAGAAAACTGATTTATCGCGTCGCGTTGAAAAAATAATCGGCACCAAGTGAGGACATGTGATGGAGGGACAGGAGTGGCGGGGCGACTGGCATCAGCCGCGGCAGCCGGACGGTCAGTGATTGATCCTAGTGTTTATTGTGGCCTGCTGACAGCCGCAGCAGGCAGCAGGCAGCACGCTGCGACGGTGTCGGCGCTAGGCCACTCTCCGTCTGTGCATTACCTATTTGTAGCTCTACACTCTATTACAAAACGAACTGAGCGTGCCTCTAGCCGCTACACTATTTAACAATGTTTGTTGAAGCGCGCACCCTGAACTGTCTATGTCTCCAAAACTCAAGGGTTTGTTTTGTCTTATCCTTTTCTATATACATAAGCACCTCAACCTGGTAGTGTTGCAAGTTCTAGTGCATACTTACTCGTATTCGTCATTACTGCAGCTTCATGTTATTGGTTATGTAATGACTTCAATCTCGAACTCATGCCAGGATAAACAATTGATAATGACAAAATATAAGACATCGTTGAAACATTACAATTTTAGAGAGAAAAAATTACATCCTCGGACGGGATTCGAATCCGCGACATCCGACAATCCGTGTCCGACGCCATGATGGAAGATGACTTGGAATTTTAAATTAGTTGAATTCCAGTCTACGGCCTTATCAGATGATGGTATACCTAGCTAGAACAAAGACAAATGCCCATGACATCCGCTCAGCTCTTGAACTGTTTAAGTAGATAGGTGCATGTGTTTGCTGGTGTTCTTGTTGTTTTATCTTGTTTCAGTAGAATTGCTATCGTTTGTAGACGGAATAAGGATAAATTTTAGCATTGTACTCGTATGAATACTTTTTTAAGTAAGCGCAAATCTATCATCAACTATTTTTGGTATCGGTTTCCGACATAGGCTTCCACGCACAATTTTCCAAGCTCACCATCGCTATGGGGGTTTCCACTTTACATATCTCAGCACTTCAGTTAGAACTGTTTATCCCTAGAGCTAGCTATTGAGTTCCACTAAGTACAAACAAAGCATTAGAGTGTTTATTCCCCGTGGTGCGTAAGCGCCACACAACACGCGAGTAGGTGCATACCTACGCGACATCGGAACGCGGCCTCAAGTGGGCACACATGATTTCTGTCCCCTGGCTAATTACCACAAAAAATGTCGCCCACCCCGCGGCCTCATCAATCTCTGGGCTGACGTGTTGTGTGCTGCAGGCAGCCCGGGCTCGTCCTTGTTGTTCAACTATTGTACATTTCGTATTTTTTTCTTTTTCGAGTGAAGATGTTGAATATGTTGCACGTAGGTAGGTAGGTAGATAGGTAGGTAGGTAGTAGGTACCTATCTAAACTAACAAACTAAAATGATTAATTATGAGACGAAAGACGTTACACTCGTCACGGGTTACGTGTGTTTGTGAGTGAGGCGATGGTGCTTTCAAAATGATGAAATATCAATGTTACCTGCACAATGGCGCACGATGCAAGCTGCCGCATGCCGGTGGGGCGCTCGGGTCTGTGCGAAGTGCACGATTGTTTTGGTATTTACCATGACGCGGTCAAACCCCAATTTTAAAATAATTTACGATGCTTTACGTAAGGTTGAAAATCGCTTGTTAGATTGGACGATGTAATGCGAAAATGCGTTAATTTTGTAGGTTTTCTTTATATTTTTCTATATATACTAACACAATTGAAAAACTGCTGGTTATTACTTTAGTACTATACGTTGGCTATGTATTATCTAAAAAAATATAGTGTTATCGCTGAAAATTCTGAAAACTTGGACGTGAAAGTTTATTTTTTTGGACTTATTCATGATTTTTCTGCTGAAAGAGAGTTATATTTATAAATTCTATTCGGTTATTACTCTTTTCGTATTTCTTTTCTAACCTTTGTATTTTTTTCATAATATACTATCGATCTGTTTCGTTACACTAAATGTTTAAAAATTCTGATTTTTCTTTAATCAGGGTACGAGCGCGTCACAAATTTATTATGAAATTATTATCGTTGAAAATACAAAAATGTAGGACATCGTTTAAATTACCCAGTTCAATTAAAATGCTAACTTCAGAGTATTTTCTGAATATTGTCCTTAAATGAAATAAAAATTACTCGTAATAGAAAATGGAATCAAACCGTGATCATGTGAACGCGATATGATTATGTACCCACCCAGTACCGACTTCACTCAAATACTTTGACACTTTATTTATTTTGGCGAATGCTTCAATATCTACACGATATAATAATCTATACTATAATATAACAAAGCGGAAAAGTCTTTTGTTTGTTTGTTTAAACGCGCTAATATCTAGAACTACCTACCCGCCCAAAAATGAAACGTTCTTTGGATATTATAGACAGATTTCGGTATTGTGTTATTTAGTATTGAGCTACATAATATCGACTTCTTTTTTATCCCGAACAAGCGCAATTTGAAAAATTTAATACCAACTTTCATTCTATTACTTTGGTAAAAATCAGTTATTTGGAGTGTAACTCAAAAACTACTGGACCGAATTTGATGAAATTTAAATGAGACCACACGGGAAGCACCAACTTTCAAACAAAAGTATTTTGAGAATCGGTTCACCCTATCGAAAATTACGAGGTAACAAACATAAAAAAACATACAGACGATCGAGTACCTCCTCCTTTTTGGAAGTCGGTAGAAAATACAGATAAGCCCGCATGGTGCAGTTTTTTATGATATAGGTTGGTAAACAAGCAGGCGGCTCATCTGACAGTACGTGATCACTGTCACCCACGGACATCCGCAATACCAAAGGCCTCGAATATGCGTTGCCGGCCTAGCTAGGTAGCTAGTTTTTCAAATAAAATCACGGAAGGAATGTGAAGTACTATAGCCCTCTTCTATGACGCGTTTAACCGCTACGCGTTAAAGCCTCACACCAATATATAACTTCATTTCTCCATAGAACACTTATAGTAGGTATTCATCACCCCTGTCTGTGGCATACTGAGTACCTACGAGTACTTACCAGTTAGAGTTGTTTCGCGTGGTACTGCACTGCACTCATCACTCCGAGGCATTCGCTTGCAAAGTATTTTCACTTGCTACAAGGCCTATCAAACTTGAAAAAATCTAAAAATACGTATTTAGTATTTTTAGATAGGTATACTTTAGTGTTGCCTCTGTTTTGAATAGATTCAGGAGGTTTATAAATATTTAATGTGTTGGAATTGTAGCAATTGGAAAGTTATGTAAAGTTTGAGGTTGTTATGACGGCGACGATCCGAGTCAAGGCGAATGTATAAATGTGAAATGTTACAGCAATGATAGTAGGTAAAAGCATCCTTCTTAAAGGGCCGATTCCACTAACTAAATTGCAATCGAACCGCAACTGAACGGTGACTGACGTTTTCATATTCTGATATTGAAAACCATTCCAGCTGCAGTTCCGTGTCTGTCTGACGTCAGCGATCCATCAAAACTTTATATCTGTTTACTCGATAGATATATACGCGACGCTAACTCATATTAGTATATGGTAGTGTTTAATGTTTGCATAATAGTAGTGTTTAAAATTACGCTACTTTCCAATTTTCCTCTAGAAGTAGAATAGAAACGCTTGGAAAGAGTTAAGCTACGAGTCGAACTGCAGTTGCAGGGGGATAGATTGTTTTAAGTTTTGTGAAATAGTTGATCCCGTATGTCCTGTGGTATAGTTCTTACAAACATACCCTTCAATTTATATCTAACAATTTTATTGTTTTACTGACTCTGTAATACAATATTATTAATCGAATAGTAACAATACACTAGATAAGTAAATGACTTTGCTGACCGTTTCTCTATTCTTTTTTAATACTGATACATATATTAATCGTAATGTTTGTCTCACTTGATGGTGAGTGATGAAGTGGTTTCGAAGGTATCGGACTAAGCCTAGAATAGCGACTGAAGAGCAGCTCCAGCTGGCGCGTTTCAATCCTGGAGTTAGAGTTACTGCGTTATGTTCCCTTACACCTCTCCAGCAAGTTCAAGCCCTCGGTAGAGATGGATCCCGGGCCGCCGGAATGCCGACCGTCCCTTGTAATGTGCACCGAGGTACGTAGTAATGGAACCTCAGCGGTAATGTGGGAGGTTGTAGGCGCAAAATGCAACTATCGATTGCCGTTTCAATGCCGTTTATTTGTTAGAAATATGTCACTTATATATTGGATTTAATAATAAAATATTGAAGAGTTATTGGGTTACAATAAGAGACCTATTACAACGCCCGTAAAGGGTGTATAACTTGATACTTACTATATTCTCTTATTACAATGTTAAGTTCATTACGTAAGTGGTGAGCACACCAGCAGTGCAAGAACCGTAATAGTCGTTACATTTGTCGAGTCGCTAAGATCGATAAAAAATCGTATCGCTCCTAGCAAGTATGGAAGTGATATCGACGACTTATACGATCGTCAAATTGTCGACAGTATATCCATTATTACAAATTGTTTGCATTCCACAATGCGTCCTTCTATCATTTGAAGATTTCTACGAGCATTTCGCTCTTCTACGATCAAAAGAAGGCCGAAGTCTATTTTTTTATTGAGTACTAGCTCCGTCCTGAAGTTACACCCGCATGGTGATGGGTGCAGATGACGATGTTGATGAAAATTATCCTATGTGTTAATTCAGTGCATCTACCTCCATGCCAAATTTCATGAAAATTGGGCCAGCCGTTTGAGCGTAAAAAAATAACAAACATCCATTCACCCATAAATACACTTTTCGAGTTTATAACTAAACAATATCCCCATTCCCGTCGCTTCTCGATAGGCTGTATCGAGATCATTTTCAAAGCTGACAAAATAATCGTTAAAACCGATTAAATAGAAGATCTCAAACGTAATTTAACAGTTACATGCTAGGTTTATCGTTATAATCGAAAAAGCTTATCGAATATCTACCGATCGCTTAATTTTGCAATGATCGACACGAGATTGATATAGCCAGTTTTTTCGAAGTATGACAAATTCAAGACTCAAATTTATCGATCGGTAAATTCAGTACTTGCACTGCTGTTTAGAGTCATATTACTATCTTATAGGAACTTACATAATATCTATACCTAAATCACTTAAGGCGCGGTCCAACACAAATTTTAAAATAATTTACGTTGCTTTCTGTAAGGTTGAAAATCGCTTGTTATATTAGACGATGTGATGCGAAAATGCATTTTTGTACGTTTCTTAATATATTTCGATATATACCAATACAATTGAAAAAACTGCTGGTTACTACTTTAGTACTATACGTTGGCTAAGTATTACTTAAAAAAATATAGTGTTATCGCTGAAAATTCTGAATGTTTGGACGTTAAAGTTTATTTTTATGTACTTATTCAGGTTTTTTTTCTGCAGAGAGCGAGTAATATTTAGGAATTTTGTTGCCTGTTCCTTTTCTTACCTGAGTATTTGTTTCATAGATTATTATCGATCTGTTTCGTTACACTAGATGTTTAAACATTCTGCTTTTTACTATTATCAGGATATGAGCAAGTCTTAAACCAAAGAGAATATAACGCTACTATACTGCAACGTCCCACCTCCATCATTAGCTGTCATCACTGTCAAAAGATCGGCTTTTGTTTCAGTGAATATCGATTGTTTAACGGACTCTGTTACTAAGTTTACGACGAATCAGAAGGTTAAAATGAATAGTGGATTTCGTTATCGTAATATTTATTGGCATTCTGATGGAGACTCCTTTATCTAAATATTTTTCTAATTTCGGATATAATATTGTGATAGATCCAACACACGGCAACATAACCGAAAGCTAAATACTATAGAACAAAGTTGTTCAGACAATTTGTATCTGTTCCAAAATAGCTGCAAATATTTATGTTACGCTTCTGAGCTCAAGTACGGAAATCCAAAGCAAAAAAAATCACAAAGCTAATCGCTAGCCGTCACTCGTCAGCGGCGGCGACGCTGCGCGGGCGCAGGCGGGCCGACGCGCGGACAGATGGATGAATGAGCGCCGATCAGCGCTCGTTCAGCTCGCGAGGAATGCGGACCGCACATGCCTCTGTCGAACGGTTCGATTACAGCGGGGGGAGAATTACTTTGGCCGTTTAGCTATTTGGGCGAATTATTTAGCTGTAATTTGCTTAGCGCAGTACTTGAGTCTAAGTCTGGTATTGTATAAAGAAGGCGCTCCTCAGTCTTGAATCTCAACTGGAGAGGGAGATTTGACATTACATTCCTTACAACATTTAGTATTATCATCATCATCAGCCAGTATCAGTCCACTGCTGGACACAAGCCTCTCCTAATGCACGCCACTGAGCCCGATCTTCGGCTTTTCTCATCCAGCTGCTACCAGCCACTTTGCGTATATCGTCGCTCCACCTAGCCGGAGGACGTCCTACACTACGTTTGCCGAGTCGCGGTCTCCACTCAAGAACATGTCTACCCCAACGGTTATCGGTTCTTCGGCTAACATGACCAGCCTACTGCCACTTCCGTTTGCTAATTCTTTGGGCTATGTCGGTTACCTTGGTTCTCTGTCGGATCACTTCATTTCTGATTCTATCCTTCAGAGGAACTCCAAGCATAGCCCTCTCCATAGCTCGCTGAACAACCTTAAATCGGTGGATCAGTCGTACCGTCAGTGTCCACGTTTCGGCTCCGTATGTCATAACGGGTAGGACGCACTGATTGAATGCTTTAGTCTTCAGACATTGTGGAATTCGCGACGAGTAGTATACCTCAAGCTAAACATCACAACTGCGC
Organism: Selenia dentaria; assembly: GCA_917880725.1. Classification (NCBI taxonomy): domain Eukaryota; kingdom Metazoa; phylum Arthropoda; class Insecta; order Lepidoptera; family Geometridae; genus Selenia; species Selenia dentaria. The sequence continues at coordinate 339,301 of OU862896.1, read as the reverse complement.
TTACTCCTGCCTGTAACACGGCCCGTTGCGATATAAACTGATAGAGTAGTTATCACAACTGCGCGTACTCCTGCCTGTAACACGGCCCGTTGCGATATAAACTGATAGAGTAGTTTAGGGGAACCTTACCGCGACCTTTACTTGGAAGGGGACTGCTAGTGACATTTCCAACTTAGCGTTCCCATGCCTTCTCCTCAGTACTGCTGAGAGAGTGCTCATTAGTTCCTGTTGTTTTATTTTCCTGTTAGTTGTTCAAACTACACTCATCAGGTCATGTCGAAGATCCGACATTCCGACTTACACAACTCAGAAACTGGGGGTCAGCCATAAAATGCACGCAAAAATATCACAATCATGGAAAGTTGTTAAATTATGTTGTTATTGATAGAATATGAATCATAAATAGATAGATAGATAGATAGAAAATGCTTTATTGCACAAAACTAAAAGTACATAGGCGAACTAGCATTTTCTTCCAGCTGACCTTTGTGTGATATGGAAGTGTGTTTGGTAGTGCTTTATTTAAAACTTGAGAGTTTCTACAGAACAGATATTTTAGGTAGAATATTAATAACAATAATAAACTATTTATATACTATAACTTTACATATACATATATACCTACACACATCTACATTGCATACATATAGGTATATAAACTTATAAATATCTCAATTAGGTTTATTATTTCATGATAACAACACAGCAGCGGTTAGTTTTCTTTTTATTTTATATATTTTAGACTAAGTTCTTCGCTACTACAAATATTAAAATAACTGATTACTCAATCCCAAAAATAAAAATTAAATTAAAACTTAAAAGCCCTGGCCGCTGCAAATTATTTCACTAAGTAGGTACTCGTATTTGGTATAGATATAGAAGTGGCTGAATTTAAACTTGATTTTTGTGCTGTACATATTCAGTAATCTGTGGCTGTACTCGTAGTTGTTATCGTTGAAAAATTGTATGTTTTTTATAAACTTTATAACTATATAATAATAGTTGTTGTGCTAGTAGTTTGCGTACCTCAAGACTAAAAAAACCTTACAACATCACTTCGTTGTCTGTCTGTCTGTCTGTTAATAACATTTTTCTTAGGATTGTATGAAGATATTCTTAGATGTCAACTTGAAATAAGTATCAAATAATATTTATGTGAACGGTTCCATAAAGCTGTGACAAAATAAAGTCTCTATACGTTCGCCAGTATCATGAACTCCCGTTGGCCTGCAAACATACAATAATATGGCATACGGTCTCCCACACAAGAAACAGGAATAAAACTGAAATCAACATTTTTATAATTATTTCACATAAAAGTAATCTTAAAAACTTATAATAATAAAACGGTCAAACATCTAAGATCCGAGAGCAAACAGTACTGTTTACCACGCTAATATTTCTCCCGCCTAGGGTTCGTACCCGGGACCACGTACTTCGAAGGCAAGCCCACGTCAATTGAGCTAACGGACCACACTGAAACTTGTTTGTAAAACAGAACAACTAAAATGTAATCATTTAATAACTCGTAATGTAAAGATATTTTAATTAGATTCAATATATTTATCTTATTCTATATTCTAGTATCTTATTCATTAAAAACATTATCAATTACTTATTCATTTTAGACATCAAAGTCACAATTTTGATCGGCAATGATTAATAAATAATTGCACTTTGATAATTATAATAGTACTTACACACGCAATAAATAATTAAAATATTATTAAAGTAACAAGATAAAAAATGGGATAATAGATGCGATAATAGTAAGTTACAAAGTAAAACTATTATATACATACAGAAACAAACAGTTCTAAATTTTAATATTAAAAAATAAATGACTACTGCCGTCGTAAATAAAAATAAAATAGAACCTCTGCCGAGAAAACGGACAAGCAACATAACGCGTTATTCTATTCTTTACGTTGTCGAAGTTTTTACTTTCTGGTGTCTCGAATGGTTTGTTCGTGTTGGCTATAGTAGGCAGCGGTTGGTAGTTGGTACCACGGACTGAGTGTCTCTGGACGATTGACAGTTACCATCAGACATGCAACCAGATACCATGTTACTGGATGTAAATGTGCCAAACGAAGGGCAAACACTAACGTTGGGTCGGCTTGGTGCGCACATACGTTATTTGTTTTATGTGTTCCACGTGTGCGGGTGATAAATGCTTTCTGAAACTGTGTTGTGACTTGTTGCAAGTTCTCGGAAAACGACACAAAAATGGGGATGCATGCTTATTTGTATAATCATGGCATATCATATTGTTCTTAATATTATATTTATAATACCATTATTTTAAAAAATACATTCGGCCGCTGTGTAGAGGGCTTGTGCGAGCGAGATGATTAAGGCTGTAACTGACGAGAGTGAGGAACTACTACGCATGCCGTGTCCAGCAACATTCCCTCCTGTACCTACTTACAACACTTGGTAAAAACACCTAACGAGCCTTTCGGGTAATTTTTTGCTCAATTTGCTGTAACAAAACGAAAATTTGCAATTTTATAATATTTATTCATGTTTGCAAAAACAACTACATACTTGTTGTTAGCAACTGAGATACATAATAGTAGGGTTGCCATCTCAAAAAACCCCGGATTTTATAGCCCAGAACCCGGACATGTCAACGGGTTTTTTTACACATAGTCAGTGTAATCAAAAATTACAAATATCACCTTTATATTTATGTTTTAGACCTTAAACTTAAATTTAGTCATCTTTTATTATTTTAAATGTACCAAACAAATTAGAAACAGAATCTTAGTAAAATTTGTTACAAATTGTGTTAATAATCAGTTTAATTTTTTTAATTTTTCATTTGTGGCCCAAACCTTTAAATTTTTTAACCCGGACTTTAAATGAAACCCCACCCGGACGCTCCCCGGATGCCCTCTAAACTAGGACAAATCCGGGGACACCCGGACGGATGGCAACCCTACATAATAGCCCTGCGGGATTCAAATGAGAGAGCTAAATAATTATGTTCTCTCATCTCGTTTACGCGTCAGTCTGTTGTTTATACTATAACGTGACATGGCAAGTCAGTTGGGTTGTGCGGTGGAAGGCAAGCTCTACATGTGCCCCTGACAGTTGCAGAGGCACCCCGCTAGCCCTGGGTACAGCGTACACACTATACTGCTTTGAGGCAGAGTATCTGGAGCTGCGGTGGTACAACCAGTTCGGCTTGGTTGGTTCTTGTACAAGAGGCCTATCATCTCTAGTAACTCGGGGCCTATCTTATATCTTTCCACAATTTTAAGAACTATTCGCCTGTTCCGACAGATGTTTAATTCTGCCCCCCCGCACGGTGAAATTCGGAACCTCAATCTCTGGTTCTGGTCTTGGTCTCAGTTTTAGCGGATAGGTTTTTACGAAGTAGGTTTTATTTATTAAGATAAGCAAGAAAAATATTGAAAAATACTAAAATACATTTGGAATTGATTCTTAGAAGACGACCAGCTAAGTGTACGGGGAGCACATCTGGTTATCATGGGGTTCAATTATTATTTTGGAGAAAACTACATTACCGCATTCATAAATAGTTGATAATATTTGCGTTCTAAGAAACGATTTTTGCAACAGTTTTATTGTTATATTTTTGGACGTCCAAAAACCACCCGCCTTGTAACTGAGCATATTATTAATAATTACATATATTGTTCATCACATTATGAGGCTACACCTTATAATGTGATTGTAAATAGTACGAGGGGCTCGAGGACATCCTAACTCCTAACTATGACTGCAAATGTGCAACAAAATGTAATTAAACTAAGTTTTTATAATTTTCTACATGAAATAAATGGTTTTGACCAGCATCAAATTTCTCATATGTCAAATAAATGTATGGACACATTAATCTGCCTGAGCATAAACAAACATTACAAATGAATATTTCTCTTATTTTGTGACAAATATTTTACTTTCCTGTAAGTACCTACATCATTTTGGAGAAAAATTAGACATCCTCGGACGGGACTCGAACCCTTGTCTTCCGAAAATCAGTATCGGATGCCATGACCACCAGGCCACCGAGGCAACCCGTTCAAGCATCGATACTAACTCTCTAGTTGATTTTAACCGTTGCATGGGGACGGACAGATATTTTACCCGATAATGGCAACTAAAAATAAACCTTTTCAACGACCTGAAGTGTAAGATTTATGACTGGATGGTAAAAAATTGTGCACATTGCAGAGTTCCGTAGTACGAGAGGTGCACGTGTGACGTGTGACGTGGCGCTATCTTATCGGGACATTTGTTTTACCCGTTACGGCAGTTCCGTCGTCGAGACTGACGTCGCGTCGGTGGGACGGGTTGTAGGACGGGCTTACATTACAACAAGCCTTTGCCGGGAATATGTATACAGTTATAGTTTACAGTTAAGTGTATAACAGTCATTTAAAAAAAAAAAAATTTGTAGACTCAATGAAAAAAATTTCTAGGTTCATTCATCCAGGATAATGCGAACGACGAAGGAGGCAGGAACCTGAAAAAAGATAGCAATCAATATTGTACAATTGTTAAAAAGTTTAGATTAATAGAATGGAAATCTTTGGAAGAGTTTTGAATTTTCATGGACACGAATTTCTAATATATTTTATGTAAAGACTTAAATTTTTGAATAATTCCTAGCTCCACCGTTGGTATTTGTCATGCGTCCTAGGGATATAGTATCTGCTGTACCGAGAGCGTACATCTGGTCTATACCTAAACGTTTGGTTTGCTGCCTCTGCTACACCGGTAAGTTGCAGTTCGTTCAAGCATGAGCCCAAACACCAATTCTACCATTTGAAATTTGACAATTGTCAACTGGGCCCACACTGGTTTAGATAAAGGGACGATTTGTACTACCTATTCATAATTTTTAGGGTACCTGTTGGTAAAAATAGCGAATGTTACAAAATACAACAAGGCTCGTGTCTTATGTACGATCAACAAAATTATTTTACCTACATTTACAAATTAAATAATAAATATCCTCTTTTACCTACCTAAACTGAAGTAATACAATATGTCCGTCGTACAACAGAATGGCATACCTAGTGTTATTTACGACGGACACCGTGAGAAGTTGAGTAACACGGTTTCAAGTAGTTCCCGTACTTAGTTAATACTTCCCGGTACAATAGCACGTCTGACACGTAGTAGTAGGTGGAGGTAATGATATAAGTAAGGTAAGCACTCAGCTTCACTTAAACACCACTGATTACTTACTCAGCAGCCGAATGCGGGTTGATGCTAATATCGAAGGAAGTTCATTTGACACAACGTTCTTATTTGCGCAGAACCAAAGAAGACCGTTGCAGCTAACCACAGAGTAAGTTACCTAGCACCCCCTCTGAAGGGCTGGAATCAGTACAATATGTACACGGTTAACATTCTACGGAAAGGAATTGAAGCAAATGTTCAATAAAAACTGTGTGAAAATTGAATTATCAAATCATTCATGCTTGGCAAACAAATAGATTTTTCATTGTTTTGATAAGTATTGAAGATATAACTGGTTAGAGCTGGACTTTTTGAACAGACTTCGAGGTAGCTTTATGATTTTCATCTCAACGATCTAGCTGGAGAAATGTTAACATTTGAGAATTGGTGTCATTGATCATAAGCGCCAGTCAGTACGAAGTTATGCCATATTATTATTTATTCTGTGACAAAAGGTTCGGTCACAAGAGTTTCAGGATAAATAAATAAACAAACTGGTAAAACTTAGTAATAACGTGGTCAGTATAGCCGGATCAGATGGTTGAGACTTTAAGACTTTGTATGGTCAGAAAGTTTGAAAAGAAGGCAAAATCGGCAGTGTGCATACTGCCTGTGTAGACTAGAGTCTTTAATATAACTAACGGATAAAGCCTGTGCCATTCGATGGGGGGAGATCGACTACTTTGGGAAAATACGTTAGTGTATTATTTAGTTGTATTAATACCGTGCAAACGTCAGCGAGAGATTGTGCTCCTGCGCGAGTTTCTTGTATGTCTGCTTACAAGCGGATTAATATTCGTGGAAACAATATAAAGGAGACACGAATATTTTATGATGATTATAATAAATTAGAATCTACGTTTAAAAATCTAAAAATATTTATAGTTTAGTAGTAAGTATGTAATAAACAGTGCCTAATTACGCATTTTATAGGCATATGTGTTGGGTTGGACCAAAATTCATTTTATTATCGCCGAAGGGTGTAATCTTCACTTTGTAGCCTGTGTGATTAGATTAGAAACATCTTTCAATATTTGCATCGGTCCGCATAAAGCTGCTCAGTTGACGAATCCATTCGCTACCAACTTAAACGATCGTATACTCGCCGTGGGCGTGCGTACAATTCTCACGCTTTACAAAACAAATCATCTATTTAAAGTGGCCAAAATGAAACAAAAAAATATCCACCGGATTACCGACACTTGTAAGGAAAATAAACACTCCGGCATAATTCATGGTACAGTCACAGATTCGAACATACTCGTAGTTCGGTTGACGGCGACGCCGGCGCTTTGTGCTGGGGGGAGCGGGTACTTTAAACTTGAACTAATAAAACCATTACTCATTTAGGATTGACGAATTAATACAGTTTAATGCAAAAAGCACACTAATTTTTAGCAGACTTAAGAGGAGGTTTCATTTCGACTATGTATAGACTGTTTTGTTACGCTGTTAGGTACTCCGCGAATTTTACTATGAATTTCGATGATTACTTATTATTATGATTATTGCTCTATGGGCAGTAAAAAATAACTAAAGTAAGTAGATAGCGAATTACGTCTGGTCGCAGGGTTGGTTCTAAAAAAAACCAAATTTATTTAATACTAATTTAATTAAAAAGAATTACAATATAAAAAGATGTCAATTGTTCGATGTAAGAAACAAGAGTGACTTATAATTAAGTAAACTGAGGCTCGTGGACTCGGCGCTCGCATTCCGCTGACGCGGTGCCTCGTGCAGGCGCGGGCGTCACGTTGCGCGCTGACCTCGATGTAAGTACTCGTCGCTGGCTGATGCAATGTTGTTGCATTAATGCATGTCCGGTGCTACCTCAGCTTATTACATGAGGGGTGAATCCTTAACACCTCCCCCCTTAAGCTCAGCATCTATTTGTTAACTGTCGTTGAGAATAGTGCTGAGAGAGGAGCAGGACCTGGTCTTCGGGTGTCCTTAATCTCGGCATAGATCTCGGCTTGGTTCTGTTCGGGATCTCTGGTCTCTGATTCCTTGGTAACTTGGTGTCTCAGGAAACATCTGCGAGCAGTCATTATGATGGCAATCACCATAGCAATGAACAGGATAAGATATACTGGTATCGTCGTATGGTAAACGCTAATTGATGGGCTATCATCGATGTTAAGAGTAGGTTGTAGATTTATCTCTGCGTTGCTTGATTGTAGACTCTCGAGATTTATAGAGTTAAGGGTCAGAGTTGCTTGACTCCTGTGTTCTGCGTTTTGATGTATAGGTATGTCTGTAATTTTTAATGCTTGTCCTTTGACTCGGTCGTTCTCATTGGTTATGGTGAAATGTGAGGTCTGTAACAAGCAACCTTTAGGGATAATAGCTAGGTAACTTCCTTTCATCATGTTATACTGGTCCTGCATGCAGGACAGGCGAATTTTCGTAGACGTAGGCAGGCTGATGACGTAGTGTTTCTCGTCGAGGGCTTCGAATGCTGATGTTATAAGAGTAACTTGGGTTAAGTTACATGTAGAGTCGATCTGCTGGTCCAGGATGAGATGCTGGATGCATTGCCGCTGGTTCGACGTCATATAGTGGGCTCGCCGTTCGCAAAGAAACCATGAGTTAGACTTCGGGCATTCTGCCTCTATGTACATGAAATCGTCCTTGTGGATTGCTACGTAAGGATAAGGAGGGATTATGACTTTACTATTTTTATTAGGTACGAGGGAAAGTTTGTATAGGTTATAGGTTATAGGAGAGACAATCGGAACCTTTAATACTAATACTATATCGTCATTACTGTAAAAGTATCCTAATTTAACTATGTCGAAGTAGTCCCTAAAGCTAACGTCAAGGATTTCGTCTTTCTTATATATATTTCTTAACTTTATCATTATATCCTTAAATAAATCTAAAGTTATTAAAGAATGATGAGTGGTTTTAGCCTTAATGAACGATAGTGCGTTTTCTAAACGGAATAGTTCTTCTGATAAAGTATCTATGTTATCTCCTAAAATAATAAGGAATTGAGCTAAGTGTGCATATTTAACTAGTTCTGTTTCATGGGTGCCGTCGCTCTGTAATATTAAATTTATAACCTTTTCGATTTTAGACTGATTTTCAGTTAGCCTATTGAGTACTTTGGTGTTTTCGTCTACCCAATGCTTACTGAGACTTACATGATTATTTATTTCAGTCAATAAACTACGTTGGTTATTCTGTAGGATTTTAATGGCATTATCGTACTTAGCGGCATCTGTGTAGTCCAAATTTCCTGAGATGCTTTTTATAATAGAACCTAGTCCGTCAACGAGGCCTCTCTTACTACGTGTGGGTTCAAAGGTAATAAGTTGGTCTGAAATCTTTTTGAGTTTAAGATCGAGATAGTTAACGTGTGGTTCGTAAAGCGACAAGGTTTTATTGTTAAGGAGTGGTTTGAAGTTTTGTAATTGACTTTGTACTGATTCTACGCTTTCTCTAATGTTAGATAAGCTTATCGTTTGAAGAAAGGAGTGGTAATGGGAAATGACCTTAGAAGGTCCTAGATTAAAGGGCAAAATCCCCGGTCCCTCATCCAGGCTACTCAGGGTTATTTCCTCCGCTCGCGTCAGGCCCAGTATCAGAAGCGGTATCCTGCAACAACCGTGCACTATTAGGGACGCGTTTTAAACGCGACTTGGCTACAGGACCTCGTTTCTTTTTTGTATAGATATGGATAGGGAGGTCTGCTAAAACCGTATCATGGGTAAAACGCGGAGCAAATTTTTGTCTACTGGCTGCAGGGTTACGTATAAATACGCTCTGTTCGGGTGAGTAGTTCATTTCAGGTTCGCGGTTTTTGTTAACGTTTTCAGTTATTTCTGTACGGCGGTGAAGTGAAGTTTCATTCAAAAGCTCGAATACTTTATTCATTCTTTTACGATGGTCTTGAACATATTGTTGTAATAAATTTTCAGAGAGATTGATATCAAGTGGATCGCGAGGATCCATGTGCCCTGTAATGATATTTAAAGGTCGGCACTTCGTGAAACTATGAATAGTACTGTTATATGCTAATATGGCGTAAGGCATTAAGTTAACGATAGGTTCACCACGTTGCTCTAGTTTTAAAATACGAAGATGTTCTAATAGAGTGGAATGTAGGCGTTCAACCATTCCATTTTCGTTAGGGGCATATGCTAGGATCTTGTGGTGGATGATTTTATGGACTCTGACAAACTCCAGAAATACCTGGTTTGTGAATTCTGTACCTCTGTCTGTCACCACTGTCAAAGGGACTCCATGATGTGTGAAGAACTGCAAGAGGGCTTGAACCACACTAACTGCGGTAGCATCTCGTAAGTAATATGCTTGTGCATATTTGGAGAAGGCATCGATTATGGTTAGGTACTTCTGATTATCAGCACTGAATAGATCGAGATGAACTATTTCAAAAGGTTTTGTTGGGGGCGGAACTACTTGAAATTTCTGGTGAATGGGGTTTCGATCGTACTTAGCCTGACCGCATATGCTACACTCGTTGATGTACTTTGTAACGTGCTCTTTCATCTTCGGCCAGTAGTACTTATAAGACAAGGAAAGATAACATTCGTTTATACCACGATGGTTCGTTTTTCCTTCATGATACTTCTTAATAATTTCCTGTTGTTTGAAGTAGTCTTTGACATTCTCTATTTCAGTTTTACATAAGAGGAGATTCATTGAAGAGCTTTTGAACGCGCTTTGTATTATCGGTAATATAGAGTACATTTCCAAAGGAGGGCTAATTAGCAATCCTGTCCTCACTTTGGGGTGTACATATTCTTTAATGACATTGACGATGTCTTCATTTAGGTTAGCTTTAGACACTTGAACGCTGGTTTTCGTATGATTTTCAAAGGGCTTGGAAACAGTTGGTCTACTTTTAACGTCCTCAACTACGGTGATAGAAAGCTGTCTATGGAACTTGTTAAGTGGATCGTCCGTGATGGGTACCTCTAGTATGGGGTTCTCAGCGTCTGTATGTACTGTAGCTGTACTTGAACCTGCCATGCTTGGTGGTTTTTCGGACACATTAACGGCCACAGAGTTTACTTCGTCGTTATGTATTTCTACTCTAGACAAGGCGTCCGCATTTGTGTTAGATTTACCTTGCTTGTATATTACAGTGAAATCATACTCGCTTAATTTAAGTCTCCAACGAGTTAAACGCGAATTGGGCTCCTTAAGGTTCATGACCCACTGTAATGGCCTGTGGTCTGTTACGATTTTAAACTTTCTCCCGAATAAATAAGGACGAAAATACTTAGTAGCCCATACAATCGCTAGTAACTCCTTCTCGATCGTACTGTAGTTGATCTCGCTGGAGTTAAGAGTACGCGAGGCGTACGCGATTGGTTTATCCGATCCTATATTTCCTTGTGATAACACTGCTCCTATGGCTAGATTAGAGGCATCTGTAGTTAACACAAACTCCTTTGTAAAATCAGGGTACTGAAGTATGGGGTCGTTTACAAGAAGCGTTTTACACTTTTCGAAACATTCCACATAGTCGTTGTTAAGTGAAATCTTCGATCCTTTCTTAAGACACTGAGTCATGGGCTTCGTGATTTTCGCAAAATCAGGAATGAATTTCCGATAATACCCCAATAACCCTAAAAACCGTTTGATTTCTGTTGCGGTTTTTGGAATTGGATACTTTTGAATTGCTGTAATTTTATCGGGATTAGGTTTTATTCCGTCACTACTTATTACATGTCCAAGGTAAGCTGTTTCTAACTTTAAAAACTCGGACTTATCCATTTGGATTTTGAAGTTAGATTCCCGCAATCTTTGAAATACCTTTTCAAGGTTGACCATGTGCTCTTGAAGCGACGTGCTGAAGACTATTATGTCGTCAAGATACACAAGGCAGATGGTATTCTGTAAATCCCTAAGCACATTGTCCATTACCCTCTGAAAGGTAGAAGGGCTATTTTTTAATCCCATAGGCATACGTAGGAATTCAAAATGCCCATGTTCAACATTGAAAGCAGTTTTAGGGATGTCAGCGGGGTCCATTTCGACCTGATAAAAGCCGCTGGCCAGGTCTAAGGTGGAAAAGTACTGGCAGTTACCTAACTTATCCAGAACATCTGTAATGTTGGGTATTGGGTATTTATCATCCACTTTCTTTTCATTGACTTTGCGAAAGTCCACTACAATCCGCCATTTGGTTTTCCCTGAAGCGTCTGCTTTCTTAGAGACAACCCAAATGGGGGAACTCCATGCAGAGTTTGAAGGGCGGATTATACGTTGTTCTAACATTTTTGCGATTTGGTCTTGGACCTCTTGTCTATGCACAAATGGGTACCGGTAACTTTTAGTATAAACTGGGGTCTCGTCTGTCGTTTTTATATGATGTTTGATTTTATTTGTAAACGTCAGAGGTTCCCCTTCTACGTAAAACACATCGGCATAACGCGCGCATAGATTTTCCAAGTTAACGCGTTCTTCGGCGTTTAAGTGATCGGTACGTAATCGCGAAATGACGTCATTGGCTCGGTGTTGTTCGCCAATCGTGCGCGTGCACTCGACGTTATAGATCTCGGCACACACCGCGCGGTCCATAGAAAATATGACGTCATTACGAGTGGGATTGTAGACTTCTAAGAATCCCCTATTATTATTTACGGATGTCACACAGTCACTTATTATACAGTTAGATATTACTTGTTCCAACACAACCGCATCTCCGTCCTTTACATTAATTGGAACGTTAATTAACTTCGACGTACCAGCCGGAATAATATCTTCGTATAGGTTCGCGTTGCGAGAATCGTAAACCTTTATAGGGTTCGAAGCATTCTTAGTAGCAAGTGTCTTATTTTTATAATCAATGGTAGCTTCCCATTTATCTAAAAGATCGGACCCTATTAAACCATCAAAGTATTCGTGGAATTTATAAACGAATAGTGTCATTTCGTTGTCGTCATGTAATTCGTCAAAGGTCGGCACTGTAATCGAATAGTCATTACGGCTTACAGCATGCACGTTACATACTTCGAAGGGTGTATAGTTCAGCGGTAAGTTACTAAAGTACCTTTCGACTACAGAGGGGCTAATAAAAGACTGATTTGCGCCCGTGTCAATAAGTAGCTTTAAGGGTGGTGATTTGATCTCTATGTAAGGGAGCTGTCTTTGGGTCTGCAAATTGACCTCTATTTTGATTTTCGTGATAGAGGCGCTTCCTGAAAATCCTGAGCGGGTTCAGTCTGCGCGGGGGCTTCTTCTACTGTGGGAGGTTCATAACCGACCTCGGGATAAGGTTGGTAGTAATCCTGTCCGTCAAAACCGTATGTGTAATTCGGATCATAAGGCTCATAGGTTTCATAGGCATCATAAACCTCATAGTTTGGTTCATATCCCATGCACTCATTGAAATTCATCTCTCTAGTCTTAAAGTAATTTGTGGGCGGAGGATTTCCGAATCTTCTCCAATCATGAGCATTGGCGAAGGAAGACGAGGGCAAGTTTCTAGGAGTGAAATGACTTAGGCATTGGACGTGGAGGTAGCTTAAAAGCATTATCCTGACTGTTATAATTAGGAGGTGCCGCACGGAACATCTGCTGTGTGCGTGATGGACCAGCCGGGCGTGGTTGGTTATACTGTGGTTTCCAAGTAGGCTGTTGTGGCATGACGAAGGGCCTTGAAGGGCCGGACATATTCGTGTTAAAGGGTTTGGACGGCATGACAAATTGGTGACTAGTCGGTAAAGAGAAGAGCTGTGGTTTAGCATTGAAAAACGTTTGAGCCGCGGGTTTCCTATCTAAGTAGTCGTTACGGTTTTGCATGTAAGTACATCGTATTAGTTTCTTCGTGTACAAATTCGAGTGCCTTTTCAATCGTTTCAGGGCGCATGCATCGTATGCGAGAGCCTAATGGGTCTTTTAATCCGCGTAAGAAAGCCTGTAAGGTTAGTTTTTTATAAAGGTCTCGCTTCGCGTCAACCGTTGTTTGAACAGAATCGTGCAATGAGACATAGGTCATGATAGTACCAAATAAATTTTGGCAGCGCTCATAGAATTCCTGAGGGGAACTCTGTCCTTGCACTAGGAGAGCAAGATCGTTGTAAAGAGCGGTCTCGTCACGTTGGTCTGCAAAATTATTAATTAACGCGTTTCGAATGCCAATCCAATCCTGCGGTATTCCGTTAGCATTTATTAAACGGGCTGCGTTGCCACTAACTTTGTTAAGTATGCCGTTAATAAGAGCTAGTTGGTTAAGTTCACTCGCTTGTTCTCCTGAAGTGAACTGCACTACCAGTTGATCGCACAATCTGATAAAACGAGTTAGCACATTGGGGTTCCCATCAAAGTCGGGAACAAGGCGAAGTGCCTTAAAAATGTTGTCTAAGTCTGCCATATCTATATTACTTCTTAGTCTAACACAACTAGTATTACTAAAGTTTGAATTATCTATATCTCTATTTGCGTCTAAAGAATTTAACCTACTACTTTTACTAGAACTAGGGGTCCGCGATTGCCTTGGATGGAAAATCTTGGATAATTATAAGTACACTACAAGGTAAGGAGAGCAAGCACAAGTAAGATTCAAAGTACTCACATATACATTTGGTTTCTTTAGCGTATCTATGGCCGGATACACCTTCCTGCGACTCTGCGTAAGTTCTGGATCCTTGATGTTGGGGCTTAACAGCCGCCCGGGTAGCCACGTGGGTAGAAATGCCTTGGTTATCCTGGTTCCCGTCACACGCTGGCGTCCCGCAGGATCCTACCGACTGCGCCAATTACGTCTGGTCGCAGGGTTGGTTCTAAAAAAAACCAAATTTATTTAATACTAATTTAATTAAAAAGAATTACAATATAAAAAGATGTCAATTGTTCGATGTAAGAAACAAGAGTGACTTATAATTAAGTAAACTGAGGCTCGTGGACTCGGCGCTCGCATTCCGCTGACGCGGTGCCTCGTGCAGGCGCGGGCGTCACGTTGCGCGCTGACCTCGATGTAAGTACTCGTCGCTGGCTGATGCAATGTTGTTGCATTAATGCATGTCCGGTGCTACCTCAGCTTATTACATGAGGGGTGAATCCTTAACAAGCGCATCTATCCTTTTCGGTACGGATACTTGCCCTTTTTATTTACAAAATAAATATAAACTATTCAACAATAAAACGTAATAAACAGTGTAATTTAATCTCTAATATAAACACATAAACAAAACTTTGACTAAAATTACAATCAGTACAAATAATATTCAGCAGAAACTACTTACCAATATAATTTGGTCGCCTTTGATTTTTGCAGCGGAAGATTTTCGCTCACACAGACAAAAGGCTTGCACCTGTACCACCAGCTGATATGGCAATGAGGCCTGTGGGAGGGGTGCTTCTAATTACAGTAAAGCGTTAATGCCATCAACAGCCCTAACATAGCGTATTCAAAACTGCAGCATGTATCCCACCGACCCAACTATCCAGGTTTTACCCTATAGGTATAATAATAATAATAATAATAATAATAATATATGGTAGGTATAGAGTAGAAGTCAGCATTTGTTTTTTCCAAAACTTAATTTGTCGTAATAATGGAAAGTGATTAACGTGAGAGTAACGTCGACACCACGACGCGGGCACGTCTCGGCTTCGTCCGGAATTATATTCAAGTTTCAGGATCCTGAGCGCGGCGCGTGCTTGGTGGTTTATATTTATATATATAAATATAAACCATCAAATATATATTTGATCAAAACATCTTCAATCATCTAATAAGTCATCAGGTTTCCTTAGTGCCTACCTACAGGCTCTGTTTACTTTAGGGATTGAACACGTTGTGTATGGATATTGTCCCTTACTAAAAAAAAATGCAAAAAATTGATTTGGTGGATATACATTGTCATGAGAGGAAATTAAATTTTACAAACCATGCGACAGCTAGTTAGGGAATAAAAATCTAGTTGCGGAGGTCCATTACAGACAGACATATGGACGTGTTTTAAATCTATGAGGTACTCTTATCCCACGAGCGGCCTATCGGTTCTAAAACCTATTTTGTCTTAATACTCAACCATGTCATAGTTGACTTTAGTTACTTCTACCATATTATTTTGCATAATTGTATTGTATTGCCTCTTTACGTCACTCTTTACTTATTTATTGAATGTGACTATTGACTAAAAACCTATAACCTGCTTGATTAAAAACCTCACTAGATGCAACTTATAATATTTTACCTAAACTTGCGGAACGGTAAATGTACAAACGTGCGAGTCCACTTATAAAGGCAACACACTATGTAACTTTTCTACCAACACATTAATAATATGATGGTCATTATTTTTATCTTTAGATGTAGTTTCAGCCGTCTCGGAACCGTTCCCGAGTATTATTATATTTTTTTATCAATATCCACATTTTGCGTGTCGTTTCGCACCTCGTTAACTCGCCTGTCGAATTAAACTCGAAATTACGTTCCGTTCCATGTGAAATAATCTATAAATATTTTCTTTGAGCTCGATATATTAGCTGGTAAAAATCCGGTGTCATTTTTATATCTATGGTTAAAACAAAATGTGTTTACAATGTGTTTGTGCTAAACTGTTTGCGTAATATTATTTTATTGTTGATTTTGTGGTATCAGGAGGCATCGCTTAACAATACAGAATTCAATTTTTATATACGGGGATCGGATGAACGATCTTAAAAAAATTCAATTGTAGTCTTGACCTGACATCAGGTTAGGTTATATCTTTTTATTTGTATAAAAGATGCATTTCAGGTATTTGTATATTTATCATGATATTTTAGGACATACGCGTTAGAATATTCTTTAAGTACCTATACACATTTAAGATTAGGTCAAACCCTTAAAAATAATGACAATCTTCAATTGCCTCTTTTGGTTCAAGATGCAGGGTGCTGTATGCACTTTCCTTCGTCCGCAAAAATACAAAATCATAAAACTGTTACATCATAAAGCTATTTCGAAGTATCACAGTTAGCCGTGACTACCAGTTTAACAACAACTTACTTAAGACAGATTTTTATCTCTGAGCAACTCGTTATTTAATTTAGATTTTTTTTGTGTTTTTGTCACAAATCCTCATTACAAACTGTATGAAACATTAATGGGGATTTGTGGAAGAACAGTTCACAAATAACAAATGATGGGAATGTCAATTGGGTTTGTGGAACAACCTAAATAAAAATTATTTGGCTCTTGTTTCGACTTACGAAAGCTGTTGTTGAACGCAAAACCAGCGTTGCGGTTTCTGCTTTTTGTGCAAAATTAAATAATTCTGCATTTTCAACTATTTTCATATTGTCATTGGAATCGTGGTTAAATAATTATGAATGAACATCGTGTAAGTAATATAATATGGTTTTATTTGGTAATTGCGCTTATTATAATTAAGTTACGTGCAGGACAACAGTTGGTAGGTATAAGACTTCCAGGCTGGTTTGCCCTGGCTCGAGTTCTTGACCCCACACCATATGGTAGGTAGACCCACATTACAGAGGTTAGGTACGTATAACATAGCATAACCATCGTTGCGGTTTCTGCTTTTTGTGCAAAATTAAATAATTCTGCATTTTCAACTATTTTCATATTGTCATTGGAATCGTGGTTAAATAATTATGAATGAACATCGTGTAAGTAATATAATATGGTTTTATTTGGTAATTGCGCTTATTATAATTAAGTTACGTGCAGGACAACAGTAGGTAGGTATAAGACTTCCAGGCTGGTTTGCCCTGGCTCGAGTTCTTGACCCCACACCATATGGTAGGTAGACCTACATTACAGAGGTTAGGTACGTATAACATAGCATAACCATCGTATGATAATACCTACAGATAAACCAATCCAAAATTGTTATTATCCGTAATCATAATCACACAAGCAAAACATCTGCGACGGCTAGTATTTTACGAAAAAAGTGTTTGTTTTGACTTCACCGTTTCCTTGGAAACGATACATTAATATCAGGAGAATAATACGTTTCTGATATTGAAATGTTGCCCGCTGCGTCTTCGGCGCGCGGCGATATAGCTTCCTTATCCAAACAAACGGCGCGGCGCGTCGAGCGGCGAGCCGTCCGCCGTTTGTTGTTCTAATATTTTAATTTCGAACGTGTTTGTAATAAGCGAAGCTGCCAGCTTTGAAGTGTCACTCTCTATAGCTTCCTGCGGGCTTCTGTATCAGTATGTACACAGTACACCTACCGCCGATACTCTGTGGGTTCGTTCATAGTGCTCTGGAGTTGTATAGGTTTCAACGGAGTCTAGAATGTAGGCTGCATCAACTGTTTTCAACTTAGTCCTTAACGTTGTTGAAATATTTGTGCATGCGCCTTTTTTCTTGTTTTTTTTTCTGGATATAACAGGCTAAGTAATGCCGGAAGTCTTTGGTTTGTCCGGAAGTAACTTTCCTTTCCTACCATCCGCTATTGGACTCGTGTGGTGGGTTATGGTCCGTACTCATTTTGTTAAGTGAGATAAACACCCGTATTTCAACAGTGGGAACGCAATGACCTGAATATACTTATACAAATCGAAAGCAAAACAAAAAAATGCCGAGTGAATCCGAGTGCAGAGTGTAGCTGCCACCGGTTGGATTGTTTACGCGACCGTAAAGTGTTCTCATAAGCACGTCCGAGACAAACTTAACCGGTATTGTAAACATTTGCTCAAGTAAAAATAAACTAAATAATTAAGATTTGTAACTTGGCTACATCTTGGAAAGTTATTATAATTAGGTGTTGTACGTTAGGTACCGACTAAGGATACTTTGACAATAGGCTCACCCCTTACAATACATGAGATACCTATCTAGTATGAACACCTTTGCGGATCTCTTCAGGAATGTAAAGATGAATTAAACTTAATACTTTTTATTTTTCCGTTCCGATCAACACTGGTTTCTCCCCTATCTCACTTGACGGTCAGTCATGCATGATGCTATTTAGTTTGCATTAGACCTAAAATAGCGACTGGCTCCCAGTGTTAAGCGACAAATTTTTAAAATGAGGGTGATAGTTACTCAGCGGGACACCATGAAGAAGTGCCCTACCACCGTGCTGTGGATTTCTTAAGGATGTTACCTTCACCGTAAGCTCAAGCCTGAGGTGGAGGTAGATCCTGCGGCGGACGACCGACCTTAGTTCTTACAAAGTTATCTTAATTAACACGATTTCGTCGGTCACACTCCATATCCTCCAAACCAGACCGTTCCCTTACCGGCCCAAGACGTATAACTTTCAGTTTTACCTCACCCTTCTAATTAATGAGGCAATTCTCAAAACTCACCAAAGAAATCAGAAACCTCTTCTCAAAATGTCTAATTCATAAAATATCTCCGTGCAATAAATACCGAGTCACGGAGAGATACAAATCACCGATCACGTCGGTAATCCGAACTATGCGGCCCAATCCGGTCCCGTCCCGTCCCGACCCGTTGTCGTTCCGTCGCTATTCCGGATAAATTAGTCCAATTAGTTCCGATTCCGAACGACTCCAGAGTAGTGGGACAACCCTTAAGGTATTGGTGTATGTTGTTTTTGGGAAGCTTGGGCACTTGTTTTTATTATAAGTACTATCAGATGACTATTAGATGGATATTATAATCCCAGTGTTAACAGGGACGAGCAGTAAAACACTTTGTGAACGAGTTAGTCTGGGGAAGTGCTGCTGCCATACCTATTTACATACAGGCCCCAAGACTTACAATTTAATATTTAAGGGTGATGGGTGCACTGCATCAGTTGGTCACTTGTGACAAAATCTATCACACGCAAAGATTGCCGCTTAATCGTGCTTGTTGCATAACCTGATGATACAAAAAAGCTGCGCAGGTCTCGAGTTGTCGCTGAATTGCTTCTGCAGTTCAGGACTGATGCGTTATATTGGAGATCTAATGGCAAAACCCCCACTTAATCAAGCGGCGCTATGCCCAGCTCTGCAGCCGAGTATACACATATTTCATTTTGCCCTTTTCAACAAAAAACTTAAGAATACTATAGATTATGATGTGATTTCTTTATGACGACTAAGTACATATCTAATTACTCTTGCACCATAATGGTAACCCAATGCTAGTCCGCCGCTAAAGCTTTAAGCTGACGTTTTGCGTGCCACCGCCATTCATCATTCGTCCAGTAATTTCTCTTGCTACAGATCACTACATACAGTATCTCAGGTTTATCGTACGGTCAAATCCCTGTACTAGGGTAATAAGACAGCTATCCTCGCTGACACATCTCGGCAGTTGAGGAGATATTACTTAACTCATTTGGATCCAATTGTTTAATGCTTGAGCTTAAAGAATTAAATGATTAAAACCAGACTCGCTGTCATGACGCCATTTTTCAAGCCCCACTGACAGCTAACCTGATACAATTTAGGAGAGAGACAGAAACACGATGCTCCATTCTACTCTTACAACACCGTTCTCGCATAAATAGTTCCATGATTTATGAGCATTAATTACCACACTAGTATTCAGAACGGTGACCTCTGCCCACTGAATGGCCAATAAATATCAGGATTGACAATAAGTATCGATTTGGCGACGTCCACCGCCGCGGCCGCACCGCGCGGTCGAGGTGCCTTCTTCCGGTCCAGTTGGAGCGATATTCTGTGCTGCTGCCAATGCGCAGATGAATGGCTGCCATTAGCGATGGTTCGGATACCGGCTGTCGTTGGCAAGCTCCATCACATCATGTCTTAGTCTTATCTAGCATCTTTTAATAATACAAGCGAACTACTATACAGACTCGGACAGAACGTACGAACCAGGAGCACAGCATAAAAAGCCCCATCACAGTCTATGTTTTTATGCTGTGCTCATGGTACGTACTCGTTTTGTTTCTTATTACTTTATTTAAAGATTACCAACCATTTCAGACACCAGTCAATGCTACTAAGTACCTACTATACTTGTGAGTCAATACTTATTTTATTAGTTTTAGTTATGTGCGTCTGCTACAAACAACTAGAGCCTTGGCAGCTTAGTAGTACTTAGCTTGTACGATGTCGCGGCAATGGCCGTTCATATACAGACACAGCAGTCTGAACAAATCCACCTGCGACGAGGTGTGAGACAAGGGGATGTTATATCCCTGAAATTGTTTTCAAACGCTATGGAGGACATGTTTAAGACTCTGGACCGGAGTGAACGTGACATTAACATCAACGACAAATACATCTCACACATGACAAGACTTACGTCACATCCTGGACGGTCTCGCTGAATAAGTATTTTTAAGGTTGCTCAGCGGGTCATGCTTGAATGTTGCTTAAAATGAAGTGATCTGACAGAGAACCAAGATGACCGACACAGCCCACAAGAGTTAGCAAACTGAAGTAGCAGTGGGCTGGTCATAATAGCCAAAGAAGAAGAACAGATAACCGCTGGGGTAGACGTGTTCGAGGGGAGACCGCGACTCGGCAAACGTAGTGCAAGACATAACGTGAAGTGGCTGGTAGCAGCTAGATGAGAAAAGCCGAAGATAGGGCGTGCATTGGCGAAGAGACCTATGTCCAGCAGTGGACTAATACTGGCTGATGATGATAATGCAAGACTCACACTGTTCGTTAATCAGTTTAATAACACGTCGAAACCCGCAGTTAGAAACCATCCGTCTTCCTCCATACTCGCTGGATCTCGCCCCGATCGACATTTTATCGCTCGAAAAAAATAATTCTTCCCAGGGAGCAGGGAGCAGTACAAATTACAAAATGCCTTTTGCCTTCACGCGGTTTGTGGAGAGTGTGGAGACCAAGTCCCCAGAGTTATATCGCCTGGTTTGAATAATCTTCCGATTAAATGTATAGGTAACGGGTAAATAATTTGATAAATAAATATATTTTGTTCTACAATAATATTGTTCAATTTTTTAGTAAAAAATGTGAACCGATTCTTAGGATTGGAATGTTTTCCGAAAAATAAGTCATAATTTTCCGAATAAAGGATTAGATGGCAAAAGACTCGCCCTTAATATTATAATATTCATATCATTCATATATCCTCAATATATTCGTGCTAAGCTTCGTAATATGACTGAAAAAAACTAGTGAAACATGGGCATTTGCGCTGTACACTTTCACCCGAATTGGGCAAATTTTATTATATAACTTGAGGGCTGGCTATATGCGAAGCCATAATGGAAAAAAAGGATCTCGTCATTATTATTTTCCCGGACCATCAACAGGTTGATACTTCTACTATGTATAGTATTGCGGAAGTATAAATTTCCATATTTTTTTTTAGATAAAACGTTTTTTTCTTAGTGCGAGGCTCGCATTGGCTAGGGACCCACAGGGCCCTAGTCGGTGCGGGGCCCCTAGGCAGTTGCCTAGGCTGCCTAATGGATAATCCGGCCTTGCGTGGTTAAGGGTAAAACGCACTGAATGAGCTGGACTCAGGTCAATGTATAGTAAGGGAGCTATAACAGTTATATCGGGTTTAAAGAATTTATTTCTCATAAAGAACAAGGTTCACTTATACATATAACTAACTAACCTATAAGAATATGTATGTGCGGTTTGTGAAAGACATATTAAACCGACCGCATCTAGAAGGTGGGAAAAGAATAAGAAGATAATGACACTTGTTCAAGGATGTCAAAGTTCGGTATCTGCTGTATATTTTGTCAATCTCCAATTCCAAGTGGGTACCTATCTATTTAGGTTATAAATTAATTAGCCCGTTATTTGAGGGGCAACAAATTAAAGGAGCAATTATAATAGTGTTCTAAATATACATCGCAGCGGTAACAAAAGGCGCTTCCTTAGCGATAAATCCGCATTGATTGAGCGCTATAAATCTACAGATGCGCGAGCGCTCCGGTTGCAGCGGCCGGGCGGTAGGGTTGCCAGCTAAGTACAACTTTACGACATTTTATAATATGCTATCATGTTATGGAGCTAATGCTCATGAGATCACTTTTATATTAGTAAAAACACTTACTTACCATAACTATTTACTTACTATAACCATAACCACAAACATATCGCTTGACCCTTCCTATACCGTGGTAATTAAAACAAGAGATAAGAATGAAACGCACGTAAATTTACGTCAATGGCAAGGAAAGGGTTAAAATCGTCTTTGAAGATACCTGTTTACGCGTCGTTTCTATATTCCGAGGTACGTTAGGGAGCACAGGCAGATACACGACCTGGGCTATGAGAAAGAGAAAACCTCAACTATCAATTCTCACATATTTGACAAATTTTTATGTTAAACTAACAATGTTAACACTGAAATTAAACACCTTTGAACTAATTTATTTGCGTAAAATATATATGTAATTATTTTTTTACTTTGCGCACTTGCATTAAGAATTAAGATATGAGAATAGATGTGTAACATGTAAGGCGAATTTAACACTAAAGAGCATAAATTGCGTGTATCCCATTAATTTAGTTGTTAGAAATGGTTTCAGAGAGAAAGAGAGAGAGAGAAATTATATTAAACATCTCTTGTCTCAGCTTGTCATTTATATAAAAAAATACCAAAAAACGGAACTAACTTGAACACTAAAAAGAGTGTAAGTTCAAAAATACCATACATCATAATATTGGGCGCGCGGTACCGACTTTGATAAGTTATTTCACACTTTTAGAGTTGAAGTTGGTTCCGCATTATGATAAAAAAACACCCTTTTGGTGACCCTTGCTAATCACGGGATCGATTGTCATTCATCAATAAGGATATCATCAAGATAGGCAAAACACATTTCAGTTGTTGGATGGTAACTCACAACATGCTTGAGTGAATTTGATGAAATTTAAATGGGACCAAAATTGGTTCATCTAGTCGAAAGTTCTGAGGTGATAAACATTAAAAAAATACAATTGAATTGAGAACCTTCTCCTTTTAAGTCGTTTAAAAAGAAAAAGAAATCACAATATATTTAGCACTCATTTTACTTGGTGTTGAGGGTAGTAATGTGAATAGTTTAAACGTGTCTTTAATTAATTGAAATATGTAAATGTATATGTATATACAGCAAAGAAGAAACTTATTGAGGTTTCCGGGTGGACGCGGATTCAAATGCTAATTTAATGCTAAAATTATATATTGTTGTTTTTATTTTTAATGGTTATTTATGTAAAATAATTTAAAAGTTACAATATTCACAAAACAAGGAAAAGGAACTACTCGTATTAAGATTAAATTAACTAAATGACTGGTCAGATTCCACGCTCAAATATTAAACATTTTTAATAAATATTATATCTAACGCTTTAAACTAATAAAATTATACGAATAATTAGTCTAAATTCCATAAGCCTTAACTTAAACTAATGTAACATTTCACACTTTGTTAATTGCACACTTTTTGCAATTTAAAATACGAGGATGAACAAGTTTTTTAAAATCTCATACTTATTAAATACGTAGAATATAATCAATTATAACTAATTATAAATAATATGAAATAATTAATAATAAATTATATGAAAGTTATTATTTGTAATACGAAATTTAACGAACGACATACGCATTTAAGTATACCCTATATTTAAATGCGGATGTTCTTCGTAAAATGTTCTTATTACAAATAATAACTTGTATATTATTTATTATTAATCATTATAATTGATTATATTAGACAAATCCCGTTCGTCGTCGTCGTTAACGTATCGTTTAATTTGCCATAACAAAAATAAGCGACAGAACTAAATTAGAATACATAATGTGTAATTTCCTTCCTAGAAGCTTGTTTAAGATACTAAAATACTGTGGGTTGTCTGGAAGAGATTGCTCTGAGCTATAAAAACGCCCATTGTTTCATCTAGTTTTTAGCATTGTTCTTTCTAATATTAAGTCATTAAAGTGGTGTCTACCTATCTAAAAAGCTTGAAGACGGAAATGTTAAGGAAACATTATCTTATCTAAGGTAAGTCGTCTCGTCGCTGATGGGTGCAGCTGCGGCAGCCCTGAAGTGCGCACAACACGTGCGCGCGCGTCCCGCGACACGTTTGATTTACGCACCCTCACTCCCGTACAAATTGTCGCTCATACCACAACCGCATACGTTATGATCGCGCCCTCCTCTCCACTCCACACAAACGAACACAAAACAACAACAGCACCGAGATGGAGATATCATAACTGCTTAGATTGCTTACGAACTTATTACGGCTTTAGCCAATACGGAAACTTAATTAACAATGTTTGCTTCAAACGTTTCTTCGATATAGGCGTCTGTGACGGTTGGCGTCATCCATAGACCACTTATTTTATCATGTACTAGCAGTGACTGCCCGCAACTTCTTTCGTGTAGTATGCTCGGCTTTCAGCTTTGCCATAACCTCCCATCTTTTCTTGGCTGTTTCTTACATAACTTCTCCTGAAACGAATTAACATAACAACAAGTACAATTTGAAAAATTTAATAGCGACTTCCATTCTATTCAGTTATTGGAGTGTAACTCAAAAAGTAATGGACCGGATTTGATAAATGGTTAAATAGGACACACGAAAGAATTTTGAGAATCGGTTTACCCAGTCGAAAGTTATGAGGTAACAAACATTAAAAAAACATACAGTCGAATTACCTCCTCCTTTTTTGGTAGTCGGTAGAAAAGAGAATTAGCGAGATTATTCCATCCGTTCTCAAGCTATAGCGTGACCAGGAGAAATAGGGGTTCATTTTTATGTATATATATAGATAATATAAAAGTGTTCGGGTAAGTGATTCTAGTACTCTATCATTTGCTCGTTGCGTCGGTATAAGTTCTCTTGACCTAAGTTTCTCCAGACCCTCTACTTACCTCTAATTACTTCCTCCAACCTCGAATGTGGTCAGAGTACACGTTCGCCAAGCCCTTTCCGTTGCAACTGTACCATTCTCACTTGACTCACTTCACTCACGGTTTGTATACTGTAAAGTCAATTGTCTTTCATTCATTCTTTACGTATACATTTTTCAAAATGATTTAAATTCTCCCATAGCTTTCTGAACTTTCGTCCCTGATCTACTGCTGCTATCATGCTGTTCCTCAATGTGTCTTTCAAAGAATCACAAATCCTTTTTTCCCGTTTTTATTATTCATCGTCTAATTATGAATGATGTACCTATTACCTAGTTTTATTACACGACCACAGCTTGATCACACGGAGTCAGCATTCTAAAACTATCAGCAATATAATCCTTTACATAATGTTATCAAACGAAAAGATGTGTCACCAATCTACGCCAAAGTATTTTTTGCAACGTTCGCCTTAGCGTGCAATTTCGCTGCAATTTTGTTTCTTATAATTCAATCAGTTATTAGTTGATAATATAAAGCGTTTGTTTCGTTGCATGTGCAGAAAAGTGACAGATTAATCTCAAAATTAAATTGTAATATAAACTGCGCTCCGCTGCTTAAACAGTACGGAATAGTCCCCACACTAATCATTGAATTACAAACTACACGTATATTACACAATAGTTGCTTAGTTATTAACACATAATTAATAGATTAAGCAATAAGCAAACACTTAAGTTTAAGTGTAACTAGCTAAGGTATGTCCTTATGCATCGCACAACTTCCATGAAGATGTATCTATCATAATTCTAATTAATTTGTTGCGATGAGTGATGATGACCAGCCTCTATGGGAAATTCTTCGAAACACTCAAATGTACTGAGAGATTTACAAATGGACAATGCTCAAACAAGAATCGCGAGTTGAAAGAGCCAACAAGTAAGAATCCATGAAGAAAGAGCAAATCTGCCAAAGAGAATGCCGTCCACAATTAACAGTGAAAAATCGTTAATAAATAAATTATTTGATATACTTACCTACTTATACATTTTCCAGATCTTTTCGTCAATTTTTCTACTTACTGAAATTGTATAAATATTGTAGTTGTATAAGTAGATAGACATTCAAAATTAGTGGTCGTGTTTGAGTGAAGCTGATCCACTCAATGGAATTTAAAAAAAATATTGCGATGGCGTAAAATATTTATTTGCCATACCATTTCACCAAAGTTGTGGGTTACAAATGAACATCCAGTTCGCTTTGTAGTTTTTTGAAAGAGCCACTAAAATGCACATATTTCGTTTAGTACGGTCTACGTACCTTCAAACGAAGGATTAGGTAGTATGACTTGTTGTTTTAAATTTGATTTACTGAAGATGATGATGTTTTCAAGTAACTAGGTTAAGTACATTTGTTAACTCCGCATATCCATTGCAAGCGATCACATTGTACATCGGTGGTGTAGTGTAGACAGAGGATCAGAGTCGCTTTGATCAGCTCGAGTGGCGGAGTGGTGTCCACATTCCGCGCGAGGCTCGTTAACAACTCCGTCACAAGCTCACGCGCACCGAGCTTTAGAACCTATGTTGCAAAATATGTTGGTACAACGTGTTAGGGATGTTAAACTTGAAAAAGTTACGAATTTTCACATAATCAAAACTTCTTCGCTAATTTAAAATTGCAAGTTTAAACAAATATAATTATAACAATCAAAACTCAAATAATATTTCTTGCTCGTATATTCTTATGCACATGTTATTATAATAAAACATGCTGCGAGATCTTAACACATTTTGTTTTTACGTGTGGGGAATGGTCTGATAACGCATCCTCGCCAACCCGGGGGGTTGGACTGGGCATGGGCATATCGGACGTCAACTGCACCCACTATGCCGAAGCTCGGCTATGCCGACTCCATCCATCAGACGGTGTTTCCCCAGGACCCCGGTGTCGGGACTACGGCAACGCGTTCGCACTCTTACGCAGATATCTCATGACGTAAGGCCAAGATACGGCAGAAGTTTTTAAAAGCTATTATTGAGAAATCTCCAAAGAAAGTTGCTTACCTTACATTATGTAATATACGAATATCTTTCCTTACTTGTGGATTCATAAAAAAAATGAAAGTAAACTTCTCATTAAAAGTTTGTGTCAAAAAGTTTGTTCGCTCCCTTTCTTTTAGCATCTATCATTTGTATTTACGTGGAAGCATCACCGGTGTTTCTGTTCTAAGTTATTGATTAATGTATGATTGTACTCGCACGTCACATGCACACGGATCGATGCACCCGCTGCAGACGCGCTGTTTGTATCCATTTCGCTTGTTCCGTGATTAGTGTTGCACGGTTGCATATCGGACGCGTTCTAGGAACGTCGTGGGCGAGGACACACCCAGGACTCGCTCACTGGGGGAACTGTTTAAAAGGGTAGACCTCAACGTCTTTTATAACGTGAAACTTAATGTTCATAGACCTTCGATAGATATTGTAGTAGTCCTTTAGGTTCATAAGTGTCTTCTTGGTTAAATGTTTGAGGATGAGTTTGGAGTAGGTCACAGGGAACAGTACACGCAAGCATCATGTTACAACCGGTATCAGTCCCCACCATGACCCCAGTGATTCATGGAAACGTCAATTTTGTTACTGGTTATTTATAATTTTTGTCCCTTCGCCATTTGCTGATTCATACAGAAGTATATGTTTAATTTTCAATAAGTCCTTCGGTAAAAAAGGTGTTAAGTATTATGTGAACGATAATATATGTGTATACCGAGTGCTTATGAACAGCACATGCTTCAGTACATGCTTAGTACGTTCTGAATACGTTCCGTGTTGTGTAATTGCTGTCGAGGGGCTCTGGCGTAATAAACAAGGTGACATTCTGGTTTTACCATCGCGTCTTTAGGAAATGCTACGAAATTCGCTACACACAGAACCAAAAGATTTAATGGAATTGGTGGCCAAGGAGAAAATACTGGTTTTCTCGCTTACTTACGTTGTATCAATATTACTATTGACAATTGTTTTGGCTTCGAAGCGTTGTTGTCGAGCGCGGTGACCGGTCGCAAATCAACATCCTAAATTAGGTCCGTTCCTGATTACGTCCGGTCCGGTGCACCGTCCGTCCCCCGTGCGCGCCTGTCTATCCGGTGGTGGGTGTCATGGCGCGGCGCTGTTGTGACTGCTGATTGACTGATGCTGCTTGTCTTCGGCTATTCTCGGACCTGTCCGTTACGTGCATTTTGCCAATGCACTGTGTGTGATGGTCTTCCTTGTTTCATTCTCAGATATTTGCAAATACGAATTAGGTAGGTGATTTATCGAAACACTGCATTTTCCATAAAAATAACGATAAGGTAGTGTGTCATTGACAATTTGAGTCCCTTAAGAATTGGATGTGTCACATGTCTGGTTACTGTTAATGATGGCACAACGCTCGTGTGCTGTTACAAGAGATAGTTCTCGCAAAAAGCATGTGCGAAATGTACCTCTTCATCTTTTAGGTAAGTAGAGTCTGGATGGTATCTTTAAATATGTGAAAATTAGGTTGATAGACAAAATTCTTTACTTCTTACCTGTAAAGCTCTTTTCCCTTTGCACACGTCACAGTATAATGTATTATGTGTGTTATACGAGTATGATGAAATTAAGGAAATATCATGTAAATGGGAGGCACATTTTTTATTTATGAACCATTAAAGCAAAGTACATTTTTACTACTCTACCATCGTGCTCTACAATATGTAGCCAGCCGTGCGAGTCTCTAATGATTCGTCGATGCGTTCGTCGACGAGCTCACCGATGTCAAACACTTTATGAGATATATCCCTTGTACATAAGGTTGCTTTTCCAACGTTTGTTGTCATCTCGTCATTTGTTTCACGGATGTTGTCAAAGATGCAACGATGTTTGTTCTTAGAGAATCACACGGCTGTACCGAGAACACGCGATAGGGGATTCAGAACTGTGGCTTCTAACTCGAGGGCCGTTCCTTTCAAATAGCTTTGTACAATGTATAACTTGTATTACAACATTATACTCGTACTACCCAGTTGGCAGACGACAACTTGGCAGAATTGAAGAATTACAAGCATCTTCGTTCATTGTTTGTGTGTAACTGTGTATACATCGACTCTAGTCTGCGCAATCAACCTCTTGATTCCAATGCATTATCAGACCATTACGGGGAGTACAGTTCTGCACGTGCAGTGAATGTTGACGTATAGGTTCGTAGTCAACCATGTATTTATATCGCCCTAAGAGTTCCGACATAATATAGCCTTAGCTTACCACGACTGTTGTCTTATGGCAACGACCAGAGCTGACAGCTTTAGGCGCCCTCCGCAGCTCGGAAGTATGAGTAAGTATGTATGAGTTTGCTACTAGTGGTTACAAACCCATATGTTATTGTCCGCACCATCATTTGTCCAGATCGGACAGTAACGAGTGACTAGCATAGCTTCGCTACGATTGCGCTAATATTCGAGATATAAGGCCAGTGTTCCAGAAAGTTGCTGAGTTGTGACTCGAGTGAAAGGAAATGCCGCACAAAATGTACATAGAATTCCAGCCTATACAGACTTACGCGAGCGCATTGCTTGCCTAAGTCTTGCGACAAACGTATTCCTTTATGAGCGGGCTGTCAATGTCAAAACATCACTATGTATTAGGTTCATTCGATTATGACAGAAAAACTAGAACTGAAGCATTTTTTTTAATTACTCTTCCACACTACAGACTTTTTGGTCCGTACCTTTTTAGATATATTTTTTTTTTAATATTACATTTTCATGGAGATTCGTTCTCCAAACATCACAATAAACATTCTTAAGCTATGGTGGAAATTGCTTAAAAGCTGAAGTGAGTCCATTTTTTTTATGTATATACATAAATCATTGCTAGTGAACAATATTTCCTAATTTTATACTTATGTGTACGCTATTGGCCAGAAGTACTGGCTTCAGGTTCACGCCTTTGCCGTATCCTTTTTAACATAGCCTTCACGATCTCTTCATTTTGGTCTTTTATCGCCATTTTGAGATTATACTCTATTATTCGACATTCGGATGCTTTAATCGCCCGCCTGACGAAATCGCCAATCGCGTCCGAGCTGTCGTCGGCAAAATACGTGCAGCTGCCTGAGTGTCGTGACTCGCTCCTTCGTATGGATATTGATCACCGTTTCGTAGGTCAAACCCTGTGCTGATAATATTAGCCACAGGCTTGACGCTTATTTTATCTGTTTATTTAAATAAGGTGCGTATTAAATACTATAAATAGGATAACCACCGCCGCGCCGTGTAAGAGCCTCAGCGACACCGACCCCGCCGCGTGGATACCGCTCGCTGACTGCCAATTAGCAGCGGAGGTGTTGTGATTGCTGATTGAGTGCTGCCAGCGCTATTCCTGGCTGAAGCCCTTCGCATATACAGCTGGGTTAATTACGGCACAAGCATTTACTAACATATTAACGTATATAAATTATAACGAACGAATTCAGAGACAGCAATAACTTTAGTTATAACTAATCCAGTAACTATTAGAAACTCAACCGTAACTTCAGCGTAAATAATATTAAAATCTCAAATATTTATGAAAACATCAATATACATACTTACTTACTTAAGTTATTATATTTTAATTGAGACGAGTGGTCGTGAACTTATTTTGAATGGAAATGTTGTGTATATAGGTATAACTTATATTTGTCCTTTATTCCCGCCTGGCTGGCCTGGCTAGCCTGGCTGGCCTGGCTGGCTGAACGGATTCGGATAAAATTTTGAGTCGACACAGCTCTTTATTGTAACCACTGTTAAAAATGTCAGTTCAATCAGTAGCTTTGGACTAAAGCAGTAACAAACATCTGCTCAAACTACTACCCAACCCTAGATATACTTATATTAGCATTATATGCAAATATATGTGGCCGAAAATTACTCAAATATCAATGTTTTGGGGGAGACGAGTGCAGTGCACCCAAAACTATAGTTGTAAGTTCTGGGTGATAGTGCCCCTGTCATGCGCACGCGTATTGCTTAACAGCAGCCGGACGACTTGCCCGAGTAGTGCCGTAATTGCAATAAAAAAATAATAGTGCGTTATTCCGATTGTGACAAGATATCTACTTACCTTTATGGATGTATGTTGTATCATTTCAAATCATTTATTTAGACACACAAAGATTACCCAGTTATGGCGAATCCGCAGCCTCCCGAACTAGTATACACTGTGTTTCAGTCTGTGGGTCAGTGGCTTCTCTACAATCTACTCTTCTTCTTCAGTCTATATAATTTTTTCATATGTCATTACAGACACACCCTGTAGGGTTACATTGAGATGCGCAATTAACTTCTGGCAGCGTACCGAGTTACGTAACCACGTCCCGCGCGGCAGCAGCCGTGCGAACATGGAGCTCACGATATACTTGTCGAGTCACTAAACTCACTTTTACAGTATACTTATCTTGTCTCTAGTATGGGTCTAGCTACGACAGTTACATAACAGGCTGTCTTTTATCGATAATTTTATCCAATGGACAATCCAAGCTCGCGCCGCAGCTTCGCTTACTTCGATATTCGCGGAATTTGCAGTTTGGTCTGCGATACTACGATTAATACCTACTTATAGTTCATAATTTTTAGATAAGTACCTACCTATATATGATTTTTAAAGCCCCAACGCTTGCTTTGCGACACTAGACTTTAGGGAGAAAATGTATGAAGGGTGGCGACGTGAATACGAAAGTGTTGGAAAAACTGTTCTATATGTTAGGTAATGGTTGTCATAGCTGTTCGATAGGTGTCACTCCGTCCCCTATACGACTGTTAAAATCAAAGTTAAAATGCGAAGGTCAGACGGTATGCCTCGGTGGCCTAGCGGGCATGGCGTCTGACACGGATTGTCGGTTAGAATCCCGTCCGAGGATATGTATTTTTCTCCGTAAAATTATTTAATAAGTTTATTTAAGTTAAGTAAGTTATATAAAAAAAGTTATGTAAGTTTATTTCAATATTTTAGTTTGGTGTTGCGCACGAGCGAATTGCTACCACGCCTATCTGTTAACTTTTTACAAAAATATTATCTACGCTACGCGTCCAACCACGAACCAAGAGACATTCAATTAAAAGATACTTTCCTCACGCGTTATCCTACATGACACAAGAGTACAGTCCAACATCACGAGACGCACGCGGCACGGTGGGACGGTGGGATGGTGGGCTGGATGGATGTGCCACGGTCCGTCACCGCCGCTAATGGTGATTTGTGTCGCAAGCCTCGTTAGCCGGCACCCGCGCACCGCTGCCTCATTACTCTTGCACCAAAATATGTTTACATAATTATATTAAACAAAGTGATTTAGGACTATGCAGCAGAGCACCATCATATAGTATCAAAGCAGTCCAGCAGGGGAAGGGGTAGCAGTGTCGTGGCCGGCAGGGGAAGGGGTAGCAGTGTCGTGGCCGGCAGGGGAAGGGGTAGCAGTGTCGTGGCCAGCAGGGGAAGGGGTAGCAGTGTCGTGGCCGGCAGGGGAAGGGGTAGCAGTGTCGTGGCCGGCAGGGGAAGGGGTAGCAGTGTCGTGGCCGGCACAGCCAGCGCCGCACGTTCCCATTGTTACTTTGTAAACGATATTAAAGCATATCTCAGTAAAGGTCTACTTATAAACAAATTTGAAGTAAATAAACATTGTAATTATTCTCAGTATTCGGTCTCACAAAGCAGGCGTAAATGCTTTGCAAAACATAACTACAATAAAAAACGGAGGCACTTTATCAACTATAAATAAGGCATTTCTGTACAATCCACGGACTGGCACTGCATGGTGATCTAAGACACGAGTCTCTCACAAAATAGGTTGTAAATATAGAATGAAATTTTGTGTTTGTTTGAGTTTTGAGTTTTTTGTGACACAGATAGTCCTAATGGCTAAAAAATATTTTTTTTAGCCATTAGGACTATCTGTGTCACGGAAGGCATTACATACACATCGCCTAATACCTGAGAACAAACATGTCCGTACCTACCTCACACAATGTTTGCCCCACCAGGAATCAAATACGGGACCCCTCGCTTCGAAAGCAAGGTTTCTACCGACCTGGCTAACGAGATCGGTGAATGTAAGCAGTCATTCTGCAACACCTTGTACCTACGTATGGCTTCATAAATCAAGATTAATGATACACATTCAAATGAAAACTACATTCGAAGTCAAGTTTCTACTATAATATTAATTGTACAATATTTCATAAAATGTAATCTCTACTTATGTGACTAGGTACTAACTTAATTACTTGTGCTGACTGACGGACTGATTGATCGACGCAGCGCCGACACCGTTGGAGCACACCATAAAAAAAGGTTACATAGACTGGTTGGTGTAACAAACATACAATTATGGTTGTCGATGCCTTCTAGAAAATGTTGCCCCCAAAATGAAAGGTCTATAAAATGAAAACAAAATAACGCCCATGTTACAATAAAAGAATGTAAGTATATTGACTGCAGTCCTCGTTAAACAATACAGTGCTAGGGCCGGCGCCGGCGGAACACTTATATTAGTTCAACTAGGTTACAGTATAGTAACATAGTTACAGTACGGTTGGCAGTCATAGCGGAAACCAGCCCCCTTCCTCCATGTTGGCAGACTTGTAGTACCTATAGTATATATGATCTGTTGAAGTTTTTTACATTACTGGGAATAGATATTGACACTCATATAAATTGGAAGAGCCATATATAAAACATAAATTGTCTAGCTTCACGTATGCACTACGAGAATTGAAAAAAGTAACAGACGCGAAAACAGCACTGTCTGCTTATGCAGAAGCGTGGTTGCGATACGGCGTTATATTATGGGGTAACAGTGTTGACGCACAAGACATCTTTATTATGCAAAGAAAATGTATACGTATATTAAGTAACATTAAAGAACCAGATAGCTGCAAACCTCATTTCTTCAAACTTAAAATACTGGCATTAACATCAATTTACATTTTAGAGATTTGCAAATTCTTCAGAAAATACCCTGTATTTTTCGGCAAAAAAATTGACCAACTACGACGTTACGAAACTAGATATAAACATAATTTAATACTACCCTCTTAAAGATTAAAAATACACAGTTCTGGCCCAAACATCATGGCTGTAAAAATGTATAATAAAATTCCGGACACGATAAAAGCTCAAGATAAAGACCAAATATATTTGAAATTAAAATTAGAACTCTATTACTCACTAGAAGTTATTATAGTCTAGACGAATTTTTTAAGGATAAATTTTGACGAAAAATGTAATAATATATCGGTCCGCTTCTACTCATATTGCAATGCCCTGAATTGGGTACATATATGACTCAGTATTGTAATATTTAAGATCCCTGTTACATGTATGATGCAATAAATGATATGAATATGAATAAGTACAAATATTAATTCCAATTTTGTTATATTACGTCCGATTTAACTTGGCCTCACTAAACATTATTAGAACGAGTAGGTACTTAATGCGACCAGCCGTGCGATTCTCTAAGAGCAAACATCGTTGCATCTTTGGCAACATCCGTGACGAGATTACAAGAATCGTTGGAAAAACAACCTTGTGAACAAGGGTGACCTCTCAGTAAGTATTTGACATCGGTGAACTCGCAACTCGAACGCATCGACGAATCATTAGAGAATCGCAGGAATACCAAAGAACAAGCTAACAAACATACAGATGAAAATCATTTTGGCCAGTTAAAGCGGAGACGCTTCGCTCATCGCTTCGTCCTCTCGGCTCGTAAACTACGATTCGTGACATGTTATCATTTACCCTGATATAAAGGTACCTCAGCATACCAGATTAGCGAACACGAATAATTGTGTCTACTTCCCTACGATGCGGTATGCGGTTTTACAATATAATCTCAAAAGGTCATGCAGTCGTCCCGCGATCATGGCGCTTGCAACACTGTCGAAATATCGGGAACTAATTACATAAATATCACGGTTTTCATCCCGTAAGTAACAATATGTTTATAGACATTACAGGCCTCACTTAACTCGGAAAGAAAACTCAGAGTGGTCGAAAAAAAAGTAAGAAATAAAAGTGGTAACCAAGTGTATTATGTAGTAAAATATTATTAAAAATTGTATTATGCGCCGCGATGCGCACAAAGTTCGGGTCGTCAAGTGAACTGCAAAACGACCTGGGACTCTACTCCCAATGTCAACCTTACCATTCAATTTGTTACCACCACGTCAATATAGCAAGCTTTTAATCATAATCAGCCCATTTTCTTCCCACTGCTGGGACTCGAGCCTTCCTCTCAGAGAGAGGAGTTGAGCCATAATCCACCACGCGTGCCCAGTGCGGATTGGTGGATAGGTTAGTAGCCAACCCATGTCGAAGTTTCAGGCCGCCCGAAGGCCTTCGACATAGCCTAACGACTGTTGTCCTAAGACAAACAACAGGGACCGACGACGGGTTAACATGCCCTCCGAAGCACGGAAGCGCTCAGTTGAGTAATGCCACTAGCACACACCCATCCAAGTCCTGACCGCAGCAAGTGTTGCTTGACTTGTTGATCGGTTAAGAGGATTGCATAGCTAGTACTTTCCATGCTAACTACTATAAATTTCCTTTTTTAGAACTTAAAAAAACTGAAAAAATCAAAACGTACGGGCACAGTAAACAATGTCATGATTCTATAAAAAAAATATCACTGAAATCGGACAATGTTAAGAGGTAGAAAAGAGTTTTTTCTTTTAGCATGGAAAGTACTAGCTATGCAATCCTCTTCAAGTCGAGCTCCGCTACGAGCGCTTCAGCTTAAGTATTTAATAATAATCGATTATTAATAATGGAGCATTTGCGCCATGGATCTTCAAGCAAGGATTAATGACATCATAACGTGTCGCGTTACGAATTTAAATAGTCATACCGATTGCGGAAAGCGGTAATGTAATCACATTGTAACGCCGACACGTTCAGCTGGCCTAAATAGGTATCTCCCTAGTCTACAAGTTCATCCCGTTGAGTTTCACGTCAAGTATTACCTACTCCTTATTATTTGTTAGTAATTGTTATTAATTGTCGGCAAGGAGAGCACATATGATAATGAGACAATAGTTACATGTCTTGTTTTATTTAACGATCACAAGTTTTATTGTTGCAACGTTTTATTCTCTCTGGTCAGTAGATATTCATTTTAAATCATATAGTTTTCAGTTTTTTATGCATGTCATGTTACTAAACAGTTGAACAACATATAAGCGTTATGTATTATTATGTCGTAGTAATTCATATAAACTTATGTATTATTATTTTATTTTAGTATTCATATTAGTACATACTTATATGGCCATTCTAGCTACTTATGCTATCATTTTATATAAGAAACAATAAATTTAAACACGTGCAAATCAATTGTAAGCAGGTACTTTTTTCTAGCTAATAGTATAATAAAACAAGTAACAATTATAAACAGAACACTGCCTTTTAGTTGTAACTGAAATGTATGCCGGTAAGTAAAAGTAAGAGAGTGCTTATTCAATAATATAACCTCCTTTCAGATTTGCTGATGAATTTGTGCAGCAAATTCGGAGTATATTTTTAGTAGTAAGCATGTTATTTATTTCGCGGCGCACACGGCGCGGCACACCGCACACCGCACACCGCACTCACCGCACACATGACATACTGCTGAGTTAGTTACAAACGCGTCGCATTAGCGCCGGTGGCAGCTCACAAATAACTCATAACGTGACAATTATGCGCTACTCACTGGCGATGCGAAAACAATTTATCGTTTCCTTTTACATGCACCCGCGGCGCTTCACTTGTTATCGTCAAAACGTATAAATATAATAAAACGCGAAGGAATTTTTATGTTAATATTTCAGTAATATGGTCGTAATTATACTTATTAGTACCTACCTATCAAATAATTATGTTTGAAACACTTAAAAAAATAGCTCTTGCAGGAGTCTCTAAAGGCGATAGAAAAGCCTTTTTATGTCGCCTCTTTACTTTGAATTTGATAGGAGAGGTACTAGATAATGTATTTTATTATAACTCGCTAACCTAATTGATAGATGTTTCAGTGCAAGCTACCGTTGCAATTAACTTTACATGTAAACCAATATGCTCGGATTCCAATTCTACTCGGTATTTCAATTTATATCGCGCTGCAACTGCAGTTCGACTCCTTCAAGTCCTGTTGTCGTTCGAACATTTGTCATTACCCAATAAGCCATTATACTATTTCTAGAGGCAAATTGGAACGTAATCTTAGTCACTAGGTATTATATATATAACATAAATACAATAAAATCTTCTACCTATATACCAATATGAGTTAGTGTTGCGTTGATTATCTATCGAGTTATTAGAATATAGGTAATAATAGATTTCAGATCGATCGCTGGCGTCAATAGACACGTAGGTAACTGCAGCTGGACTGATTTTCAATAGCAGTATTCAAAATAAAAAAGGTTAATAGAATCCGCCTCCAGCCGTGCGATTCTCTAATGATTCGTCGTTGCGCTCGTCGAGGAGCTCACCCATGTCAGACACTATGAGATATCGCCCTTGTAAATAAGGTTGATTTTCCAACGTTTCTTGTCATCTCCTCATTTGTTTTACGGATGTTGTCAAAGATGCAACAATGTTTGCTTTTAGAGAATCGCACTCCTATTTTTTAACAACTAGGTAACGAAAGTTGCCATGTTTATCTAAGTATTATTAAACATAGGATACCTATGCTTCTTAGGTCATCTTTGGACGTGCACTCTTAGTATGAAATGAAAACGAAAACTATAATTCAGCTGACATCCGCTTGTTATTCTAATATATATCGATCACCATTTTATGGACAGGCACTGTGCCCATAAAATAGAAAGCACTAAAAATAAAATAGAGATCATTGTCGTTTCTACGCAAGTATAGTTATCATCGCCTGGCTTATTTATAATCCCCGTGTTGACATCAGGCGATGAAATTATTGCCGCCATTTTAGTTTCGGATGCGTTTAGCTTTCCCGCCATTACGGCAATTAGTTGAGTGAGATGTCCGCCGCGAGTGGACGCCTGGTTTTTATACATTTGTTTGTTGTTTTTGTGTTACGATGGGATGTTTAGAGCCCTCATGGTGAAAGTGGCGGTGTGGTAAACAATGGTGCACGTGTTTATAGTTACCGACGAAGGGAGGTTAAACGGGAAGGAACGCGGCGTTAAAATGAAGGTATTTTCACTTTTGTCATTTTACGTCTGATGATGACAAATAAAATTTAGCTTTAGTGACTAAATTAAACCTCGCAGTATTAAACAAAAAAAACGTTTATTTCAAACCGTTGCATTTGTCTAGAATACTGAGAAAAAATACCCCCAAATACATTTATTTTTTGCAGCACAGAAACCAGTGGCAACATTAGTAATGTCACTTTACTCCGTCTGATTAAAAACTCAACTACGGTTTAGTAGTGCGAATTAATCCGAAATGCAACTTCCTTACCTCGGCTCGGATAAAGTGGCTCAATTTGCGCCTGTATTAAAGGCATAAGAATAGATAAAAATTGAAGGCTTATAAATGGATAAAAATTAAAGGCAGAATGGATAAAATTCTAAGTCCAGTCAACTTAAGATAAAGTATAGAACTAATTCTGATAGCTGTAGATTCTTTCTGCAGGAATCGCTAGAAAACACACCTAGAAGTATCTCCCCGGTTTGCACCGTTTCCTACCACCCTACAGAACCATGTTAGGTATAAACTGTAACGGTCCGTTATTCAGAAACATTCATACAAGTTGGAATAATTTATTGTTTATAGAAAATAGGATCCCTTATAATACATATCCTGTATAATGACTTAGAGTGAAAAAAGTCGTACACCTTACGGAATTATCTGTTGTGTTTTTGCGGCTCTAGGAAAATACCGACCCACGGTGCAAACTTACTATTAGGTACATACAACAACATAAACGTTCAGTTAATGTGCACCAACGTGCAAGTAACTTGCATCATTGGTCATATGTATGATCATAAATTATAAT
This sequence comes from Selenia dentaria, assembly GCA_917880725.1. Classification (NCBI taxonomy): domain Eukaryota; kingdom Metazoa; phylum Arthropoda; class Insecta; order Lepidoptera; family Geometridae; genus Selenia; species Selenia dentaria. Next base: position 300,347 of record OU862896.1, on the reverse strand, counting down.
CATCAAAAAATCTAAATGCTTACAAATTTTCGGGTAAGATAAATATAAATTAGGTATCACGCTGGTATATTATTGGTAAGAATACTTCTAGCATTTGTTCAGACACTAAGCACGTAAGATAGCCTTGTGGATGTCGAAAGTAAAAGGAAATTAAATTAGTCAAATTATTAGTTTCCCTTACGATCGTATACTCCGATAGTCGTCACCAACATTCCTACATAAACGAGTTTATTTATTACTAGCTGCGCTCCGCGGTGTTACCCGTGTGCTGATTGATGATGATGATAAATCTAAATGTGTACTATGTGTAGCTCTTCTACTTATCCGTGATCATGGATAATGTAGGGTTCTAATGGTCAAACAATATTTTTCAAATCGCACCAGTAGTTATAGAACCTATTCTATTCAAACTAACAAACAAAAAAAGAAATCTTTCTTTTTTATAATATTAGTGTAGAACCTGTAGAAGTATAGCGATTTCTCAGGGGGTATCCGTTACCCCCGTGGCGGTTACCCAACCCCAACCCGTTACAGCGGGATGAAGAGCTAGTAGGTATAATGTTAACTCTAATTATAAACTATATGCATTCTAAATAAATTAAAATCCGTTGAGCCTCAATAGCGTGAAGAACTACTCCGTGAGAAGAGTTAAAGAATATGTCCTCCGTCGTTGGAATAGGAATCGCAAGAGGCGAGGAACTCTACTTACTTGGTGGTCCAAGTAAGTAGAGTTCTTCGTACTAACCAGGACGGCCCATGCACAAGATGCCTAAGTATGCATCTTGTGCAAGGGCCGTATTAGTTAGTAAATGATATGGTACAACAGTGACAGATATTCTACCGCGAAGCAATACTGCGTGCGTGTTAGGCCGTGGCTGCTGAAATTTCTTGGTAAAAAGGAATAACCAATGTCTCAAGGTGGCAGTGCAACAAAAACTACAGTTGTAGTCTCTGGGACCACCAGAGGCAGTTGGAGTACCAACTCCAACTGTCTTGGGCATGCGTAGTATACCAACCATCAGGCGCATGACTTGCTTTAATAACCCTATTGATGACGTCACGAGCACGGAAGGTATAATTTGAACACGCATGACACGTCTATATGACGTCAGACCTATGTTATTTCTAATCACTTCTTCGTAGATGCCCGTATGGCAGGCGTCCTGAAGATTTTACACCGGATTATTCTTATACAACTTGCGATTATACGCCGACCAATAAACCTCCGTGGAATAATCATTTAAAACTCATAGAAGCGAGTGATGCAATCGCTCCTCACCTCATTTTCACTACACTAGATAAAACTATAAAGTATAGCATACGCACCTTGTACTCGTGTTACGACTGCATACGCTGAAATGTCGAGCTGAGAAAGCGAATTATATTTGATTGTTATATATTTGTGCGAATTTAAATAGTAAGCAACAAATTACCATAATTGTTAGATCTGAGACATTATTTGTGGTAAATTGTAACAAACAAAGACACAAGACAGGAATCAAATAGGAAAGTAAGACATGAAAGAGAAACGTATATGAACATACAATCTTGGGATGGCGTTGAATATATAAGAAAAAATAAACGAAAACACATTTTTAAATGATATCTACACGTAAAAAATCAGAATCACACGAATTACATGAATAGACAGCAGCGAGATACTGTGCGTGTCGTTAACACGGGTCACAGCTCCGCATACGACTCTAAGGAACATAATCTTTAGTCCACTGATTTCAGGTCCTAACCCAAAGTGACCTTACGAACACTAGCACAAAAATATTCATCGTCCTACGACGCGACAAACCTCACTGGATAGTCCGTGATGACGCGGTTGAGGGTATCACGTAAGATCATGAATAATGCCAGGCCCTCAAGAACAGCTGTCGGCACGCCATCAGGTGCTCAGCGACATATCTAATTAAAATAATTTGGGCAACAATAGGTATCAAAACGCACACAGTTCCAGTAAGAGAGACTGAACCATCCTCGCTGTGTTTTCGTCTAATACTGTCTACACCTGTAGTATTAGACCTGCTATATCACTCCTTCTTTCTAGTGTTGTACGCGTGATGATCACTTACTAAAATTTGTATAATTTATTACGAACATACATTAGTTAATAAAAGACGGATTTAAGCGAGGACCGTAGATGAATCACGAGCAGGTGAAGGATTCTAACGACTGAATCACGACGGAAGGGATATTCAAGTGTTAGAATCCTGAGTGATGCGAGTGATTCATTGCCCTCGATATAATTCTGTTTTATTCAAGTGTTGTATACTATACCTTATACTATGACTACGAGAACAAGAAAGATTTAAACAAAAGTAGATATCTAACTACAATGGTCAACTTCTGAAACGATATTTATTTCCTGTCGATGGTCAGAACTTTCTGCTGGAGGAAACTCTGGAGATGTTGAAAGGCGTGGAGTCTATGGGTGTTCAGGTTTCTTCAGGTTTAAGCTGCTTGCTATCTGAAGGCTGTGTTTCGAGTTATTTATGATAGTATCTTCGATATAACTTTTAGCCACGGAAGTAGAGTTACATGCGACGTGTCTTTTCCTTTATGACGTTGCAGAGGTCCGCCGGAAATATGTTTTCGGGATTTGGTAGCTTTCAAAAACTATGTAATTTCTTTCGAGGAACCAATTTCATTTACTAAAATCGGGTGTTTGAGTGAATTTATTTTTAGAATATAACAAAAATCACCTAATATTCTAATGTTAAACTCCTTGTCGAAAATCTCGATCAATCAAATCTCGAGGAGTTATGTGCACAAGGAGGTTGTATGTCAAGTATTCTTTGTGCAAGGTTGTATAGCATTGAGATGGAGGTCGAATATAATGGTGTGTTCTAAATTCAAACACCAAAATAGTATAAAGACACATATTTATTTATTTATTCAGGTTTTCCAACAGACTTAACACCAAACAAGCATTTCATACAGAGTTTATAGACAAATTATAGCGAAAGTTCAATTACAGGAAAACACAACATACATAACGAAAACATGGCTTATACTCGTATGTGGAGTGAGTTGCGCAAATCCATCCTAAGGTGACGAATCACTGATGAGGTTTCAACGCATATGCACTTACAGAGTGTGTTTTGGAGACAATTCAGTACCTAGCTTATACACCTATAGCTTAACTTACCTTCATAAAGTTTTCTTATTAAGAAAATAAAATTTTTTGGATAATTCACAAATAGCAATTAAATATTTGGCAAACAATAAGACATACAAAATTCACATGCTAAGGAGTCTTAGTATAGATATAGATATAGTCTGATTAATCTATGGACACATTGCACATTATAAAAAGCAACGTGTAATATTGTCTTATTTTTGTCAACAGGAGCGGTGACAACAAGTCACTGTCCCCGCAGCGGGTTCACACTCTCACAGTCGCTGGTGGAGCGGCTGGGGCGCGACCATGAGCAACCAGCGCTGCATCACCCCATTAGAGACGTGAGTTGCAACGCGTACTTACAAGTTACATTTCATTTACTCCTCTACAGTGTTCTAAGTTATTTGTAATGACCATACATGGCCCAGTTCCTGCAGCAAATTATATCGTTTATATGTTTATTTATCTGGGTATATTTGACTCTGGCAGAGCTCGCTGTGCGCGCGCAGCACGTACTCGCCGCTGCAGGCGCTGAGCGAGAGCACGTGCCGCGACCACGGCGCCGCCGCGCTCTCCACGCAGCCCCCGCCGTCTGCGCACCCCAGGCACAACGCGTATGTAAGTACACCAAGTCATCACGAATCGGGATTATTTTTTCATCGGGATCCATGGCCGGCGATAATAGACACAAGCAGGAGCAGGAATATTAGTTGCTAGGTCAAACGGCTCAATTCACACTAAACATATTAAACTAATAACAATTGAACAGAAATGGTAAATTTAAGAATTGTCATTCACAAGCGTCATGCGAATTTGAATTTAGCGTGAACAGAATATAAACAACCATAATGTATAAAAACAGGTTTTAGTTCACTGGTTTAGATTGGTGTTTTGAATAAGCTAATTGCTACCATTGTCATAAATAACTACATTTCTAGTTATAATTCTGTTCCCAGTGGTGTACCTCATGGCTCAATGTTTGGTCCCCTCCTCTTTCTAATATTTGCGAATGAATTTTCTCTATGTTTTCGAAACAGTCACCGCTTTTCTTTGCTAATGACATGAAGATCTACAGGGTCATCAAATCATCTGAAGATACTGTTAAACTTCAATCGGGCCTGTAGGTTACTGTATACTCGTATAGTTATAGAAAATAAAATCAACCCGTAAAATTAATATAACGCCGTCACGGTCCTTGCTGAAAGATTAGTTATAACAACGGCGACGTTGCTAAAGACTTAAAGGGTGTTACATGTTTCAAAAGTACTCATGGATAAACATGTTGATGCTATTGTCTCCAAGACTTGAAGAACACTGGGCTTTGTTATGAGTAGTTCGGCTAGTTTTGGTCGGGCTAAATTGTACATATTTTGTCCGAAGCATTATTCTATAATGCTTCATAGGTGTGCAATTATAGCATATACATCGTTAGAATTGAAATAATCCAAATTAAATTTATAAAATATCTCTATTTTCGTCTAAATAATCCTTATAATTGTTTTGGTTATAATCAACTTTCTAAAAAGCTTAATATTCTCCCTCAAAATTAGAACGATCAAAATTGCTGATTAACGTTCACACAGGTCTACTTCAAACAAAATTGTTTGTACCGAGGTGCTCAGCAAGATTACCTTACTCATGTCCCTCTACCATACTACCCCATAACTTAAAACCATACATACTATTATAACTTAAAATCAAGTTTTTATTTTCTAACAAATGAATTGTCAAAAACCTGCTCACAAAATTTCATGAGAATTGGTTGAGAAGTGCGTCCTGTAGAGGAGAACAGTCGTACATACGGAAGCGTTTTTACCCAGGCTACTGCAGAGACGCTTCGCACTCGCGCGGTCAATTAGATTTTTGTTAGTGTATTCTGTTTTTATCATAAGTTACAATAGCTGTAGCTAATTACGAAGGTTGCTGCCTAAGAATGTGAAATGAAAAAATATAGAACTCTATTGTGTAAAAAACGATTTCCATCAATTACAAATATCACGTACAGTTTATCCTATTTCTAGAGGCAAATTGATTCACTTCATTGATTTGCTATTTACTAATTATAAGTAATTACTATTTAAAAAAGAGGATCAGCTTCACACGATGGAGGCTGCCCCCGTGTTTGAGAAGCCCGGTTGATGCCACTGGGATTCGCGGATGGTGGTCTGTTCCCCGTCTCACGTTGGGGGCATCTCTTAGAATGCTGTCGATGCGTTTCGACAGCTGTATGGAGTACGGTTGTGTTTGTGTATGCCATGTACTTATTCCTATGTAACAAGCTTTTCCAATAAGTAAGTGTGTTGTTGTCGTCAGGGCGGGAATGGGAGTGGGAGTGGAAGTGGGGGTGTGAGTGTGGTGCACCCGGCGGTGGCGCGGAGCTCGGCGTCGCTGGAGTTGGCGGCGCTATGGCGCAGCTTCCACGAGCTCGGCACGGAGATGATTGTCACGAAGGCGGGCCGCCGCATGTTCCCGGCGCTGCAGGCGCGGCTCTCAGGCCTCACTCCCACCGCAGACTATCTGCTGCTCGTCGACTTCGTGCCGCTCGACGACAAGAGATATCGATATGCTTTCCACAGGTAACATCACATTGTTCACTCGAACACACGAAGGTACAGCTTTAAATGAAAATGTTACCTAAGGGAGAAGAAGAGAACATGTTGGTCCTTATGATATACTCGTAGATACTCAATTAACAGAGACTAATATACTAAATAAACCTAAGTCTAACTAATTTAACTTAAGATAGATACTAAATGAACAGCTATTTGTACTAAATTAATAGATATTGATACTAAATTAACAAACATTGATAGAGAAATGAAAGAAAAGTTAAAAGTAATCTACAAAAAGCAACGTATCATTTCTAAGGGACCTGCAATGGGAGGAGTACAAAAATGACTTTCTTTTATCGGTTGTGCGCATTATGGTGTCCAATTGGTGATGCAAAAATTTAGTCATAATTATACGTCACGCCTACAATTTGGCAGGTTTATAGTACAAGGTGGATCCAATGATGCAGTTTGAAACGTCTGCTGACCAGGTGGGAACATTAGATATGCCAGTATTCTTAGGCCTTGTTTTAAAACTAGTCCAAAGGAAGACAAAGTAATAACATAAATTATTATTTATTTACCCGACTGCAGCGAACTAAAAGGCTCATAACTTCTACACACCTAATATCATAATTTGATAAATGAGTTGAGATCGTATCACAGAAAAGCAGAGTCTGTCCTATTTTTAAATGCATTATTTTGTTTAGCATGTAGGTGGCAAACGAGCACGGTTATCCTCTGAACACCCGTGTGAATACGTATGAACTACAATATCATAGCTATTACAAGCAAGTTATTTATTTAATACACGATACATATCTATATAATAATTTGTGTAACATAACAATTTCAGATGAGAATAATTTCTTATTTCATCTTTTTAGTGCGTGATTTTTCAGTAGTCGGGTTTTAGTTTTTGGACTTATTTATTATGTTATGTTAAAAGACATTTTATCTTGTTTCTTATTTTATGTATAGTTATTATTTTTAAAGTTTTTGCCAACTGTTGCTGCCTAGAAATTTGATATTGATATAACATTAAGAAAAGATTTTATTTTTTGTTTTGTGTTTTATCTCCAATCAGTTCCCTCTACTTTCAGAAGATTGTTTGTGGGTGGCTTTGTTATGTAGAGTGAGTCTTCCACTGAAGACATCTCCTCATTAGTATACAGTGTGCTCCCTAGTTAGAGGGAAGCACTTGTTTTCTTCGTAGTCCTAGCGTATAACTATAAAAGATGACATGACCAACAGAAGTTTAGCTAGTCGTACGGTTCAGAGCCAGCCATGCCACTGCCAACAGCGGAGCATCAGATCGTCAGTAGAATTTATAACTGAACGGTTCCGCATTTCGGGCCGTAAGGTCTCTGTTATACTCTTAGGAACTTAATTGTAGAGACATGTCGTACACCCTGTTGTTTAGATATGTATGGAATGTGTATGTGTGTGTGCAGCTCGTCGTGGGTGGTGGCTGGCAAGGCGGACCCGGTGTCCCCCCCGCGCATCCACGTGCACCCGGACTCGCCCGCGCCGGGCGCGCACTGGATGCGCCAGCTCGTCTCCTTCGACAAGCTCAAGCTCACCAACAACCAGCTCGACGACAACGGACACGTGAGTATCGACACTCACTCCGCTCATCATGCTCATCACTTCACCTCTTTGTGTATAAACTTCGATGAGTTGCATTTGGAATAGACTACAATAATAGACGACGGGCTGACGGAAAGACGGACAAATGGACAGTTGTATGACCGTATGGGTTGAAATGTCAGATCAAACTTGTAATTATTGTATTTGTAGGAACATTGCCTACTGGAAACACTAAATACAGAATACTTAATACGATAGCGAGATAGCTGCATCATTAGAGTTAGCGTAGCATTTAGTTAGCATAGCACGGCCGATTTGGTTGGTATCACGGCAAAAACCGACCAAACGTAATACGAACAAAAATGCGTTCTATGCAGAAAGCGATAAACGCCCTAGTTTACGGCGATTTCAACAAGTAGAATACGATTTATATGACTTGATATAAGTACTATTTGTTTCGACGTACTATCCAACAGATTAGCCGTAATGAAAAATCAGTAAACATGGTAAGTCAAGTTAAAAACGAAGAGCTGACGATGATTTTAAACCGTTGTAAGGCGATTTTAATCGTACATATGTTGCTATGCAACTTTCTTACGGCAATATCTACTGCATATAAGATTATATTTGACTTTCGTAAGGCGTTTTATATCCTTGTTTACTGTACAATACGCCGTACGTTAATATTGCTTTAACCCTAAGGTAAAGCTGTTCTAAAGTATAGAGGCGCTATTTATCGTTAGTAACTGGTACCTACACCCTATTGAATAGGGCCTATTCACTAAAGTATAGTAGACCAGCACCAGCGACCGTAGCGGTTCAGCAGAGCTTAGACGAGTTACCTCCATTGACTTCCAGGTGCTACCACCTTCAGGATTTCAATGAAACCACTTCCAGTGGCCTGCACTCTTTTATTCGAAGGTTGTTTCTTGTTCTGTGTAGGGTGATCAAGTAAAACGTATACAATAAGCAGGTGTTGTCGTCTGCAGATAATCCTGAACTCGATGCACCGCTACCAGCCGCGGCTGCACGTGGTGTACCTGCCGGGGGAGGGCGCGGGGAGTGCGGCGAGTGCGGGCGCGGGGGGCGCCGTGCCCTTCCGCACGTTCGTGTTCCCGGAGACGGGGTTCACGGCCGTCACCGCCTACCAGAACCACCGGGTCAGTGGCACATGCACTACCTATGTTGTTGTCGAGGTGTTGGTACAGGTACTACATGCTGCTCTACCGGCTGAGGATCTGGCGGCGCGCACCGACTGCAGGAACGCAAGTATACGTAACAGTATATAGTTTTGTTTTTTAGACAACATGCACACGTCTTCAGATCCCAATATAGCCAATGTCTGTGTTTCGTAACCTGACAGCCGATATACATACTTATATACATAAGCACGCCCGGCTCGAACCAGACATGTTCATCATTCAGCGGCTCAGAATGCAAGGTTGCTATCAACTGCGCCAACCGGCCTGTTAAACTAAGTTAAGGTAAGGACAGCGGCAGCACGAAAGGTTCCTCTTCCTTTCTTCCAGTAAGGCATATGCGATATCTCTAGATGGTTTATTATAAAGTTGATCAGTTTATTGAAGAGCCAAACCCCTTAATCATTTGACAACAACGTTTACAAAACAAGAATTAGAGATGTGTTTCAATCAAACATACTTTATTGCATTGCCACAGGTGACAAAATTATAGTTCTTATTAATATAACCGCTGTGACATAACATAAACAAATACGATAAATGTGCTAAATATACAATTGATACCAAATGTCACCATCGTTAATAAGTAATATAAAGCATAAGTAAGTACCTAGTTTTTAATATTTATTAAGTTATTAAGTAAGTAGATAAAATGTATATATTCGGGAATGTCAAAATTAAATAGTAATGAAGCATATCGATAATTATTATTTGGACTTTAATTGTTCTTTTAAATGTTCGCCTTTGATGCCGGGAGTTACTCGGTTTAAAGGAAACGATCTTTCTCTACGATAGGTACTTTATTACTATTACTGTTATGCGAAGTTCACAAGTATATGTACTTAAACAATAACTCTTTCTCACGCCTTTATGCTTCAAATAATTCCAAACGGTTTCCGCTACGGAGAATGCCGCTATACTTGTTGGACAGCAACAGTTTTAAGCAAGCGCGGATCCACCGTTGTGGACACGATGGACATACTCCCACAACCCTAAAACACTTGTGACATCAGACGTCACACTTTCATATTCGACAGGCTGATGAAAATAATTAAAATATACAAAACCTGAATATCGATGAAATTATTAACGTTTTCGCGAAAAATAAACATAAGTTTCGTTTAAATTTAATTTGACATCATTTGATATGCTTTGTAGTTGTTTCCAGCGAAATTACAGCGCTTATAATAACGTATATATCCTAGTAAAAATGCTTTGCCGTGCACGGTTGTAAAGTGTTGTAGGTACCTGGTTCCAAATTCTGAATGCCACTGGACTGTTATGGGCAAGCGTGTCGCTTAACATCAGGCGTGTGACTTGATACTATATCGATCATGAGTGAGTTCATGCTTCGATTCGTATTTTGCTGATTTTCGGGTGGCTGTGACCACAACCTTTTTTGTGTGCTGGATCCGCACCTGGTTTTAAGAAGTTCAGAAAACTCTCACACCTGGTAGATTACACTAGAAGGAAGCGAAGAGCCTCAACAAAATCAATATTAGATCTGAATACTTTTCCTAATGATCACATGCTCTTTTCCAGATAACTCAACTGAAGATAGCCAGCAATCCGTTCGCGAAGGGCTTCAGAGATTGCGATCCTGATGACAGGTACGGACACAACAATAGTACATATATAAGTATATATAATTGTACCATTATTATTTTTAAGTTCCACCTATATACCTACCTAAGACTTATGAATTGATAAAAATAAATAAATATTTTTTTCCAATACGTTAATATTACGACATCTCTGTGTTTAAAGAATCTACGGCGGAATCAATTGGCAAAGTTACTAATAAAAGTGAAATTTCTAAAAAAGCCTGACCTATGGTCATCTCCATCAGTACCATTTAACTTTAATTTACACCTTCGGAAAACAAACAGACTTGTTCAACAAAGTTATGATTCAAAGAAACTAGGAACGATTGGCTTTATTAGTTTTCGTTTATGAATGTAAATGTATTGTGTCCTCGAAAAACCATTCGTGTAATTGTGTGCATTATCCAATCGTGACATATTGCGCGTTGTAATAATACATATTACTGTAGCCATAAACGAAAATTTCAAAAGTTACTCGTACTTGATACTTCAAACCTTAAATTTAATATATATTTTGATTAAGTAAAGAATGAATCATTAACAACTAGTAGCTCTGCGAACAGAGACCTCGCGAGCACAGTTTTATCAGTGACATACTTGACAAGTTTTGCAATAAAATTATATGTTGTTAGTACCAAAAGTTCTTGCCGATTACTTTTCACCTTTTTTTTTTTAAACTTTGTTTGTAAACTTCACAACCTATTATTTTGATAACTAATTATGCTCATATGCGAAGTTTCTCTTTAAAGTCAGATACTTAATGTGTGTGCCAAATTTTATCAAAATTAGTCGTTAAAGAAAGCAAAGCAAACTTCTCCCATTTTTAGGAAAAGTACCTACTCAAAAATCGGCGACCACAAAAGAAATATATTGAATAGTAGAACATGCATACAAAGTTTTGCTTACTCGGCAAGATTGGTTGAAAAATGCGACCTGTACATGAAGACCAACGAACAAACATACGGACAGATGAAAGTCAATTTGGCCAGTTAACGCAGAGACGCTTCGCTCGCTTGATCAATTAACTTAAAACTATGATGTCTCATAAACACTCGGAATTCGGTGAGTAAATAGAGTTGAAAAGATTTGCGACTCGTACGAGATATACATTTTTTTTAATCTTCCTTAATCTTCTTATTTAGGCTTCCATTTGACACTTCACGCTTTGAGGGTTCCGTCAAGGAAAATTATGTGTCAATGTGGTCGGTGATGTACGAGCGCTCTTGACTTGTAGACTCCTAAACTGCACCTCTCGGGAAACGTAGGAGTTCAATTTCTGATATTGAATCATCAAAATTAGTCGTTAAAGAAAGCAAAGCAAACTTCTCCCATTTTTAGGAAAAGTACCGACTCAAAAATCGGCGACCACAAAAGAAATATATTGAACAGTAGAACATGCATACAAAGTTTTGCTTACTCGGCAAGATTGGTTGAAAAATGCGACCTGTACTGGAAGACAAACGAACAAACATACGGACAGATGAAAGTCAATTTGGCCAGTTAACGCAGAGACGCTTCGCTCGCTTGATCAATTAACTTAAAACTATGATGTCTCATAAACACTCGGAATTCGGTGAGTAAATAGAGTTGAAAAGATTTGCGACTCGTACGATACGTAATTTTCTTATTTAGGCTTCCGTTTGACACTTCAAGCTTTGAGGGTTCCATCAAGGGAAGTTGTGTGTTGATGTGGTCGGTGATGTACGAACGCTCTTGACTTGTAGACTCCTAAACTGCACCTCTCGGGAAACGTAGGAGTTCAATTTCTTATAAAGGATCAAGCAAAGCGCTTAGTATAGCGTATTTTTAGAAATTCTATACCATGTACCTACCGATGACGCATGGTACTGAGTCTTGTTGTTTTTCGGTAAAATGAGGATGGCGGAATTAAATTGTACATCACAGCGGCACGCTCCAAAATGTATCCGATATAAAAAACAGACTCTACAACGATTGTGTAGAGTAGACATCATCGTTGTACGTCTACACTACAATGTACACTCTAAAAACTTCAGTCGAATAGCTCTTCAATCACACAACTTTAGAATCAGTGGCAAGTAGGACTTTCAGTTTCCACTATCTGTACATAACACATCACTATCGTATAATATTTATTAGAATAAAAGTTATTAGTTCATTCAACATCTAACAATGAGCTTTAAGAAAGAATCGTCATCCACCCTTTGGAAGTTATGTGTTCGTAAATCTCTTCAAAGTACGACACATTAAATGTTAACGGGCACCTAATCGCAACCACACGCCGCCTCACTCCGCCTCCTGTCACAACTCCGGCTATCAATCAGTTCCACACAAAGTTACAACTTGATGTGCAATCGTATTAAGGAAAAGGGGGGGTATAGCCCACTACAAAACTTTACTATAACTAACCACACATTGGTCTTCTATGCTCTTAATAAGAACCAAACGGACTAGATTGAAATAGAAAAAACGGTTTGAATAAAACAGATCTTCTCGAATCGGTAGACTGTTGTGACATATTTTACATTATCACATTTTCATACACCTACCCACACAGGTTTTTCATTCATTATATTCATAATCTGGTTCTCATTCTTGATAACATTTTTAAGACTAGAAATATGGTATATATTATATTAGCCTATTGAATATGAATATAAGCAGGCGCAGCCCATAACATTCCAGTGGCATTCAGAATGTTGAACTAGGTACAACACTTCAAAACCGTGCGTGGCAAAGCACTGCGCTTCTTACTAGAATATATAAGATGTTCTTGCGCTGTAATTTCGCTGGAAACAACTTCAAAGGATATCAAATGATGTTGAATTTAATTTTAAAGAAGCTTACGTTTCGTTTTCGCGAAAACGTTAATAATTTCATCGATATTCAGGTGTTGTATATTTTCATTATTTTCATCGGCCTGTCGTGTATGTCGATATGAAAGTGTGACGTCTAATGTCACAAGTCTTTTAGGGTTATGGGCATGCCCATCGTGCCCACAACGGTGGATCCGCGCTTGAATATAAGTCATTTCCAAGATCCTAAGTGCGTTTTTAAAATAAAGTCCCAAAAGGTGACAGAAGTAGAAAGTAGAAGTCTCGGAAATTCACGTAGAATGTAAGATTAGTGAACAAACCAAGTTATGAAGTACGACGCCACCTGTACTCATCATAGAGGAAGATGCTCAGAATACTCCACTACTGCCAAGTTGCACCTGTCATCTATGTTATTAGGTAATTTTGTCTAAATGATTACTCAAATGATCTTTTAATTTGTTTGTTGGAGTTATTACTTCTTCTTTCTTCTTACTGTGGTTCTAATGGTATGTTGGTTTACGTTCGTGCACTTTTCTTAGAAACACTATACTCTGGAGTTAGCAGCGGTATAAAGCGGGCATTAAAAAATACTAAGGTACTTATTCCCACTCTGTGTATTGATGTAGTCGTTAGTAGATCAGTCCCATCGTCACGTGCTAATTTCTCCGAAACTATATTTGTGTTACATACAGTGTTTCCCCCTTCTAACATAATCCTGAGTGCATCCTCCCGAGGAACATAGACAAGAGAGTTCCAACAGCCGGGGACGATTTAATTTAACGACGCGACCATAGAGAAAAGAGTTATGCGACAGCTACGGCACTCATGGCGGACATGGCTTGTTTCCCGTTCCCGCCGAAATTACAAAAAATATGTCGACGGACGATTTATGTCTTGTCTTGGACTTCTCACAGTTCCGTTATAGTAATAATGTTGTCTTTATGATTTTCCTATGCATTAGGAGAATCAATTAGTATCTTGCTTATTATGAAAACTTTTTCTAATAATACTGTCAGACGTGGTTTTGTCTTTTGTCCGCGATGATCATGCATTAGATACATCGCTAATTGTGCACAAATTAATGTTTAGTGAAGGTCGGGTTTAAAAAGAAACTTAACTTCTACGTAATTCTAGAAATGGCGCTACGAAAAAAACAACAATTAGACATTAATTTTGTTTAATGTTCCTAGATTCATGTTTCTTATATTGTTGACGTTTAATGGTGGTAGGCTATTATTATATTAACCGTTTATTGTTCCTAATGGTGCACAAGTGTGGGCAAAGTGAAGAAAATCGATGTATACGCATGTGTTTCTTCGTAAATCATCTTAGAATGATTGTAGAGTTTGTAGATAGTAGTGTAATGTAGGTATCCACCGCTTTAAATTCCATACAACTTTGCTATACAGTCACAGATGACGTACATATACATGTGTGACTGTGACTTTACTCAGAAAAAATTAAAAAATCTTGGCAACTATAAATATATTTAGCTAAATAACTTGAGGAATGGCAAAATGTATGTATGGTACATACGAGTCCACTTATAAAGCAAAACATGTATAATATACGTCATTAAGTTTTTTATTTTATTTATTTATGTTTATTTAAGATGATTGCGTACGGTCTACGTTCCTTGGGCAGTAGTGTACACCATTAATTAAATACGTTCGATATAGGTACAAAGATCACTCATCTGGTTAACATCCAACAGCGAGCCGTAAGCAGCGGCAATGGTTAGTGGCGAGTGCGTAAACACACCCAACACATACCTGTCTACCCACCTGTACCACGTGTGCTGTGTACCGTATTTACTAAGTATATTGTACCGTTAGCACATACATACGAACGGAGTACAGACGAACACAACACCGATATATGAGAGTTCTATCATTTGTTACATTAATTCACACGCATGCTTTACATCCTCGAAGGGCAGATCATCATATTATATTACTAATATGTGAAGGAATACTTCACGGTTATTACGGCCCACCACTATATCACGACAAAACACAAATTATATATAATTAACAAGATTGCATAGCTAGTACCTACTTGTCCATACTAGAAGAAATTTTTGTTTCTACCTCTTAACATTGTCCAATTTTGGTGTTTTTTTTTATGTAATCAACTCATTGTTTGTTGTACCGCTGTAGGTTTTGATTTGTTCAGCATCTCAAAGAAAAATAAGTTTATTTTTTAAAAATTAAAAAAATACTGAAAACATCAAAACGTACAGGCAAAGCAAACAATGTGTTGATTACTTGAAAAAGAAAATCACTGAAATCGGACAATGTTAAGAGGTAGAAAAGAGTTTTTTCTTTTAGTATGGAAAGTACTAGCTTTGCAATCCTCTTAAACGCAGCATTGCTAGGACATTTTCTTATAAAGCTTGCCGAATAAAAATAAATTAAAGCACGTTCCCACATGCTCGTCCACAACATGGTACGTTGTTGCGAACTGTACCCACGTGACGTAGTCCCGGCGTGCTCCAGCGCGCAGGCGGATAACTAATGGTTTGTTTACTCGAGCAGGTTACGGGCGGTGCGCGCGCGCCGCCGCTGCATTGGACGCCGATCGCGCCTCAATCTCGCTCACTCGTTCATTCTTGTTGTGCAACACAGCTTTATTTTGCGTGCAGCCTATCAGGGCTTATTATAGATCCAAGTGAAAATATTGTTGGGATTTTTCGTGGTAAACATTTTTCCTTAGATATAACAGCATAGTAGAGATACCTACATCAAATCTCCTCGACTACAAGTACAAACTATTGTTACAAAAGTAAAATTAAAATTGTATTTATTTTAATGACTGAGTTTCACCTGCACGTTTGCTATATGTAACGTACCTACTATTCAAGTGTAGATATTTCAGACTACCAGTGTGTTAAAAAAATTAAATTAATAATTGGAAAGCCTCATTTATTACAATTTTATACCTACATAACTAGGGGGTAGCTCTTTGAGCTGTAGTCCTCGCGACTATGTCTTTGCATAATTAACTGAATAAATATTCATCGCGCACCATCAAACAACATCCTTAAAACAATCTCGACTTCTAAAACTATAAAGACTGTTTAATCTTGCAGACAAACAGCCTTTATAGTTTGTTAAGGATTGCCAACGCCATCTAGTTTTGGGATATTAAAAACCAAAGAAAATTAAATTGTTTTTATTTTCATAAAAACTCATCAACTATTATTCTATATAATTATCGAACTACCTATCTAACATTTTTTTTCGAGAATCGGTTGAGGTAAACGTCCTGTAGAGGAGAACAGCCGGACATAGAAGTTCATACGGAAGCGTTTTTGCCCAAGCTATTGCAGTCTTGTCAGAGTTGCAGAGATGCTTCACACTCGCTCGGACAACCAGTTGAACCCCGCGCGCGGTTACACCTTCCTAGTGATGGATGATGGTAGTTATTGAAATTACCATATGTAATAATCGAGAACCTCATGGTCTCCATACCAATTTTAATCAAAACTGGTCCATGAAAAAGCACTGAGCATGAAAAAGTAACAAACATACAAACACACTGACAAACTTTAGTTTTTTTAAAATATTAGTGTGATAGTCAAGATTGGAGTAACAGACATCACACTATGTAGAGACAGCCTCTACATAGTGCTCCTGCAGACAGCCTGCGGGAGGACTAGACTGTGGGTAGAACATGTGTTGCTGCACTGTAGGGCTACGGAATAAATAAGAGCAAAACCAGGATGGTCTGGAGGTCCACTCCAGAACGCATGAAGCATCGTCAGCATCATCGACAGTTGTTCATACAACATCTCAAACAACCATGGAGCAGTTGTGCTAGCGACCCAAAGCCATACCCTGCTATGTAAAGGAGGAGGCTGGCTTGAGCAAATGCTGGCAGGGGGGAAGGTACAAAACACCCCAAGCGGGACGTCAGTGCAGGCCTCGTCACCCCCAACATGAACAAGAATAAGACTTAGTGTGAACATTAAGATCACTAGGTACAGAATGTATATATAATTATAAGAATTAATAATTAAGACAAATCTCAGTTAGTTACCTAGGTAGTCCTTTATAAATGTTAATATGTCCAAAAGGAAACTGTTAAAATCATTATGCTTAATTAAATGAGTTACAAATGGCAGGTAACTTATTAAACTGCCATACATGACTTACTCGCCTCTCATGACAATATTCGAAGTGTACTTATATCTATCGTTATGTGGAACGCAGGCTTGGAGTCGATGCTATGCTAGATGTTATGTATTATAATAACTATGTCAAAAGTAAAAACAAATGAAACTGATGTCCACTAAGAAATTAGTGGAATATACAATACCTACGAGCAACGCTTAACACTATAATAATGTTAAATATTATACAATTTGTGTTATTAAGCATCGTTCAAAAATTGTATAACCGATGTTGACGAAATGAAAATGGGCTCAACTTGAAGATATAACATAGCCTACAAAAATATAACCAGTTCACAAGACGTGTCCCGACGTCCCCCCTATAATTGTAATGTAACCAGTGGGATCGCAGGAAATAACTATTCCCAATGTCCCCACTAGATGTCCATATCCATGTTACAATCTAAGTTATCGCTTTCACGACATTTTTTCTGTGACGATTTGGATATTAATTTATTTATTTAGAAACAAAACGCCAAAACTAATTAATTACAAAATTTTAACTATTAAAAAAACTATATCCTCACATGCACAAACAATCACAGATAGAGCGGGACAAAAAGGCCATTAATCATAGTTTTTTCTTGCTCTAGCTTCCTGGTAGAGCACCGTAGAGGCGATTAATAACGCGCGAGCGTGACGTGTGATCGCTATTTGTCGAACGCTGTCAAAATAAGGAATTAACACGAATTGTGAAATAGGATTCCGCCTACAGCCGATGGCGGACCTGCCACGTTCGGGCGAGCTTTTTATACTAGTGGTGGTATTCGCAGTATACTGTATGTGACTGAGGCTTAACAGATTAGAGCTTAACAGTTAGCAACTCGTTCGCCTGAATGTAAGCGCCACGCTTGTCCACGAAAGCTGTTACAGTGTGATTCAGACGTATGAATCCTTCGAAGTTAGTTTCATTAATAAATCGTTTGTTCTAAGCGTAAACAGGATGCCGAGTCACTAAGCTACGTTGTATAAGAATAAATTCAAAGCATAATAAGCTGTCTATTGAATGATACGCCTAAACAATGAAACTTCAAGTGACGAAAGGTCTGGTGACCAAAGACCTTACACTTACTTGTAAGGTATTTGCTGGTGACTGACTTACCTCGGGCAACGTAAGTATCAGCCTGGCCACAACGAGGTAACGTTGCCAGCTTTTTGGGCACTCTACCCGCTTCACAGGGAGTTAAATGCAGTGTTATATCTGTAATTTAACAATGTTTACAACATGTAGGTAAACTGATAATTTTATACATAATATTGTAATAGCCTTATTTTTTTAGTTCAAATGAATAATACAAGACCCATTTTGGAGTCATAAAATGTAAGTATATAAGGTCATATTTACCTGTCTAGAGGTACTTCACGTAGTATAATTAATAAAATTAATTTAAATATAATCAATGGTAGACGTACTTACATATAGGCATATTTGACATTATCTTAATCTCAAACATTTCGAACACTTTTTATTGTTTGTGGCTTCGTCAAGTACTGGGTTCTTAGTTCTCTAATAAACAATAAAAAAACAGCAAGTTGTAAAATATGCCATACAGTTACTTTTTGTGATGACTAACTAAGTAGTTTCATTCCCGGGAACCAGCGACGGATTCTATTAGGTTTATAAGGACATAGAATTACCTTCATGTGCTTTACGGCTATCGGCAGCCCAACTTATAAATGAACTCACACTGAAGAAAACTTTTCGTACGAATAAGTTATTAAGACCATGGCCAAGCTCGAACACCAGCACTGGGAGCGTTGATTACCAATAGGTCATTTTACAATAATTATCGTCAAGACAGCCCGCGATGTAGCGCGGCTGGATCCATGCTGGAGACACGATACTGTTACGAGCCCAAGCCGTACCCCCAAGGGTTCGCGATACATAATCTGAGGTAGATCTAGAGAACGATCCTTACGACGTAGCAATACGATAGATGCGTTCAGCAACTAAGTTACGATTATGTACAAGACACACGATGTAAAATATAAAATAACTACTAATGGCAAACCCAATAAATAGATAATGTTACTGTCAAACTATACCTAACCTATCGACAATCCACGCTCACAGTGCAGCTGCGATGAATCAAGAAGACTATACGCGTTTACTTCACTAATTAAACATCTCCAGGTCACTGACGTGTCATCCTAGTTATACTAATCGAATGTAATGTCATCAGTTGTTAAGATCTGTATAACTTGTAATGCAGCCCCCCGGAGCAGAGTCAGGCGCGCGGGGCGGGTGCGGGGGTGGGTGCGGGGGCGGGGCGACGCCGCGAGTCCGCGCCCGCCGAGAGCGCCATCGCGCAGCCCTACGGCGCCGAGCCCAGCGCGTACGGGGCGCTGTACGCGGCGCACACGCACCCCGTAAGGTCAGTACGTGGCGTTAGCACTCACTATACTCTGTGCTAGCGGTCACTAGACACTATGCCAGCGGTCACAATACACTGTGCAAGTAGGCACTATACACTATGTTGGCGGTCACAGTACACTGTGCAAGTAGTTACTATACACTTTGCTAGCGGTCACTATACACTGTGCAAGTAGTCACTATACACTGCGCTAGCGGTTACTATTCAATGTGCTAGCGGTCACTATACACTATGCTAGCGGTCACAATACACTGTGCAAGTAGTCAATATACACTGCGCTAGCGGTTACTATTCACTGTGCTAGCGGACACTATCACCGTGCCAGCGGTCAATATCACTGTGCTAGCGGTCACTATATGCTATGCTAGCGGTCACTATACACTGTGCTAGCGATCACTACACATTGTGTTAGCAGTGCAGTGACGTTGTTTATACACGGCTTTAGTAGTGAGCAAAGATGGATTGATAACGCACCTCTACGGCGCCGAGTCCAGTGCTGTTTTTCCTATGACGACCTGTTCAAACATTCATACATGGATACAGGCAACTTTATTTTGGCTAAACTCTGCTAAGTTCTTCGCTTTCCGGAGTAAAAGCGTTTTGAAAGACAGATACAGACAACAAAATAATCCTCAAGAACCCCATTCTCCTCTTGATACTTGTTGCAAATGAGTGAAGTTTAATTGCAGATTTACTTCCATTGCAGATACCAGCCGCACTCGGGCCACAACGGCTCCTACAGCGCGTACTACGCGCACAGGTAGCCGTCGTACCATCCTCTGGAAGAAGAGTATCTACAGGCATTGATCGACCAAAGACCACACTATTGTAAATAAACTTACCTAACATCAAACCTTCTAACTAAAAGAAATATGTACATGGTACAACTGAACGGGATGTTGATGTTGTGGGATAGTGACTACTATGTATATTTTTCTTTTTATCTTGAATATTTCTAGTGATTATGACCGTGATAGTTTAAGAACGTATATAAAAGTAACATTAACTACTTTCGATGCCCCAATATTTCGCCTCGTCAAAGCGCCAAGAGAGAACATATATTTTAATTGTGGATAAAATGGTAGTTGATTGATAGTACTAAAACATTTTAGATTTAGATAATATAAATAGAGGTTAACTTGATAAAAAAGAGTTTCGGGACTTGAGATGTGATAGGAAGACAATACCTGCGAAAGAGTGATACTGATGGTAGGACCTGTAAGCATAAAACTGACGCAATCGAGTTTGAATTCTGTACTATTGTGCCAATCGTCCAATCCAATGGAACACAATTAAAATGTATCGACAGATACCATCGGAAACGCTGTCTGCAATCCTAGAGAATAGAGATTACATATTATTCATTACCGAAGTGCTTCCGCAAAGTTATTGCTCGCGAATAATGTGATCCTTCAATTCGAAACAAACTTACCCGTTATGTGTACAGCACACGTACGGGTTTGTCGGTGAAAATATAAACAGCTCCAATGTTGGACATTTGTTACTAAACTGATCTGGAACGTGTTACGTGATCCCAATACCTTGATCGAATCAGTTCAGTTCCAGGGCGACCTATAGGAGGCTTATATACTTTGTGGATAACATCGTTAAAACTAGGTTCGATTATGGAATGTACTCACTACTATACTTAATATGTATCTGTCCTACTCTAAACTATGAGTAGGACAGATATACACTGAGTTTCATTCGACTCAGTTCAGAAATTGTTGAAAAGAGCTGACTAATATGGGTATGGACGTATTTAAATAAGTAGTAGGTACTACGCGATCGACGTGCAGTAAACTTGGGAAATTATGCAAAAATGTGGCAGAGGAAAATCTCATATAAAGGAAAATGTATCGAATTGTAGAGTAGATATAATTATGTAGATCCTTAAATAAAGAATATACTTTTGGTCGTTTATGATGTAGGTAAGTATTTCTATTTTAGAGATTTGTAAAAACGTGAGCTTGAAAATAATACATATTACTACCTACAATGTAAATAATAACTATTTACGTTTTACACTCTTAGAAGGAACATCAAGAACGTTGCGTGAGGAAGTACTGCGAAACTAAAATATGTTATCACGCACTGCGCGCGAGGGTTAGGGATGCCTACAGCCACATAGCCTTCTCTTTCTACATATCTAGTGATAGAGACGGCTATGCTACAACATTCTAAAATAATATTTACAGCTGTGTTTCCACTGTCGAAACAGACTTTTCTTGATTTAAATCGTGCATATTGTCCACCAACTATATTTTGAGTCTTTGATTATGACAAGGAGGTGCGGCTTAGATGCAGAGAGCCTTAAGGCGCGCTCATACCCTGATTAAAGAAAAAACAGAAATTTTAAACACGTAGTGTAACGAAACAGATACATAGTATATTATGAAAAAAATACAAAGGTTAGAAAAGGAATAGGAAAAGAGTAATAACCAAATAGAATTCATAAATATTACTCCGTTTCAGCAGAAAAAAATCCTGAATAGGTCCACAAAAATAAACTTTCACGTCCAAACTCTCAGAATTTTCAGCGATAACACCATTTTTTTTTAAGTAATACCTAGCCAACGTATAGTACTAAAGTAATAACCAGCAGTTTTTTCAATTGTGTTAGTATATATCGAAAAATATAAAGAAAACGTACAAAATTAACGCATTTTCGCATCACATCGTCCAATCTAACAAGCGTATTTCAACCTTACGTAAAGCATTGTAAATACTTTTAAAATTGGGGTTGGACCGCGTCTTAAGGAATATTTGTGTACTTTTATCGATGTTTTACAACTTACATATAAACTGAGCAAACGAAATAATAACTGCATAAGTAGGTATTTATTATTTTATAAATATGGATCCGACGGGTTAGTGGCAGGCATATACCTATATTATACAGGTATTATATAGTACCTACATATATTTTAACCCTCTAGTTTATTGTAACCGTCGTGTACACAGCGCCATCTATCGAATAGCCGAAAAAGCGTCAAAATATGTTTTACAAGTTGGTTACTTTCGTGTTGATCTCGCAACTCTTTATCATTTTTATTAGTTTAGCACTTACTGGTGAAAATATATTTGCAATTTTAGAGAGATTAAATACATATTCTCTAATTGGGGTTCAAACCCGCATATGTATATTATAGGATAGATAATGAAGTCGATGCTCGGATCGGTGGCGTAGCGGGCATGCCGCCTGACACGGATTGTCGAAAGACGCGGGTTCTCACGGATCTATATTTTTCTCACTAAACGAGCAAATATTGTTTTGGTAAGCCAGTTTTAGTTCTCCATAAAATTGTACGATAGTAATTAGTAGGTACAGATCGTTTCTCTGGTGCATTGTGCATTGGTGGCGGATTATATTGGACGCACCGATCCACGAGTAATGTGTACAAAACACTGGGCAGATTCAAATAAGTAGCCTTCCTATGTACCTCCTTGTCGAAACCGAAGTGTAGGTATGTATACCTAGTAGAGTTGTAGAGTTCGTGTAACACTGTGCAGTAGAGCTCCTCCACACGCAGCCCGCGAGCACGTTACGTGCCGATAGAGACGTGCTGTATCTACCCCCACCCCCACATCGCAGGTTTATGTTATTACCAAATATATTAGTACTTAGTTTAATATAGAAATAAAGTAGATTGTGTAAACCAAAATTGTTAACACTATTAGTTAGAGACTTAAACATACCTATCAGTCAAATCACCAAGTGCCAAATTGTAACCCAAAGATTTATAGTTTTAAGTTTTGTCTGTAAGATTTTAGTACTTAAATAATTTGGATATTTATTAAAATATACCTATTGAAGTTTATTGAAACTAAATTATTGTTTTATTTAATTACTAACTGCGCCCCGCGGTTACACCCTGTGTATTGTAGCGATGGATGGTGATGAAAAGTATCCTATGTGTTAATCCAACCCCTCAGCTTCCTGCATACTACATTAAATCAAAATTGGTCCAGCTGTCTGAGGGTGAAGAAGAAACAAACATACAAACATACTTACAAACTTTCGTCTTTATAATGTAAACTGTGAGGTGTGATTTCGTTGGTTTTTCAATCATACATTGAAATGAACAACTTTGCGGATTATAATGGTTTAGGGAAGACAATGCGCGGAGTCCCAGACACATTCAAAATGTGTTTGAAATTAATTTATTCATATAGTTAATATAATCAGATCTGTGGTTTGACTAAACTATTAGCAGTAACAAAAATGTAAAAACTCAATAATAGAAAACATACGCGATATGTCAAGTTGTTGCACCTCTCTCTTTTTGTTATATGCTTGCTGAATGCAAATTAATTCCCTAATAATGAATATAGGAAAATGTTTGTAAATAATACGACCGTCTTATGTCATTAAATATATATCTTGTATAAATAATTTATTTGTATACTTAACGTAACACAGATACACTTGATGTGATGAATCTAGATCAAGAAGAAGCAGTACTGAAAGTGCTGCGGTAGCTTTTCAATTTGTGGCGGTTTGAAGTGAGATTTCTCCGAGATGACGTAGCTGGTGACGTGGTTCACCGTCGTGGTGCCGGGCTCGTCTCCTTTCTCCACGATCATCTTGGAAGTGATGGTCTCTTCCACCTCTTCTCCGACCAGTTCCGGCTCCAGGTCTTCCACCAACATGGGCATGAGAGGCTCCGCGCTGCTGTATGGACTATAGTAGTCTGATGCAGGAGTGAACGGGTACGTGAAGGGATCGTACGAGCTGGGCTTAGGGGTGACGGGCGCGCTGTGGTGGTGGTGCACGGGAGGTGAGCTGATCTGGCTCTCATATGGATAGTTGAAGAAAGGGAAGGGATCTGAGTGGTGCACGTAGTTGGCGGACTGCGGCTTCGAAACTATATCAGGAATGTATTCGAACGAAGGACCATTTTTCTCAGTGAACTTTTCCTCGGGATGCATCCCGTAAACATAATAAGTGTCGTTTTCTTTTTTGGGTTCGTCCCCCACGGGAATAAATTGTACTTTCTCAGTCGTGATATTCTTTAAATCGCAAGCATCCTTCAACATGTTGGTCATTTCCTGCGCGTGTTCGTTCGCCGCCATCGCCAAGTCCGACAATATCTCTGGGTCGGGGTTGAACTCAATTCCGAATTTCTCAGCGATTTCCTGAGCGGTCATCATTTTGTCGATTGCGACGTTTTGATGTTCGTTGCTGGACTTGATGTGCTTCAGAAGTCGCATCACCATCTGAGTGCTGTCCATCGGAGTTTCGGCGGATCGTTTCCTTCGCACTCCGTTTTCATCGATATTTTTTTCGCTGTTAGCCATCGCGTAGGAGAAGAGGGTGACCATTTCGGCTTCAATAGCAGTGGATATCTCTTGTGCCAGCGCTTTAATGTCCTGTAACTGTTCTTCTACTGTTTTGTTGGAATTGGTGACCTGCGCCATCATCGCGGCGGACGGAGATGGGAACATGTTGTTGTTGTTGGGCAACGCGAACATGTCAAACCAACTTCTGTCTAAAGGAACCGATGGAAAATCTTTAACGGCTTCGTTGTCAATGTTTGGTTTTTGAATATTCTCATTAAAATCTTCATTTTCTTCTGAAACGTCCGCGTCAGCGTGTGTGAAGGAACACTGAAATACATTCGTACAATACATATAAATGGTGTACGTATATTATACGTCTCGATAATAAGCTTCAAAAAATGATTATGACACAAAAAGTGCTACTGCAATATATTTGGCAAAACAAAAGAACCGTTTTGATATTATTATTGTAGAAGTCTATCAATTATTTTTTGTATAAATAATCAACTATAGAAATAAATATACGTAAACTAAATAACTATTTTAAGTCACAAACGATGGTTAAAGAGAATTAGTAGATTTTTTACCTGAACAAGTAAAGCTAAAATAATGTATACAGGAGCCATGTTGAGGGCGATATGGCAGACACCTGGCATTACCACTTTATATATGATATGTGCATTATCAGGAACTTGAGAAATATTTTGGAATATATTGCTGCAATAGGGTTTGCGTTCATTGATAGAGCATGTAGTGTTCTAAACCTTTTGCAATGAAATGTTTAGTTTGGTCGAGTTGGCTAAGTCTTTGTTTATTTTCGTTGGTTTTGGCTGCTATTGAGTAGGTACGGCATCGGTACGGTTTAGTGCTGGATGGAATACGCATTACAAAATGATGATACTGATTGTGATAAGATCAATCGTTAGTGTGGTAACTATATAATGTTATGACATTGTCTACTACTGTTTAGAATAAAATTGTTAAAGATTTACACTTAAGTAAAGAGAGGACAGTGAAAGATTCACGCACTTGAGCATGTGTTTGATAAATATGAATAGTATTTTCAATACTAATCAGCACCAGTCACAATTGTTTGTTTTCTCCGCGTCAGCTAGTCCACGCTGTTGTGAGTTGTTTTTCTAATTATGAAAAAGGAGAATTGTTACAAACTTATAATAAGAAAATAAAAAAGAACGTTAAGTGCTTCATTGAAATGCTTGTAACTTTGGATTATATTTAAACTAATAACTAACCGGCAAACACTCAGTGCACCGTCGCGAGGTCGCAGACGCCGAGCGCATGCGCATTCGCTCGGGTGTCGAGTACATCACACGCTCATCTTCAGAGCGAGATGTATACGTACGAGTAGATACGAGTATAACGTGAGTGTTCTGCCGATTCATTACTAACAGTTATGAACGACTGTACGAAACTATTTATATGAGGCCAAGGAAAGCTTGCATCGGTCGAATCCTGCGCCTTGGATGGATGAGCTGCTAGTGGCAGTTTCAATACATTGTTTCAGTGCTTAGGAGAGTATCTTGAGTCGCCAGGTCCCATTTTTAACCGTCATTTTTTAGGTCGGAATCTCGGACTCTAAGGCTGGTCACTACCGATCTGTTTCTTTATTCATGTGGTACGCGGTGTCATCTCATATTGCGGCTACCCAAACATCATCCTTCTAAAGAGAAGGGAACAAGAGCGATGATGTGTGGGTTGAGGATATTTCTTTATACAATTGCATAAAAGGGGACCTGATTATGTTTCGTTATATATAAACACGCATCATTGGTACGCATGGTTATCATTTTATTTTTTAAATAACAATATTTTTAATTACAAATTGAATAAATAAACGTAAATAATGCTTGAACATTGGCTTAAACATAATTGAATTTAATAAATCTACTACTAAGAACAAAGAATGCACGACGCCTATTTTGCCGACTCATATAACTATTCGAAATTTTAATCGTTGCTGTTAAGAAAATTATCCACTATACTCAAATTGTGGCTGAGGTAGAATGTCTGCGGGTTTCGGGTAGTTTGGGTAGGCTGGGGGCGGCGGATAGATCGCCTGAGGGTACGGTAGGGAGGGGGAATACGGCACTGAGATCGACGGAGGGTACGGCACAGCCATAGATGAAGGGTATGGAGCAGGGATTGAAACAGGGTATGGCGCAGAGATGGAAGGAGGATATGCTGTAGGAATAGGTGAAGGATATGGTGCAGGGCTGGGTGAAGGGTATGGAATTGCAATTAAATTAGGATATGGTAAAGATGGTGGATATTGTGGTGGAGCCGGGGCCGAATAGGAGGCTGTGGAAGGCGTGGGAATCGGCTGCGGAGGAGGGTAAGACGGGTATGCAGGGTACGAAGGTGGAGGATAGGGAATCGGTGGAGGGTATGTAGCTACTGGGTAGCCTGGGGGACACGCTGGCCCCGGGTACAGTACTGGGCTAGGGTATTGAACTTGTGAAGGGTACGGAGAAGGGTAAGGCAGGGGGGAAAGGAATGGAAACGCTGGGGGCAGAGCGGGCGGCTGTGGTGCTTGAGGATACGCAGCGCGAGCGTAGTCAGGGTAGGGAGGCGACGGTACAGGGGCGTACGCAGGTGATGCAAACTGGTAGCTGTAGTCAGTATAGGCAGAAGGCCATGCCGCCCTCGGGACAGGGTTGGTTGTGCTCGAATATCCGTAGTCGGTTGGTAGAGCTCCAGCCTCCAGGTAACTGGGCGAAGGAGGGGAGACGTAGACTATCTGCGGGGCGGGGGCGGCGTTGTAGCTGTACGTCGTCTCTTGAGATGATGAAGTGGAGGGAACTTCCTCGGATGATGAGGCCGCCTGTACTTTAGATAGTAGTGCTGGAATCAAAAGTATGCAGCTACATTCTTTGCATTGCATGATGAGTTCATAGTGTGAAACTTGAAACGTTAATTCTTTTCATTTGTGTAAATTGGCAGAACAGCTAAGTACCTAATCAAGCAGACAACAAGTGGAATTAAAGAACTGTGTATCGAAGTCCCTAGGGAACGTAGTTCGAGACGTACCAATGAAACCGACAGGCGCGGTGTTCTAGTGCGAATGGCTTCCTCTTAGCCTTATCACTAGACCTCATGCAAAAGTGGGGTGCCAAGCGCAGAATTTGAAGCTTAAAGGTTTTGGTTCGCACTTCAATTGTCATATGGGTAGGCGCTTACCACCAGCCAAACAAATTGTACGTACTGTCATTTAATACGAGTAATTACTACAAATAGTAAGTGGGTAAGTTGTTATAGAGGTGAAAAATACTCGTTTTATGGAATATAAAATTGATCAGTAGGTACTAAACCACTTACATATAATTGTAGTACACAAACATAAGTATTCTCGTTGAGTCTACACCGAGTATAACAACTATTAACTGTGTTACATCATGTAGGTAGGTATGTAGATATCTTCAATTCATAATACTCGTATCAAACCAATTGACACATGAAAGTGAAACTCGTTTCGTAACCGTAGGTATATGAAACAGAAGAATGTGCTGACGTCAGCGAGCTGACGTGACCAGGTATTGTTTTACTTACGTGAGGAATACAGCGAATTCAGCATTTGATTCATGCGCTCGTGCAGACCCGCCAACTGACAACACAAAGCATACAGTCATGTAATTAATAATTGGAAGATAGCTTTTAGGTGAGTTTAAGGGGACGGAGATAAATAATTTCCCCACCACCGTCGTAAGTGGCGAGGATATTAGATTCCGTAGGTGATAGGTATCATGTGCAAGACTTCACGGTACAGGAAATACCTTCTTGGTTCACTACGTTGGTACCACGAGCTAACTATTCCGCCTTCCAGCGGTAGTACGCAACCATTTCTGCGTCAAGGTTGGAAAGTGATTGCAGAAATAAGATGATGAAGTAGAATACAAATTCAGGACGAAACGGGACTTACAATGAATGTCTAGCGTCGATCAGCACACTGACGTAGGGTTTAGTTTAAAGCTATGGCTAACGCTGCAAACTATTTGACACTTATAAAACCTTTCAATAAATGATAGATTCAGGCGTTACTTTGGGGAAATGTAAGCAAAGGTTTCCTGTGTGTTCTTCTTCGTGCATGCATTGTATGCGGAACACTGCACACACTGCAGCTCTGCTGTAAGCAAGCCGTGCAAATGTCACTAAATATTTCTTTTAATATCATTTTATAAACCTTTCATGTAATTGTACTAAGTCCGCTTTCAAGTTGTACCTGTATCACATCGGATTATGTAACTAACTAAGCTAAATAATATTCTACTATTTTGCTTATGAATTTTATTTATAAAACTAGTATTTGTAAAATTAAGACTCAACCCTAACTACTTGTAATGCATCTCTATCAATAATCAATTTATTGGTAAAAGTTCTGTTCACATTAAAATTTTTAATAAAATATGACAACCCTATAAAGAGTTGATTCAACAATAATACAACGAATATAATACACTTTCTCCCCCCATATGGGGGTTATAGATTAGATAGTTATTATTATTATTTTTTATTAAATTTTTAATACCTACTAACAATGTAATGTTTAAATGAAACTACCTAAATATATTTATATATAACAACGAATTAAAAAAAATAGAAAAACAATAATATGTATATATATCTATAGGTATGTATATGACATAGAATAGTATGTACCACTTGCAGAAACTACTTTGTACTGGGAGCCAACACCTGCAGGTGATGCAGTGCATCTTAGTGAAGTTGTAGAAACGTTGGTTACTCGTACTCTGTCTCTCTGCACGTTTGTTACCTCGTCACGACAACGGCTGAACGGATCGTAAACAAATCTGGCAAGGAGACAGGTTATGTCCCGGCAAGGACAGAATACTTTGTATCATCATTAGCCAGTAATGTATAAAACCGTGCACACGTACCTGCGTCTGCTGCTGCGGCGTTGTGCACGAGCCATAAGATAGCCCGAGCGAAAGCGCGCTCAGCCGGACCAACAAGTTCAGCAACATGTTCGCGACTCCGTTGCACACCTCAGATGTTCACGCACATCAGCTGAGCAGCCCTAGCTTTGCCGACAGAGCTGACGCATGCAGTATAGAACTGCACTGAAGGCTGCTTATACCTTACTTAACTGCAGAGTTTACTGTGCAAGTACGTTCCACTATTAAACTGCAATTTACTCAAAGGTTATTAGATATAGAGTGATCAACAGGACCTCGTTACTGTTCCACATGTGTGATGGACCACCACTCGTTCTACAATACTCCATCTCTAGGATGCTGGGCCATTTAAACAAATATAAATCTGATAAAAAACAAAACTCGTGATAATGAGATATTTAATTTTATATATTATCTGATAATGATTTTGAGATAGGATGCATCCGTGCGTGCAGATAAAGGTGCATCGATAACGTGAACGAGATGTAATTACGCAATTTCAATAATACTACCTGCCTGCTTGAGAGCGATAATAGGTACATAGATTCCATCATCGCGCCCAACGGATTTGGATGAAGTTTGGTGTGTGTAGCTGAGAGGCTGGAACAACACATTACGCCTTACCGAATATTAGTTCTGATCTTAAAAACCCAGGACCTCCTCTAGTCTGAGTTTTGTTGGACGATCTCTCGAACTCGGTTTTCTAGTTCCCATAAGTGCAAGTGTCACTCTAGTCGCGAATGCGGGAACCGACGATCGAACGCGCGCCGTGTAGTGTCACTATTGTCTACTCGGTTTTCTAGTTCCCATAAGTGCAAGTGTCACTCTAGTCGCGAATGCGGGAACCGACGATCGAACGCGCGCCGTGTAGTGTCACTATTGTCTACTCGGTTTTCTAGTTCCCATAAGTGCAAGTGTCACTCTAGTCGCGAATGCGGGAACCGACGATCGAACGCGCGCCGTGTAGTGTCACTATTGTCTACTCGGTTTTCTAGTTCCCATAAGTGCAAGTGTCACTCTAGTCGCGAATGCGGGAACCGACGATCGAACGCGCGCCGTGTAGTGTCACTATTGTCTACTCGGTTTTCTAGTTCCCATAAGTGCAAGTGTCACTCTAGTCGCGAATGCGGGAACCGACGATCGAACGCGCGCCGTGTAGTGTCACTATTGTCTACTCGGTTTTCTAGTTCCCATAAGTGCAAGTGTCACTCTAGTCGCGAATGCGGGAACCGACGATCGAACGCGCGCCGTGTAGTGTCACTATTGTCTACTCGGTTTTCTAGTTCCCATAAGTGCAAGTGTCACTCTAGTCGCGAATGCGGGAACCGACGATCGAACGCGCGCCGTGTAGTGTCACTATTGTCTACTCGGTTTTCTAGTTCCCATACGTGCAAGTGTCACTCTAGTCGCGAATGCGGGAACCGACGATCGAACGCGCGCCGTGTAGTGTCACTATTGTCTACTCGGTTTTCTAGTTCCCATAAGTGCAAGTGTCACTCTAGTCGCGAATGCGGGAACCGACGATCGAACGCGCGCCGTGTAGTGTCACTATTGTCTACTCGGTTTTCTAGTTCCCATAAGTGCAAGTGTCACTCTAGTCGCGAATGCGGGAACCGACGATCGAACGCGCGCCGTGTAGTGTCACTATTGTCTACTCGGTTTTCTAGTTCCCATAAGTGCAAGTGTCACTCTAGTCGCGAATGCGGGAACCGACGATCGAACGCGCGCCGTGTAGTGTCACTATTGTCTACTCGGTTTTCTAGTTCCCATACGTGCAAGTGTCACTCTAGTCGCGAATGCGGGAACCGACGATCGAACGCGCGCCGTGTAGTGTCACTATTGTCTACTCGGTTTTCTAGTTCCCATAAGTGCAAGTGTCACTCTAGTCGCGAATGCGGGAACCGACGATCGAACGCGCGCTGTGTAGTGTCACTATTGTCTACTCGGTTTTCTAGTTCCCATAAGTGCAAGTGTCACTCTAGTCGCGAATGCGGGAACCGACGATCGAACGCGCGCCGTGTAGTGTCACTATTGTCTATTTGGATTGCGCAAGTTAATGAAATAAATGAGAATATTATCTCTTTCGATTCAGTTAGTTATATCTCTAATTTGCGTTTGTGCGCACCTAACTACCGAACTAAACAGTGCAGTCATGTAGAGATTGTTCGACAATAACATTACCTTTTCCGGCTTGATGTAACCTCTTTGTGACTGGCCGTAATAAAAAACTGTTAGAAAATAAACGCCCGTCCCCATACGACGCGACGGTTCAAATCAATTAGAGAGTTAAAACTTGCTGGTCGGATGGTGTGCCTCGGTGGCGTAGTGGTCATGGCGGCTGTCACTGAGTGTCGGAAGACGCGGATTAATTGCAAAGTTTGGTCTCGTTAAGCAGGCGTTAGTGTATTTCAAATTAAATAACAAACACTTACTTCTATTGAAATTAAATTGCCAAAATAAAAAATCGCGTATAAGTTTATATTATTTAATCCCGACGTTTTGAACACTTTCAGTGGACATTGTCACGGGTGCTTGTACTTCTTATTATATCTAATCTTAATATTAATTAAATACTAAGAAGTAGTGCATTTAGCTATTTGTTTTTATAAAATAAAATCAGCTTGTGAAGTATCGGTCCGACCGGCAGTAGAGGTAGAAGGTGTGCGGTTCGTGTCCCCCCACACGTGGTTCTTGGCAACGAGTATCTCCAAGGCCAGCAGCAGTACCGCCAGCGCTGCTCCGCACGCGGCGAGGGCGAGCAGCGGAGCCACGTCTGCGAACCGGACGCGCTCGGCCAGCAGGTGCGCGCGGCACGGCGGGGGCAGCGCCCGGAACTTGGAGACCAGCCGCGTGCCGAGCCCGACCTCGTGCAGCCAGGCGCCGCCTGCGCGGAGCGTGTTGCTGTACTGGCCGTGCCGAGTGCTTGTTAGCCAGGCCATTACCTGGTACAAAACGTATACCATGTGTCGTACAAATCAACAGGTATCCAATCAGTGTGTTTGGAAACTTGACACACAAGTTATTATTTATAAATACGAAGACGACGTCACTGCTGACATTCTACCACTACGCAAGTTACTGTGATTGCCATTAAGTGAAGTATTTCAAAAAACTCTTCTTTCAGTTGGATAATGATGTCAATATGTTCAATAGATGTCGTCCGTCCCCGTACGGATGGTTAAAATCAAATCGCCAGTTAAAATTGCATGCTTAGACCCAAAAAATCTAAATCAAATCATTTATTTTGTATAGGCCTCTTACAAATTGTCATTTTAAATTTATTTTTCTTAAGTCTACAACCGGATCGGAATGCGACCACGGCTGAGAAGATCCGACAAGAAACTCAGCGGGCTTGTCTTTTTACTTTTTTTTATCGTCACTTACTTAATGTATATTTAACAAATGTTCATTTATTTTTAGCTCCAGTGTGTTGCGTTACAAAAGAGATCATAATAATGGTATCAGTAGGGCAAGACGCACTACACCTTGACATCGTACGAAGTAAGACTTATATAACGAGTAGGTAAATCCTTTTTTTTACGCAGGCACAGACTTCGCACACGACCGCGAACCCGCCGCGGCTGTCCGTTGCCGAACCCTTCTC
The DNA here is from genome assembly GCA_917880725.1 of Selenia dentaria. Classification (NCBI taxonomy): domain Eukaryota; kingdom Metazoa; phylum Arthropoda; class Insecta; order Lepidoptera; family Geometridae; genus Selenia; species Selenia dentaria. The sequence goes on along the minus strand of OU862896.1, from coordinate 267,113 downwards.
TCTTGCAGCACGCCAGAACAATTGGCGTGCCGCAACCTCCTCAGGGGACCAAACCCGCAAAAGGACGCCAGACTTCCCCGAGTCTGGGCGTCCTAAGTCCCCCTACGATGGGTCAGGTGAGTAGCCCCACCGCCTGCTACTTCGGCCGCAGAGGATAGGGACAGCGGCGCCTCTCAATACCGAGAGCCCTCTTCCCCTGCGAACCCACCGTGTCCGCCATCTAACGGTGGCGGCGGTTAATATCATTGAAAAAAGATTTGCATATATTTGATTAAAAGATGCGATGCTTATTGTTAAATATGTCTATATTTTCAGAATATTGTTTGGTGTAGATTCTACATGTGCGGGCAATAAATGAATTATTTCTATAATTTGTACGACAATTTGGTACATGAAGATGTAAATAATTTCTTCTGACGGTGATCTACCGGTGACCTCCAGGCCGATTGTGGTATCCTCCAAGTAATCCGAAATTTTGTATTAACCTTTTTGACAGAGTTTAGTTCTAATAGTAATTTTAAACTTATTAATAGGAAAATCTCGGATCACATTGGGAACTTTATTATAGAATCGTACACATTGTCCCATAAAAGAATGACTTATTCTGTGGAGACGCGTTACATGTACCTACGGATAGCTTGTGCTTATTTCGCGTGTTGATGGAATGAGCATCACTCCGTTATTACAAACTGTTCATGTTTTTCGTAACATACATTCGATTTTCATAGATAAACTTAGAGACAACAGTTAGAATGTTTGTTACTTTAAACTTCTTAGTGGAACTCTGGGAGCTGAACTGTAGATCGCTTGTATAGCCGTTTTTTGCAGTATGAAAATAGAATTAATATCTGCAGAACATCCCCAGAGCAGTATGCCATAAGTCATAACGCTATGGAAATAACTAAAAGAAACTATTCTAGCTGTGTCTACATCATTTAATAGTCTAATTTTTTTTAACAGCATAAGCCGCTGAACTGAGTCTATTAGACATTTTTTTTAATGCGGGGTCCTCATTGCAATTTAGCGTCTATAGTAATTCCTAAAAAGACCGTTGACTCCACAAGGTCCAACCCTGTTCCATTCAATTGTATATTGGTTTCTACTTGTTTCACACTCGGTCTCGAGAACTTTATAGTTATCTACTATTAGTTTTCTTCTCATTGATGAGAAGATTATTTGTATTGAACCAATTCACAACTTTAGCGAGTGCAGTGTTAACATCGTTATGTTTTAATAACTGCCTTATAATCTCTTCTCTATCTATCTATCTTCTACATATAATAAAACTGTAAAGGTCGAATTTCAGTACAATGAAAAAAAATGCAAAAACACAGTCAGGGGGATATAATGAGTGAAGTCGAACTTATTAAGACTTTTTTTTTGTTTCTCTGTTTGTCTGTTCGTCTGTCTGTTTGTACGGGGTAATCTCCGAAACGACTAGGCCAATTTGAACGAAATTTTGTATGGTGTTAGCATATATCTCTAATCAACAAATTTAAAATAATTTAAATCAAACAAACAAGGTTTAAATAAATGATTGATTGATTGATCAATATATAGGATACTTTGATCCCGGTAGAGTAAAGAGTTCCCGTGGGATTGTTAAAAAACTGTAATGAACCGTATCCCGTGACGCCACGCGAGCAGTTGTAAGTGCTCCCGTAGGTATTACCCTGAGAGTTCCGTAGGCTATACAAAATACATAATTTGATTTTGATTTTGATTCCGAGCGAATCCGCTGGCGGGTCAGCTAGTTTTGAATAAAACTGAAATGTCATCTGCAAACAATACAACTCGTGATTATTCCCTACATAATAAGGCAAGAGCGGCCAAGATATGCCCTTCGAGTTTAAACGAATTCAGTTCCCGATGCGTCTTGCCTTCGCAATGACGATCAACAAATCCCAAGGGCAATCCTTGACTGTTTGTGGTTAAGCTCTCATAGTCAGCTAGTAATGTATAAACAAGCTAGTGCATTAGTTACATTATCGATCTTAACTCAGGAGTCTTCAACTGATGCGATGAAATTTAAATGGAACTAATTTATAGCCATTGGTATCTCATTCACAAAAAAATATGTATTTACAAAAAGAATTAGAAATATATCAGTGATACCTCACTCCATAGGTGTCGGGCACATTCTGATTCATTGGTACAACGATTGTTTACAGCCACCATATTAGCCATATTACCTTACTTATGAAAATTATATTGGTATGAACTTATGATAAAGGAGATGGTTGTGGAGGAGACTACGACACACCTGCCGAGTTCAGTTGGCATGCCACCCAATAAACGGGCTACGAGTTATATCATTATTATTTCAATCTATTAAGCCGTTTACGCTGTAGGAGTATGGCAAGACCTTTACATACATACTTATACATTATAAATACATACATACACACTTACATACAAACTAGAAAATCCTTCTCAGGCAGTCGGGAAAATGAATAGGGGGACTTGTTGTCTGTTTCTGATGCCCGAAGTAATCAGTTACCTGTGGAACAGTATCGACGTGCTGCAGCTTGCAGCTTTCATCGTCTCTGAACGTCTTCAAGTGCGGGTAGATCAAGTTGAACTCCGAGTGGAACGCCGTGCTCCCCTGTCGCATGAGCTGCACTCCTCGCTCCATCTCTTGGTAGAAGTTGGCGGTCTTCTTCTTACGTTTCAAGTATTCCAGGTCGTCCCAGTTAGTTTCCACCTAATACAAAGAGTATTGCTTTATAGGCTGGCGTAAACAGCCGACCATAAAAACCAAAGCTCATTCTTTTATCAGCGTGGCCAACAGAATCACATACCGTACCGATCCGAAGGCAGGCACGCTTTGAGAGATGTGAGAGGAGATAGATAGAAATATGAGCCTGTGACGTGATGTGCTTGCTTTATCGCCCCCGTAGTTCTGTGTTTAATAGGACTGAATTAATTTAATACAGATTTGGAGCGTTTAACAGAAAATGGATTTTCCAGGGAAAATCTTTACACCAACTACAGACTTTTTGTATGAATTAATCGTACCATCCGTGATCATCTTTTGACGAGGATAGCTTGCCGGCATAGGTAACAACCAAAGAGACCGTCACTGCCGATGTTATCGGCACAAGCTTAGACCCAGCTCAATAAAAAGTGACTCAGAAGAGCGCCAACCCGATGCAGATTCTCCGCAGAACATACCGCGTAAGTTTAACCTTCCGAACAATATTAAAAAGGAATAAAAATAATCGGAATTCGAAGATAATCAGCCATGAGAGACAGGATTGCCCTAAGCGCCACAGTACTCAGGTGACTACGAGTACGGAGAGTAATGGTATCCGTCAGACGCTACACTTCACTTGAAGTCAAATAGCAATAACTAACGTACATCGAAGAACAGGTATCGCATGTAGGCGACGTCCTCGGAAGCGATGCTGTACTTGGAGTCGGCGAGAGCGCGCAGGGAGTCCAGCTCGCTGTACCCGACGCTCATCAGGGCCGACACGATGGCGGACGTGTAGTACGCGTGCACCAGCATCGCGCACGCGGACACCACCACGAACGTCCAACGTCCCGACAGCCCGCACGGGACGCCAGTCGCATCTGTGTGAGGTTACTGCGTGATAGTCAAGTGTTGCGTTCTTCATCAATCACAAATATAGCCAAGAAAGAGTCAGTAGGAATAAAGCCATGTCGAAGATCATTGGCATCTGGAAATGAACATTGATTAAGATTGTCAATATTCATTGATGATGAATGCTTATCTCATTATGTCACACGGTCGTTACCACACATAATATTACTAAATATCAGCTATACTAGTTATAATAAAGGAGTAGAGGTCAAAAAGTTTGTAATTGGAAGAAAAATAAAAAAATGTGGGTCAGAAGACGTAAAATTACCTACTGAATAAGAATATGACATTTTTGAAATAAAATCTGACTGTCTATCTGTATGTTCACGTATAACTTAAAAACTACCGCACAGATTGCGATGAAATTTGGTATGTAGATAGAATAAAGCCTGGAGCTTTTAACTATGAACTGTTCATCTCGATCCGTTTGTTAAATTCAAGATGGCAGCTTGATCTCTTTATGCTACAAGGTTTCATATAAAACTGGGGTCGCGATTGACTGGACGGCACGCGTGAACTTCTATGGTACGGCTAAAAAACTACGGTAGACTCCGGACCACTATTGAGAGTTTATTTGTGAGAAAACCCAATTACTGTCTAACCCGGGTATTGAACCTAGATATACCAAAGCGGCGTTTTCCATACTTTACCAAAACCCGCCGCGGAGACGGGCGAGCCCGCTGGCACAGATTACTGAATAAGCCGCTGGCGAGTCAGCTAGTTTCCAAATAATACAGTTACGTACTAAATAGTACTTACGTAATTAGTATATTATACGTACCCAGTCTCGAATTTGTAAAAAAGTAGAGTTTGTATACCTTGCTGGAGCCAGGTGGCGAGCACGGAGTAGCACGCCTGGTCCTTCTCCTCCTGCGAGCGCGCGGTAGTGCGCAGTGCGGCGCACAGCACGAGGCCGACGGCCACGCACGCGCACCACACGCGCCCCGAGAACGGGGACAGGAACATGTTGGTGCTGCTGCCGCGCTCCGCCAAGTACACGAACCCGACCCTAGGTCGCGGCATCACACGACGAATCAAGTAACCTTATTTCAGGAGATGAAGTGGACCAGCCCACTGTCCCTTTGTGGTTTATGTTTACTAACACCTCAAACTATTCAATAATGGGTCACTAGTTTACAGGCTTTGAGAATATGCAGTGAAATAATTTGAATCTGGAAGTAGTTAAATTAAAGAACAGCTGCTGATCTTCAGCTATTTTCCTTTTTTTGTTTTATATTATTTTCCAGGGTATGTTTCATCAAAGTTCTTCAGTCATTATATTTACCTAATGATTTAAAGGTTGGCGTTTAATCACTATGTTAGCGAGGAAGGGGCGCTCTGCCAAACCACTGCATATATTCCACTCCATATTGCACGCAATGTTAGGTTCTACTACCGATTACTGATTTTCCAATAAGTATAAGAGTGCAGGTATTCAGGCGAACTTTACGAAAACATGCTCCAACACAATCTTTGGATTTCGATTGGTTAGCTTTGGGAGATTTGTGAGTTTGAGAAGATAACAATACTTTCCTCGCAGATTACAACTCAACTTTAACTGCTCACCCTTGTATCCTTGCCACGTGTGAGCAATCATCAGTGCTCGTTTGAAATGTGCAAGTCATCAAGAAAGCAATATTGTCTTATTCTTTCGAACTTATACTCTAAAGGCGTCTGCCATTATCGGTCTTTTAATGACGCCTTTGTTTGTGAAGAGTTTGGCACGAAACCCGCACCTTCCCTTAAGTCCCTGGTTCAAGGCACCTACCGGTAAGGCCATATCGGCACGACATAGTCGAGCTGCTCGATGCGGTGGGGCAGGATCCTGAGCATGCCTCCACTGAGCTCCGCCTCCCCGTAGTGCAGCATCAGCAGCATGCTGTTGTTGTGGATGGTGGCGCTCCACAGCTCCGTCGTTATGAGAACTTCGCTGGGAAAGAGACCAGGAAACAGTGCATACAGTTCAGCCCAACAGCTATCGGTGCTACTAAGCTACTCCGCAATACAATTTTTAGTTTTAGAATTTCCCAAAACAGCTGTGTATCATGTAGTTAGTATTCTATAAGTATACGATCACTCACTCTTACCGGCGTTGAGAGTTGCGGATACGTACTCTGCAATATTCCATTGAGTTGATACAATGATATTATATTGTTGTATTTTTTGCCTTTCGGCACGAGGACACCGAAAATCAAAAATATCCCAATTTGAAATTGTTTCCCTTAGCGCAACTTACGTGGCGTTGAGAGCGTCGAGGATAAGCCGTGCGCCCCAATAGCTGCACTTGATGCTGGAGTCCAGCTCGATGAGGGTCTCGTCTGCCACGTACTCCGCGTACGTACCGTTGTACCACTCTTTAGAGTAATATCCCACCTGACAATTACGTTTTACATTAGAACTTTATATGGCGCTAGTTCAGCCCGCGACTTCGCCCGCGTGGATTATGGTTATCCTCAACCTTCTGTAACTACCCGTTGAGTCCATCGAGTCGGTTTGTGTTAGTCCTGAGTGTGTGGGAAGCTATCTCCATTCGAATCTGTAGAACCGCATCAGTGCGAGGAAGCAACAAATATCACAAAACTTCCAGATGTTTCATAAGCGTCAGCCAGTTCACTTTGTTAATGGTTCTGCTGCGGTGAGCGATGGTAGCAAGTGGTAGGTAGTGGTTTGTATGTTTGCCTCAGCATTATGTTCAGTTTACTCTTTAACTTTAGTTTAGACCAAATTAATTGACCAGTTCTTAGAGCATTCGGCCAGAAAATGCACAATGTAGGTACAAATTAAATGCAATCCATAAGAACACCCGGGTGCAAAAATTATCGAAATTTCATGATACAACATCATAAATGTTTCAATAGGCAGTAACATGCTACAGTATTATTATTTTTGCCTAAATTCATATGTATATATATGGTGGTGAGACGCACACATGCAAACGCAAAAACCGGCGCTCAGTTTAAATACGGTTCTAATTATTGTTGCGTGGCAGCTGTGCTGTGACCCTAGTGGGTCCTGCTTACAGCACCACCAGGCATCGTCTATCCAGCTCCATCCAGGACAACCTTGCGTGATTGGAGATTAATGGCCCAGGTTTATTCATAAATGTTTTGTTTCCTGCCAGAGTCCGTCTTCTAGGAGCGTATAAAAGGGTTATGATTCCGATTAACTGGCGCAGCCAGTCCACCAAGAAGGTGACCATGATATACAAGGTATAGAGTAAAATAGTCTGATTATACTCAGTTTTGAAATCAAAGTCAAAGTCAAAATCATTTATTCACTTTAGGCATCAAAGACGCACTTATGAACGTCAACTTTTCATTATAATATACTTTAAAGACTCTACCGCCGCGTTCCAAAATATACAGAGCCCTCCGAGAAGAAGCGGCAAGAAACTCGGGGCCATTCTTTTTATATATGTTTCTAGTTAGATACTACAAATATTACATTTTATGGGTGGCAGAAAGACAGCTTGCCAGAAGTGGAGTATTCCAAGCATCTTTATCTTTTATATAATGTCGAACTTTATACTCGTAGTAAGCTTTTTTATTAAAACGTTATTTATAGTCAACTTGAATTTGCCCTCTGTGAGCTCAGTTATGTGCTTTGGGATTTTATTGTAAAAACGCTCACAATTTCCTAGGAATGACTTATTAGTCATCGCAAGTCTAACTAATCAATAGATCTACAAAACCAGACCAGAAGGTAAAAGATCTAGAACCGAGATACACTCACCGGAGCTGCGATCCTCAGCGGGTATCCCTTAAAGTCAAGCCTCCGCAAGATCCGCGCTCGTTCTAACTCCGCCCTGACGTACAGCCCATTCTCTGCAGACCAGACTGCCCACGGGCTGGCTGACGCACCTTCTCGGGGGTGGATGTAAATGTCTTCCAAATGGATCAGTCCTTTTGAAGAAATAGCTTCTGAAGATATGCTTGTTCAATAGTTCAAATTCTAATACACTTTATTCAACACCAATAATCATCAAAACGATTATACTCTAATTATTTAACAAATTAATATTCAATTCCATATAAAACATGCTTGAATGTTAATTCAATCATTCTTGGTTGATTAGCAGAAAAACAAAATTGGAGTTTTTTCAGTTACTTGCTATATAAAAACCATTACTAATTTAGAAATTAATCATAAAATATATCATTATGCAAAAGTTAAATTGGAGAATTTCTATGGCAGATTATTCAGTAGTTCTAAATCTCTTATTGTTTTGTTATTTTTCGTAGAACTTTAATTTTACAATTAGGATTCTTTTTAATATTGAATTTTAAAGCCTTATTTCACCTGTTCTTAAAAATAATTATTTGAATAACTGAACAAAATACTAAAAACTGATATAAATACAAAACCCCTGTTTCCAGTCCTGGCTGCATCAGCTCGCAGCAGCACCAGCTCAGCATCGTACCGGACTTGGTTCAGCACGGTGGGGATCTCGTCGGCAATCACTGCCCACACGTAGCGCCCGCAGAAATGACGACGTCTCATCTAATGCAACATTACATTTTACAATACTGTAATGTAATATGTTTAAGCGCGAACGTATTCAAAGTTCTAAACTGAGCGGCAATGTATTTCAAAAATAAGAGCGTGGTTTTATGCCGTTATCAGCCGACTGGTGGTGGTAATACCACTAACCAAGTGAAGAAGAAGACCCCACGTGATGGTTGCCGTCAGGCACCTCACAGGACATAACAACAAAAGCCATTTCTTAAATTTCGGGGAAGAGAATAACACGTTGTGTCCCCATATCGGTGAGATGATTGGAGACTACGAAGAAATTCTTCGTAGATTGGAGATGATGATTCCATACCTTGGAGTCATTCACGATTCTAAACTATTATTCGATGCACATATAGACAATATAGTGACTAGAGCATCTAAGGCACTAGGAAGACTAGGATTTGTTATGAGAAGTTCTGCTTCTTTCAAGAAAATAAAGACATTCAACATTCTATACTGTACGTTCGTCCGTAGCATATTGGAATACGCGTCTCAGATATGGAACCCACGTTATAATACCTACGTGGCACGAATTGGGCGTATTCAGAGAAAAAATATTTTTTAGACTAAAGGTGCAGTACAAAGCTGATGACTTCCTAGATTTATGTAAAAAAATTCATTTACTTCCATTGACTATAAGAAGAGAAATAGCTGATACTACATACTTACTCAAGATTGCATCCAACTCAGTTGATTGTCCTGAACTATTAAGTAAAATAAGCCTCAGCACTCCTACTAAGCCTATTCGTTTTAATCCCCTATTAAATGTCCCATCAGTTAACAGTAATTATAGGCAAAACTCTTACCTGTTGAGAGCAAGTAATAAGTTTAACGTACACAGTAAGCGCTTTGATCTAGATCTGTTCTGTACAAGTATCGGATCGGCTAGACAGCTGACGAGCAGAGAGTTCTTCGGATAATCTTGGTTACTTAACATCATACCTACCTCATATTACTGTTTTTGTTTATTGTTAAAATATGTTATTAAAAATGAATAACATAATTTATTTTAGCTTGTATAAGTTCATATTATGTTTCCAGGTGAAGTTTACATTGTAATCTATTGGATTTATATCTACGAGTACCTGTAATTGGCCCTTTGTTTCTATTTTGTAACTATTATAATATATAAAATGGCTGTTGGTCTTCCTGATAATAAATAAATAAATATTATGGGCTAGTACGTAATTTTACCACTATATTACAAGAACATATGCTTACATTAGATAATAGATAGTTATAATATATGGATATATGTATATATCTACTATTAATACTTATAATATTATATTCTACTTTCTTAATAAACATCAACTCAGAATAGTACACTATGAATGTCGTTAGAGGCAAACATTATTTCGCCGATTGTAGAAAAAACAATGAGTGATTTGTCAAAGATTCACCTACTAAGTACATTAAAACTAGAATTGCGATTGACTCTGAAGAATCATACCGGGACATATCTTCAGGTGTTTTATGTCAGGTTTTTAACATAACTTAAGAGTTGTACCTAGCCTAGCCAGACGGATGCTAGGTTATGCACCATGTACTAGGTTATTGGAAAGTGCTAATAACCCTTATGATTGACATCTGTAAAGCATAACAAACAGGACTGTACGTTTTTAATAATCAAAGTATTATTACTTCCATACAAAATAATAATAAATCGATCTAAATAGTCGTAACTGTATGGTTGACTACGTGCACCTACGCGTGTCTACGCTACGTAGCGCTGACGGAGCTACGGAGTGCGCGGTCCGCGGTGCGTCGTAGACGTCATTGCATTCCTTTTTAATAAGTCAGAGCTAAAAAATCTATAGTCAGGTATCTAAGTACTTACTCTAAAATAATGTTTGAAGCTTAAGAAATAATTAGGCTGTAAGAAAAGTCGTCAAACGAACGTTGTTTGTTGCGATATACTAGAGGTATAATAGATAGCATGTTCCCAATAACCCTATATATGAGTACCAATATCTACCACTGCACTGCGCTCATCCCTCCGAGGCACAGCTACACTCCATGATTCCACTTAGAAAAGTGTATTTAAACCCAATCACAGAATGCCTGCCTGTCACTGGTTAGAGCTGTACCGACCTTCAGCAGTAAGTCATCATCAGGCTGCTGGAAGTAAAGAACTCCTTGTAGCCTGTGTCGAGGAATGCGGTCCATTGCGGTCGCGGGGGAGTCGCACACGAACGTGGCGGAGTGGCCGAGCTTGGACATTTCTCGCATTAACTGGACTTGTTCTGCAACATATCACAGTTGTATCATAAGAAATTACTATATCTCTTTTCCATATGGTTGTTACGGGTGTCCCAAAACTAACGCAAGATTTTAATTAAATAGAAAATGCAGTTTTGTGTTTTGATCGTTATTTTTAATTCAATCATAAAGTCCCTACATAGGATAGAGTGTTTAGATCGGGCTAATGGCCTTAACGGCTTTGCACGCACATGCGTGCTCGTGTAACGATATTGTATTGTATATCCAAAATAGAAAATACATTTTTTAAATGTTATAAATTACTGTGAGTTAAGAATACGAAATGTATGACATGTGGTGGGTTTTGATTACTTATAAACTTGATTCTATCCAATAAAATAAACTTTTTGTCGCAATGCTGAACCTAACAGTCAATTGCGGTGATAATATGATTGCTGTATCTATGAATACTACGAGTAAATCTGCATTGGCTGCTTATAGCAGCTAGGTTAACGAATACATTCGCCTTAACCCATCCTATACCGTGATAATTAAAACTAAAGATTTATGAATGAAACTCACGTAAACTTACGTCTCTGGGACGCAAAGGGTGTTAAGTAAAATACGACGTTCATTAATATAGGATTACGAATTATGCATTTAGATAATGTTCATTCGAAGTGTAGAACCGTATCTTACCGAAAGGCGACCAGCACGCTAACACGAAGATGCTGTGGACGACTTTATACCGGAAGAAGGCCGCCAGTGCTGGCACCAACATTGTTGCTACTGCGAGCATCGCTGCAGAATGCTTGTCGGATATGCGATGTCGATAACGTAGCGTAGACTCGGCTCGTGTACAGACGTCAACAGAACTGATCCATAACTCAGTACTGTAGTAGCAATATATGTAGTTCTTTGTGAATGGGATTGTCCTGGTAAGTACCTCCTGCCGCCAAACCTATTTCTACCACGAGGCAGTAATGTTCGTATTACATGTCCCGGTGTGAAGATTACGGGTGCTGACCAAATTACAGGCACATGAGATCAAATTTATAAAGTAGTTTAATTTTAATTTAAAATTAATTAATAGTGTGAGGGTTACGGGCGAAGTACAATTCGTCACTCATGATGCTTAACAACAGGCGAGCCTCGTTCTTGTGCCGTCTCCTAATAACAATAAAATACTTTTAATAAACACAAGTTCAGTTAATTAAGTAACAAATAGTTCTACTAATGGAGTGCATTTACGATTGGATTCTGAGACTAAGCAACAATTCCATGTATTACATGATCAATCAGTGGATTGTTTTCCTAATCTAATCTTGGTATATACAAAGGTATGTGTTGATGTACTTAGCTGAAATTTCGAAATTAAAATTGACGCCTTTGTTAAACCTGACCTACGTTACGTTTTGTATCTAATTTTATTGTTTGATTATATTTGCAGACGCAATGTTATTTACTCATGTTTATTTTGCAAATATGAAGTTTGAGTGAGTATACGCACACTAAGCACAAAATAGTAGGTAGGTATTGAGGCGTCTGCCCAACTATTTAGTAATGCGACTAATTATGTAATCTACAACTTTATTTCATTATTTAATAATGAAATAAAGTTGTACACAAGGATATAGTATAAATATTAGAAGCTAGCGAAAGACTGCGGCTTTGTCCGCAGGTTAAAGAAAAGTAAATAATAAATTTCTTCAATTTAGACATCAAAAACGCATATGTCAACGTCTAGTTATTCATTACAATGTACTGTGAAGACTCTACCGCCGCGTTCCACAATAAGAATATTAAGAGCCTACCGAGAAGCAGCAGCAAGAAACTCTGGGCCATTCTTTTCATATAGATTTCTACAACGTTTCTACTTTTTTAGTTACTACTAATATTACATTTTATGGATGGCAGATGACAACTTGCCAGAAGTGGAGTATTCCAAGCATCTTTGTCTTCTATATAGTGTGGACTTTATAATATGCTTTTTTTTATTAAAACTTTTATACAGTCAACTTGAATTTTCTAACTGTGAGCTGAGTTAAGGTTTTTGCAATCCTTCGGGAACTAAACAATGTATAAGGGGGCATACTCCCACCTCTTAATGTAGTCATATCATTTCAACCTTACCACTAAATATCAGCCTCGTCCAGTTCCATCCCCTGTCGTGTAAGTAAATTGTGGAATGTTCTGCTACGTACACATATCCTTGCAGCTATGGCCACTAATGGTCATCGCTTCTTGATCCCATCTCTGCTTTCCATCAGGCGTGAGGGAGTCACTTTGATGAGCCATTATAAAAAAATAATAGTTCACTCAATTCGCGGACTACGGCATAACTTTTGATACAACGTGTAACTGTTCCAATGTTAAATAGTATTCAAATAATATATATTGTGTGTTAGTGGGAGTATGATTGTGAGTATGATTATTCTAAGCTTATACATAAACCGCTTTTATTATGATAGTTTCGGGACGGATGGTAGCAAGCCTGCAACACAACCAGTAGCGCATACGAGTACGTGCTATTCCTGGGTGCAAGTTATTTCCGTTCCAAATTACCTACTAATCCGTTGAGTACCAAATTACAGCTTGTAGAAGCCCACACGTTAACAAACTTTCTAATAATTTAATATTAGTATTATATTTGTAAGATGTTATATGTTTACTGTCGAGTATTTTCATATAATAAGGGCAACAGTAATCCTTTTTGTACTTGGGTATCTGTTCTTACCTACGTACTCGTATTATGAATTTGAAATGTGTTGAAAACAGTTGGGGCGTATGCACGTCAAATTATTGGTTTGTGGCCGGCAATTTGGTCGTTACAGGTAACTATGTAGTGTAGGTAATATTGTATTGAAACGCTCTAATGCACAAAATGATTTATTCGTAATGTTCGAATAAGTATACACTAAGTTTATTACATCAATAAATTAAAACCATTATACCTAAGGATATCTAAGTTAAACTTATGTAGGCAGATTTCGTGGCCTGTGATTTGAAAACATTAGTTTGTCCAACATCCATTTTGAATGATGCTCATTTCAAGTAGATGTTATTGCAGAAGACTACACTGTCTCTAGAAATACGGTATGATGAGCGGCATGGGCGGTGGGGGCGGCATGCAGGAGCAAAGTGGGGGTGGCAGGGGTGGCAGTGGCTTGGGCTCCAGCGTGATTGGCACTGGAGGGGGGACCAGAAACGCGGTCATGGGGAGTCCTGGAGGCGGCGGCGGCGGGCAGCAATGCGGGTAGGGCGGCGGTGGCGGCACCAGCGAGATCATCAAAGGGGCTGGCGCCGGCGGTAGCGCGGGGGGAAAAAACAGCGGTGCGGGAGGGGAAGCGAAACATGGTGGTGCTGGAGGTGGTGGGGGAGGAAAGCACAGCGGCGGAGCCGGAGCAGGCAGGTACAGCGGGGGTGGGGGCGGCGCAGGGAGGAACAGCTGAGGGGCCGGGGGAGGCAGGCACATCGGGGCCGGAGCTGGCGCCGGGAGACATATGGGAGCCAGCGCTGGCGCTGGGAGCAGGAAGGGAGCGGGGGGTGGGGCAGGAAGTAGGAGAGGCGGAGGGGGCAGCAGGAAACATGGAGACGCACACGGGGGAGGAGGAGGAGGTCCCGCCGGCATCAGCACTATTGTTGGTGGAGGCGCGGGCGGCAGCAGGGGCTCAATGCATGGCAACTTCTTCTCTGTAACGTAAACGTACAAAATAATGATTTTAATCTATCTTCTTTTGTATTCCAATTTGTTAAGATCTCAAATATTATTTCTTACCTAATTTTTCCACGAGAAGAGGTTTCAGTAACCTGCGAAAGTAACAACATTAGATATGTTTCGGAAGTGTTGCAAGCACAATATTTCAAGTCAGTTGTAAACTTACGATGACAGCACTGCTTTTTTGCATTCTTTCATTTCTTTTAGAGCTTCCAACTGAAAACAACAATAGTTAAAGATTTTACTTCTGCCTCCACCTTAAACAAGACTGGCTAGTTATGATAGATTTTCAAATGCTGCTATTAAGTAGAAGACCCACTACTGACCAAGCATAGTCCTTTCTCGACACAAGCCGCGGCACAGGTCGACGTCAGCAGAACCACTGCTATGGAGGACCACAATAACTTCTGACCCCCCATCTTCCTGATGGAGGCGGACTTCATCCGCATGTACTAGTTGCTATATCACGTAGCTGTAAATAAGCTTTTGCATTGATATATAATGTTATATATAGTTACGTGATACTTCGTAATGTTTGCATTACAAACCACCTACAGATATAACAGATAGGCTATCGGCGGCGCAGTGATGCAACTGATGCGGCTGATATTTATTTAAAATCAAAATTGTGGAGAATGATAAGATGGAACGTGCTGATAGTTAAAGGATTTTGATAATAGTAACATTTTTGATTATACTATTGAGTAATACGATATACCGTGGAATACTCCATGCTGATGTGATCACAGCCTTGTCAGGTGATTCTCGGCAAAAACATCTCCATCTCTTCCTCTTCCTTCCTCTTCCTTTTCTTCAGAATATCACCTTACCTGTACCAGTGTAATCTTAACATCCTTGGCATGGACATCCGTAGTGACCTGAACCAGCGGCTACATCGAGAGTATTATCAAGTTAGCTTCCCGCAAACTCGGAGTCGTGAACAAAGCGAGGCGTTTCTTCACTCCTGATCAGCGTTGCCTTCTATACATATAAAACTTAGGTGCGCCCTTGTATTGAATATTGTTGCCACCTCTGGGATGGTTCCGCTAAGTACCTTATGGATGCTCTCGACAGACCGCAACGTCGCGCTGTCCGTATTATTGGAGACACTGATGTCACTCAACACCTAGAACCCCTACAAATGAGTAGAACTGTAGCTTCTCTAAGCATTTTTTACCGTTTGTTTCATGGTGAATGTTCTGAAGAGCTTTTTATTCTTAAATTAAAGATATATTATATTAATATCTTCAATTTATATAATACTGTTCAAAACTTCTTACCATGAACCAAAAAGTTGGGCAGTTCCTACCTCTGTCGTGTAAGTAAATTGTAGAATGCTTAGAATGATTGGTGCAGCTTACGGCTGCACTAATCTGCTGCACTGCATTATAATGAAAAATTGACGTTCATAAGTGCGTCTTTGATGCCTAAATTGAATAAACGATTTTGACTTTTTTACTTTGACTAATGGTCATCGTTTCTTGATTTCATTCCATCAGGCGAGAGAGAGTCACTTTGATGAACGATTAAAAAAAAATGTGATAGCAGGTACTTTTGAACTATCATCATTATTTCCCTTTAAAGCGATTTTTAAACTAGATTTCTTAAAAATAATAACGATATCGATTAATGCAATTTATACACAATACACAAGCGTTGCTCAAATATTTAAAGTTATTGCATTTTTTATAATTGAATCGCTTGCTTTGTGAGCCAGAGCATGTTGTGATTGCAGAGCCACTAAAATGGGTTCGGTATCCTTACGGTTGCTACTAAAGCAAAATAAATCCATGTCGTTCACATTCACATGCACTCTTTGTGTCAATCGGTGACAAAACGAGTAAGCGATCGCGTTTGATGAATCGTCACGCCAATAAAAGTTTAGCGACATTCAGAAAAGTATCAAAACTCGAACCCTTGCATGGCGATGCACTGCGCTCATCACTTTGAGATTTTTCTTTCTGGTCGTACCCTCATGCCTGAGACATGTGATTTTGGTGTGTATATTAGTCTGTGCCACCATTTTCTTCAGCTCTCTATATCTTGCGCCATTTGAATGGATGATTGCAAGGTGGTCCCTGTTGCCGATTGAGTGGTGTGTGTCCATCGCGGTGGAGGTCCTATTGACCGCAGACTTCGACATTTGGGCCCTTCTCACAACCTCCTGGTCTCAACCACCGTCTTCACCCTGAGATGTTAAATCTGCTACCCCGTAACTTCGTGGCAAACATTGCCCTTCAACTAAACACCACTACTGCTTTACAGTTCAATAACTGGCAAAGGTTTGTTACTTCTCCAGGCGGACTCTGCAAAAGTACTACTACTACAAATAATGGCCTTCGTTTTCATAATTAGACGAGTGAGAGCGGTAATTCGCAGGACTCTCAAGATTGCTATGTACCTATACCTCGTCCCAAAAGTTAGAACAAACGGCGACGAACAATGGCTCCACGTGCTCAATCAGACGGTGATCAGATAATGTGCCATTATCGGGCCGGTATAAAAGTCACCGGAAACAATTGGAAAGGTTTAAACAAAGTGCACCGGACGCGCGGATGGAGCCACCATGGGCCACAGAGAGCGGCTCCTGAGATCTATGAAGTTATTCACTGCATTGGTATTGTTACTTGTAAGTTGGCTTACATATATTTTCACTAATAGTTCTGTAAGCAAGTATATCGAAACAATTTAACTGCATACGAAAGGAACAAAGAGAAGAAACAACAGACAATGAAGTTTGTTTATCATCCGATATCTTACACCCTCCATTATATATTATATATTATTCTTCAGATTTCGTGTCTGCAAGAGCAGCACTATACAGATGTACAAAATGTTGTCTTAAAATAATTTAACATTTTGTACAAACTACGATTTGTTTAAGTTATTCGGAGGGGCTCTGCTCGCCACTAGTGTTCGTAGATTTTATATTATGAACTGATTTGAAGAAATCTGCTAAAGTATGATGACAATCACACTAATTATATAAATGCAAGAGTTTGCGTTTATTACTTCATTACGCTGAAATAGCTGGATTGATTTTGATGAAATTTAAAATGGAGATAGTTATACTCAGGATAAATACATTAGCTACTTTTTAAATGCATTTTATTCTGGTTCAGTCATGCGGGTGCCTCCAGCTTGAGAGATGCCAATATTCGTATTCCACGCGAACGAAGCCGCGGGCTAGCTAACTACTTTTATAATGATCTCGTAGAACGTTTGACAGATGGTGAGATGGTATTCAGGTTTGGATGTTGGTTTAATCTACCCTTACGATTTTACCCTTTAGGTTGAAAATCTGACACAAAACACGTATCGGCGTCTCAAATACGACTGAATTCTCCATTGATGTCATCCTTGACATTCAGTCGTATTTGACTACATTATACATTATACCAGTTTTACTACATTATACCTACACATACCTGATCATCAGGGGATAGTGGCCAAATGCTTACCTATCACTAAAATGGAACGCAAGCAGACTAAGTATGGATCTACTGTAATGGAGAAATTTTGTTAAGGTTTGACCACGAGCTAAAAGATACAGCCTTGTTATACACACGTTGTTGTAAATAGGTACGTCGCTATGGTGACCACGCTCTAGGAATGGACCCTTTTACGTAAAAATTGTAGGGATCCAGGAACTCGAGCTGCGAGCCTTCCTAACTGCGCAGCAACTATGTGTAGGCAATTATATTTGTTCAGCACATTACCTTGTCTTAATTAGTATGTCGTAGAAGTATTTGGTACAATTTGATATTTGAAATACAAATTACTAGCTGCGCTTCGCGGTTTCACTCGCGTTTTGTTCGATGATGATGATGAAAGGAAATAGCAAATTTAATTCAAACCCGTTCAGCCCTTCTGGCATGATTGAGTAACAATCCTCCATCCATCCAAACATTCACATTTATAATATTAGAATAAGATTGTAATTCACGATCCAAGATGTTGTATTTACAAAACAGCAGCTTGCTTACATAGTTATAAATCAATTGAACGTCAGCCTGCGTAAGTGACGTCACGGGCTAGGCGTTTACTAGATAGAAAGCGTCACGCCTGCCCGTTACAGTTGCAGTGCGAACCTAATCTTTAAACTTCAAAGTTCTGCGTCGCCCTGTACTGCATTACATATCTGTTTATAGTCCCATTCGACTCCATTAACACTTTATATAGCCAGATATTGTAACTTCGAGTTACAATATCTGGTACTACGGTGGTACCTATCAAGATAGTCACTGATGAAAGTATTCGCTGAGCTACTACGCATATTAATTATCGCCTTTCTAATAAACTGTTACACCTGGTACACGTATTCAACCACTAAAACAGTCCGTTTACAATTGTCCAGATCCCAGCTACAACCGGGCTGAACCTCGGCCTCATAGCGGGAGACCTCAAGCGGCACTCGAGCCCGCTTCTTATCAAGAAGATCACCAAACATTCTCCAGTCTTCATCAACATCAAGTCCGCCCTCCCTAAGCGCGCTTCGTCCCTTCCGAAACTACCGCCCAAACCACCCCCCCTGAAACTATTAGAGAAACAGCCAACAAAAAAAGTACCTCGATCGCTACCTCCTATATTATTACCACCAATATTACCACCGTTATTACCCATTATATCAATCTTACCCCCTCTATTACCAGGTTTGCCATTGTTGCCAATTTTACCACCTCTATTACCGAGCTTGAAAGGTCCGTTAAAACCACTTAGTGTTCCTATTTTGAAGAGTTCAGTGTTGAAGCCTCAATGGTCTGAACTGAAGATAGGAAAGGTTTCACCGATCAAAGTGGACAAGGGAGGAATCCTGAAGAAACTTCTCGAATTAAAGAAGAAGGGAAGTCTGACTACGGCAGAGTACATAAGGTTTAAGAAGTTGCTGCTGAAGTGATGGCTGTTTGTAATTTGTTTCTTTATTGTATATATATATATATATATATATATATATATATACAAATATGTTATTTATTATCTTATAAATTAGGCTCAATTAAGGAATAATAAAAATATATAGTACAATTCTTAGTGTTTATTTGTATCACCCTTGCGTCCAACATAAATCTGTTAATGTCTTGTATCTTTATTTAGACTTAAATATTTACATTATTCATTGCTTATTAGTTAAATGTATCTGAAGAAATTTTGACAAACACAGCATTTAATTGTTTGACGATTGCACTGATACGATATTAAACAAAAAGTGTCCATATTCTAAAAATATATACATTTCCATTGCGAAATCTTAACTAATGTTATTATACCGAGTTTGTATATTGTGAAAATGAGCATAATTTTAAAACAATATAAAGAAAAAATTGGCTTCAAATTAAAGGGGATGTGCAAAGGACCACTCGCTTTTGTAAAAACTTGGCCATGCCAAACTGTAACTTAAATATATATTAAAATAATGCCTACTGTATGGCTATCAAAATATATAATAATATACCGTTAGAAATACGAGCCTTACCCTTCACGCATTCAAGTTGCAGTTACACAAGTGGTTACTAAATTACTTATTCTACTCTATTGAGAATATTTTTAAATGTAAACCCTAAAGATAATGAGAAAATTGCTGATGTTTGTGATTTATTGTATTTTGAACTGATAGCATAATGACATTGTACCGAATTGTATATTTTTAAGACTGTTAACATGAAATCTCAACCTGACATTTTAAATTTTATTATAAGTGAAATAGCTATATTTAACATTTCAAATGACTAAAGGGAAAAAAAATACTTTAATATAATACCTACATAATATATTGCATAGATTGCATAATATGTTACACTAATTTTCATTTTTTTTAAATATTAGATGTTTTATAAATATTTGTACGCCGTAAGGCTAAACATGCAGGAAACTTAAATTACTATTTATTCTTAAGATCTATTTATGGTACCCATGTTTTAACAAATAAATATTCATTTATTCATTAATTCATTCATATAAAATGTTTACCTGCAATCTGCAGGAAGGTCACCGCAGCGGCACAAAACAACTCGTATCATGCACACTTTCAACTTAGCTAAGCTTTGCTCAAGTCTATGATACGATCGTCATACAAAACATGGCTAAGGCTAACATTCTGCTAACTTAGTATCACAGTTCGGCACACTATACATGGTCCATGAGCAGGTTCGACATTTCATCCCTCGCACGAGCATGTCCTTGAGTTGGCAGACCGCAGAGGAAGGCTATTAGGATCGAATACGCGAGTGAGGCAGGTCGGTATCACGGTACAACTTCGTCTCTCTTCCTCCTTCCCAACATGTGTGAGCTTCGCAATCCCACGTACCACGAGCATATACTTTAGCCGGGAAATGAAAGCTACAAGCAGTACGCGGTCGAAACAGAGTGGGGCGTTGTCACAGTTAAGTCTCCCCCTTCTGTCTACTGTCCGTGAGAGCGGCCATCCCTCGCACGAGCATGTCCTTGAGCCGGCCGAGGAAGGCCAGGAGCGGGTACGCGAGGGGACGGTCTTCGGCGCGGCATGTGAAGCACGGCGGAGGCAGGCGAGGTTTCAGCCGCGACTGAGAGAGGAGAATACTGCTCTGGAACATGAAACGAAGAACATTATACAAAATAGCAAAGATAGATACATCTTTAGTCAGATGTATACGTCAAAAAGATGGGCAAAAGAAATGAAAATTGTTTAATAAAAATCTTAGTTATGTAACTAAAATATAGCTTTGTCCCGGGTAGAGTAAGGTAAGTATTATTTCGCCTGACAACGCTAAGTCACAAATCAAGTATATGCTCCTGGAACAACGTATCAGCTTCGAATACTTTTAGAATCTCTTGAGTAGTTAACAAAACGTCAATGCAGGATTGGATAGAAGTCCAGTGAAAAACAAAAAACCAAACCTCCACAGCAGTGACAGCAGCCAGCACCAGCACCAGCCACACGAGTCTTCTTAACTTCATTCTCGTAGTAGACCTTCGCCGCTAAGTACAAGAGAAGGCTGGCTGCGTAGCACCCGCTGGCTAGCCACTGCATCTCGCTGCCATGCGCCTTTAGTACTCTCGCCAGATAGATAAGATGCTACTGAGATCAGTACTGGGTTGTGTAATAGTTACGTTTGTACTTTAGCCTTGATGATGCATTTCAATGAAGCTGGTTTAGATGCGGTGAGTAGTCGATCCAGTCCACTTGCTTGCAGGAATATAGCTTTTGATTTAATTTTTCTTTTACGTTATTATAAGCATTAGTAATTTATAGGAAGTAACAAGTATAGAACTGGTTGTGGCAGTATAGAAGGTAGCCTGGTAGTTTTATTTAGCCGGTCAAGTGTCTTTCCATCTTTTTTTCTTCCAAAAAGGAGAATGTTATCAATTCGAATGTATTTTTTAATGTTTGTTACCTCATAACTTTCGACTGGGTTGATGTTTTTTTTATTGATGATTCTATTATATGATAGCTGGTGCATACCGTGTGGTCTCATTAAAAGTTAATTAAATTCCGTGTAGCAGTTGAGTTACACTTCAATAACTGAAAGGTGTTTCGCCAATTTTGACGATTTGATGATTTGACAATCGATCCCGTAATTAGCAAGAGTCACTATTACTTACCGACTTCATTACTAAAAAGTGTGAAATAACTTGTCGAAGTCATGCGCACAATATTGTGATAATAGGTACTTTTAAACTATCATGGTACCAACTTAACAAGTTATTTCACACATTTTTTTACATTTTTTATAGGGATGTGGATGGAAGTTGGAACCAACTTCATCACTATAAAAAATGTAATTTTCTCGGTATTTTTTTTTATGGGATGGGTTGGCAAACGAGCAGGCGGCTCACGTGATGGTAAGTGATACCGTCGCCCACGGACATCCGCTATACCAGATGTCTCGAGGATGCGTTGCCGACCTTTGAGGAAGGAATAGAAGGAGGGATAGGGGAGAGGGAAGGAGAGGGAGAAGGGGGTATCTGGCATCCGGAACCTCCCACAGAGTGACTGAAACGCAATAGCAAGCTATATAACTTCACGTCGGTGTTGTGTGCAAGAGTGGTACTTCCCCGGTCGTGCCGGCCCATTTGGCTGTAACCCATAGGGTTGCAGCGTGGCACTACCACCAATACAGCCTGGAGCTGGCTACATACTAAGATATTATAACGATTAGACAATAGAGACTACGACTGCTTCGTTAGCTCAGTGAGTAGGGACCTTGCCTTCGAAGCGTAGGGTCTAAGAATCGTTCCCTAGCAGTGGAAAACATTTGTGTGATGAACAGAAATGTTGGTTCTCGGGTGTTGGATGTTTTGTTGTGTGTGTCCGTGCCGCACGCGACACACGGCATCCTAGTGCCGGGCGCGAGTGTAGTGTGTTGTTTATGAATAATTGGAAACAGCGCTGTTGCGCTTTTTACTGGGAATTCACCTCACGACGAAAATAATGCCGTAAGCAAGTACTGTGAGTTCTGCCTACGGAGGTTCACTTTACATGTCTATTAACGTAAAATAAAACCATTCACATATTCCGATTTGAAGTTGTATTTTTGGTTCTACCGTACTGTGTAGTACGTGATAATGCACTAGATTAGTTTACTGGATCGACACAAACGAGCGCCGGCGACTCGCAGAACGCTGACGCAGCGCTAGCAGTGTGGGCACGAAGCACATTCAGTACGTGACCGCTGGCCAGTAACGCAGTTACGGCAGTAACGCAATAACGCAGTAACGCGAGTGACGTGATCAGTGCGCGACCGGACTGCACCATGTGCGACGGATAATGTACGGGTACGTGGCGATAGCGATTCTAGCGGCGGTTCGTATCTATGACAATGTTAAGTGATAACTCCACGCTCGATCCTAAAGGGTCGCAACCTCGTCGCGGCTAATGTAACACTCTAACAATGAAGGCTAAAATTACAGTTTGTCCCGGGATGGAGCCTTGTCGTAGTAAGTTACAGTTCATACTAAAGTCGAGCCGCTTTAGCGTTGATTAATTAACGCTGTAAATCAATCAGAGTTTTAATGATTCCATGGCTACAAACATCTAAAAATACATCCAGAAAGTATGATTCTACTGGATAAAACTCATATGGTGCTAGCCTTCAAAAAACCTTGGACACTGATGGCTGGTTGGCCTGTTTGTTTTCGATCGAATACATTTCAGCGAGAGTGTATTGATTAGTAAGTTATTTAACGGTACATTGAGTAGTTCGACTGGGGGTACGCCGGCATGTGGTATGTAGAACATGATTCACAACGCGCGCTGCCGAGTAGTAGAGTACATAGCTCCACCATACCGATCGATACCATTGGAGTGTTCAAATCATATGTGAAATATCTCCTAGGCTTGCGTGATACATCTTGGAAGGCGTTATCGTTTAACACGAGGTGTGACAGTGGTGACAGTGGTGACAGTGGTGAAATGGAAACTTATTATGAATAAGTTATCTCTCATAACACATTATTAATAAATGGTTTATCTTGTTAGGAATATACATATTATGCAACGTGGTTATAATGACGTGAGCTATGTGAGTAGGACTGCTACACAAGTGATGTCATTTAGAATATAAGTATTGGTGAGTATGTTGATATTATTTAAATGAATCAGCTGAATCTGAAGATATAAACTAGTTACAACCGGAACATTTCGGTGAGTTGAATGAATGAAGGATAGTGTCTGTTCCCAAAACATAATAGTATTAAGGTCCTGATTGGTCGGGTGCAAACAGTAATAGTAGATTATACACCAAGGGAATAAAGCAGTGCCTTACGTCACGGGTGGCATATTCGAAAGAGTACTTTGTATAAATGTACATATTGGGCCCTGAGCGTAACGAGGGACGCTAGTGTTGTGTAGAGTCCTGAGTGATTGTCCCACAGAGGTGAAACCCAGCTCTACATGAATAAAGCTTTTATCTAGTTTAAAGTTGAAGAAATTGAAACTTAATAGGTATTGATATCACACATTCGTTCACTTAAAAACATTAATTTGTCTCTCCCAAGGAAGGAGCAAGTAATAGATATTGTTGAGACAACATGTAAATGATATAACAATACTGAAGGCAGAATAAAGAGCTGGTGTAATACTCGTACTCGTAACACCAAACACCGTATTTTGGTTCACATTAATTATTATCGCGCCTTTTTCCTTTTCTCTTGTTTGCAGTCATGCGGTGGCCGGTTCGATTTTTCTTATATCTTCTAATACTTTATTGAACACCAAGCTTAATATAAAGAGAACAAATAAGTATGGTTTAGAAAGCAGGTTGTACAATGGGCAGCCTTATCGCTATTAGCAATTTTTTACAGGATTTTTGAAACAATTATCTATCAACTATTTTCCAATAAACCCTCTTTACATGTCCGTGTAAAGAGGGTTTAATCGAACTGGCCACCACAGGCAGATCACAACGAAAATAAATGCCAACAGCTTTCCCATGGAGTAACTTTTTATACTAGAAAATCTTTCCTACAAACTTTTCATACCACCTGCTCGACAATGTCCAATCACACATCACGCAATCTTGAAGTAAAGCAAGGCAGTGCATCCCTAGGGATGTAATTCTGTATGAAACTCCGACGGGATTAAAGTGATTTGTATTAAACTTTAAAATTGGTAGGTAAAACTCTTAACATACTATAGCCTCCACAGGTAGCACAAAAAATAAAAATGTAAAAACGATTTTCTTCTCTTCACTGTTTAGTGGTTATATTACACGTTGACACAAAAATATTACTTTGAGCTTCCAGAACTGGACAAATGTGTTCAATATTAACATTACTTTTAATTTATTTTACTTCTTACTAAATATTGTTACGTAGAGCTTACGTGATATGTCGGTAATTGGACGTTGTAGAGCAGGAAGATACACGTAGCATGAAACAATAGGCTACACCAACTCATATGATTCTTGGATTATTTCTATTTATAATATTTGTAATGCTAGTCCATCCCATTATGGTCGCGCGGAGGTTGTAACCACAATGTAAGTATATTAATATTATGAAACAACATGCAGTCACGAAGGTAACCACGCGAATAAAGAAAACTATCACATATCGATGTGTACAACAGCCAATATTATACAGGACCGAATTAACAAACGACGTCTTGTTAACCTATACTAACGTCTTTTGAATAGCGCGATGGCGGTTTCAAAGTACGTTATATAATAAGAGCATCCTTGACGCTATGACTTTGTATAAATGATAATAGTTATTAACATTACGCAGGTGGCACACAAGGGGGAAGCTGCGCCTCCGGTGCGGGTGACCATCGACTGCGGATCCGACGAAACGGTGAGATAACCATACCTATAGCAACTAATCATTCTGTACCTAAATGCTTCCCTTTACCCTACCTAAAGATTTACATAGGATCAACATATCGCAGCCGGCAAACAATACTAATAATTAACAAAACAAAACTAACATTCAATATAGATACACCCTAAAAACAAAAGACTTCAATAGAAATATGGTTTATTTTTACAAAAATACATAACCGCCTTCAATATGTACGAAATTGAAAATCCAGTGTGAAATTAATGCGAGTCCATATTAAAGGTATCAGGTTTCCAACAAAAAAATAATTGTTCAAATCGGTTTATAAATAACGGACTTATGAGGTAACAAGTATTTAAAACAATAGAACCTAATTGCGAACCTACTCCTTTTAGATGTCGGTTGAAAATAAACTAAAAATAAATAAAAGAATTGCCTATTTTTTTTAATTTGCTTTCAAACGACGGAACCGGTTTTGTATAAAGATATTGCGTCGAGTGTCATACAATATTATATTTAAAGAAAAGTCTAATTGAGAACCTACTTCTTTTTTGAAGTCGGTTAAAACACGTTGATAAACTATTATAAAAACGTACCCGTATTAACGTAACATATATACTAAATATTAAGATGACTCAATAATAGGGTAAACCTTACAGGCTTTACCATGGCAACACTTTCTATGTTCCAAGCAATAACCTTTATTTTTAATTTTTTTTATTTAATATATCGGTTTCCAAGTTACTTACGTGTGAAATGTGATTCCATCCTGCTTTTTATATTTTGATGTTTGTTTTAACACCGTTTCACGACACAATTCGGCATTTTGACTGGTAAATGTGTTGCTTCCACGCGCAGCGATAGTTCGACTGACGAGTCAAGGCGTAGTTTCGTTGCGCGTGTGTGTGTGTAATTGTGTATGTACACGGCGAGGTGTGGTCTGAGGATGCTACAATCGAAAACGAATGTCTGCAAGAACACAATTTAAAGCTCTATACTTCTCATTCATGTTACGGTTTATTTCGGCGATTTGTTTTAGTTAATTTCTGTTTAGATAACATCTTTGCTATATTTTTAATTGTAACTTTATAATAGGTAACTGTCACCACTCAACTATTGGCATATTTCAATTTCTTATTTCAGGACTTATACGGCAGATCCAGCCAACGGACCAAGTCCTCTAACCTCCACTCCCATTTCGACGTCGATTCATTCTGCAACTTCATCCACCGAGCTATTCCCAAAGCAGTGCAAAATGGCAGATTCATCCTCAGAGAGCCAGATATGGACCAAACCGGATACGGCGATACTTTGGTACCGATATCTGCGCCGCCCCCTGAGGGGTACATACCGAAGTTTGCATTGCCGAGGTTCAAAGTTCCAAAGCTCAAGGTTCCCAAGATCAACGTGCCCAAATTGAGAGCACAGTCAGACAGTCCGTATTCCGCACCTAAGATCGGTTCTTCCACATCCTTCCCGTCGTTGAGGAGTTCTGCTGAAGACGAGTCCAGTGTTGAACGGATGGAGATATTCAAGAAGGGCGTACAGAAGATGCTGCACGTCGTGAAGGTTCTGGGGCAGATAGACCGGTATTTATCCGAGCGGACCCGGATCGTGATAGACAAGCTTGCGAAAACATTTGCGGACTGATTTGAACATAATGTTATTTAATATTGAATATATAGATTTAAATTAAATTTACTACATTTTAATATACAATTTTACAGATTAGCAGCCAGTCTAAATAATGTTTAGTACCTATAGACGATAAGTAAAGTTATAATTTGAGGGTTTTGAAACGTCTAGCTAGAAGCCCTCACCAATGTCGGCCTCCTAAACAGATTCTTCTTCTTCTTGTGTGGCTTTTTAACGTGGAAAGACGTTACTCTGCCAGTGTCATGTTTTGGCGGATATTTTGCCCTTGTACTCCCCCAACCCTGAAGGAGTGACCATTGTACGGTACGGAATCAAATGAAAGTTATATGAATATCAAAAGTATTAAAAACTGGTTTCGCTTTTACAAACGTATATTATTGGTTTTAATAAAATTACATAACATATAAATAAATGGTGTGAAAACAAGCGATAAAAGAGAGTTAATATCAGTAGGTCTAGCGATATCAGAATTAAGGTTATCATACAAAGAAGAATTTAACTTAGGACATGAAAAGAAAATGTGATTTAAAGTACCGTCATCTAGGCCACACTCACAAAGCGAATGATCCCTGACCCTGATTTTAGCAAGAAACACGGGAGAACAAACGTGACCTAAGCGCAAACGAATTACGGTGGAAGTGACCCATTTCTCAGCATTTTTAAACTTAAAAAACCAAGGTTTTGAAGGTATGGTGGGCTGAATTATAAACAGATTCAATGGCGTTTCAATTTACTCGGGACACAGTATACATATAAATATCTACGTACTGCGAGTGCAGGATCATCACAGACTACATAAATCTATATAGCTATATTACCTACCTATAGTTTAAAATTATAACCCACTTAGTTATATACTTGGAGGATATGTTTAAGACTTGCCTTGACCTCTTTGTTAATGGCGCGTCTGCTTATTGTAATTCTGCCAGTGTCAGCTCCGTGGTAGTTCCATAAACTTTTGGAGGTTGCTTATACTAAGAATATGATCGGTGAGTTAAAGGGAGAGTGGACCATATACTTCATAAGATGCATTATGATTATTCTAAAATACAAGTACAATTTGAAAAATTTAATACCGACTTCCATTCTATTCAGTTATTGGAGTTTATCTCAAAAACTACTGGACCGAATTTGATGATATTTAAATGGGACCACACGGGAAGTACCAGCTTACAAACAAAAAAAAATTTGAGAATTCAAATTTGGTCGAAAGTTATGAGGTAACAAACATAAAAACTACAGGCGAATTGAGTACCTCCTCGTTTTTTTGGAAGTCGGTAGAAAAATGGGGGAAAGGGAAGACAACACAAGTTAATACCAAACCATATTAATGACACACTCAGTGGCAATAATGAAGATTGAACTTGATAGCGTAAGTAGGTATTAGTAGTAGTAGTATTTTAGTATAAGCACTCTATCTACGCTAGTAAACCACTAAAGGCCTCAAGTAGGGAAGAATCTCTCCTCGGAACACCCACGCACCAACGACGTATAGGTACTACAGTACCGCGTTTTCTTCGACTACGTTCTCGCAATCCCAGCAAACCAAGGGTGGGCGGACGTTCTTACGACACGTCTATACAGTCCACTACTGCCGTATATTGTAACCGTCCTCAACGCAAGCAGAGCGTCCCCCACATCGTAGGTACCTACTATAAGCTTTCATGCTGATACAGGATCTCGTTATTATCTCTACGATAGGTCTAGCTAGAGTAATACCACCTTCGATCGCATCACCATTGGCTATAAGATATTGGACAAACGCAATAACGTTCGAAAGGCATGTCGCAGATCATGTTTCAAATAGGGTTCCGTATGTATAATACAAAGTACCTACAACTACGAGCACTAGGTACGGTACGAGTAAGTACCTACCTTCTACAGTGGGACTACGAGCACCAGGTACGATACGAGTAAGTACCTACCTTCTACAGTGGGACTACGAGCACCAGGTACGGTACGAGTAAGTACCTACCTTCTACAGTGGGACTACGAGCACCAGGTACGGTACGAGTAAGTACCTACCTTCTACAGTGGGACTACGAGCACCAGGTACGGTACGAGTAAGTACCTACCTTCTACAGTGGGACTACGAGCACCAGGTACGGTACGAGTAAGTACCTACCTTCTACAGTGGGACTACGAGCACCAGGTACGGTACGAGTAAGTACCTACCTTCTACAGTGGGACTACGAGCACCAGGTACGGTACGAGTAAGTACCTACCTTCTACAGTGGGACTACGAGCACCAGGTACGGTACGAGTAAGTACCTACCTTCTACAGTGGGACTACGAGCACCAGGTACGGTACGAGTAAGTACCTACCTTCTACAGTGGGACTACGAGCACCAGGTACGGTACGAGTAAGTACCTACCTTCTACAGTGGGACTACGAGCACCAGGTACGGTACGAGTAAGTACGTACCTTCCACAGTGGGACTACGAGCACAATAATACGAACGCAATGACCTGTAATGTGAGCTGGGACATCTTAACATGTAAGTATGCTATTGCTTTCAGCAGGAAGGTTAAATGATATACCTACCCGCTAGTGTTGGAGCACTATCTCACATCACGGTGAGTGGTGATGCGGTCAAAAGTTGATCTAGAACAGCTCGTGGCTCTCGAGGAAAGCTGCCGGAACACACTACTTATTATGTGTTGCGTGACAGGTCGTTAAACTTAAGGAACATCCCAGAGCAAATGACCTTTAGAATCTGGTGAGGCGACTGCCGAGAGCAGCAATAAATATCTGCACACGACCATCTGCCCAAAATTTCTCATCGATTTTAAAATCTTAAGTTGGTTTTTGAAAACGTCGACCTAAATAAAAAACCTAAATTTTAATCCATTAGTGTACGTACACCAAATTTCAAAACAATTTTTTGTTTATAATTTGGTAGATTGTAGTTCGTGTGGAGATGCAAGGAATCAGTGGGCTTTTTTCAATTATTGTCTTTTTCGAATTTTTTTTTAATACTATTGTAAGAAATAATATTTTAAAAGTAAAATATGCAGAGAAAATGTTTTTGGAAACAGTCATGATATTTTTTTTTATTTTGTATAATGTACTAACACGAAGATAGCTTCTAAGCATCATGTTCTGCGCAGCATTTGCAGTAGCTATGAGACGTGCCTTAAGGGTGCAAGCCAAGCAGGCTCCAGAAAGTATCCAACCAGGCAACTAACCACCATGCTCAGGATTTCATCACGATGCCATCTTCCTCGAAATCTGTACCATTTATTGTGACATCATACATGCCATAGCATTACGGATAAATAATAACGAGTAGTATTGTTACTTGGAGCAGCTTCAAGTTCTAACGTTATACAGTGTTCGGTGCATTATACCAAGGACGATAGTATCATCCTTGGTTATACTTACTGACCAATTTTTTTTAAACTAAATAAAATTAAGTACATATAACACATATCGTACCTTATAAGTAACGGAATTAAATATATTATGAAACTACTATTACTTATACTTTATAAACTAATACTCTATTCTAAGAAGCAAGCAACATGGTTTTCAAAAGGGAAACTCAACTACGCTTGCATGAGTTGACCTCACGAGCAAAGTTATCGACAACGTGGATGCTGGCAACTCAACTACGCTTGCATGAGTTGACCTCACGAGCAAAGTTATCGACAACGTGGATGCTGGCAACTTAAAAACAGTCATATTTTTTTATATGTCCAAGGCATTTGACTTTGTTTGCCATAAACTACTTTTGAATATGTTGGAAAAATATGGTATCAGAGGCCTTGCGCAAAACTGGTTAAAAACCTATCTTGAAAATAGAATGCAATGTGTTGAAATTACTAAACTGACAAATTGTGGAAAACTAAAGTCATAGAAGTCTAGCTTTAGGGTAAATACTTATGGCGTGCCTCAAGGTAGCCACTCATATTCCTGCTCTACATAAACGACCTCCCGGAAGTCACCAGCAATTCGTGTATATTATTCGCTGATGATATCTCCTTAATAATGACTTGTAAAGATAAAACAGACATGTAAAAATATACTACTGACATAAATAATCCTATTTTAAATCTATAATGAAATGGCTTGACGAAAATAATTTACCTACACATAAACTTAAATAATTATACTGCTAAGAAAAACCAAGCAGTTAGATATTAAAAGTAGAGTTGTTACTTTAAATGCCTTAAATGAAACTAAATTTCTCGGTGTGATTAATGATAAAAATTGCAACTGGAAGTCTCATGTTACAACAGTTTGTAGTACAAGTGCAATTTGAAAAATTTAATACTGACTCCCATTCTATTCAGTTATTGGAGTGTAACTCAAAAACTACTGGACCGAATTTGATAGAATTTGAATGGGACCACACGGAAAGCAAGCATGAATTGAATGCTGGTACGGGCATAGTAAACAATGGGATTGAAATCGAACAATGTTAAGAGGTAGAAAAGAGTTTTTTCTTTTAGTATGGAAAGTATGCAATCCTCTTAACTCCTGCAAACGCAAGCGGCGCGCGCTCACTTTTTAAATAGTGAATTTTCGCGCGTTTTTTCCGTGCGGTTTGGCGTCAAAATATGTTTATTTATAAGATACTTCAAGGGTTAACAATAATTTTAACCTTTTTCTTTAAGAGCTAATCACAGTCTTATCTTATGGTCGGTGGTGATACTGTTGATGGTGGAGTATGCTTGCCAAAAATATACCGTTACTCACTCACGCATAAAAGAAATGTGAAAGCTAACATTTCACATCCGTTAAAGTTCATAGCTCTGAGCATAACTGGTTAGTCTAGGATTCAAAATAGTCTCCTAAGCCTCGGTGGCCCAAAACGCGAGCCTTAACCTCTTTAGGTTATATATAAGTATAAGTAGTCCAATACAATATCCAATGACGATTATTAATAACCACTATATTTGACACTCCCTGCTTGTTGTCACCATCATTTTCATTTTCATTTCCATTTCATATTTACGCGAACTAGGTATATGGCTCCGTAACATAATTTTAAAATAAATAATTAATTCTTATGCCCGTAAGCTGATCGCCCGCCGCCATTTATCATCTTGCGAGTAGAATCTTCATTGTAGTCTTTGAGTAGAATAGAAATAGCTAATCATAAAATTACTTTGCACCGCACGGTACAACACATTCTGCTACTCGTCACTAGGTGGCAGTAAACTCAACATCAACAAGTGTATCCGGCCCAGACTGTTAGCAAGGTCTATAGATAAGATAGAAAAGCAAGGTCTCAACCACAAACTATAAGATAATGCACAGTCCGTAAGAATAAAGATTCTTAACAGGACATCAAACAAATCTAATAATAATATTGATAATCATAAATTTGACATTTGTAAAACAATAGATTCCGTAAAAACATGGCTTGACGTGAATAATTTAATGATTAATATCTCAAAAACTATGTAATTTCATAAATTTTAACAATAAGTATTGAGTTTGAAATAAATTTTAATGGTCAAGATATTAAGACCTGATCACGTAACGTTTTTAGGTTTAATAATTGATAAAACCATTAATTGGAAACTTCAAATTAATAAAATATGTTAGAAACTCAACAGCTATGTCTATGTTCTAAAGAGACTACGAAAAACTTCAAATAAAGAAACTGCTTTAGTTGCGTATCATGGATATGTTGGGTCCCTTCTCAGGTATGGTCTTATTCTTTGGGGGTGAAGTACAGACATAGCACAAGCATTCATTGCTCAAAAAAAATTTACTCGAGCAATATGTGGAGTGGGACCTATGGAGTCGTGCAAACCATTGTTTCTGCAATTGAAAGTCCTCCCTCTTCCATGTCAATAAATTCATGACATAGCATGCTTTGTCAAACAACACAGCTACTTGTATACCAAGGCGGGTGAAATTTATCCTCGAAATACACGGAACGGAGAAAGATTAGTAAATAAGTATACTCACAAAACTGTACGTTATCAAAAAAGTAGTTACTCAACGTCAATCAAAATATTTAATATAATATAAGTTTAAAACTGAATTGAGGACCTGGTTGCTGCATCGCTCTTTATACTATATGACTACATTTCTCTATATGAAATGAAAACCTAGCATCAAATTAAAAAGTTTTTGAAAATAATTACTTCTTAGTTTTACGTTGTGTTCTTTTGCTTGGTTTGTTCTAAAAAAGTATTTCATGTTTTAGTTTTAGCTTATAGTCATAATTTTTGCATGCTACGAGTATTAATTTGGTGAAATGTGTTAGCTCTTCAATGTTTTTATTTTGTAAACATCTATCATGTACTCACATTTGAAGCAAATAAATAATATTCTATTCTATTATATTCCATCTACGATCAAAGACTTTAGCCAATCATTGCAATTTTAGAGAGAAAAATTCACATCCTCGGATGGGATTCACTTTGAGCCAATTTGCGTTTGGAACATGTTTTGGCTTGGGCACTATTTTACAGCACCTATCTACCTACCAACCTACTGAGATTTTCTAAGAAATTAATGCATCGTTTTATCTCTCGATCTCAAGCTGCCTGCAAATGGTGTATCAATGCAATTAGTATAGGTAATGAGGTATGAGGATGTATCACATTATCACAATTTCAAATAGTTTATTTGCCAGAATACAAGCATTAACATTAATATTTTTAGTTGTTGTACAAATGTGCTGCGTCTGTATTCAGCCTGCAAGCAGACGTGCAAATGATTGCTCTGAAGTCGCACTACTATGTAGAATACATTCGGGAAGATAATTTATATACTCGTAGATTAGAAAAAGTAAAGGTCCCAAGATACTTCCTTGAGGAACACCTGTCTTACTTGCAGCAGGTTCAGAATAAATGTTATGTTTAATAAAACTATTATTTTTCTTAGCTACTTTAGTAACTACGGTTACAGTTTTTCTGTTTTGTATGTAGCTACTAATCCACTCCAAAGCTTTTCCTCTAATACCATTACGGTCTAGTTTATTTAAAAGGTTAGCATGATTGACGAAATCAAATGCTTTTCTTTTTTTGTCCAAAAATAATGACACTATTGATGCTCCGTTATTGATAGATTCTGTAATAGTTTTTATGAAGTCAAAACGCTAGAGCTGTTGAGCTCCTTTACGAAAACCAAATTGGTCATTTTTAAGTATATTGTATTTGTCAATAAAATTACTAACTCGCAACTAAGCTGAAGTGGTTGCGATACTTGCGCCAATTTTTCTGTCCTACATTTTTTGATAGTCACAACTCCCAACGAGCGCAAAAACGCACCTTACTGTCTACATATAATTGTCTGTGCTTACTGTAAGCGTTGTGGTCGTGACGTTCGCGCTATCGTTGATATAATAGTTATATCACAGAATTCGCCCTATTTACATAGGTCCAGCAACAAACGATGGAGAATGATCGGTAGTTTTTCAACCATTTAACAATTTTGCGTCTGAGGATACTTTATCTGAAGCAACTTTTATAGGACAATACAGGATGACAGAAAATAAATACTATGTATTGAACTACAATGAAGTATACTATGTATTGAATATAATAAAAATGACTACACAAAAATGTTAGTTTCAAACAATTATGATAAACTACAATTTAATTTTATTAACTATGATAAACATACTTAAAATATAGATGTGTTTGGTAAAAACGAGTGATAGAAGAGAACTTAGATTAGCAGGGCGAGATATGAATGATGGTAACTTATCGTACAAAGAAACCGTAATCTCGAACAACTAAAGAAAATGTGGTCCGGTGTACCCTCATCAAGACCGCATTCGCAAAGTGTGTGGTCTCGTATTCTAATTTTGGCCAAGAAAACTGGAGTGCATGCGTGACCCAACCGCAGGCGACAAATTGTTGAAGTAGTTGTCTTATTGATATTTTTGAATTTAAAAAACCATGGTTTAGGGGGAATAGATGGCTGTATTTGACCATAAAATTTTCCTTTCTTGATTTTTGAATTTTGCCATAAGGAATGCCAGGTGTTATGCATCTGAACTCGACAGACAGAGGAGAGATCATGGGAGTAAACCTTGTAAAAGTCCATGCCACCATGTGCAACAGCCTGTTTAGCACATGATTCTGCTGTTTCATTACCTGGTATGCCAATATGTCCAGGAATCCATGCTAGAACTACTCTTAAATCAGCTTGGGAGCATTTGTAAAGCGCTTCTTTAATTTTATGTATAGGAGGAAATCTAGATTTAGATTTAAATTGGTTAGATAGGAGGCAACTTTTGGAATCAGTGAAAATTATTGTTTTGTTAGGTTTATGGGAACTGATATATAAAATGGCTTCAAGAATAGCAACAGCTTCTCCAGTAAATACAGAGGATAATGAGGGGCATTTGTTACTTAGAATGATTCTGTATTTTGGGATCCAAACAGCAGCACCCACTTCACTGTCATCTGAAAGTTAAACGCGTCTGTATAAATTGCAAGCCAGTCTGTCCATTTCTTGCCAATTATTTCATAAAAAAGATTACAAGGTTCTATAGAGTCCTTATCAATACCGAAATTCAGAATTATTGTTGGTTGGAAAATTAAAGCATCATAACTTATTGAAAAAAGTGGGTTAGTTCTTAGTTGGACTATAGGACAAGGTAACTGTGAGAATTTAAGGTAACTAAGAACGACACAATACATGGGAGTTTCTCTTCAGGACTACAGTTGGAAGATTTAGTAAGCTCAAGCAATTTTTTTATTTTGAGTATAAGAGTGTGGTCTGGGTTTTGGATAAGCTTAGAGACAAACCTGTCTGAAAGAAATTGTCTACAAAGATGTAAAGGCGGGTCGACACATTCTACCTGCATTGCATTTATTGGCGAAGATTTAATTGCACCCAGAATAATACGAAGGCATTTGGACTGAATTTTGGACAATTTATCTAGTGCAGCTCTGTTACCTGGATCCAGTATATATGTACCGTAATCCAGATGGCTTCGTATTATTGCGTTATACAACAACTTTTGGCTAAATGGATGTGATCCCCACCATACGCCAGATAATGCACGAAGAATGTTAATATTTTTTTCACATTTAGCCACAACATGATTGAAATGTGCTACTCCTGTCAGTCTCGTATCTAGCCAGATTCCCAAAAAATTGACCACATTGTGTTGTGGGACGGAAACATTTTCATAACGTATGTCCAAATCGGGGATGTATCTTTTTCTGGTGAACACAACGCAGTTACTTTTGGAGACAGATACTGATAGTCCATGATCCAGGAGCCATTCGCTTAAGTAGCCTAGTGCAGAATTTAAATTATGCTGTGCTTCCGAAATGGTTTTTGCTGATGTAAACAGAGCTAGGTCATCAGCATATTGGAGAACATCACAGAATGGACTAACGGCTGATTCAAGATCACAAGTGTAGATGCTATAGAGGAGTGGGCTAAGGACTGAACCCTGAGGGAGACCCTTCCAAAGCATTCTGGGGCCGAAATATGAGTTTTGAGTTTTTATTAAGATTGACCTTTGTATTAAGAAACAGCATATAAAGCGAGCTATCTTCACAGGAATGCTCAGCTGTAACAGCTTTGTTCTGAGCATAGGGAGAAGCACATTGTCATAAGCAGACTCAATGTCCAGGAATACACCTATTAGATATTCTTTCTTTTTGAAAGAATGATGGATTTCTGTTGTCAAAATACTAATGCTATCTAAGGTACTCATACCTTTTCTGAAACCAAACTGTGTCTTTGCTAGAAGGCCTTTGGACTCTACAAGCCATTCTACTGTGTTTTTAATTAAGATTTCTGCTATCTTTGCTAAAACACATGAAAGGGCTATCAGACGATGAGAGTTAGGATTTGTTGGGTCCTTGCCTGGTTTAAGTAAAGGAATAATGACTTGGGTGCCCCAAGACTCTGGAATGCAACCTTGTTCATAAAAATTATTAATTAAATTCAAAAAGATTTTTTTTGTTTTATGTGTTGATTTGGTTATGAAAGAGTAAGGGATTCCATCTAAGCTGGGGAAAGAATCAACCAAACCATTTAACGCAATTTGCAGCTCATCGAAAGAAAAAGGAGAGTCCATACTTCCTGAAGCGGAGATGTTGTTAGGGATATTAAAAGTTAAGGCAATATGAACAAAAGGTGGAGAAAGCTTATCAGCAAAGGCTTCCAACCAAGTTGAAGGATCATTAGATGTTCTATTAGCTGAGTTATAATATCCCCGAAATCTTCGAATCTGCTTCCAGACCAAAGAAGGAGGAGTGGTGGGAGACAAGCTTTCACAAAATTTAATCCATCCCATTTTCTTTTTGGATGAGAGCAATTTCTTAGCCATTGCAGCAGTCCTCTGATATATCAGGTAATAATGCATGGTCATCGACTCATTGTAATCTAGTTCAGCATTATTGCGTTGCTGGGCAATATTTGAACATTCTGGATCCCACCAAGGAGGAGAAGATCTATTTTTATAACTTCTTTTACAAGGTATATGTTCATTAGCGGAAGAGATAATATGTTTAACAAATGTTGTATAGCATGACAGGGAATTATTAGCATTGGGATAGGGAATTGAATTTAGTTTGTTGTGTAGAGAGGAAGAATATGAATCCCAGTTTGCTTAAGAAAGTACATGTCTAAGAAGAGGATTTGGAGAACTTTCAGGGGGGGCTCTCTGTGGCATATTTATTAAAATGGGGAAGTGATCACTACCATGAGATAGGGGTAGAACCTCCCAGGAAATGCTAAGGGATAGGGATGGAGAGCATGCGGTAAGGTCAACAGCGCTTTTTGGGTTTTGTGTAGGAGGTACCCCTCGTGTTGGGGATCCGTCATTTAGAACACAAAGGTTAGCTTCATCAAATGTATCTAATAATGAATACCCAAAAAGGTCACACTGAGAAGAACCCCAGGAAGTATGGTGGGCATTAAAATCACCCATTAAATAATAGGAGGAGGGATAGAAGATATAATCATAAGGATGTCAGGTATTAGACATGAATTTGGATGGGGAATATATATACTAATATAAGTTATACCATACACTCGAACATCCACAGCATTTATTTGTGGGCTGTGAGCAGGGATAACTATTTGCGTGTAGGTTAAGTTATGCTTTACAAGAACTGCACAGCCAGCATACCCATCCTGGCGGTCATCCCTTAGACAGGAGTATCCCGAAACTCGATAATGAGATCCGGGGACTAACCAAGTCTCTGAGATGGCCACCAGGATAGGTGAATATTTTCTAATTAAATAATATAATTCATGAGTCTTCGGACGAAGACTTTTGCAGTTCCACTGTAGGATTGGAGACTGGTCCATAATTATTATGTTCTATAAAGGATGATAGTTGGGCGATCATTAGGGCAACGTTGGGCGGTAAGTTTATGGAATGTTGAGAAATCATACTGATTATAATTGTTAGTAGTTGAACTAACAATTGGTTTTGGGGTTCTTCTTGAGATAGAGAAGTAGCAGATTGATTCATTTGTAAGGCATACCCATTAGGTAGAGTTGATGCCTCATTAGCTATAATAGCTCCATGAGCTACTTTGTCATATGCTTTAGCGAGGGGGGTCCGTGGGCGAGGAGAACGGATGTCTGTCTTTCTGTAAGATTGTGTTGAGCTTGGGCGGACTGGAGAGGGGACTACCTGGGGAGGGGGGGCAGGTATAGTCGAATCTTTCACCACTTGGTTGAAAGATTTACCAACCTTTGTACTTGGGAGGAAGCTTCATGGTAGGAAATACTATCTCGAGACATGGTCATTTTAATCAGTTTTTGCCTATCTTGTTCTGGGCAAGATTTGCTAGTTGTAAAGTGATGAGCTGAGCAGTAAAAGCAGGTTGATTCAGTTTCTGAAATACTGCACCCATCTCCACTGTGTGGTTGTACACATCTATAACAACGGGGCTGAGAACGGCACTGGGTCTTAATGTGTCCAAATCGACAACAGTTCATGCACTGTATAGTCGGGAATTGGTAGTTTTCGACAAGTAGCGATGAGTAATATGAAAATACCCGAGTAGGGAGCTCTTGACCCCTGGAAGTGAGAACAGTCTGGGATGGTTCCCAGACAATGTTGCCATCAACCATGTTTTTTTTTTATTAAGACGTCGCGCTTTTAGAATTTGAGTGCAAAAACCCGGCATCTGCAAAGAGTCTACAAACTCTTCCATAGACCAATCAACTGGGACTCCACGGACTATTCCCATCTTGGTAACATTATATGTAGGGATAAAGGCTTCATATTTATACGTTTTAAGCATTGGGTTATCCAGGAACTTATTAGCTCCCAGTGCAGTTTTAAATTGAATTGATATTTTGTTCCTACCAACTTTCTTCACTCCATCATGACAAATATTTTCAATTTTGTTAATAAACAAAAATTGGCCGAACTTTATGGGACGAATTGTTGTGCCTGCAGCTGGGTCAGGCTCCACACGTGTGACGTGAACGATAAATGGACCACCATCAGTTGATTCATACGACCTGATACCCAAAATAGTTAGAGACGGATGAGTATACACGGTTTGTATCGATGCGGACGCCGATTCTTTGTCGACAATAGTTTTTTTTAATAGGACCTCGATTCCCTTCTAACATACGTCGCTTTGTAGCGACCGAGCCGATTGGCGAGAATAACATGGGAGACGGAGGTCTCCTATCCGGAGGCTGAGGATCAGGCGAAGCCGGCGGGACCGCCTCGTCAGGGGAAATGGTATCCATTTCCCCTGTTATCCACTCCCTGACCCAAAAATAACTCTTACCTACACCAATATTCAGATAAACAATCACTCAGAAATGATAATTAGACCGAAATGTCGTGATTTTCACTAAAAACTACAATCAAACTCTCTAACACGTGTGTCACCTTTCTTACCGAATTTGCGAATCCTTTTTTGAGGTTGGCCATCCTGCCAGATCTGACAATATTACAAAACAATACTCTATGCCATAGAAAATCTTTTACCCGAATCATCGGGTAATTAAAATATGAACGGATAGATTGGTTTTCTCAACAAAACTATCGAATTTAATGTTAATACATTTGAGTGTTTTGTGGCGTTAGTAAACATTAACATTGCATAGCTGTAGCTTCTGTATCATTGCATTAATGCGAAATCTCGTATTTGTGTTGGCATGTCTGTGTATTTGTTATTCCTTCACGCTGGAGGGATTTGGAATTTTGTACATTTTGAACAATATTTGCCGATACTAAGAAGGTATGGGGGTTCGCAGTGGTGAATACAGATACCATAGATAAACACTTATGCTCCTTTTTTCATCATCATTATAATTACCACTCATTACACAATCGCGGGGTATATAGTATTCTATTAAAAGTATTTTATGAAGTACTAGCTGCGCCACGCGGTTACACCCGCATAGTGATGCATGATGATGATGATGATGAAAACTATCCTATGTGCGTGTATATACCCAGCGCCTCATCTACCTCCATAACAAATTTCATGCAGAGTACTACAAGGTTCAATCTTAGTCCTGTTTTGTATTTGACTTGATCTTGTCAACTCATTGATAAACTGAGTGGATAAATGTTGGTTTTACAATCATCTGTAAACAAACTTTTATCACAGTATTCGTCTCTTTACTCAGTCAAAAGTCTAAAAAAATCCAAATTGGAGTCAAAATTTTAAAATAAAAAAATGTTTACGGCTGAGTGTATTAAGGCTATTTGATCAGAAAAAATCGAAATAGTCTTAATGATATGCTACAGACTATACAATAAGTTTAACAAGTTTTACAAGTTCCTGCATACGGTTTATATTTGGCCTTCGCAAATATGACCATGTCTCTGAATCCCGCACTAAACTCAAGTTCATCTTCTTCCCATCATTGTCACCGGAATGCTCATATATTGTCCCTACTTTAAAGTATATTGTTCGATCCCTCATTCCCACGCTATCTTCAGGAAAATGTTGAACTTTTACATGTTGGAAGCTTTTTTCTCTACGATCATCAGAGAATGTTAAGTACCCCGATACACCGCACCACTTTTTTTGTTCCTCCTTTTGTGTTGAAGCTGTTTGTCTATGGAACACTTTACCCTAAGAAATTTTTATTTTATTTAATTTTTTACATTCTTGGAAAACAAACAGGTTAATTTAATTATACATATTAAGTGGAATTAAAAACAAATCAGCCTAATTAGTTTCCATTCATAGAACTATGTTCAATACAATATTGAGTTCACCGAAATAATTTATAAAAAGTAGCCTACACAATCAGAATAACCATCAGAATAATTGGATGCGAAAAAACTAACTGCAAACCTACTTACTATCTTTGTTATAATAATTAAATGGTATATGTATGGTATGTATATATTTTGTAGTATATTTGTATAGTATAATTATATAAGTATAGTGTGTATATATTATAATTATTTTTTTCTAGCTATATTCTTAAGTTTTCCTATATGTAGTGTTTAGTACACTTGTTTTATACACCACCACCTTCATAAGTTTATACCTATTTCTTTCCGTGCATGGTTCTCTGGAAGAGATTGCTCTGAGCGATAACTTTGTGACACTTTTAATTTTAAGTATTCACCTAATTGTGAAGTATTTTTTATAGTATAATTAATTATTCTTATTTCATAATTTGTAATATATATTTGTAATGTGGTGTTACAATAAAGAGTTAATCTATCTTTCTATCTAGCTAATCCGAAAAAATATCTATTTATTGTGTCTATGTGAAAATAAAATAATAGCTTTACCAAATAATAGATAAGCCAAAATTCTAAAATAAAGACTACAATTTAGGATATTATTAATGAACAATAAATTGTCTCTAAGAGTTACCATGCAATCTATATTATAACTTGTTCAAAAAAATGTTGGTTTTTTCTAAACTAATAGCATAGCTAAAGTATTTTATAAGTTAAAATAAAAATATGAATATGTACCAAAGTGTACCTATCTTAAACTGGATCTTTAGGAAACCTAAATGACACCCAATCGGGAAACTAAACTAGTAAAGTGGTAACACTAATTGAGTTTTCTACATACTATTAGAAAAATCTCTTGTAAAACACTTAAAATGAGGTGTTGGAGACTGCTTTTGCGTGAAGGGCGACCGTGGTATTTTACATATACTCAAATTTTTACGCAATCTTATCGCACTTTCCGGAACTTAGCCTATATATCTATGAGTTATATACTAATCGATAACTACCACAGATTAGGAAGTATATGTGGATGAGCAAGCAAGCAGCAAGCTCAGTCCAATCATGATGAGGTTGGGTAACGAGGTCGGGGTCTCCAGTCAGTATTTATTTATTTATTTTTATTGATCGCCAACATAATGTACACTATTACAATAAAAATAACGACATAGTAGGTATACAAACTTAGTGCCATCACAATTATAGCCGAAGACTACATTCTAAATAAAAGCGAGTTTTAACAACATATTAAGCATCATTTTATACAGTAATTATTATAAGTAAGCATATAAAAGGATACTGGCGGGGTTGGCTTTAGAATCGTGACCCCTGAATTTGGTGAAACAAAAACTGTGGGTGGGTTGAAGGGGTTTGTATAAAGCGTATTTACAACATTTTAGCTGCCGGAGACACGCCAAAATAGTCTAAATAGTTTTTAAAGTTTCAATAAAACACCGTAATTTTGATAGTGACAGGTGACATAAATGACATTAATGTGTAAAACGAAACGTTTCTAGGTAACTTTTAGCCTTTTTTGACATGTAAGTTGTATGTAAGTTCTTGAAACGGAACGCAAACATCGAAGATAGCGTAATGTCACTGTCGGAATACTCTCGTCATTCCTTTACTTCCGAGTGTACGTGAATGTTTTCTCCTGTTCTTCTGCGCTTTCTTTTGATATCTCAACGACTTTGCTACGATTTTGGACTCCGATTTTGCTGCTTTACTGTACGACACCTGCTTGCTCACTGGACACTGCGATTGCCTTTGGAAGATTTGATAACTGGTACCAGCTCGACGTGCTCATTAGTCATCGCGATGGCGTCTCCTGTGCCTGGACCTTCATCAAGGGCGGACTTTGTAGATGACGGACCCGTTTCGGACCGGCATTTGTACACGGAGGAAGTTGTACAAATGTGGAGCCTACCTACCCAAAGTTGTGCGCGAATTGGGAACCATTGACCAGTGTCTAAAATTCGCTGAAGAAAACAACATGGTGCAACGCCAAAAAATGTGCCGCACGCATCGCACCCCTATGCGTTTATCGAAAACAAACAAATCGTTTGGGGCTTGGGTGTGCACCAAAGGGGCCAGTGCAAACAAAAAGGGAAAATATGCCGAAACACTGGGACATTTTTTTGAAAATGGCAAGATCGACATAAGACATGTATTTTATCTCATATATGCATTTGCCCACAAATGGACTTTTGACTCGGCAAGAAACGAAGACCCTCTAAAAGAAGAGAAACAACAGTGCCTGAGTACTTCAACATTAAGTGATTGGTACAACTACTGTCGAGAGTGTGTAGTTATTTGATTGTCTGTGACAAACCTATAGGTTAGGTTTGAACTGTGACCCACCTTGAACTGCGGCCGGCGAGCGCTTCATCAAACTACTTTTGTTCCAAATTTGTGCACAATAGTATATCAGT
This sequence comes from Selenia dentaria, assembly GCA_917880725.1. NCBI lineage: Eukaryota > Metazoa > Arthropoda > Insecta > Lepidoptera > Geometridae > Selenia > Selenia dentaria. The sequence continues at coordinate 223,607 of OU862896.1, read as the reverse complement.
AGCTATCTAATGAATTGGCAAAGTCACTTGTCTGTGACATACCTATAGGTTAGTTATAGTTAGTTAGAATAGGTCGAAGTCAGTGACAGAACCGACTCATAGCACCCCGATTTCAAGCAGTCTTGTCGGATTGCAGATCCGACGCGGGGGTGGTAGTAGATCGAAATGCAGTACTTAACCTCAAAATACTTAAACAAACATAACTCGAAAACTAATGGTCTCCGGCGGGTGGGGTTTGCGGGGGGGCACTACCCGAACCCCCCTCCCCCTCCCCCCTTCCCCCCCGAATTCAGGCGCCACGATTCTAAATATTTACCTATTGGCGACATGTAGGAGTATAATAATTATTATACCCTGTAAAATTTAATTCAAATAAAAATATCAAACACTTAAACTACGAAAAATTATAATATTCAAAATCATACATGTACTGCACACAGTGTACACCTCCGTTAGGAGTAAATTTATTCTATGGTGTTCACATACCTCAGACCAAATAAAAAAGTCAAGACAGAATGTTGTGAACAGAAAAGTGAAGCCGGTAAAACTACGCCTCGCCGTGTACATACAAAATTACACACACACACGCACAACGAAACTACGCCTTGACTCGTCAGTCGAACTATCGCTGCGCGTGGAAGCAACACATTTACCAGTCAAAATGCCGAATTGTGTCGTGAAACGGTGTTAAAACAAACATCAAAATATAAAAAGCAGGATGGAATCACATTTCACACGTAAGTAACTTGGAAACCGATATATTAAATAAAAAAAATTAAAAATAAAGGTTATTGCTTGGAACATAGAAAGTGTTGCCATGGTAAAGCCTGTAAGGTTTACCCTATTATTGAGTAATCTTAATATTTAGTATATATGTTACGTTAATACGGGTACGTTTTTATAATAGTTTATCAACGTGTTTTAACCGACTTCAAAAAAGAAGTAGGTTCTCAATTAGACTTTTCTTTAAATATAATATTGTATGACACTCGACGCAATATCTTTATACAAAACCGGTTCCGTCGTTTGAAAGCAAATTAAAAAAAATAGGCAATTCTTTTATTTATTTTTAGTTTATTTTCAACCGACATCTAAAAGGAGTAGGTTCGCAATTAGGTTCTATTGTTTTAAATACTTGTTACCTCATAAGTCCGTTATTTATAAACCGATTTGAACAATTATTTTTTTGTTGGAAACCTGATACCTTTAATATGGACTCGCATTAATTTCACACTGGATTTTCAATTTCGTACATATTGAAGGCGGTTATGTATTTTTGTAAAAATAAACCATATTTCTATTGAAGTCTTTTGTTTTTAGGGTGTATCTATATTGAATGTTGTTGTGTGTAGTTAGTATGCGGAAAGTTATACGAGATGGTCGACCAGTCTTTGTCATCACGCGATTTTATAAACCAGTCGTAGAGGAAAAATGCAAAGCAGGATTCGTAGGTACATGAATAAATATTGAAAGTTTAAAAGCGCTTTATACGAAGTACATAGAAAATGAAAAAAAGGCTGTTTTTTTATCTACTTATAAATTAAGCCAGGATCATTTGGAGATTCTATTTACGTCTATTAGGATGCATGGAGGGTTCAACGATAACCCTAACGTAAGAAAGTTTACAAGCAAGCTACAAAAAATACTATGTCATTTAGAATTAAAATGTCTTGCAAAAAGTAATTGTGTTCCTTTAGAACACATAGCAATACTTAATTGCACTTCAACAACTAAAATTATGAATAGCACTTCATCGTCGTATAGAAACGAAGAAGAAGAAGAAACCATTGAAAATTCTTCGTTGCAACTTCTTAATGAAATTGTTAATGAATCATTTGATTGGACCAGTTGTTTACATGACAATTCATATTATGGTGACTACAGAAAAATGATAATTGGATACATATCTGGAAGTACAGTGCACTATCTTGTTAAAACCATAAAATGCTCTAAATGTTAAGATGCCTTGCAGACTGATGAGAAACTTTATTTTCACAAGCTCATTAGTTTAAAAACAAAGGCGGTTTTCGCTTCCCGTCTAAGGATCTTTTTGACATTTGTGTCACTTGTGAAGCAGTTGTTCGAAAATTATTGAATGAAAATATTGCAATAACCGCAGAAAATCAACACCAAACTATAGTCTTGAACATATTAAAGAAATTCATTGGAAACAATCAGATTTTTATCAATTTACAGTCAAAACATGAATATGTTGGGCAGGAACATAAACTTAATTTAATACGGTGTGTAATTGAGAAATACTTAATCATTAGATTCCACCATATTGCTAAATTAGAAAGTATTTCTAAATCAGTGCAAAGTAAACGACAAGCGTACAAAAAAATAATTCAGCATAAAGGTTTTTAAATAAAACTAGCAGTTACACCGAGTAATTTTATTTCTGAAACTCTTTGTCTTTTCTCTTTCACTACCCAATGCCACTACTTTTTACCGACACCTAATGTAGGAACCCTATTATTATATTAAAACTAATAACGTTATAACTTTATTAAATTTATAACGTTAATAATTTGATAACGTTATTTTTATGGGGTAATTTAAATTATCATGGCAGCACCGATTCACGCACTACATGCATAGAAAACCGGCCTCACTGCTCTGTTCACAACATTCTGTCTTGACTTTTTTATTTTGTCTGAGACACATACACTAATCTATGGGAACGGGTGTACTAGTGAGGGCGCGTTCAGAACCTCGGTGAGAGCGCACTCGGAGTGCAACTTTTCGCACAAATGCGCGGCGCCCCGTTCCGAACCTCAGGTGTTAAGCACTCGGTTGTTCTAACTCGAGCATTCCGAACCTCAGAGCGTCGCAACTTTTTAACCATCAAAATCGATCGGTAAACGGTTGCAACTCGCATCTGACATAACTTTGACCAATCAGACTACAACAAACTTCTTCTTATTCTCTCTTCTCAAAGAAAAGGTTAGAAAACAACCGTGGCCGTTCCGTACCACAGAGCGAGTTAGAAAACAACTAAACAACCGCACTCGCGTTTTGTCGTTATTGTTAGTTGTTATCTTCTTCTTATATGGCTTTTCAACCTTGGAAGACGTTACTCTGCCAGTGTCATAGTCGTTATTGTTGCGGCCCTCGACCATTTGTTTATTTCAGTTTATCACGTATGTCAATGTCACTAGTCAGGCACGAAACGTACCGAACGAAACGTCATTTTCATATACATTTAACGCGACCTGATTCAGGAAATTCCTACTTTTATAGTAGATTTAGACACCTTGAAAACATGTTTTGGTAGAGGGAATGGTTGTAGTAGTTTTTGTAGTAATTGCCGTGGAGTACCGGCTTAGAATAGTACCCCCCCCCCCCCCCCCAAACTCTACTCGTGGGTGCCGTAGAACTGCTAATGGATAACAATCGGAAGGTGGGCACCAGCACCTTCACAGAATTGCGAAAGAGCAATATTATGCATACATGTGTTACATGAAACGATGATTTCATTTTAATTTCTATTTTTGTTTTGTAAAATGTTTGCTTTTGTCAGATTAATAAAGACTTTTTGTTTGAAAATTCAATCTTTCCTTGACTTATTTTTTAGAGGTTCAGTTACGTGAGGTAGCGTGGCTATGGCGTTAAGTGTTTCGTGGTAGCGTGCATTCGTTGTAAAGTTATTCATATTAGTAAGCTTTCGGGGACGTGTTGTTCTTTGTTACGTTTTTCAAAGTTACGTAGCACACTCGCTCCAAAGTGTTTGCAAGAGACATGTCTATTGGGCAAAGCCAGTTGATGAAGCTGAAGAGAGAAGACGGCAGTGTAGCGTCGACCAAAGCAGAAGTGTGAGGAGAGGTAGAGAGTTTCTACGGACAGTTATACACCTCGGTCGCTAAACCTGTTAGCAGCTCGGTCAAAGACCCAAGAGCCAAGCTGACCCGACATTATACCGAAGATATCCCGGACATCAGCCTGTACGAGATTAGAATGGCCTTGAATCAGCTTAAGAACAACAAGGCGCATGGTGACGACGGTATCACAGCTTCTGAAATCGGGTGGAACACTGGTACTTAAAGTCCTTCAGAAGCTCTTTAATACCGTCTTACTCGAAGGTTCAACGCCAGAAGCATGGAACAAAGCGTGGTGGTGCTGTTCTTCAAGAAAGGTGACAACAGCTTATTGAAGAATTACAGACCCATCTCGCTTTTGAGCCATGTTTATAAGCTGTTTTCGAAGGTCATAACGAACCGTCTCAGTTGCAGGTTTGATAAATTCCAGCCTCCGGAACAAGCCGGTTTCCGAAAAGGCTATAGTACCATAGACCACATCCACACGCTACGGCAAGTTATACAGAAGACCGAAGAGTATAACTTCCTCTCTGTTTTGCGTTTGTGGACTATGAGAAAGCCTTTGATTCGATCGAGACGTGGGCAGTGCTTGAGTCTCTCCAGCGGTGCCGTATTGACATTGGAAGACGCCTTCAAGCTTCTGGAATGGCAAGGTCTTGGCATCAATATTAACGGCGAAAACATCACTCACCTTCGATTTGCCGACGATATTGTAGTCATGGCAGAATCCATAGAAGACCTCAGTACAATGCTCGAAGGCCTCCATCGAGTTTCCCAACGGGTAAGTCTTAAGATGAACATGGACAAGACGAAAATTATGTCTAATGCCTATGTTGTACCTACCCCAATATCAGTTGGGAACTCAGTTCTCGAAGTTGTTGACGAGTACATATACCTGGGACAGACAGTCAAACTAGGCAGGTCCAACTTCGAGAAAGAGGTTAATCGTCGAATGCAACGCGGCTGGGCAGCGTTCTGGAAACTTCGCGAAGTCTTCTCATCACAAATACCTCAGTGCCTCAAGACAAGAATCTTCGACCAGTGTGTGTTACCAGTGATGACTTATGGCACTGAAACGTGGTCTCTTACTCTATGGGCCTCATAGATAAGCTCAAAGTCACACAACGAGGGCTGTGCTCGGGGATCGGTGTGCTATGGAGAGGGCTGTGCTCGGGGTTTCTCTACGTGATCGAATCAGAAATGAAGAGATCCATAGAAGCACGAAAGTCACCGACATAGCCCAGAAGATTAGCCAGTTGAAGTGGCAGTGGGCAGCGCACATAGCACGCAGAACAGATGGCTGATGGGGCCGAAAGGTTCTAGAGTGGAGACCACGGACCGGCAAGCGCAGCGTAGGTCGTCCACCGACACGGTGGACAGACGACCTGATGAAGGTCGCAGGACGACGTTGGATACAGGCCGCATCCAACCGGTCCTTTTGGAAAATCATGGGGGAGGGCTATGTTTAGCAGTGGACGTCCTACGGCTGAGATGATGATGAATGTAATAATCTTACAAAGGGCTTTGCACCGATCGGGCATATCGAACCGCTGCCAATTTAAGTTTATTTCAAAATCGCGGTGCACGATAAAAGTGGTATGTATGGGTAGAGGACACATAGACGAACAAACAATGTCAAGTAAGATGGTACCCTAAAGTGTCACGTTTTCGAGGTATAACTACTTATTACTATTATTACTATTATTACTATTAGCTATTGCACGCAGTCAGTATTCTTATTCAGTAATCTGTGACGCAGTATTGTGATAATAGGTACTTTCGAACAATCATAGTACCTACCGACTTCGACAAGTTTTTTCACACTTTAAGTGTAGAAGTCGGTATCAAACTTACGCGAATGGTAAGTAATACCATAAATTAACATATACACGTGTATATGTATATGTTAGTCTATGGTAATACCTACTTAGATGTGACACCTAAAACGAATTCTATTATATCTAACACGTATCATACGAGTACATACCTACTTAGTTACTTCGAGTGGGCTTTCAGGTTTTCTGTTCGGTTCTAGTTTTTGATATTTTTCTTATTTCATGTTATTATATCGCCTCTTTACAATGATAATGTGACATGTCAAAAACCCTGATTTTAAAGGAGGCCACTATGTAACTTTAAAATTTAGATAAAATCTAAACTATTGATATTTTTACTGTAGGTGTACAATTCATTTGTTAGTCTAATTATATATGTTTCTAAAAAAACACACAGAAAGCACATTCCAATAGGTTCTCAGCATACATTTAGTTATTGTAAAAAAAGAGGAACATATGTCACGTTTTCTTTGAATATATGTGAAAAAATAATTGTTATATATTGAATTATCACGTTGAAGATGATATTTTTTTCTTTAAGCCAATGTGATAAGTAAGTAAAAGACATCTTCAAACTAAAAATTTTGTATTTCAAAATTAAAAACGAGTAGTGAATAATGTTATAGTGTGACCTACACTTATAATCAACACAAGATAAATCGTAATGAAGAAAGTATGTATTTCTCTTAAAATTATTATTATATTTAAATATGAAGAAATTTACAATAAATTTCAACACATATATAACTTTTCGTTCTACCGAAGTGCATTATAGATAGTATTGTTATTTATATATTTTTCTTTTTCTTTACGGGATAAATTTTTCTCATAGTTTTCTTTTTCGGCTTCAGCTCAGACCCACTAAAACCCCCCGCGAGCAGTACTCTGCCAATCCCTAATATAATTTGACTCTATGTTTGGTATAGACTAATTTGATGCCACTTTTAATACTCTCTTCCACTTTATTATGGATTCCAAAACTACTACAGTTATTTGTCATTGTAGAAATGGTAGTCTCACTATTTCTCTTTTTTATTATTATTTATTCCTAAAGTGTTTTAAAAAACAGTTTATATACTGTAGTCTTAACACCGGAAATAGTCAAGAAGAAAGCGTTATATTGTTATTCCGAGTAGTTGCAATATTTCCAGGTGGATCAACATCAACGAAACGATATTTTGGGGTAACTGTACCTATTTGTACATTGGCTTTATAGGCCCGTCGTTTCTTTATTTCACCTAAGCTCCAGTAGTCGTTCAAAGTTTTCTGTCTCTGTTCTTCTGAAAACTTTGACCCACATTGGAAATTAAAATTAGCTTTTCAAGCAGAATTTAAATAACAATCTAGTATAATTTTTGATTTTAGAAGATTCATAACACTTTCCACTATATCTCGGGCGTTTTGCAACATTTACCTTCCAGTTTGCTTCATTCGTTTTTTTCTACTAGTTTTATTTGGGCTATTTGTAGGCGTTGTTGGAACTGTTGGGTTACTGCTAGGACTTTTAACGGCAGCAAATTCACTGTCTATCGCAAGAGGAACTATTGTCACGCTCGGATTGTTGACGACAATTTCATTGTCTTTTGCAGTCATAACATCATTTCTTTAAAAAAATGTGTCATTGAGGTTACTTGAAATTATTGAAGTAACATTATCTTTATCAACTCGGATATTACTCCAGTTCGCGGTGCCGTTTAGTTCTTCATCAGATCAGAAGAACACTCAATACGTTTCGGTCGGGTGACTATGTAGAAAATCGGGATCTTTAACTGAGTTAATGCTATCTGTGTTTATTATGTAGGTAAATTACGTATCATGTTATCATAATCCTGTTTTATCTTTAACACAACTACCTTCGCTACCATTATTAGACGGACCAATACTTTAATAATATGGATGAGCTGCTTGAACTACTCGAAAAACTGCTGCTGCTACTAGTCGAATCACAATGAGGTCAAATTGAATGTAATGCATTGTCTTTGTCTATATAAAAATAACAAATCAAATATATGCTAGTTACCTACATAACAAACAAAAATGGTTTGGATTTTTTCGAGAAAATTTGATCAACCTTCTGCTGATGCTTTCAATATAATATATTTTCTTAGTGTTTTCTATTGTTGGAGTGCTGGAAGTACCAGCATTTTAGATCTCTGCTCTAACCGAGTACCAATATTGCCTTGTGTACAGTCCGGTTATTCATCTACAAATATAGATAGATCTACAAATATGGTGGATTATAATAAATATAATCAAGGACAAAAACACAATAACATACCTTTTTAATTACAAAAGAAGACAATATTCATCAAAATCCAACTGATCCGTAATAAATAACTAAGTAAGAGTTCATTAAATTGTTATATCGTAATAGTAATTAGATAAAATAATAATAAGAAATTTCGTTCACTTGTTGAAGGTCTGTTTGCTTATGGTTATGATGTTGCGGTACATTTAAATTGGTAATTACTTCAGTTGCTAATTCGATAAGTTTCTTAGATCGTGAAGCCATCTCAAAAAATAAGTGCAAATAGTAATTTTATTTTAGCATGTACAATGTAACAATTGGGCTTATTTAACGTACAGTATGAAAGGATTTCGAGAAAAGCGGAATAAAATATAATATTACTATGCATTCTTAAATTATTTATCAACAACATCCGGTTACTATAAAATATCACCAAGAAAACGAGTTACATTTTGAAGAATAACGTGTCAAAATAGTTTATCTCATCCTATGTAAACACACATTTTACAATATTAAATAGTTATAACACGTTATTATTAATAACAAGTAGAAAAATTAATTTGCAATAAAAACATGATATAATTGTGATCTCACGTTTTATGTGAAAAGTGGGAGCGTTTCATCTTGTAAGCGTGCGAGGCGCGAGCCATACTAACTGATCACGTTGTCGAAGTTAACCGCTTCACCGAAAGAGACAACGTGATAATGCCAATTGAAACGGAGTTGTTGTCTCTTTTTGTCGTGCTTCGGCAACCATTCACATAAAAAATACCGCGTTTTTGTGGATAATAAAATTCGACAAGGCGGTTTTAAATTTTCAATAATAAAAAAAAGACTTTCATGAGATGTCACATAACACATTGTCTTTGTAAAGAGGCGATATTTTAGACGCAATAATAATGTAATTGACTATTTAAGTACAGTATAATGTGCAAGAAAATTGGTTTTAGTTAGTAGAATTTGGTAGATTTATGCTTATCTGTTTAGCAGATTTGGCTATAAAATCTGGTCATTCTGTATCCATTTCACAATTGCATTTCTTTTAGAATTCATATATATTATTTATGAGTGTCGTGTTTTTGTTCTGAATGCAGACAATTGATTTTTCCCACATCCACTCAGACCCTAAGCAATAAATTGTAATTATCGTTAGCTTTCTTACATTATGGAAAACCTATCAATAGGTAAGTGACAATAACATAACCTCAATAAACACGTATGCATTGGAATCTAACATATTGAATAATTTTAGCCGAAATTTACACATCTGACAAACGCGGTAACGATGAGACCGGTGAAGGAACAGAAGAAAAGCCTTTCAAGTCTATCCTGCGTGCCATGCGACATGCCGGCAAAGAACCTTTCCCTACGATATACGTCGACGCCAAGGATGAAGGGAAAGTATACGAAGTCGCCGCTAAATCTCAACTCAAAAAGATTCAGAAGATGTGGGTGAGAGAAAACAACAAGGCTGCAGATAAAGCTAAGTTGGAGGAAGATTCCAACGAGAAAAGGCTGCAGAACTTGGAGGAGGCCAAGAAGATTGTGATCAAGGAGGATCCTAGTCTGCCCAAGGCTAAAATAGTTAAAATATGTGATGGTAAGAGATTTTTCGTTAATTTTTATATTATATTCATCTAACTGTAATTAATATATCCAAAGTAGGTAAATCTATACTGAAAATGTGACTAAAATAATAACTATTTAAACTTTGAACAAATTTGTTACATTGGATTGCCTTTTTGCTAAACATCTCTTTTCCAAGTAGGCCTTAGATTACAAACTGAGTTCATATAATTTTATTGTTATACAGACATACTAGGTATAGTTTTTCTGTGTTGTGGATCATATTTGTTATCCATACTCCTCTATAATAAGGAAAGGCCATGTCCCACTAGGGGGAAAGTAATGGCAGACAACTATATACGGGAATATGTTGTGCATAAAGAGAATACTATAAACTGTGAACTATTGTTAAACATAAACATTGGATGATGCAATGGCTGCAGTTGTTAACATCAACTTAGATAACTGTGTGTATACAAGAGATAATTTGTATGTGAGTGTGGAGTAACAGTGACCTACCTACATAATTTGTATGTGAGTCTGGATAGCAGTGACCTACCTACATCATTTGTAAAACAACTGACTTCTGTAGAGTTGTTCTAAATTCTTTACAGTGAATTTAAAGTTTATCTTAAACATTATTCATAATCTAGTGGCACTTGTCCAATTATGATTACTTCATAAACTTATTGTTATTTGTTTAAATTATATTGTGGAGACAAACCCATTTTTATTATAAAATAGAAAATATGATTATTACAGAACCTATTGTCATAATTTTCCTAGGGTTTGTTTAATGGTTGAGAAAACAAATGAAACAGATTGGCTAGTGATGGGAAACTGTATAAGTACATATATTGACTTTAGGCTCAGCCAAACCTGCCGTGCGATTCTGTAATGATTTGTCGACAAGATTACCCATGTGAAATACTTTATGAAATATCACCCATGTACATAAGGTTGATTTTCCAAAGTTTCTTGTCATCTATTCATTTGTTTCACGATGATATGATGATATCCATGAAACAAATGAAGTTTATGAATTGTTGAAAAAAAATATATTTAAAAACATTGTTGCACATTTTACAATATTGTAAAAGATGCAACAATGTTTGCTCTTAGAGAATCACACCAATAGAACAGGAGAATATATTATAATACTATATTCTCATAAAATTAATAATAATAATGAGCATTTTTATTGATACCAAAAAACTAATTAGTAACTTACAATTAAAAGAGAACACAAATGCTGTAGGTACGAGTACATCAAGTTAGTTATATTGTGATTATGAGATATAAATATAAGGTTACAAGCTAACTTGTTTAGAACCCTGGTGCTGTATCTAACCAATACTCCTACCTTTATATTTGAATCTATACATGTTGCTATTTTATGACAATAATTTTATTAATATTCTTATGGATTGTGTACATTAGTTTAATAAAGTCTTCATAATGTGGTTTTTCATGAAATTTACTATTGTTTTGGCTTTGTCCATGCCTTCTCACATATCAGAATCCAGGATTTGACATAACATCCATACAAATAGTATCAAATATCTATCTCTAGTAGGGGAAACCAATGATAGGTTATTGAAACCGGACTTAAGTAATATGTAAATGGGCCAACAGTTTGAAGTAAGTATTGTGCGCACAGCTGCAGAACACCGCGGGTCGCGTATCTGCGTGCGCGGCTGGGTGCACCGCCTGCGCCGGCAGGGCCGCGCGCTCGCCTTCCTCACGCTGCGCGACGGCACCGGCTTCCTGCAGTGCGTGCTGCACGGCGCGCTGTGTCAGACGTACAACGGGCTCATGCTCACCACCGAGTCCTCCGTCATACTGTATGGGACACTCGAAGTGGTGCCTGAGGGGAAGACGGTATGTATTGTTCAAGCACAGAGTGGTTCCACTAATTAAATGTACATGACTAACACTATAATTTAAAAAAAAAGTTTGAACAGTGTGGGAACCAGTTAAACATGTGCGTCCTTCGGAGACTTCACCAAAAACTTATAGCCTATGATTTATATTATGGTTTAAGCTATCATAATTCAAAATTTTAGCCAAATATGTTCAGCCAATTCATCACACACTCACAAACTTTTGTAAGTATTAATAACATTTGTGTGACAACTACAGTTTGTAGTAGCTAGTTTGAGTAGCGACGGGCTGTTGGAGACAGCTGGCGGAACAAACTAGTTTAGAGACACATTAGAGATGGCTGGGTGCGGTGACAGGTTTCAATCATATGGGTAGAGAACACTGGACAGTGTCGCACCACCACGGCTGACATTCCATTTTGTTCATCATCATCATCTCAGCCGTAGGACGTCCACTGCTGAACATAGGCCTCCCCCATGATTTTCCAAAAGGACCGGTTGGAAGCGGCCTGCATCCAACGTCGTCCTGCGACCTTCATCAGGTCGTCTGTCCACCGTGTCGGTGGACGACCTACGCTGCGCTTGCCGGTCCGTGGTCTCCACTCCAGAACCTTTCGGCCCCATCGGCCATCTGTTCTGCGTGCTATGTGCCCTGCCCATTGCCACTTCAACTAACTGGCTAATCTTCTGGGCTATGTCGGTGACTTTCGTTCTTCTACGGATCTCCTCATTTCTGATTCGATCACGTAGAGAAACCCCGAGCATAGCCCTCTCCATAGCTCGTTGTGCGACTTTGAGCTTGTCTATGAGGCACATAGAGTAAGAGACCACGTTTCAGTGCCATAAGTCATCACTGGTAACACACACTGGTCGAAGATTCTTGTCTTGAGGCACTGAGGTATTTGTGATGAGAAGACTTCGCGAAGTTTCCAGAACGCTGCCCAGCCGCGTTGCATTCGACGATTAACCTCTTTCTCGAAGTTGGACCTGCCTAGTTTGACTGTCTGTCCCAGGTATATGTACTCGTCAACAACTTCGAGAACTGAGTTCCCAACTGATATTGGGGTAGGTACAACATGGGCATCAGACATAATTTTCGTCTTATCCATGTTCATCTTAAGACCTACCCGTTGGGAAACTCGATGGAGGCCTTCGAGCATTGTACTGAGGTCTTCCATGGATTCTGCCATGACTACAATATCGTCGGCAAATCGAAGGTGAGTGATGTATTCGCCGTTAATATTAATGCCAAGTCCTTGCCATTCCAGAAGCTTGAAGGCATCTTCCAATGTAGCGGTGAACAGTTTCGGAGATATAACGTCTCCCTGTCTCACGCCTCTTTGCAATGGAATTGCCTTCGAATTCTGCTCCTGTACTCGGACTGACATGTAGGCGTTTTTGTACAAACACTTCAGCACTTCAATATACCGATAGTCAATACGGCACCGCTGGAGAGACTCAAGCACTGCCCATGTCTCGATCGAATCAAAGGCTTTCTCATAGTCCACAAACGCTAAACAAAGAGGCAAGTTATACTCTTCGGTCTTCTGTATAACTTGCCGTAGCGTGTGGATGTGGTCTATGGTACTATAGCCTTTTCGGAAACCGGCTTGTTCCGGAGGCTGGAATTCATCAAACCTGCGACTGAGATGGTTCGTTATGACCTTCGAAAACAGCTTATAAACATGGCTCAAAAGCGAGATGGGTCTGTAATTTTTAAGTAAAGTGTTGTCACCTTTCTTCAAGAACAGCACCACCACGCTTTTGTTCCATGCTTCTGGCGTTGAACCTTCTAGTAAGACGGTATTAGAGAGCTTCTGAAGGACTTTAAGTACCGGTGTTCCACCCGCTTTCAGAAGCTCAGATGTGATACCGTCGTCACCAGGCGCCTTGTTGTTCTTAAGCTATTTCAAGGCCATTCTAATCTCGTACAGGCTGATGTCCGGGATATCTTCGGTATAATGTCGGGTCAGCTTGGCTCTTGGGTCTTTGGCCGAGCTGCTAACAGGTTTAGCGACCGAGGTGTATAGCTGTCCGTAGAAACTCTCTACCTCTCCTAATACTTCTGCTTTGGTTGACGCTAAACTGCCGTCTTCTCTCTTCAGCTTCGTCAACTGGCTTTGCCCAATAGACATGTCTCTTGCAAACACTTTGGAGCCTTTTTTCCGCTCTATCGTCTCTTTAATACGGTTTGTATTAAAGATCCGGATGCCGTGTCGCAAGGACTTCCATATTCGTCTATTGAGCAGCCTATATGCTTCAGCATCATCTGAAGACTGCAGTTTCAATAAGCGTCGTTCAGCCATGAAGTTGAGGGTATCGTTGGAGAGTTTCTGTGGCCTATCTGTACGGTGGGGTTTAAAGTACTTGGAACCCACTGTATGGACAGTTTCTACTAACCTGTTATTGATCTCGTCCACTGAAGCGATGTTCTCAAGGCAATCGAAGCAATTGGATAGCTCAAGTTGAAAGCTCTCGGGGTCTTGAATACGTAGGAGCGTAGACTTCATCAGACGAGACCTCTCCAGTTTGATATTAATATTCACCGTGCCTCTTACCATTCGGTGATCACTACCGGTTTTAACCCTGTTGATCACGGATCCATTATGTTATTGTCTCCTTAAGCCATTGGTAAGGTATTGATCCAATCATCGCACGGTTGGTGACCCACAATTTCTGCAATCGTGTACATTTACGGAGGGGTTTTAAGGGGTTAATAAGCCATCATTATTTCATATCAACATCCAAAATGAAAACGAAGATTGGAGAATAAAACAAAATTACGTGATATTTGAGGGCATTCTTCCCGCAAAGAAGTCCTTAAGTTTCCTACTATATTAAATTTATAACTGACGAACCAAAACCAATGAAAACCTAAACTTTACACTTACATAGATCTATGAGTCATGGCTGAATGTTAACCGACATAGGTGCTTTGGCTGAAATGAAATGAAATTGTTTATTCCGTACAGGTTAATTTGTAAGCGCCCCGTAGCACTTACAAATTGTCATAATTACATTTTTTTTTTTAAATCTGAAACCGAATTAGAACGCGACCACGCCTGAGATCCGGCAAGAAACTCAGCGGGCTTGTCTTTTTACATATTTTTGTATCGCCATTCTTAATGTATATAATGAATATTCGTTAATTTTAGCTCCAGTGTGTTGCCTAAAAGCCAGTCATCATCATCATCATCTCAGGCTTAGGATGTCCACTGCTGAACATAGGTCTCCCCAAAAGTCAGTTTGTGGTTACAAAAGAGACCATTATAATGGTATCAGTAGGGCAAGACATGCTACACTTTGACATGCATAAAAAAAGTGTATGCGAGCTATAGCTGGTATACCGCCTTGGGAATCATGTAAACCCCTGTTTAAATAATTTAAAATCGTAATAACCTTTTTGACAGAGTTTAGTTTTAATAGTAATTTTAAACTTATTAATAGGCAAATTTCGGATAACATTGGGGACTTTATTATAGAATCGTATACATTGTCCCATAAAAGAATGACTTATTCTGTGGAGACGCGTTACATGTACGGATAGCTTGTGCTTATTCCGCGTGTTGATGGAATGAGCTCACTCGTTTTTCAAAACTTAGTTTGCTAGTTAGCTAGTTGATGTTCGTTGATTAGATACTACCAAATAAAAGTTTGGAGACAGCAATGAAGTATCTCCATACATACAGTTTGCGAGCTTCGGTTTATTTACGCTTTATTTACAGCTTTTGTGGTTTTTGGTTTGTAGGTCGCTTAAAACAAAAAAAATGGTGGATATGCAAGTGATTGATACTTCATCATCATCATCATCTCAGCCGTAGGGCGTCCACTGCTAAACATATGCCTCCCCCATACATCATACTGAATTTTATATTTTTTTTTTAGTAAAAGTTGTGACGTTCCAGGCGCCGGGCGGGCACGAGCTGACGGCGGACTACTGGCGTCTGGTGGGGCTGGCGCCGGCGGGGGGCGCCGACGCGATCCTCAATGAGGAGGCGCTGCCCGACGTGCAGCTCGACAACAGGTCAGTACTGCGCAGCGCATGGCTGTCGCCGCTGGAATACATATCATAGTACACTTGTGTGTTTGTGATCTCACTATAAGTTTCCGGTGTAAGTCGTTGCTCATGCCTCAACATTATAAAATGCTGAACCATGAGCAATACCTGCATGCACGTCACTTACGTTCATTTGATCACAGCGTGGTCAACAACTGGAGCCGAGTGCCAGGAGCAGCACTTACTGCCGCTACTGTGGATCCATCAAGAACAAACTGGATAGGTGGCTATACACAAATCCAATTCCATTGCAATGTCCTCCCAAGTTTAGTGACATATAGTTCAACAGTGCGTGACAGAGACACGTCAGCATTCTAGTCTATCCCGCAGGGTTAAACTTTCAATCATGAAAAAATATAGCTCATGTTACTCCCAAATAATGTAAGTTTCCTTAAGATGGAAAAACAAAAATATTGTTATTTATCGAAATAGTTTTTGAGTTTAACTGTTTATCCATTATGAACACTTTTACAAATAGTAAAAATTTTCTCATTTATAATATTCGTGTAGATCAATAATTATTTGAAATGTGGAAAAAATCTTTCCACGCTGTTAGCTCGCGCATAAAATGCACTTTATTTAGTACCTACCTAGATTTTAAATTATAAACAAAATCTTTCCGAGATTATGAGGTGAAAATATTATTATTTTGATCAAAACTACCTGCTTGCTTTACTCTTGCTCTGCACTCATACTTGAGTATGTTTTGTATAGCTGAAAAGCTTTCATCCAATTGTGCTTGTGGGAGGAAGCACGCAACATTATATTTATACTATATAGGTAGCTAGTTGGACTGCGCACAATGTGCACATCACCATAAGAACTAGTCCACCTGTTGAATCCAATGCATACCCGCCATTGAACAAAATGCTTACGGTTTCAAACATATTATATTTCTCTAAGAATAACAATAATTTACTCAGTCTGCAGGTTCACAATATTTTAGGTGCTATTTATTACTCACTTCCTTGCATTTCTAGTGTTATCTCTATATCTACATGAAAATATCTTCGTACCGAATGTTGTGGACACCACAGTAGAAAAGGACAAACTCCGTGCATGTGGTTCCTCCCTCGAGACCGTTTTTTGGACGCAGTGCACCGTCTTGTTAGTATAATGTCTTTGGGCCCGACCGGTTTGTCGAACCAATTACAGAGCAGCTTGTTGGCATTACGCATTAATCCGTCATGTTGTTCTGTCAAACATATTAATCAACCAGCTGTCATAACAAAGATGGAAGAAGTTTTATTGTAGATACTCGGTGAAAGTATTTGTTGAACGAATTGATATCCATTTCTCAAAACAAAGTGTAGGGTTGAATCAAAGTCAAAATCATTTATTCAATTTAAGCATCAAAGACACACTTATGAATGTCAATTATTAATTATAATGTACTCTAAAGACTCTACCGCCGCGTTCCAACATATATAGAGCCTATTGAGAAGTAGCGGTAAGCAACTCGGGGCCATTTTTATATAGATGTTTACAATGTTTCTACTTAAGTACTACTGTTCGCGCTAAAGCGCGACGTCACTTAAGGAATGCCCCCCGCCTGCGCGTCCCGCCGCCGCTGTCCTGCAGCTGTCAAACTACGAGCAGGCGGCTGAAGGGCAGCGGAAACAGTCGCCATTTTAACGTCGCCGAGAGCGACCGCTTATCAGCCCCGCGTTTACGCGTCAACCCAAAAAGTCACCATTTTAGAGTCGAAGCTAGCGGACGTATACCGCTCCGCCTCCGCGTCGCGACCGCATGGGAACCGCCATTACCCGGCACCCGTGATCAGCACAAACCCTTCGCGTTACAAATCAGCCCGAGTCACCGCGATTAACTTCGCCGCGAGTGACCGCTAATCAGCCCGTGTTTACGCGTAAACCAGTGCACAAACAATAAAACAATACAAGGACGTTATACCTACAAGTGAACAGTTCTTCAGCACAACAACCATTCAGCACGCAGTCCGACCAGGACGCCTACCCATCAGCTCCAGAGTCACCCCGACGTCCGTAAGTACCTACATATCTTACCTAAACATAAACCCACCTATTCCCTCCTAATAATAATTTCCCTACCGATGTATGGTGTAAATACACCATATTTTGATGCGTAAGCGCGGAGGAATTGTTGCGGCCGCGGCGTGAAGGACAATATGGTGTATTTACACCATATTTTGATGCGTAAGCGCGGAGGAATTGTTGCGGCCGCGGCGTGAAGGAAAATATGGTGTATTTACACCATATTTTGATGCGTAAGCGCGGAGGAATTGTTGCGGCCGCGGCGTGAAGGAAAATATGGTGTATTTACACCATATTTTGATGCGTAAGCGCGGAGGAATTGTTGCGGCCGCGGCGTGAAGGAAAATATGGTGTATTTACACCATATTTTGATGCGTAAGCGCGGAGGAATTGTTGCGGCCGCGGCGTGAAGGAAAATATGGTGTATTTACACCATATTTTGATGCGTAAGCGCGGAGGAATTGTTGCGGCCGCGGCGTGAAGGACAATATGGTGTATTTACACCATATTTTGATGCGTAAGCGCGGAGGAATTGTTGCGGCCGCGGCGTGAAGGACAATATGGTGTATTTACACCATATTTTGATGCGTAAGCGCGGAGGAATTGTTGCGGCCGCGGCGTGAAGGAAAATATGGTGTATTTACACCATATTTTGATGCGTAAGCGCGGAGGAATTGTTGCGGCCGCGGCGTGAAGGAAAATATGGTGTATTTACACCATATTTTGATGCGTAAGCGCGGAGGAATTGTTGCGGCCGCGGCGTGAAGGAAAATATGGTGTATTTACACCATATTTTGATGCGAAAGCGCGGAGGAATTGTTGCGGCCGCGGCGTGAAGGACAATATGGTGTATTTACACCATATTTTGATGCGTAAGCGCGGAGGAATTGTTGCGGCCGCGGCGTGAAGGACAATATGGTGTATTTACACCATATTTTGATGCGTAAGCGCGGAGGAATTGTTGCGGCCGCGGCGTGAAGGAAAATATGGTGTATTTACACCATATTTTGATGCGTAAGCGCGGAGGAATTGTTGCGGCCGCGGCGTGAAGGAAAATATGGTGTATTTACACCATATTTTGATGCGTAAGCGCGGAGGAATTGTTGCGGCCGCGGCGTGAAGGACAATATGGTGTATTTACACCATATTTTGATGCGTAAGCGCGGAGGAATTGTTGCGGCCGCGGCGTGAAGGAAAATATGGTGTATTTACACCATATTTTGATGCGTAAGCGCGGAGGAATTGTTGCGGCCGCGGCGTGAAGGACAATATGGTGTATTTACACCATATTTTGATGCGTAAGCGCGGAGGAATTGTTGCGGCCGCGGCGTGAAGGAAAATATGGTGTATTTACACCATATTTTGATGCGTAAGCGCGGAGGAATTGTTGCGGCCGCGGCGTGAAGGACAATATGGTGTATTTACACCATATTTTGATGCGTAAGCGCGGAGGAATTGTTGCGGCCGCGGCGTGAAGGACAATATGGTGTATTTACACCATATTTTGATGCGTAAGCGCGGAGGAATTGTTGCGGCCGCGGCGTGAAGGAAAATATGGTGTATTTACACCATATTTTGATGCGTAAGCGCGGAGGAATTGTTGCGGCCGCGGCGTGAAGGAAAATATGGTGTATTTACACCATATTTTGATGCGTAAGCGCGGAGGAATTGTTGCGGCCGCGGCGTGAAGGACAATATGGTGTATTTACACCATATTTTGATGCGTAAGCGCGGAGGAATTGTTGCGGCCGCGGCGTGAAGGAAAATATGGTGTATTTACACCATATTTTGATGCGTAAGCGCGGAGGAATTGTTGCGGCCGCGGCGTGAAGGAAAATATGGTGTATTTACACCATATTTTGATGCGTAAGCGCGGAGGAATTGTTGCGGCCGCGGCGTGAAGGAAAATATGGTGTATTTACACCATATTTTGATGCGTAAGCGCGGAGGAATTGTTGCGGCCGCGGCGTGAAGGACAATATGGTGTATTTACACCATATTTTGATGCGTAAGCGCGGAGGAATTGTTGCGGCCGCGGCGTGAAGGAAAATATGGTGTATTTACACCATATTTTGATGCGTAAGCGCGGAGGAATTGTTGCGGCCGCGGCGTGAAGGACAATATGGTGTATTTACACCATATTATGATGCGTAAGCGCGGAGGAATTGTTGCGGCCGCGGCGTGAAGGACAATATGGTGTATTTACACCATATTTTGATGCGTAAGCGCGGAGGAATTGTTGCGGCCGCGGCGTGAAGGAAAATATGGTGTATTTACACCATATTTTGATGCGTAAGCGCGGAGGAATTGTTGCGGCCGCGGCGTGAAGGAAAATATGGTGTATTTACACCATATTTTGATGCGTAAGCGCGGAGGAATTGTTGCGGCCGCGGCGTGAAGGAAAATATGGTGTATTTACACCATATTTTGATGCGTAAGCGCGGAGGAATTGTTGCGGCCGCGGCGTGAAGGACAATATGGTGTATTTACACCATATTTTGATGCGTAAGCGCGGAGGAATTGTTGCGGCCGCGGCGTGAAGGAAAATATGGTGTATTTACACCATATTTTGATGCGTAAGCGCGGAGGAATTGTTGCGGCCGCGGCGTGAAGGACAATATGGTGTATTTACACCATATTTTGATGCGTAAGCGCGGAGGAATTGTTGCGGCCGCGGCGTGAAGGAAAATATGGTGTATTTACACCATATTTTGATGCGTAAGCGCGGAGGAATTGTTGCGGCCGCGGCGTGAAGGACAATATGGTGTATTTACACCATATTTTGATGCGTAAGCGCGGAGGAATTGTTGCGGCCGCGGCGTGAAGGAAAATATGGTGTATTTACACCATATTTTGATGCGTAAGCGCGGAGGAATTGTTGCGGCCGCGGCGTGAAGGAAAATATGGTGTATTTACACCATATTTTGATGCGTAAGCGCGGAGGAATTGTTGCGGCCGCGGCGTGAAGGACAATATGGTGTATTTACACCATATTTTGATGCGTAAGCGCGGAGGAATTGTTGCGGCCGCGGCGTGAAGGAAAATATGGTGTATTTACACCATATTTTGATGCGTAAGCGCGGAGGAATTGTTGCGGCCGCGGCGTGAAGGACAATATGGTGTATTTACACCATATTTTGATGCGTAAGCGCGGAGGAATTGTTGCGGCCGCGGCGTGAAGGAAAATATGGTGTATTTACACCATATTTTGATGCGTAAGCGCGGAGGAATTGTTGCGGCCGCGGCGTGAAGGAAAATATGGTGTATTTACACCATATTTTGATGCGTAAGCGCGGAGGAATTGTTGCGGCCGCGGCGTGAAGGAAAATATGGTGTATTTACACCATATTTTGATGCGTAAGCGCGGAGGAATTGTTGCGGCCGCGGCGTGAAGGACAATATGGTGTATTTACACCATATTTTGATGCGTAAGCGCGGAGGAATTGTTGCGGCCGCGGCGTGAAGGACAATATGGTGTATTTACACCATATTTTGATGCGTAAGCGCGGAGGAATTGTTGCGGCCGCGGCGTGAAGGACAATATGGTGTATTTACACCATATTTTGATGCGTAAGCGCGGAGGAATTGTTGCGGCCGCGGCGTGAAGGAAAATATGGTGTATTTACACCATATTTTGATGCGTAAGCGCGGAGGAATTGTTGCGGCCGCGGCGTGAAGGACAATATGGTGTATTTACACCATATTTTGATGCGTAAGCGCGGAGGAATTGTTGCGGCCGCGGCGTGAAGGAAAATATGGTGTATTTACACCATATTTTGATGCGTAAGCGCGGAGGAATTGTTGCGGCCGCGGCGTGAAGGACAATATGGTGTAAATACACCATATTTTGATGCGTAAGCGCGGAGGGATTGTTGCGGCCGCGGCGTGAAGGAAAATATGGTGTATTTACACCATATTTTGATGCGTAAGCGCGGAGGAATTGTTGCGGCCGCGGCGTGAAGGAAAATATGGTGTATTTACACCATATTTTGATGCGTAAGCGCGGAGGAATTGTTGCGGCCGCGGCGTGAAGGACAATATGGTGTATTTACACCATATTTTGATGCGTAAGCGCGGAGGAATTGTTGCGGCCGCGGCGTGAAGGAAAATATGGTGTATTTACACCATATTTTGATGCGTAAGCGCGGAGGAATTGTTGCGGCCGCGGCGTGAAGGACAATATGGTGTAAATACACCATATTTTGATGCGTAAGCGCGGAGGGATTGTTGCGGCCGCGGCGTGAAGGAAAATATGGTGTATTTACACCATATTTTGATGCGTAAGCGCGGAGGAATTGTTGCGGCCGCGGCGTGAAGGAAAATATGGTGTATTTACACCATATTTTGATGCGTAAGCGCGGAGGAATTGTTGCGGCCGCGGCGTGAAGGACAATATGGTGTAAATACACCATATTTTGATGCGTAAGCGCGGAGGAATTGTTGCGGCCGCGGCGTGAAGTACAATATGGTGTATTTACACCATACCTCGGTAGGGAACAGTTAGGGATGTCGAGTAGGTACTTACGGATGTCGGGGTGACTCTGGATCTGATTTGTGCTGATGACCTGAGTCCACGGGTTAGGCGTCCTGCTGTGGACGTCGTGCTGAAGAACTGTTCACTTGTAGTTATTGTCCATGTATAGTCTTATCGCGCTCTCACGTACACAGGGGTGTCGAGTTAACGCGGAGGTATTTCACGGGTACCAACTTCGGCGTGCGCGCGCGCTTGCTTCCTTCGGGTGAGTGGTGGCGGGCGAGAGACGCCTCGCTTGACGTTTACCGCTTGCCCGGCCGGCGGTCGTTTTGTCTCGCGGGGGCGGCGGGATGCGCGCGGGGGGCTCTCGAAATGACGTCGCGCTTTAGCGCGAACAACTACTAATATTACATTTTATGGATGACAACTTGCCAGGAGTGGAGTATTCCAAGCATTTTTGTCTTCTATAATGTCGGACTTTATAATATGCCTTTTCTATTAAAATGTTTTTACAGTCAACTTGAATTTGAGCCATGAGCTCAGTTATGTGTTTTGCGATTTTATAGTAAAAACGCACACAATTTCCTAGGAACAACTTATTAGACTTCGCAAAACTAAAACTAGGTACTTACAGGTATCCTATTCTTACTCCCAGTATTAAAAGGGTGGTGATCACTAAGTATTTAATTTATATATATGTAATTTTTTATGAACATGCATTGTAAATATACTTATATATATGTATATATAAAATGAAGGCAAAGTTAATATATTGATTTCTTTAATTAAATCTTCCAGAGATTCGCGGGGATCCATTTCGTATATTTGAGTTTCAAGACTGATGGCGACTAGATAATTATCCATCACGCGGATGCGGACACGGTCACACTGCACGCATTTTCAATGTAGGTAGGAAAGATATCGCACAATGCAGCTATAATGAAATAGCAATGTCTAGGAAGGACTAGGTGCCTTGTCAATTTGGAGTTTACCTCCGACAAGCGTAACGTTGTACTCCAAATATGGAACAGGAGGCAAAGAAAACTTTAATTCCAACATTTTGTCTTTTTTAATCATTTAGAGATACTAGATAGAGCGTTGCTTACTTGCACTAGTGTGCTATCTACCTATCTACTTTGAAAATCCGTGAACAGTTTGACGTGTCCGCATCCGCGTGATGCACAATTAGTCACCATCAGTGTTGGAACTCGAGACATTGTTTCAAATGGTAAGCTTTGTTAATTTGGTTTACAAATAGTTACGTTACCTCGATGGGAACTTCCCAAACAAAACATGCTTTAAACTCGGGATTATCTTTAGTCAAGGGGGGGGAGATGAAGCCGAATTTATAAAAAGCACTTGATCCGGGGATGAGGAATCTTGCCACAGTTGTATCATAATTGCTTTAGTTGTGCTGGCGACGCCTTTTTGCTTTGAATGCTTTATTTATTCTAACGTGATGAAATGCAACTGTAAATAATAGAGTGTCCATATACGGGATGTGGTCGTGAAGTTGAAGTGGGTGTTGTGTTGCAGACACATAATGATCCGCGGCGAGAACACGAGCAAGGTGCTGGTGGCGCGCGCGGAGGTGACGCGCGCCTTCCGCGACCACTTCGCGGCGCGCCGCTACGTGGAGGTGACGCCGCCCACGCTCGTGCAGACGCAGACCGAGGGCGGCGCCACGCTCTTCAAGTTCGACTACTTCGGGTAACTACACTATCTATGTAGCTTTATTATATTTTATATTGGTGTTCCTTTAGCCACAAGGCTCCACAGTTTCGACTGGTATCATCAATTACTGTGGTACTTTTTAACTTTTGCGCTAGCTACCATTTTTTCGTTCCCTTTTTTATCTACACAATAATTTTCATGTTCGAAGTGGTTTTTGTTGTCCCTGAGAGTGGTTTGATGTTCGTGTCCTATTGGTTGGCCAACACTAGATGATGCGGTCCGAGGACTATCACGCCAGAACTAGAGTATAATACAACAACCCTAGAAACTGTTTACGTTTTTTTTTTTTTTTTTTCTTTTTCAACATCCACACAAAGGTCTTCAGATCCCAAACTAGGCAGAGCCTGTACTATAGTAACCTGATGACTGATATACATACTTATATACATATACACACCCAGACACAGCTCAAACAGACAAGCTCATGCACTACAAATGTTTGAGCTGTCCGGGGATCGAACCCGGGACCAGCGGCTCAGAAGGCAAGGGTGCTACCAACTGCGCCAACCGGCCTGTCAATCTGCAGCTCTACCGCGGTCCGCGACCACAAGCACCACTATCGTACAGTGAATTGTGATGGGATCCGATTCCAAAAACGAGCCATAAGAGCGATGGTGAAAATGTTACAGGAGACCACAGTGAGGGGTTAATTCAAATCTCTTGGAATCCTTACACCACCATCAGTAGTTATCTACCAAGTAGCAATATTCTCGAGGGAAAATTCGGACGCTTAGTAAAAAATTAGGTAGTTCCCATTTGTACTCAACCCGCAGTAAAGGTCGGACAGCAGCCGTGACCAGCTCATTCGCCAAGTCGAACAAGTTAACGTCATGGGACCGACGCGCACGGTCTATAACCGTCTACCATTAGAAGTCGCGGCAGCACCGAGTTTGGACTTATTTAATTCAAAGTTGAAGCTCTTGCTTGTTGAACAAACTTTCTATTGTTATGAAGAAGGTTTAAATAGGAAATAAGATTTACACATTTATTTTTATCCAATTTTTAAGTAATAATTACATTAACTTATAATTAGATTGTGACATTTATTTATAATGTACCGTGTACCGATTTTTGAACTCAAGATTTGTTAGCTCAAAGTCGCACAACGAGCTATGGAGAGGGCTATGCTCGGGGTTTCTCTACGTGATCGAATCAAAAATGACGAGATTCGTAGAAGAACGAAAGTCACCGACACGATGGACAGACCGACCTGATAAAGCTCGCAGGACGACGTTGGATGCAGGCCGCTTCCAACCGGTCCTTTTGGAAATTTGTTGGGGAGGCTTATGTTCAGCAGTGGACGTCCTACGGCTGAGATGATGACGATGATAACGATAACGATTTTAATTATTTTTTTAATTATACATTTTAATTGTTATTCTAATTTAAAAGATAATATGTATTTTATGCAGTTATAACTTTGTACCTATCAAGGTACTGCTAGTATTATGTTTTGTACACCTGTATCTGTGATACTAATAAATAACTATGACCATGAATAGCACTGTAGCGAGGAAAATTATACGGCGAGACGCAATAACCCGTGTCTAATGCATGCGTGGCACAAATAACTCATAGTTAGACAAGCCCGAGCGCTGCAAGTGCAACTGTGATGTGCAGGATCAGCGTACCTTAGGTGTGAGTTGGCGTTGTTGTGATATATCTCGGTGTACACTTTCAGTTCGGAGGCGTTCCTGACGCAGAGCTCGCAGCTGTACCTGGAGACGTGCCTGGCCTCGCTGGGGGACGTGTACTGCATCGCGCAGTCCTACCGCGCCGAGCAATCGCGCACCAGGAGGCATCTCGCCGAGTCAGTACACGCACATATACTGCTGCCAACGTTTGCACTGTCTAGAACACCCTTCCTTCTGCACCCTTTCGGTACATGTAGACCTTGAAAGCATCAGCCGAGTCTACGTGAGCCTTTACCGTTCCCACTCGGGAGATAACCACACTTCTGGATTGTTTGACTTCTAAACCCAGACAGCTGACGATGGTTTTAATGTAATTCCATTAGTTTATTTGTAAGAATATTGTTTCTTGGTACAGTTCTTGTATACAATAATAAAAATAATGTCTCCAGTATTCTCCCGTTTCCAATGTACAAATATTTCAATATTAATTATACACCTAGTTTTTAAACATTACATTAGCAAAACAACTTCGACATCGCCCAGGCTTTCGATCGGGTATGACATCGTTCTCTTCTTTCCAAGCTACCAGCACACGGCCTGCCCTCTCGCCTCTGCGACTGGATTGCTGGCTTCCTGCGCAGGCGCACCATTCGCGTCCAACGTGATGGTCGTACGTCGCGCTCATTCCAGTTCATTGCCGGAGTGCCACAGGGGTCTGTCCTATCACCCACACCGTTTCTCCTACATATCAATGACATGCTACTGCTAGGTGGCATTCATTGCTACGCAGATGACAGTACTGTTCACATAAAAACATTTCGTTTACAATATATTTAAAACGGCCCGCGCTACGCACACACTCCATCGTCTAACCTCTCCCTCAAACTCTGTTTACAACGTCTCGTTGTCACAACATTACTAACGTGGTGTATCATACGAACAAACAATATTGTAAACGAGAAAGTTTGTGTGTTTGTTACTTCTTCACGCCCAAACGGCAGGACCAATTGTGATGAAATGGTATGGAGTACGTAAAGCGTAGGATTTACACATATGTAACTGCAGGGTGTATAGTAAGGAGTGGTGTTGGCGTGTGCAGGTACAGCCACGTGGAGGCGGAGTGCCCGTTCATCGAGTTTGAGGATCTGCTTAGCCGGCTGGAGGACCTGGTGGTGGACGTGGTGCAGCGCGTCATGGACTCCCCCGCCGGGCACCTCGTGCGGGAACTCAACCCCGACTTCAAGGTATGCTGCGACACCGAGCGGACTGGACACATTCTAATCTATTCTTCAGTTTAACTGTAACTTGGCTTATCAGAAAAAAAAATATTAGGCGAATAAGAATCAAGCAGGCGCTCGACTTTAATTTGACCGTATTTTATTTGTTGACTTCTCCATCGACTTACCAACAGACGTACGGCAATGCAAGATAGATATATGACAGGAACTCCAGCATTGCGCAAAACGTTTTGTTTCTTTCTACATTTATAGTTCGAGTACATGGTGTTGTAGAGTGGAATCCGTCCGTCAGCAATTAATTTCACAAGCACTTCACAAGTTCGTGTCTCCCTTCGGACACTCCGGGTGTGTCCTGGTCCCCGCTTCTAGGTAGGCGTCATCTATCGTACACAAAACTCAAAGTCAAAATCATTCATACAATTTAGTCATCAAAGACGCACTTATGAACGTCAATTATTCATACAATTTAGTCATCAAAGACGCACTTATGAACGTCAATTATTCAATATAATGTACTCTAAAGATTACCGCCGCGTTCCAAAATATATAGAACCCACCGAGAAGAAGCGGCAAGAAACTCGGGGCCATTTTTATATAGATGCTTACAATGTTTCTACTTAGATACTACAAATATTACATATTATGGGTGGCAGATGACAACTTGCCTGGAGTGGAGTATTCCAAGCATCTTTGTCTTCTATATAATGTGGACTTTATAATAAGTGTTTTTTATTATAATGTTTTTACAGTCAACTTGACTTTTCTCTGTGAGCTCACCACATCAGTAATGCTAGCATGGATCGTCAGTTCGATAAACTTGTCACATCGATAAACTGATTTTATCTATCGCACCTTTTCTATAACATAGATCTCGCTGCGAACTCATTTTGTCCTATCGACAATGCACGTGAGCAGTGCAGACGCGATGGTGGTCAAACGCCAGTGTATGTGCTATATACGTGTGTATAGTGGTTGTGAAGAGCGGGGTGCGCTTACTGTTTATCCGTTGTCCTGTAGCCGCCGCAGAAGCCGTTCAAGCGCATGCGCTACACGGAGGCGCTCGACTACCTGCGCGAACACAACATCACCAAGGAGGACGGCACCTTCTACGAGTTCGGAGAGGTGAGCAATGCATACTTGCCACTAATGCCCACTTTTAGATCATACCACACTGATTTAAGGTTGAATTTGGTTTGAATGTATGCACCTCCCTGCAGGGGCTAATTTCAAACTTAGTGATTCCTGCGCCCCGCTTACATACTCGCGCGGTGATGTATGATGATGATGAAGAGTAGCCTATGTGATAATCCAGCATATCATTTACTTCTATATTTCATCAAATTAGATCCATCCGTTTGAGCATGAAGCAGTAATAAACATACAAACACACCCGCAAACTTACGCCTTTATTTTACGTTTGACAACATCCTTACATATAAACGCTCCACAAATTTGAATAGCATCACTTTAGCACCGCATACAAGATAATGTAGTGCGCAGTACTACTAAACGCTTTCTGCGTTACCTGCGAACTGTTGACAGCCTTGTAAACTCGACGAATCAGTTTCCAGTTGCACAAACGTATACTATGTTCGTTTATTTATTCCTCGAATGTTTTCTCCTTTATATTACTATAGTGTACAAACAAAAGAGTTTTCTATCTTATAATCTAAATTATTGTTGTTGCAGCAATGTGTATGTAAGGTGTATGCTTAGTGTGTGCTAGTGCTAGTAGTATTGATGTGCTCGTGTGTTGTCGTCGTGCACAGGACATCCCGGAGATGCCGGAGCGCAAGATGACGGACGCGCTCGGCGTGCCCATCCTGCTGACGCACTTCCCCGCGCAGATCAAGTCCTTCTACATGCAGCGCAGCGCGCACGACGCGCGGCTCACCGACTCCGTGGACGTGCTGATGCCCGGGGTGGGCGAGATCGTCGGCGGCTCCATGAGGATATGGGACCACGACGAGCTCATGCAGGGTCAGTCCTACCGCCACGTACCCTACTGAACCTTCTAGGTCCCGCATGTTTGTGCGTGTCCACGCCGCACGTTAACGTGTCCGGTGCACTTCCAATGACGCGCACTCATTATATTTGAATTTGCAAACAGCATTTACGTTCTCTTTGGTGGTTATGCTGACCTGGTACTTTGAAGTATCTATCCTTTTAATAAACTGTTATTTCCCATTATGTCTTCAAATTAGAACACAGTGCTGCTTGCACTCGTGCTTGCATTTGTAAGCAGAACATGTGGTGGTACTCATTAAGGCGGGACATTGGCAGAAAAAGCTTCCCCTGCCACATGATCTGTCACTGTCCGAAGACAGCGCACGGATCCGTCACGTGAGCTACGCGCGAAGTACCAGGCTTGCATGAACGTGTAGCAGTGATTGTTTATATAACACGCTTGACAGCTATGTGACACACATACGGACACCGCCGCCTCGAATTCTAACAATACAATTCGCTTCCCGGTATCTAACGTGAGTGTTAACTATCTATGCATAGTAAAGTGTAACTTACAATCGAAGTGTAGTTTGTTGTCGATGTTGAAGCCAATTGTTGTCTACTTTCTCTATCTGTTTATTGTTGGTGCGGTCGAGTAGAAGAGTAGGGTTATTTTTATACCTAAATTTGAGTTTTGTTCGTTCGCGTGTGGCGCTTCTGTACGCAGAAGTGTTATTGGTTGTGCGCGGTAACATATGTGAGAGTGTTGTGTTGCAGGGTACGCGCGCGAGGGCATCGACCCCAGCCCCTACTACTGGTACACGGACCAGCGGCTGTTCGGGTCGGTGCCGCACGGCGGGTACGGGCTCGGCCTCGAGCGCTTCCTGTGCTGGCTGCTCGCTCGGCACCACATCCGCGACGTCACGCTCTACCCGCGCTTCCGGGACCGCTGCCAGCCGTAACCCCCCACCCCCCACCCCACACACACACACACACACACACGCACACAAGCCGCCGCTACCAACAGTTTATTGGTCAATATGTGTTGCATTTACCATTTGACTATGTATCATTAATTAGCAGAAATATCACTACGCGGTTGGTGACGAGTGTGGTGCTGCCAACCATTGATATCTATGCACGACGTTACCGAGGCCTTGTTGCCGACTCCGGGAACATCTGGCAGGAACCCCACCAGAAGGGCAGGACCCACAAAACTTTGCGGTGTTCCATCACCGAGGCCCGCGCCAGCCCTACCCGCCGGTCACACGGTTCATTATGTTGTCCCATAACATTAACGTCACTTCCCGTACGCTGTGATGTTAGCAATATGGTCTCATATTAATAACATGCTTTTTATTATTATTATATTAATATTGCTAAGGTGCTGTCAAATTTGTTACTGTGTTCTCTAGGCCTTTAGGTTGAAGTTTTGGGTGGCACTGGCACACGCTCGTCACCCCCATAGTTTGATCAGTAATTTCATATGCTGCAGGGCCCTTCGAATGAATGCATTTCACACGTTGTTTGTTAAATTGTGTAAACTTTAATTCGATGAGTGTAAGCAGGTGTTTTTTTTATTATTTATTATGTAACGTAAGTTCAAATGTTCTGATGTACTACTGATTATTATTTGGTTTTCGTTTATTGTAAAATTGTATACTTCTAACAGAAAAGCTAGTATATATATGTACAGCAGTTCAAAATTGTTTATAAAATATGTTTGCGTTAGTTGTTCTGCATTATGTACTACATACTATGTATATACAGTTGCTGCATTTTCACTTTTTAATACATTAAGCGAAATTGTGATTCCAATAGTTGCGCAGTTCTGAAATAAAATTAATTTACGGAGTTCCTGTTTAATTATTTGGAAATAGTATATTTCATTACAAGTGGGGAAAGGCTGTCATTGCAAAGAGTTCCGACAAATGTCTACCCGAGCCGAGGCGCAGCCGAAGGTGAGGGTTGACAGTCGGAACAAGTTGCAATGACGGTTCCGCACGTGTACTGAACGACTATTTTTAATACAGTTACGAAAAAATGAAGCAATTTAATAAAATAAACTCGCAAAGAAAATTTCTGGAAAATTGCGCCAACCGTAGAATATAAGCAGAGTTTTTTTTTTCTTCACCCATTCTGGTAGGTAATGGGAACTATACCCATACAGCCAAGTCTTTAGTAGAATTTTTTTATTGATATGAAATGAAAATGAAATTTAATGAGATGAAATGAAACCTAACCTAACTCATTCAATCAAACATTGAAATTTATAGAGAGAAAAATTCCATCCTCGGACGGGATTCGAACCCGCGTCTTCTGACTCTCCGTGTCAGACGCCATTGACCAACTAGGCCACCGAGAATCTAGTCCGAGCATCGAATTTTAACTCTCTATTTGACTAACCGTCTTGCGGGGACGGAGCGACATCTATTGGACAGTTTAACAATACCATCCAACCGAAAGAAGCATTATTTAGAAATACTTGAAACTTTCGTATTGACATCGCGGCCCTTGTAATTTTTATAGTATTACTTTTTTTAAAGCACTAACGCCTGCTTAAGCGATCTCAAACATTGAAATTTATAGAGAGAAAAATTCCATCCTCGGACGGGATTCGAACCCGCGTCTTCTGACTCTCCGTGTCAGACGCCATTGACCAACTAGGCCACCGAGAATCTAGTCCGAGCATCGAATTTTAACTCTCTATTACATACACAGTTAACCTTCACACTATGCACTTGTTTTTCACTTTCGCGCGCAAATTGTTGTTCGTTATTGCTACAACTCCGGTGCGATTGATCAACACGCTTGCAGTGCCACGAGCTGTCAGTATTGCGATATTTGTGTCCGACCGGCTTTGGTAGACGACCGCACTGTGCGCAAATATATCGCGAAACGGACCTCAGCGTTAATAGCCGCGCTGCCGCTGCTCTACCCCAGAACATGTGATTCAAGAAGCACAAAATGCTAAAGCTTACCGCCTAAATCAAAAGGAACGTACTTACGAGTTTTTGTGAATTATTTTTGTTCCTCGCTTAAATAATTGTATTTGACATGTGATACATATGATTACCGACTCGTGTCGACTTATACCCTCGTCGGGAATGACCTACTTACCGCACTAGTAACATGAATAATGATTGTCCCCTATATACTACTATTTGTCCTCTAGATATATGTGTGTGTGTGCGGATGGTACGACCTTGTATAAGTACACAGGACGTGTCCGCACCGCCCCGGGCATGTACACACCTACTGACCATGAGCTTAAACATTGACATCGACTGCCGCGAAAAAATTATGCAAAAAATAACAGTGCCACCTTGCGGTTAATTGTAGAACTAAACTCTGTAGGGATTACGTACGCCAATCACAAGCTTATGTAGGCGAGATCGCGTATAGACTGTAGATGACATTAATTTATGTTGCGAACTCACGGTAGAGCTGCTGTAGGTACCTAAGTACGCACAACGTGGGACCATCCTCATTGTACCGAAATCCAGAGATAACAAGTCTGCATTGAAAGGTATGTTGTAAACATTGCAATTTTGGAGAGAAAAATTTACAGGATTCGAACCCGCGTCTTCAGACTATCCGTGTCAGATGCCATGACCAACTAGCCCACCGAGGCAAGAGGTTCGAGCATCACATTTGAATTCTGTGATTTTAACAGTCGTATGGGGATGAAGCGACATCTATTGACCAGCTTGACAGCCTTTTTTTGAAATACTTATGGTATCTTATAATAGTCTAGGCCAGTGTACCACATCATCGACCGCATCCCCCCCTAACTTCAGTTGAAGTAAGGCCGTTTTCAATAATCTATCTATCCATAGTTTAGCTTACTAGAGATAGATATTTGACACTATTTGTACGTACGTTATGTCAAATGTCTATCCGTAGTAAGCAAAACTATGGATAGATAGATTATTGAAAACGGCCGGTAGTGGTCAAGCGGAAAGATATCTATAGTATGTAATGTAATAAAAAAAACTTTATCATCATCTCAGCCGTAGCCTCGTAATTTCCCAAAAGAACCGGTTGGAAGCGTCCTGCATCCAACGTCGTCCTGCTACCTTTATCAGGTCAATACAAACTTACGGCTGCACGAATGGTCATCATTTCTTGATGGAATCGATGATATCAATGAATATGAATCTTCGCTTTCCTACTTCGCGAGAGGGAGTCACTTTCATTTATCTATGCTTTGATGAACCGTTATAAAAATACACTTGTTAGTTTGTTTGTGTAAACGCGCTAATCTCTGGCAGTATCAGTCCAATTTGTTTTTGCATATTATGCTGCTTCACATAAGGAATAAGTAGTAATTATAGCTTTAGGCTATCCTTTATTCCGCGAATTGCGAATGTTCCCGCAGGCGCACATGCAGGAGATGAACAGGAACAGTAAATAAGTTACGTAACTCTACAAAAATATAATATATATTTGACAGTATAATTACTTACATCAAAAACATTTATTTAGAACTTATTTATACATCATTTATAATATATGACATTAATATAAGATCTGGCGAGTGTATTCTATTACTTGTAGACTCGTTGCTCGTATTGTGCTGAGTATTATCCGAAAGGTCAATAATGCTAACTTATACAATACTTAATAAATGTCACAGCTTTGGTGGATCCTTAATGTAACCGCGATGTTTGCGCTCTAGTGTTCTTACTGCGGGTTCTTAACCATACAACAACGAAACCTAACATACAAACCGTACAGTTTTAGCAACTTGGTGTAAGAGAAAAACAAGGAATTAAGTACCTACGTATTACGTAGATAAGAAATCAATAAAAAAATGTTTGTGTAAAGTCAGTTTACGGACGACAATTTTACTTGATAACGTCATAAGACAAGCTAAACGCTTAGGCCGATCGTGTCGCGCTCTCGCTTGCACGCGCGGCTCAGGCGGAACGTGACATCGATTTATGAGACGTTATCACGTCAATAATCGTTTCGAGGGAAAGGAAATTGGAATAGTCGGTCCTAAACAGAACGGAGACTGCAACAGAACATACTTAGTGCCTGCCTACGTAACCATGTCAACATGTACCTAGGCTAACAAAATCACTTGCTAAATCTTATGCATTGCATTGTCGTTGCACGCTAGGGTTGGGGTTGGTGAGTAGACGGGCTGGGGAGTTACGGGAGCCACTCGGCGTCGCGGTTGAGGTCCCGCGCAGGGCTGCGCCCCCCGGCCGGGGGCTCCGTGAGGTCCTCCTTGCTGCTGGCCACCGTGTGGTACACCTTCTTGCCCGCCTCCACCACGTACTCCACTCCGTCCGCTGCACAATATTTTACAATAGGTTCACTTAAGTACACAATAATATTGTTACTGAAACAACTCAAGAATGAAAGAAGGTAGGTACGGGGTCCAACTGTCATTAGTCGACAAGAGCCCCACGCGGGTGCTACACAGTCTGACCGTGGGACATTATCTAATGTATCGATAAGTTCTGAGTGGGAGGAAGGTCAATTAAGGTTAAGCGTTCGCTAATAGTTCAAATGGAGCGGGCACACACTCTCCAAACCGTTATTCAGGTGCCCTATTCGCTATGACCTCAGGCAATGCATGTAACGCGGCGCGCTACGATACAAGGAACGATGCTCTAATTGTATGGACTGCAAGATCATTCCTTGAAGATAACGTAACGCAGGGCGTCCGCGTTTGAATGGTCAGCGAGTAAGGCCCCTGTTGTGACCTCCGAGTGTGCAGTAGTACGCCCGTCTACCTACGTAGAAAGGGAAGCCAGACTAACTGGCGCCGTAACGAACGCGTTACGGCGCCAGTTAGTCTGGCTTCCCTTACGTACGTAACGAATCGGTTTACCCTCCCATAAGAAGTTCACTTCAAAGATGAGAGGGCGAGCTCACCTATGGCTCCTCCGGTCTTCCTGACGGCTTGGCCGATGTTGTGCGAGGAGAAGGTCTCCGGGTCGATGTTGATGTTGACTCCCCCTTCCGCCCCCTCGGGCGCGGGACAGTCGCTCTGCGAGATGATCGACATGTCGTACGGGTCCACGCCGAACGACGACAGCTTCGTGCGCATCTGCGGACCAATACCATTCGTTAATATATTACTGCATGAACTAACATAATAGTGGATCCGAAATCCAACCAAGGTATAAATATATCTATATTAAATAATACTAGCTCACCCGCCAACGGCTTCGCTCGCGTGGCCTCGCGGGATACGGTAATTTCAGATTTTTAATTATCCCACGGGAACTCTTTAATTTACCGGGATCAAAAGTATCCTATACCTATGTTGATCAGGGATATAAGCTACCACCATACGAAATTTTATTTAAATCGGTCCAGTCGTTTCGGAGATTAGCCCGTACAAACAGACAGACAAACATACAGAGAAACAAACAATTTGAACTTATTTTTCACTCCTTACATCCCCTGACTCGGTTTTTAGCATAGTTTTCATTGTACAGAAATTTGAGATCTACAGTTTATAATATGTAGTAGTTTTTACTTCCCTCGTCTTACTCCCTTAAGTCATCCCTGACAAAAATATTGAAAGTATCACTATTTTAAATTACGTATCCAGTTATCACATTTCATCACTGTAGCTCTAAAAACAAAGAACTATTGAAAAAAAAATTATCCCCCGGTTCACCCCCTTAACTCGTCCGCATCAGGACAAAAAATAACAATAGATTTATGAATGAAACTTGCCTCTAATGGGTCTTGCTGATTCGGACGGGTTAAGTCATCCCTGTCAATAAATATTGAAATCATCATTTTAAACTGTCCAAATGCTAATGTTCACCACTGTATGTTCGAAAACAAAAACCTTTCCATACAAACTTTCACCCTCTTAAACAACTACTATCCAAATACAAACATAAGTAATTTTCACAACTATAAGTTCAAAATCAAAGTAGTTTTATACAAACGTTTTCACCCCTTTTGAACCCCTTAGGGGTAGAATTTCGAAAAACCCATTCTTAGTAAACCTCTACTCATCAAGGACAATACCTACAATCTCCAAATTTCAAGTCTCTACGATCAGTGTTATAGGCTGTGCGTTGTCTGTCAGTCAGTCAGTCAGTCAGGACATATTCTTTTATATATATATAGCTAGGTAGATATATTTTATAGATGTAGATATACCTAGTCAGGTCTCAGGTCAGGTTCTTTTAGAATGCTGGCCACAAAAAAGTTTATTGAATTCGAATTTCGAATTATTCATGAAAATAAAAATGTATACTTTTTAGAATTTTACTCATTTTTAAATATGGAGTGGACGCTTAAAGAAGACCGTGTAGCAGTTATTGCGTTGCATCGTTGCGCCAATTCAAATTATTGACATACTGAAAAATATGAATATAACCTCAGACAAAATAAAAAAATTTGGTCTGAGAATATAACCAAAAGATTCGTTTATCGTACCATCAAACGATACAATGAAGACTCTAGTGTAGATGACAGGCAAGAAGTGGTCGCCCTCGGTCTGTTAGGACTCCAGCAGTGATAAAAGCTGTGAAGGCGCGAATTCAAAGAAATCCCAAACGTAAGCAGAAACTGTTGGCCCTTCAGATGGGGTTAAGCAGAACCACGGTGAAAAGGGTGTTAAATGAAGACTTAGGGCTTCGGGCATATCGAAGAAAAACAGGACATCGTTTAAATGCTCGTCTAATGGACCTGAGACTGAAGAGATGCCGCGCTTTGTTGAAGCGGTACGCGGGAAAAATATCGGGAAATTCTTTTTCGGATGTTAAAATTTTTGCCGTAGAATAGAGCTACAACAAACAAAATGATAAGGTGTTACAAGGTGACACAGTAGTGAAGAAGCGAGCAACCGTATTCCGCGTGTCCAACGAGGTCATTTTCCATCCTCGCTCATGGTATGGTTGGGAGTTTCTTATTGGGGCTTAACAGAGGTACATTTTTGTGAGAACTGAGAAAGGTGTAAAAACAAATGCAGTTGTGTATCAAAATACAGTCCTGATGAACCTTGTGGAACCTGTTTCTCATACCATGTTCAATAACAGGCACTGGGTACTCCAACAAGATTCGGCGCAAGCTCATAGAGCGAAGAGCACACAAGACTGGCTGGCGGCGCGTGAAATCGACTTCATCCGGCACGAAGACTGGCCCTCCTCCAGTCCAGATTTAAGTCCGTTAGATTACAAGATATGGCAACACTTGGAGGAAAAGGCGCGCTCAAAGCCTCATCCCAATTTGGAGTCACTCAAGACATCCTTGATTAAGGCAGCCGCCGATATTGACATGGACCTCGTTCGTGCTGCGATATTGAAGGCCTGTATTCAAAATCACGGAGGTCATTTTGAATAAACTTTATTGTCATAAGAATCTATGTTTTGTTAAGTTCATTTTGGTATATAAATGGTTACATAATGAATAAACTTGTTTCAATTATTTTATATTAAACATGTGACAGAATGTATGACCTGACTGTGTATATTCGATCTATTTATAGATATAGATTTATCAAATAAATAAAATTGAAGCGCCTGTCTGTAATTCCAAATTAACCGCTTTTCGCTGAATGCATATGAAAGTATATACGGTACTATACAATATATAATTTTTGTCTGTCTGCCTGTTTGTTCCGGCTAGTGTCTGAGACGGCTGGAGCGGCATGCGGAGGATCGATTAACGGGACTGTCACTGGCAGAGAGCTGATCATGTTATAACTTCAGCTAATTTTGTCTGTTTGTCTGTCTGCCTGTTTGTTCCGGCTAGTGTACTCGCTACCACCGTGTAGCTCGCACTCCCCCCACACCTGCCGACACCATTCCCACGTTGTAAAGTGTAGAGCTTACCTTGTCTACATAGATCCTCTCCAAGTCCTTAGTCCTGGAGAGGATGGTGGCGGAGCGGCGATGCGCGAACGCGAGCTTCTGGCACGTGAATATCGCCGCGTACGACACGTAGTCAGTCGCTACCACCGTGTAGCTCGCACTCCCCCCACACCTGCCGACACCATTCCCACGTTGTAAAGTGTAGAGCTTACCTTGTCTACATAGATCCTCTCCAAGTCCTTAGTCCTGGAGAGGATGGTGGCGGAGCGGCGATGCGCGAACGCGAGCTTCTGGCACGTGAATATCGCCGCGTACGACACGTAGTCAGTCGCTACCACCGTGTAGCTCGCACTCCCCCCCACACCTGCCGACACCATTCCCACGTTGTAAAGTGTAGAGCTTACCTTGTCTACATAGATCCTCTCCAAGTCCTTAGTCCTGGAGAGGATGGTGGCGGAGCGGCGATGCGCGAACGCGAGCTTCTGGCACGTGAATATCGCCGCGTACGACACGTAGTCAGTCGCTACCACCGTGTAGCTCGCACTCCCCCCACACCTGCCGACACCATTCCCACGTTGTAAAGTGTAGAGCTTACCTTGTCTACATAGATCCTCTCCAAGTCCTTAGTCCTGGAGAGGATGGTGGCGGAGCGGCGATGCGCGAACGCGAGCTTCTGGCACGTGAATATCGCCGCGTACGACACGTAGTCAGTCGCTACCACCGTGTAGCTCGCACTCCCCCCACACCTGCCGACACCATTCCCACGTTGTAAAGTGTAGAGCTTACCTTGTCTACATAGATCCTCTCCAAGTCCTTAGTCCTGGAGAGGATGGTGGCGGAGCGGCGATGCGCGAACGCGAGCTTCTGGCACGTGAATATCGCCGCGTACGACACGTAGTCAGTCGCTACCACCGTGTAGCTCGCACTCCCCCCACACCTGCCGACACCATTCCCACGTTGTAAAGTGTAGAGCTTACCTTGTCTACATAGATCCTCTCCAAGTCCTTAGTCCTGGAGAGGATGGTGGCGGAGCGGCGATGCGCGAACGCGAGCTTCTGGCACGTGAATATCGCCGCGTACGACACGTAGTCAGTCGCTACCACCGTGTAGCTCGCACTCCCCCCACACCTGCCGACACCATTCCCACGTTGTAAAGTGTAGAGCTTACCTTGTCTACATAGATCCTCTCCAAGTCCTTAGTCCTGGAGAGGATGGTGGCGGAGCGGCGATGCGCGAACGCGAGCTTCTGGCACGTGAATATCGCCGCGTACGACACGTAGTCAGTCGCTACCACCGTGTAGCTCGCACTCCCCCCACACCTGCCGACACCATTCCCACGTTGTAAAGTGTAGAGCTTACCTTGTCTACATAGATCCTCTCCAAGTCCTTAGTCCTGGAGAGGATGGTGGCGGAGCGGCGATGCGCGAACGCGAGCTTCTGGCACGTGAATATCGCCGCGTACGACACGTAGTCAGTCGCTACCACCGTGTAGCTCGCACTCCCCCCACACCTGCCGACACCATTCCCACGTTGTAAAGTGTAGAGCTTACCTTGTCTACATAGATCCTCTCCAAGTCCTTAGTCCTGGAGAGGATGGTGGCGGAGCGGCGATGCGCGAACGCGAGCTTCTGGCACGTGAATATCGCCGCGTAGGACACGTAGTCAGTCGCTACCACCGTGTAGCTCGCACTCCCCCCACACCTGCCGACACCATTCCCACGTTGTAAAGTGTAGAGCTTACCTTGTCTACATAGATCCTCTCCAAGTCCTTAGTCCTGGAGAGGATGGTGGCGGAGCGGCGATGCGCGAACGCGAGCTTCTGGCACGTGAATATCGCCGCGTACGACACGTAGTCAGTCGCTACCACCGTGTAGCTCGCACTCCCCCCACACCTGCCGACACCATTCCCACGTTGTAAAGTGTAGAGCTTACCTTGTCTACATAGATCCTCTCCAAGTCCTTAGTCCTGGAGAGGATGGTGGCGGAGCGGCGATGCGCGAACGCGAGCTTCTGGCACGTGAATATCGCCGCGTACGACACGTAGTCAGTCGCTACCACCGTGTAGCTCGCACTCCCCCCACACCTGCCGACACCATTCCCACGTTGTAAAGTGTAGAGCTTACCTTGTCTACATAGATCCTCTCCAAGTCCTTAGTCCTGGAGAGGATGGTGGCGGAGCGGCGATGCGCGAACGCGAGCTTCTGGCACGTGAATATCGCCGCGTACGACACGTAGTCAGTCGCTACCACCGTGTAGCTCGCACTCCCCCCACACCTGCCGACACCATTCCCACGTTGTAAAGTGTAGAGCTTACCTTGTCTACATAGATCCTCTCCAAGTCCTTAGTCCTGGAGAGGATGGTGGCGGAG
The DNA here is from genome assembly GCA_917880725.1 of Selenia dentaria. NCBI lineage: Eukaryota > Metazoa > Arthropoda > Insecta > Lepidoptera > Geometridae > Selenia > Selenia dentaria. The sequence continues at coordinate 183,994 of OU862896.1, read as the reverse complement.
CGGCGATGCGCGAACGCGAGCTTCTGGCACGTGAATATCGCCGCGTACGACACGTAGTCAGTCGCTACCACCGTGTAGCTCGCACTCCCCCCACACCTGCCGACACCATTCCCACGTTGTAAAGTGTAGAGCTTACCTTGTCTACATAGATCCTCTCCAAGTCCTTAGTCCTGGAGAGGATGGTGGCGGAGCGGCGATGCGCGAACGCGAGCTTCTGGCACGTGAATATCGCCGCGTACGACACGTAGTCAGTCGCTACCACCGTGTAGCTCGCACTCCCCGCCACACCTGCCGACACCACAACACAACCTTAAGAGTACGTATTGAGGAACAATAGATAAATAGAAATGAATCTAGAGATATGCAGGGCAGTATACTGTCGCTATATACCTAGGTAAAGAAGTCTGCCATGTTTTAGAATCTCCGAGGAAATAAGGGCGGGGACAGACACCCAACTAGTAGGGCCCCTAACCTACCCTACGTGTTTAAAGTAGGCTTATGACTGTGTTTGTGCATTAATTTATTAATACTCGTAGTTTCTCTGTGAGAACAGTAGACCTCGCGAGCCGTTACCCTGTCTGATTGGTATAATTAGGTAGGTAAGTTAATTATCCGAAATCCAATTAAATCCGTCCATATCGCTACAGCAAGCTTCCTTCCCTTCGTCGTGATCGTGATCGACTAAAAAATTAAATAAATTAAGTTGGGTGACGCAATTTTCGTTAAAATCATTCGAAAAGTGCGACCTGCATGTAGGCGAGAACAAAACGACTGACCGATAAAGGCATTTTTTGGCAATCTCGGAATCGCTCGCTCAGTCAATTATGTCAGTGGCATCGCGTCCGGAACGACAAGTCCGATTGCAATGCGTGCATATAACTAACTGTTAGAGGCAGAATACGTGAAGCCCGCCTCAACGCTCCATACTTTAAATTAAATTAAAAATCATTTATTTCAGACACAGTCTGTCCAACTCACAATAAGTACATATACGATTCAAATTACACCTTAGTAAAAAAAATATAGATTTAAAAATTGTCTACTTAATCTAAAATAAAAAGAAATGTCTTAAAATAAGGTTATACAAAAAAAAAACAAGTAGGTACAAAACAGAAATCAAATAATCTTATCTCAGTCTAAAATGAGGTTTGGATCCGGAGTGCTCAATGTGCAGCCTGGTCCAGTGCCTCATGATTGGGCAGTCCAGATCCATCCACCAGGCGAACATCTGCAGGTAACTGTTAGAGCTGCCACGCACGCGCCGCATCAGGGACGTGACTCGCTTGCGCAAAATTGCTGCGAAGCTGTCTACATGCGCGTCTGCAAACATCCCTGATGCACTGCACCATCGTGGCAGCTTCAACAGTGCCCTGAAGGCATTGTTGTATTGGATGCGAAGGGCATCATCGGACTTTAATAGTGCCAAAAACTGGAGTGTCCGAGCGATACAATTGCTGGGAGTGTCACCATATGGCATATGGGTACACTGTCAATGCTCCAGTTGGCCATTGAGCTAGTACCTAGTAGTACTTAGGACCTAACGTAGTTGTGTAGTGGGTACTTACTGAGCGGGAAATTGACGATCATTTTGGCTTGTACGGACGGGTCCGGCATGGTGAGTGTCCCTGTGTATCTGAAACATTCAATTGTACTATAAACTAACATTAAACCCAAAGAGGATGACTGACTTCCTCGGTAATATTATGCAGTGGTTACGAGCTCCAACTCTTTGACACACTGTAAGTACCTATACTGAGGAAATCAGTAAAAAGAGGTCGTAAGCAATCCATGTTACAGTTTAAATTTAAAATACCATAAAAGCGCTTGTCTAAGTTAAGTATACATACGTATATCCCTTCAAGAGTCGTTATATTATAACAATGAAATTTCTATTGTGTCTGGCCGCATGATGACCAATAACCTTTGATGGAATATTTAGTTATAGTTAATAAAAAATGCAAAAAAAAACATCACGTGATTAATGGACGGCCCAAATATATATTTATTTCCTGTGGTTTAGGTGTAGGTAAATGTAGATACATACGACGGATAAATATAACACAGTGAATACAGTCAGCAGTAGTGTTACTGGTAGTAAAGTTGTCTGCAGTCGGTCACCTCACGACTTGAGGGTTTTTAATTCAGTAATCTGTGGTTTGGTTTGAGGTTACTAAGAAAATGAATTGTTTACTTACCAGGTACCCGGTACCAGGTACCAGGTACCAGGTACACTAAGGTACAATATGTAGGTGTATGCTTACTTGTACTCATGCTTGAGCGGAGTGAGTCCCAGGATGAAGTGCTGCGAGATCTGCTCGATCTGGTACTTCCCGGGCTCCACGGTCTTCGTGAAGTTGTACGTGATGCAGTGCGAGGCCGTCGACGTCTTCTGGATCACGTACCACACGCCCAGCAGCTGCAATGAGGATATCATTCAATCAGATTATATCAGACAAAGTTAATCGTACGTAAATATGTACGTTCGTATAAGTATACGAGTACTTTCCTAACGTAAACTAATACATATTTGTTAATTATATACTCGTATTTACTAGCTGACCCGCCAGCGGCTTCACTCGCTTGGTCTTGGTGTAGTGGTGGAGGTGCCGTTTTGGAAACTCGAGGTCATGGGTTGGATCCCCGGGTTGGACAGTTATTGGGTTTTCTGAGAAAGAAAGATCTTCTCTATAGCAGTCCGGAGACTGGAACAGTGTCCCGTAGATGGCAATAGGCTCGCCCCCTATTACATGATCACATGTACAATAACATACCTATATGGCGAAACGTAGGTGTTGAGAACACCGCTGCTTACCCCTTCGAGTATATAGGTACCTATTATGTAAAAGTATCGATTCACTCAAGACCGCTAGACTGATGTTACCGCCCCGCGGTTTCGTCTCCGTGGTGGTGGTCGATGGTGATGGATGGTGATGAAGAGGATAAGTAGCTTATTAAAATACCCTTCGAGGATGTATAGGCGAAACTATTTGTTATGTTCTGTTTAAAAATAACATGTAAGTATTGCGGGCGATTCACTCAAGACCGCTAGACGGAATTTTGTGCCGCGTTGTAGATGATGATGAAAATTAGCCTATGTGCTATTCCAGACTATAATCTATCTCTGTGCTGAATTTCATCATTTCATTCATTTCATGTCCTTGTAATTAACAATCAGACTGTCTCAGAACCAATAAATGTAGCAAATACTTTTGATAATTTCTTCTCTAATTTATCTCTAGAAGTCACCAAGTCACTGAATTCTTGCCCCAATGCAGCAGATCTTATTCTTAAAGCTAATTTCACGAACGAAGTACCTAGTTTTTCTTTTGAATATACTTCAACTGTCGAAATTATAAAAACATTCAAAAGCTTAAATATAAAGACTACTGAAGACTTATGGGGAATGTCAGTAAAAATTGTAGAGCCAATTATTAGTTTTATGGGTCCTATTTTGGCCCGCTTATTTAATCTTTGTATAGATAGAGGTACCTTTCCTAATTTAATGAAATATAGTAGAATCCCTCCAATTTTTAAGGCTGGAGAGAAAACAGACCCCTCAAATTATAGACCAGTATCTATACTACCAGTTTTGAGTAAGATCTTTGAAAAAATTATGCTCAAACAACTTTTGGCGCACTTCAACGAGCATTCAATACTGCACGAAAATCAGTTCAGCTTCACGAAAACAAGATCAACTAAGGATGCCGGTGTGAAGTTAATAACGTATGTCTTAAAGGCTTGGGAGAGCTCACATGATGCTATTGGTGTTTTTTGTGATCTCTCTAAAGCATTTGTTTGTGTGGAACACCGTATACTGATTCGAAAGCTTTTCCATTATGGTATTCGTGGAGCTGCGCTTGATGTCATCGAGTCATATTTATCTGACAGGATGCAAAAGGTTGGCATAAATGGTGTAACATCTTCAGGATCTATAATTAAAATGGGTGTTCCACAAGGGTCCATTTTAGGGCCTTTTTTTGTTCTTAGTTTACATTAACGACTTGCCACTTATGGCCAAGGATCTTTGTGATATTGTTTTATTTGCGGATGACACATCTCTGATTTTTAAAGTAGATAGGAAAGATAGCACACTAATTCAAGTAAACAACGCTCTATCTAGTATCTCTAAATGGTTCTCAACTAATAGTTTACTTCTGAATTCAAAAAAGACAAAATGTTTGAAGTTTTTTTTGCTTACTGTTCCATATTTGGAGTCCAACGTTACGCTTGATGGAGTTAAACTCGTAATGGACAAGGCAACAGTCTTCCTAGGCATTAAAATTGATGCAAAATTACAATGGGGTCCTCATATAAATGCCCTGTCTGGGAGACTCAGTTCTGCTGCATATGCAATACGTAAAATAAGAGAGCTAACAGATGCTTCTACGGCGCGGTTAGTGTTTTTTGCCTATTTCCACAGCGTAATGTCATATGGGATATTGCTATGGGGTTCAGCGGCTGATATAGAGACCATCTTTATCCTTCAGAAACGTGCTATTAGAGCTATATACGAAATGGGTCCCGTGAATCTTTGAGAGATTTATTTAAAGAAATCAATATATTAACGTTGCCTTCCTTATATGTATTTGAAAATATAATGTATGTTCGTAAAAATTTACATAAATATAAGTTAAATAGTGATCACCACACTTTTAATACCAGAAATACAAATAGGATAGCTGTACTTAGATTTAGACTTGCGAAGACTAATAAGTCATTCCTAGGAAATTGTGTGCGTTTTTACAATAAAATCCCAAAGCACTGAGCTCACAGAGGGCAAATTCAAGTTGACTGTAAAAAACGTTTTAATAAAAAAAGCTTACTATAAAGTTCGACATTATATAGAAGATAAAGATGCTTGGAATACTCCACTTCTGGCAAGCTGTCTCTCTGCCACCCATAAAATGTAATATTTGTAGTACCTAAGTAGAAACATTGTAAACATCCATATAAAAAGAATGGCCCCGAGTTTATTGCCGCTTCTTCTCGGTGGGTTCTATATATTTTGGAACGCGGCGGTAGTCTTTAGAGTACATTATAATGAAAAGTTGACGTTCATAAGTGCGTCTTTGATGCCTAAATTGAATAAATGATTTTGACTTTGACATCCAGATCCGTTCAACCGTTCTGCCGTGATTGAGTAACAAACATCCATTTATACATCCATCCAAGCTTTCACATTTATAATATTAGTGTGATATATGTGAAACGGGAAGCACTCACGTGAATAAGTCACATCTTTCCAACTCCGAGTATAGGTAGTTCCACATCGGTCACTCACTCAATCATCTCGCAAAAATGTGTACAAACCACGTTACCTAGTTTTCATTATAAAATTAATAATATAATCTTCCTGATTTCAAAACACTTACACTGACTTAGGACTCGTACCGACATATTGAAGTTTTGTAAATCGGGAACGTAAATCACTTCTTAAGACCTATCAAAGATTTTCCGAAGTGTACAGGGACTGCACTTTCAGTCAGTGAAGTGAAACATTTACAAAACATCTCACAAAGTAGACTCGGACATATTTTTAGAATTATTGTTATATACCTACCTATCCTCGTACAGGATGGTGCTAGTGATTTAATCTGTCCGCATCAGGTTGACGCTATAACAAAAGATGTATAAATGAAGCGAAGGCTTGCTGATTTGAATCGATTAACAAACATAATATGACCTGTTCTAAGAATAGTTACGGCCACCAAGAGAAAATAATACTGTCTCTTCCATAGGTATTCGTGAGTAACTTCCAAAAGAGGATAAAAAATCAATGGTAGAAAAACTAGAGTTATCTATTAATGTAGGTATAATCTAGAGCCCACTCTGTACAGAACGATATCTTATATAAGGTTCTTCGCTGTCTGAACATATTTTTTCTTCGAGTCAATGAATGTAAAAAATAAAAGAGTTCGGGTTTCATTGATCGAAGGTGAAACAATAGCCTTTTGTGTGAGGTGATACCTGGTCGGAGTTTCGATCGATATAATCAACAATGTGAGTATTTTGAGAATTTATCAGTTTCTCATAATCTTTAATACCTGCATTTCGGCAAGTACCTACTGCGACTATTTCATTAGGAAAAATACTATGTTATTTAATAATCCATCTATATATATATATATATATATATATATATATATATAGATGAAATTGAAAAAAAAAATTGGCAATAAATGTTATAGGTAGAAAAGTTAAAAGTATTGTATCATTTTGAAATCTTGACTAAATGGGCCATCTTTTGAAGTAACTTGCATATTTCTTTTTTTACTGAACCATCAAAGTTAGTTGATATTATTTTTTTAACCACAACTTAAAGAAAATGCGATAATGTTAACAAACATAGCAACTCTTTTTGTTTAAATTGTGATTGCAATTGATAGCATGTTTATTAAAGACCACGTTAGTAAAAAAAAACACTGTCAAATAGTTAACTTTGAGGTCAGAATAACTAAAGATATGAATAAAGGTGTCGATTTTCCTCTTTTTCATAAATTTGCCAATTATAACTTAACCAACTGATATAGCATTTTTATTTTATTTTTCCTGGTACTGGTATGACCCCCCCCCCCCCTCTTGCCCCGTGCCCGCTTGACGTTGAATATTAAGTATATATATTTATATATATATATGACCCTATTTCTCCTGGTCACGCTATAAACTTGAGAACGGCTTTACCGATTTCATTCATCGTATTTTTAATGTTTTCTATTACTTTGTAGAAGGTTCTTACATTAAAAAGAAAACTAGAAAAGATGGGAGGTAATGGCGAGGCCGAGCCTACTACGCGAACGAAATCTCAGACAGTCGCTAGTCTATATATTTGAAAATAAACCTCTGTTTCTCCTGGTCACATTATAACTTGAGAACGGATGGAACAATCTCGCTAACTCTCATTTTGTTGTTTTAATAATTATTGCCAGAAGGTTCTTACGAAAGAAAAACCAAGAAAAGATGGGAGGTTATAGCGAGGCCGAAGACCGAGCCTACTGCGCGAAACAAAGTCGCGGGCTGTCGCTAGTACTACATAAAAATAATAATAGGATGATAAACGCTGCCAAAATGTACATTGTCATTTAGTACGGCGCAGAATTATTTTGCTGTTCGCAGTACTAAATGACGTTATTTAAAGTTAAGCCGCGTTTACCCTAGCTCTATTTACTCTTAAACCAGTAGATAGGTAGGTACATAGGTACTCTTAATGTAACTAAGTGCGAATTGAATTGTTGTTGACATAACTGCGTAGGTACCTACTCCCCGAGTGCAGATGTAACGTACTATGGTATATTCTGTGCCTCCTGTTATCAATTCGTAGCGGATTCGCTTTGTTTGTGTTTGTCCGTTCAATAATAGATCGTGACAGGGGCGAGGGGCGAGGGGCGAGGGGCGCGAAAACAAAACGTCACAGATGGTAGGTATTGTTCATACCGTTATCTTCGTTTGTTTGTTGTTAGTTGTTTGTATCCAATGTGGGTATCTACACCATTATATGTATATAGTATAGGTACATATAACTAAGACGTGTTAGTTACAACATTTACACCTACTCGTAACTCAAGAACGGCTGCGTCAATGTTTATGAATTTAGTGTTTTTCGATTTGTCATAATGTCGTGTATACGAATAATACTTTACATCCGCTGTACTGGTGAAGCCGCGGGTCCCAGCTAGTATTAGTTATTCATATGCTTACGTACGTAATAACGATACGGCTTGCTAACATATACACTCTAACAGCTAACATACAAACTGTTCTACCCGACGACGCCAATTATAATACTTCGCTTTGGACATCTACCTACTGGGGAGTTCAATGTATTCTCGGTATAGGCATGAAAGAATAAACAGATAATTCTGAATACCTACAATTTATTTTTCAATGTAGTCCCCTAGGATCTGAACACACTTATTTGTCCTGGAAAATAACTTTTCAATTCCGTCCAAAAAATATTTTTCTTCCTGGTCTGAAAAATGATCGTTAATTGCTGCCTTTAACTCTTCATCGATCATTCAAGTTATTTTTTGTGATTTGCGAACAGAAAGTAATCACTAGGGGCTAGGTCCGGGCTGTAGGGTGGATGATTGATTTCTTCAAATCCGCAATCCCGCATAGCAGCATTGGCAATGCGCGCCTTGTGAACAGGCGCGTTGTCGTGCAGAAGCAATAGGTACACCTGCGGTCAATTTTCTCCGTCTTTTTCTTTTATTGCCTCCTTTAAATTGCGCACGGTGTTAGCGTAAGTTGCGCCAGTAATACTCTCACCTTTTTTTGTGTACTAAATGAATAAGATTCCCTTGGAATCCCAAAACACAGTGGCCATGAGCTATCCGGCGGATGGGCTGACTTTGAACTTCTTCGGTGGGGCTGTTCCTTTTTTTATGCCACTGCATAGACTCCTGCTTGCTCTCAGGATCATAGTGATGAACCCACGTTTCATCACCAGTAACAATCCGATCATAAATACTTTGCGGATTTTCACCACAGAGCTCCAAAACTCCTTGCAACAATCAACTCGCACTTGTTTCTGAAGTGCTGTGAGCATTCGCGGCACCCATCTTGCACCCACCTTTGACAAATTCAGATGGTCACAAAGGATATTGTGAATGGTACCCACGGATAGCTTGGTTCTTTCTGCTAATATTTTCACTCTCACACGGACATCTTCGAGTACAAGTTTCTCAACAATTGTTACGTTTTCTTCAGTAGCGGCACTAACCGGCACGAGGGTCGTCTTCAATACTCTCTCTACCCCGTTTACATTCACTTGACCACTTCTGAATTGTAGATAATGAAGGGGCAGAATCTTGGTAAAAAGCCATCATTTCTTCTTGAATTACTTTTTGAATCTTTCCTTGTTTTGTGAGGAATTTTATCACAGCGCGATGCTCGATTATTTCAACATTGTCGTATCAGTCATCGTAGTTGCCTTTCCGAAATGATATTTTGAATACTAAACGCGACAATCAAATAACATTTTGTATTTATACCTCAATGAATGTCATAAACTAATGAGATAATTTAATTACCCTCATCATTAGTATATTACCCCGATACCGGGAATACATAGAACTCCGTACGTAACGTAGGTAGTGGCTGCCTGTGGCCTGCGTTTCTACGTTTGTAAACTAGGTATGCTTGTTTTGCTCTGCCATCTCAATTTGTAGAGATTTGACAAATATATATCTTAAACCATAATGATTCAATAAAACTACTTAAGTGTCCTCTACTCACGTCGCAACGCCTGAACTCAAGATAAACTCTGGAATGGACAACTATAGGTAGGTAAGGGCACGCACGATACGCCGTCGTTCCCGGTTCTTTGTTTAAGGCAACAATAAGCTATATCGGAGGTGTTTGGGCAGCCTCATAACTTGGACACTAGGGCAGGCCTCCTATAGGCAGGCTAGCCATGCTGGACCCGGCTAGTGCATTATTGTTCATACTAATCTCTCTGGGAGTCCAGCAGCGGTAACGTGACCGGCTGATACTGTTTACTTTTACTGATACCTACCTACTAATAAACTACTAAGATTCTAAAGTTACATTCTTTGTGAGTATGTATGGATGTTTGTTATTCTTTCACGCTCAAACGGCTGGGCCAATATTGATGACATTTGGTATGGAGGTAGATATGGCGCTGGATTATTACATAGGATAATTATCATCATCCATCACCACGCGGGTGAACCCGCGGGACGCAACTAGTAACCTATAAAACTTCAAATAAAAAGGTTTGGTGATGGTAATGATATTGGATTTACGTAGTTCGCTACTTATTTATAGAAGGCCTTGATCTCTACAACTGTTTGCTACAACTCCACCTGATTCATAAAACCCCCTCAGCCGGTTCGTACAACTGCTTTACTACATTGAACACCAACACGGTCAATGTAAGAACAAGAACTTAACATATTATAGGTGTCTATAGCTACGAGTAGATACTTCCGTTGACGGTCGTATTATCAAGTATTGTTGAACTTGTTGACAACCGGCCGGCCGGCGCGCGGCGCTGGTGCCGTCGTAATAACTGCAGGGTTAACATGACGGGGTCACACACTGTAGATTAATAATAGCTTATAATGAACAGAGAACCTCTTTTTTAAAGACGTCTGTTTAAACATTACAAATAAATACGAAAGAAAGTATAACGTATTTACACAAACCTACGTTTTACTATTTTGATCTTACAGCAACTCTGGGTAAACTCAATGTTTGTGCCATTATTTGTTTGAATACATTTGTTAAATTGTTTTGTCGTATACCTACGCTGACATTTTACGGGCTCTTTATAATTAGGTATATGTAGTAATGTAGCAGCAGTAGACCTATAGTATTGTACCTAGCGCAAGTAAATACATTTCAAACAACCATGTTGAATTTATAACGATATACCTAAATGCCCTAGCAGGTTAGTCTACGAATAACGCTGCATTCCACGAGAACCTTAGCTGTTTTCGTTTGTTCTGAATACAGTTGAAGGCGTAACTCTGGTTCCATCGGTCCAGGAGTCTAGGTAAACTCTCCTGAGTGACGTACCTTGTTCATTTCAAACCCCGGCATGGGCTCCACCACGGGGCAAGCGCCGAGATGGTACGTGTGGCTCAGGGCTCCGCGGCAAGCCGCCAGCAGCACTCCTACAGTTAACCACTTGTACATTTTAACTTTTTACGACTACTTGTATTTAATTTATAAACCGGGCGTGCACTCGCCTTCACACTCCGACACGCACTGGACGGGAGAAGAATGAACTGTGGACTCATATAGTAATAGAATAGACAGAGGCGACCTTTCGAGTGAGCTGGCAGCTTCTGAGAATTGTTTATAGACTAATGTAGCGCAGTTACGGGTAATTCGGATACCTACGGGCTGCCGGAAACCTCTTGTTGTTTGTGTCGAGTATCTAATGCTACGTTAGGTGATTGTACTGACGGTAGGCTCTTTATAGGTACGTAAGTAGCCATATGGTAGAGCTATGTTTTGGTAGAGTATGAAGAAATTCTAGAGTGTTTTTTCATATTTTCTAATTTGACTACAAACTATATTTTGCTCACCTATACAAGTATTATATACGAGTACAAATAGGTATTTATTCAGTGGAACCTATACTACCCATAAGTAAAAACTTATACCTAGGTAGAACCACTTAATAAATATTTGTATCTACCCTTGTTTGATGCCTATGCAAGTAAGTTTAGTACCTACCTAACAGTAAGTACCTAGGTAATTGCAAATTATACCACAGAATAAATTACATTATATTTGTATTTCGTACCAAAGAATTTGTATTCAGTAAATTGACTCATGTTTATAACAACGACGGTGAGCAATTAGTTTATAACACTATTCGCTAGGTAGGTATTATTTCAATTGTTTTTCCGGACAAAATATAGGTAGGTACCTACCTAATTTGTTTTGAGACGAGCATTTCCTTGAGTTAAACTTCTTGTTTACTTAATGGATGCGCTGGCATAGGTAGGTAGGTAGGTACCTACATATGGTTATTCGAAATGTACTAAATAGGTATAGTTTTACGTGTAAGTATCCATTCATCCTCCCATTTTGTTCCCACTGCTGGGACTCGAGGCTTCCTCTCAGAGAGAAGAGTTGGGTCATAATCCACCACGCGGGCCCAATGCGGATTGGTGGATAGGTTAGTGGCCAACCCATGTCGAAGTTTTCAGGCCACCCGAAGGCTTTCGACATAGCCTAACGAATGTTGTCCTAAGACAAACAACCGTGACCGACGGCGACGGCTTAAACGTGCCCTCCGAAGCACGGAAGCGCTCAGTTGAATAATGCCACTAGCAAACAGCCATCCAAGTCCTGACCGCAGCAAGTGTTGCGAACTTGTTGATCGATTAAGATCGAGCTCCGCTACGAGCGCTTCTGTTTATTCATTTTAGGCTTCATCATCATCATCATCTCAGCCGTAGGACCTCCACTGCTGAACATAGGCCTCCCCCATGATTTTCCAAAAGGACCGGTTGGAAGCGGCCTGCATCCATCGTCGTCCTGCGACCTTCATCAGGTCGTCTGTCCACCGTGTCGGTGGACGACCTACCGTGGTCTCCACTCCAGAACCTTTCGGCCCCATCGGCTTTTCGGCTATCGGATTTTAGGCTTACTTAAACATAAATATATCTACTTTATACCGATATCAAATAAAAATTAAACATTCGCAGCGCCAAATTTAAAAGTTATTATTATACCTACAATGCAACATACAGAGCTAACTGAGATTCTCTTCATTTGAAGTTGGTTAATGATAGGTACTCGTAACAGTCCCAGAACAAGTAAATTATTACAGGTACGTAATCACGCCTCTCATCCCGACATCGCATAATTATTGTTTATCTACACTGAGGGACCATTAGGTACTACATATGGTACCTACTTGGACCTCAGTGTTTATCTATAATGTTTCGGGTATGACTCTGTCGTAGTCACCTCTCTATCTGTACGTGCGAGAATACTTCCAGCTGACTTAGTTCGTGTTTGCTCCAGACCGGTTCTATTCACTCATTCTGAATCATCGCTCGAGGACATGCAGCCGCTGATAGCCTAAGCTTCCTTCACACTCATACTAATAGGCATATGCGGCAAGTAATGTTCTGAATTTCGATGGTAATTATGTTTACTCGCCTTTCAGATCGACTAACAAATTACCATAAGTACAACTCTTAAGTAATATTACTGAATGATGCTACTTAATGATTCTACCTACTTATGTCCCTACACCTTGACTAAAGAGATAATCCAGAGCCGTAGGCGAGCCTAGCGCCTTACATCGGCCGAGGGACTTGCTCTTCTCGTCATCGAGTTTCGTGAAACAAAAAGAGAATAGGTAGGTACGAAAGAAAATACAGTAGGTACCTACATATTTTTCACGTTCATTCCTCAACCACGCGGTAACATATCAACGATATGTTACCGCGAGCTGGCATTCATAGCTACGCAGATGACAGTGCTGTCCACGGTCGGTACTTTGGACGATCTGGTGCGACAAAGACCGAAATTGTAGAGAATAGACGGTGTGTTAATTATATTTGACGAAACATGTATTCGAAATTGGCGTAGAGATTTATTTTTAGATTTGATAAACAAATGGGATCAAACACATAACAATAGGTACATACAGTCGAACATAAAACGTCGGTTAAGAATATCGCGCCACACTCCAGGCGTGCGGGCGCCGCGCGTGGAGTACAACAGCACGAGACAATAAACCGGGTTGAACTCGATGATTCACTCGTTCACAGTACGTCGACGTGTACATAACTGGTATCAGTAGGTATATGGGAAGTGATTGTGCAAAGTTGAGCTCGATAAACGAGAACATGCTGAGTCAGCGCTCACTTACCTACCTACTGCAGCCCGCTGTACTGACTTACTTCAAGGCAAACGTGCCGCTGCACTTGTACTTATTTACGATAGCATCACGCGCGTCACTGATGCGTTATTAAATAAGAGAACGCGCTCGTCGCAAGAACGAAAAGGAAAATACGAAATGGAAAGCGAGAGAGGGAGATGTTACAGATGCTGAAGATGATGATGAAACCAATCTAACTTAGAGAAGTAGGTAGGTACCTACTTAAGTAAGAGATGTATATTGTCTACGTTTTTGTCTATTTACTATAAGTACTTACATATTATAAGTTATACTGTGCTTCACCTGACGTTTTGTTTCTTAGGAGTACCACAAACCTAGATCAAATACCTCTGTATTTAAAACAGTAACTTTGTGTTTTAGTAGGACTTTTGGAGACAGCACTATACACCTGTACCTACCAGTTATCCAACCGTGAAGCAGTAGTGTGCAAACGTTACTGTGCTTCGTTGAAATATTTCCAGTGAAATTGCAGGTCAGCAAAAGAGTCAACGTGTAAATGTGGGCCGAGGCACACACACGTAATTCCATCAATGTCTAGTTGTGGTCAAGGCTTGTGTAGTAGGTAGGTACTCTTCTCAACTAATATAAATCTCTAAAAAGTATCCAGAAAGTGAACTCTACCGGAGACTTATCACAACTGTCCAGTAAGAGCGAGATTTTAAATTTGGAATCTCCTACTGACCAGTAAATAAGTGTGTAATTTACGGACAGTAGGTCATCCTCTTCAGATCTGCTAAGAAAAACATAGTAGGTACCAGGACACAGATTAGGGTTTAGCCATTATAACATAGTTAGGAGGGAGGCTCCAAAAATATATCTATCTCTCTTAGAGAGATAGATATATTTTTGAAGCCTTAAGAGGATTGCACAGCTAGTACCTAGTACTTTCCGTACTAAAACAGAAAACTCTTTTCTACCTCAACATTGACGATTTCAGTGATTACTATGCCCTTACGTTTTGATTTTTTCAGTATGTCAAAGTACTATAAATTACCTGTGTGAAGTTGGCAGCCAAACTCAGCAGCCATTATAAACCGACCAAATTAAGATGTCGCGTGTGGCGGGTGGGTTATTCCGGTGGATTTGACCATGTTCCGGGACTTGTTTTGGAATGAATCATACCTCGTTAGAAAGCTACTGAAACGATCTTTCAGACGTAGTATTCATAAATTACTCTGAACATTTCAGTAAGCCGCAAATCGGAAGAAACTCCTCCGATAGTTTGGCTGCCGGGTTAGTCCGGTTGTTTTGACCATGTTCCGGGACCTGTTTTGGAATGAATCATACCTCGTTAGAATGCTACTGAAACGATCTTTAAGACGTAGTATTCAGAAATTACTCGCGACATTTCAGAAACTCGCAAATCAGAAATAGCTACTGCGAGAGGTTTGGCTGCGGGCTTATTACGGTTGTTTTTACCATGTCACGGAACTTATTCTGGAATGAATCATACTTCGTTAGATAGCTACTGAAACGATCTTTCAGATGTAGTATTCAGAAATTACTCGCAACATTTCAAAAAGACACAAATCGGAAATACCTACTCTGCGATAGTTTAGCTGCTGGCTTGTTACGGTTGTTTTGACCATGTTACGGAACTTGTTCTGGAATGAATCATACCTCGTTGTATAGCTAGTGAAACGATCTTTATGACGTAGTATTCAGAAATTACGCGCCACATTTCAGAAACTCGCAAATCAGAAATAGCTACTGCGAGAGGTTTGGCTGCGGGCTTATTACGGTTGTTTTTACCATGTCACGGAACTTATTCTGGAATGAATCATACTTCGTTAGATAGCTACTGAAACGATCTTTCAGATGTAGTATTCAGAAATTACTCGCAACATTTCAAAAAGACACAAATCGGAAATACCTACTCTGCGATAGTTTAGCTGCTGGCTTGTTACGGTTGTTTTGACCATGTTACGGAACTTGTTCTGGAATGAATCATACCTCGTTGTATAGCTAGTGAAACGATCTTTATGACGTAGTATTCAGAAATTACTCGCGACATTTCAGAAACTCGCAAATCAGAAATAACTACTGCGAGAGGTTTGGCTGCGGGCTTATTACGGTTGTTTTTACCATGTCACGGAACTTGTTCCGGAATGAATCTTACCTCTTTGGCTAGCTACTGAAACGATCTTTCAGATGTAGTATTCAGAAATTACTCGCAACATTTCAAAAAGACACAAATCGGAAATACCTACTCTCATACTCTGCGATAGTTTGGCTGCTGGCTTATTACGGTTGTTTTGACCATGTCACGGAACTTGTTCTGCAATGAATCATACCTCGTTAGATAGCTACTGAAACGATCTTTTAGATGTAGTATTCAGAAATTACTCTGAACATTTCAGTAAGCCGTAAATCGGAAGAAACTCCTCCGATAGTTTGGCTACCGGACTAATCCGGTTGTTTTGACCATGTTCCGGGACCTGTTTTGGAATGAATCATACCTCGTTAGAAAGCTACTGAAACGATCTTTCAGACGTAGTATTCAGAAATTACTCGCGACATGTCAGAAACTCGCAAATCAGAAATAACTACTGCGAGAGGTTTGGCTGCGGGCTTAGATTAATCATTGGTCTCGCTCTCGCTTCGACCGCGCGCGGAGACTAATCATTAATCTAAGGCTGCGGGCTTATTACGGTTGTTTTTACCATGTTCCCAGAGCTGTTTTGGAATGAATCATACCTCGTTAGAAAGCTACTGAAACGATCTTTCAGACGTAGTATTTAGAAATTACTCGCGACATGTCAGAAACTCGCAAATCAGAAATAACTACTGCGAGAGGTTTGGCTGCGGGCTTAGATTAATCATTGGTCTCGCTCTCGCTTCGACCGCGCGCGGAGACTAATCATTAATCTAAGGATGCGGGCTTATTACGGTTGTTTTTACCATGTTCCCAGAGCTGTTTTGGAATGAATCATACCTCGTTAGAAAGCTACTGAAACGATCTTTCAGACGTAGTATTCAGAAATTACTCGCGACATGTCAGAAACTCGCAAATCAGAAATAACTACTGCGAGAGGTTTGGCTGCGGGCTTATATTAATCATTGGTCTCGCTCTCGCTTCGACCGCGCGCAGAGACTAATCATTAAGCGGGCTTATTACGGTTGTTTTTACCATGTCACGGAACTTGTTCTGGAATGAATCATACTTCGTTAGATAGCTACTGAAACGATCTTTCAGATGTAGTATTCCTGAGAGAAAATAAATTATTTTGGAGAGAAGATTCCGAGAACACTTGGGACCCAATAAGTGGACCAAAAAGGGAGAGAAGAGGGATATCGGAGGATAGAGATTCCGATGAGACATTTCGCCCTATTTAACATGAGACTAGATAACTGGAATTCGATTTGAGGATGATGATGAACAAATGAGATGGAGCAAAGGGAAAACTCCACGAGGTCTTAATCCAGAACTCAGCCATCCTTTAGAGCCAGAAGTTGAATAAAACCTTTATGTGTGTAACGTGCTGAACGAACTGACCTTTCAGGACTTATAGGGAAATGTGATTCGGCCAGGTCATGTATTCTTTATTATCATAACTTTATTTATTTCTAATGTTGCTTTTTATTTACTAGTTAACTAGCTAGGCCTTCTTCTAGGTAATCTTCTAAGTGTAAGTACCTGTTACGTTACAACACCTATATCGCAACATACGAGAATAGGCAGGTGCTTCTAGTAGCTACTTAGGACGTACCTACTGAAGTTTTTTAAATAGCATATAGGTACTTCACAGTCACTGTGAAAACCTTTGCAATATATATTACTTAAGTAAAAACGCAATTGTGCTGAATTACAAATCGTTTGTGGGACATGAACTTGACTTCAGCTAGATAAGCGAAGTGGCGAGCACAGCACTCTTCGTATTGTAACAGTATTTTTAAGCCGTGATAGTTCAGGCAACCGGCTCAGGAGGACCCGGCGCGGGTTCGAATCCTACCTAAAACTTGACCTTTCGGTGAAGTTTATAACGTTACAAAATTCCGAGCCTAGAGCTTATCATTCTGTGCTTGTGCACTCTGCACGGTGCAAACTGCATCTCTGCCCAGGAGCCCTGTAGCTCTATTATGAGTTGGCAACATAAATGTCATCTATAGTCGATACTCGATCTCGCCTACCTATTAAGCTTGTGATTGGCGTACTCGTTGTCAATTTTAGTTCTACAATTGGCCGCGAGGTGGCACTATTCTTTATTTCATACATTTTTTCGCGTGAGTCGATAGCGAGCATCGGTTGGTGTTAACATGTTGTAAACTCATGGTACACGTACAGTTCGCCCACTCGAATGAGACCATCATTGAAACCATGCTCTGTAAAATGTAATTTACGTCAATAAACGTTATTATTATTATTATTATTAATGAGGGTTTGACCGGAAAAACTAAATGTAGGTAGTCATTTTCCTTTGAAATTAGTTGGGGAAGGTCACTGTCAGTCTAAATTTTGTTTTGCGTGGTCATCGATCCGATGCGTCCATTTTAATGATTAATGAATCAAACAAAAATTCACCCCCTCTTTTGGGTATAAATTGGAAAACATCGATCTAGGGAAAAAATGGTTAGGACCAAATTTAAGGAATTTAAAAAAAAACATGTTTTAAATTTTAATTATAAAACAAGTTTTGTTATAACTATTATTCGAGTGAAATTGAAAATTAATAACAACGAGTTATTCCTAAACGAAATTTGACCCTTAAAATAAAGATTGTGGATAACGCAACGGATCCGTTAGCAAGCAAAACAAAATGTAGACTGGCATTGACTTTCCCCAACGAATTACGAAGGATTATTTTGAGTAGGCCCGTTTTTGAGCTTATTCGAATGGGTTATAGCAGCATTTTTTTTAGCGGAAGTATTTCTTTTAATAAGTTACCTTTTTAAAATGGATTTCCGCAAAGTAACGCCTGAATCAATAAATGAACTTTTGTATTGAAATTCTCGTGAGTTTGTCAAATATATAACTATTATTATTAACCGGCAAAACACTCACATCAAGGATCAAGCCGTCAGTGCCCGTAAGGAGCTCGCAGACGCCGCTGCGCACACGCCCAATAGTTAAATAAACTTTTGTTAGTGAGACTTCGGCCAGTAATCTGTGCTTCGGCTTACAACAGCCATTGCACACGTTACAATACGTGTATTGTACGAGTATATACACGTAACGTGCACTTTGCAGTGTGCATAGTGTAGGTTCGTAGTTTTCAAAATATATAATTAGAAGGTACTTTGCGACCCTACCAGACCAAAAGTGGTGGTCATTATGCCCAGTGCCTCCACATTCTACTCCACCTATCCACCGCTTCGTCACGGTTATATACTATCTATCATATACGATGTGTATGCTGTGTGATATCACCGAGAGTTCGTGCTCTCTACAGCGACCTATACATAATACCTACGTACTATAATATACGAATTTCAATGATTTATCGAGCTCAGTCACAATAAAGGAAACTCCCCTTCAGTATAATTATGGTAAAAATCTGGTAAATATTAACCCGCGTACTCGTATATTTAACCCGCCCGAAACACAGTTTAATTAATAGCTCAGGCGTCAAATGTTCCATGTAAACTAATAAAATCAGATGTATACTTAACTTAAGTACATTAATTTAGTTTAAATATTGTCATTATGTTATGTCAATAAATTATAATTATTATTCCTTTTATTCAAAAAATTTCATGGATTTCATCCGGTCCTTTACAAAGGCATAAGTGGGGCTGTAGCCAACACTTAGAGGCCTGTTTGATATAAAAATACAAAGTAGTATAAAAAAACAGAAAAAATGTCGGATGAAGGGTAACATGGTACTTATAACTATTACAAAAATGGGTAAAATGGCCAGGCTATTGATATGAACTTATCAGTGATAAGGGCAATAGTGGGCTATGGAAGAGACTACGGCACCTGCCAATTTCAGTCTCATATAAAAAAATTTGGACAGGTGGTGGCTTGTCACCCACTAAACGGGCCCATAAAGGTCACCATGAATGGTGACAGATGGTGCAACGTCGGTGTGGATGGCTAAAGGGTGTCGAGAGGTGTGCTGCGGTTTCACTAGAGCGCTACTACCGGCGTTATGCCCTTTAACACTTCCACTCTTGGAGCTTTTTGTTACTTGCTCTTGCGTCTCCACCCCCAGACGGCCAATTAAGGCAAGCCGGCAGGGGTCTAATTTAGCCCCAGGGAGAATCAGGGTCCACGGTGTCGCCACTCACCGACGGCTCGCCACAAAGCCGCCACTGCGGTATATTATTATTATTATTATTTTTCTACTGTTTTACATTGCATGTTTAACTATAGAAATAAACATGTTTAACTATTGAAAATGACGATACCAGAACTAAAGACCTAGAGCGGCAACTGCGCTCAACGCAAGGGTAGAAGACGGAATACATCTGTTGTGCGTTAAATTGGCAATGTTTGAGGTGGTAGCTGGATACAGTGGTCTACCTCAATATATGGTGATACTACCTCAAGCTCAACCCCGAGATTGTACCAGATTGACGACTGCCTTCTTCTGAATCTTTAAAGCTAAAGCTAAAGCTCTTCGTATCGCGTAAGTACACAAATAAATACAAATAACATCACCGATATCAGGTGTCTCGGTCGCCGATAAATAAATCAAAAATCCTTCATTTAATAAAATATGTAATAACAAATTGATATGGCACTTAAAAATAATAATATCACTTGTACAAACTCTCCTGCAGGAGCGCGCCTATCATGATATACCTAGATACGTATAGAGTACAGGAGGATCACGGCTTCTTCTTGAGCGGCAGTGGGATCTCCACGGTGGTGACCGACTTCCCTTCCGAGTGCACGGCGGCCAGCTTGTTCCCCAACCTTATGGTGACGGTCCTCGTAGTTCCGCTGCAAGCAAACAAACAAGCCTCTACTTGATAATGTGCACCTAATGATAACATTGACATATTACGTGATCCTTTAACGCACACGGTAGTTGGTAGTTAGTAGATACGTAGTAGGTGCGAGTACCAAGTATGTTATTTCCCCCTGCTTTCATTCGTCAGACAACTAGAGACACTATGGAGCACGGCATCCGTAGGTACATGGTCGATATTCCAAAAATTGCACGAAACGCTTTAATACCAGCTTCATAGTACGGCTGAAGTATGGAACAACCCACCAGTAGCGTTTATATTTCCCGACATATACAATCTGGGAGTCTTCAAGAGTGTATAGGTTTACCTTCTAGGCACCTTCGACCGCGTAACACTTTCCACCAGGTGAGTACGTATTGAATGACATATTTGGCTAGGTTGGTGACAACAAACACTCCCTGCACGTGAGACTGCACGTCGGTGGTCGGTTATTATAATAATACAAACTCGACTTCCAAATGACACACCTCGGAACGAGAGACGATGGGAGACAATAAGCCATATTCTCTTCCTCCGATGTGAAACCTGACCTTCGCGTTCTCAATTCAGTCGGTAGGCAGTTGCAGGAGCATGTACCTATCGATATCCAATTACTGTATGTGACTAAACACAAGCACTCGGTAACTGGTGAGTCAAGTTAACGTAAACATTCGATATGTATGTACAAGTATGTATATGTGTTCGGACGACACTCTACCATCGGGAGGTACCCAAGTACTGCTACACATTGAGGAAGTCATAGATACAATGCCGAATACTGCGTTTTGGCACACAACAACTAATACATTTGGCTCCGAGACCTCCTGTACCTGTATACTCTGTGAGGGGACGGAGTGTGTGTGGAGCACATCCCACTGCCTCCGCCTTCGGGATTAAATAACTAAGTAACAGGACTTATACTCGAACGGGATTCGAACCCGTGCACGGGGCATGAACGTACTTTTTTTTTTTTTTTTTTTTATTTATTATCAGAAATACTTAAACTAATATACATTTATTTTTAAACCCCATTAAACCTCGCAGAGGTTTGTGTTGGAGTTAAGTTCTCTGCTATTAAACATAACTTGATTGACCATGTGACTGCAACTCGAAGGTTTTATATTTTTGTTATATTATACACTAGCTGCGCCCCGCGGTTTTCCCGGCGCGGCGCGGCGCGGCGGTGGATGATGATACGAGTAACTATCGCATGTGCTACCCCCAGGATATATTTATTTTGTACCTGTACTTTGGTAACCTGACGCCTGATGGGTACATACTTATATACAATAAGCTCTCACCTCGAACAATCAATTTGATATGTTCATGCACACAAATGTTTGATTTGTCCGGGGACCGAACACAGGACCAGCGGCTCAGAACGCAGGGTGTTACCACTGCGCCAACGCGCGGGCCTGTATGGTATAACATGGTGCCTAACAAAGAGACAGGGCGAAGGAGATTTTTATTTTATTTTTTCTAAAATTAAAGACGCCTAAGTTACTTCTTATAACATCAGCTATCTGCCAGTGAAATTCCCGGTGAGTGAGTGAAAAAAGTATACTTTCACATGCATTTAGTGAAAACCTGCTAATTAGAATTACAAACATACATCATCATCATCATCATCATCATCATCAGCCTGTAGCAGTCCACTGCTGGACATAGGCCTCTCCAATTGCACGCCACTTAGGTCTATCTTGGGCTTCTCGCATCCAGTTTTTGCCAGCCGTCTTGCGCAGATCGTCACTCCACCGTGCCTCAGGACGTCCTACACTACGTTTGCCGAGACGCGGTCTCCACTCTAGAACTCGTTTACCCCAACGGTTGTCGGTTCTACGGCTAATATGGCCAGCCCACTGCCACTTCAGCTTGCTGATCCGGTGGGCTATGTCGATGACCTTGGTTCTCTGACGGATCACTTCATTTCTGATGCGATCCCTCAGAGAAACACCGAGCATAGCCCTTTCCATAGCCCGCTGAGCGACTTTGAGCTTGTGGACCATTCGAGCCGTCAGTGTCCACGTTTCGGCTCCGTATGTCATGACGGGTAGGACGCACTGATTGAAGACTTTCGTCTTCAGGCACTGTGGAATCGGCGAAGTAAGGACTCGACGTAGTTTCCCAAACGCTGCCCAGCCCAGCCGAATTCTTCTATTCACCTCGTTCTCAAAGTTGTTTTTTCCCAACTGCAATGTCTGCCCGAGGTACACATATTTTTGAACAACTTCGAGAACGGCGCCGTGTATCGCAATCGGTTCCGGTAGAACATGTTCGTTGAACATGACCTTGGTTTTGTCCAAGTTCATCCGTAGGCCGATGCGTATAGAAGAGTCAGCCAGGTCATTCAGCATCTGTTGCAGGTCCTGCAGCGTCTCTGCCACGATGACGATATCGTCAGCAAATCGCAAGTGAGAGATGTATTCGCCGTTGATATTAATGCCACGTCCTTTCCAGTTCAGCGTCTTGAACATATCCTCCATTGCATTTGAAAACAATTTCGGGGAAATAACGTCCCCTTGTCTCACTCCTCGATGCAACGGTATGGGACTTGTTTGCTGATTCTGTACTTGGACGGACATGGTGGCGGTTTCGTAAAGACATCTCATCACTTGGATGTATCGCCAATCTATCTGGCAACGCTGCAGGGACTCCAGAACAGACCAGATTTCAACCGAGTCAAAGGCCTTCTCATAGTCCACGAATGCTAGACACAGGGGCTGATTATACTCTTCGGTCTTCTGTATAATCTGCCGCAATGTGTGAATGTGGTCTATGGTGCCGTATCCGCTCCGAAACCCAGCCTGTTCCGGTGGTTGGAATTCGTCGAGTCTACGCGCAAGACGGTTCGTGATCACTCTTGAAAACAGCTTATAGACGTGGCTTAGAAGGGATATGGGTCGATAGTTCTTCAGCAGGGTCTTATCTCCTTTTTTGAAGAACAGGACGACCACACTCCTACTCCACGCCTCTGGAGTTCTCCCTTCGAACAGGACAGCGTTAAAAAGCTTCTGGAGCTCCCTCAGTACGGGTTTACCTCCTGCTTTTAGTAGCTCTGTTGTAACGCCATCCTCTCCAGGGGCTTTTCCATTTTTAAGCTGTCTAAGAGCGATCTCGATTTCGCCAATACTGACTTCTGGCAAGTCTTCGGTGAAATGGCGTGTTAACGTGGCTCTAGGATCATTTTCGGGATCAGGTCGAGATGCATGCGATGCGTATAATCGGCCATAGAAGTCCTCCACTTCCGAAAGGACTGCCGGCTTCGAAGCAACGACTTCTCCACTAGCTGTGGTCAACTTCGTCAGGTGGCTTCTTCCAAGAGATTGTACGAACACCTTTGACCCTCGATTCTGCTCGATCGCTCTTTCGATCGAAAGAGTATTGAAGCACCGGAGGTCGTGTCGTACGTTCTTGTTGATCTCTCGGTTTAGAGTCCGCTTTTCTGACGAAGTGATGGGTGGGTTTTCACGTCGTTCCTTCATTAGCCCCAAAGTCTCTTCTGAAAGCTTGGACTTCTTGCCCTTACGCTGCATGTAACAAAATCTCGTACCTTCTTCCCTGAGGACCCGAGTCACATTTTCGAGGTTCTGGTTTACGTCTGTGGTGGTTTCCACGGCAGCGAATTGGATCTCCAAACATACACTTGAATTTTATTAATCTGTGTGGATTAAACTGTATGTGTATACGAAGAGGTGTATAACGTACTTGTTGTACAAGACGACGACGGCCGTAGCCCGGGGGGTGATAAAGGCGACGTGCTGCAGGCGGGAGGGGAGGAGGGAGCTCTCCGCCACCAGGCGCACTCGCACGGACCCGCGCGGGATCCACTTGGAGAACTGGCCCATTGCGTAGAACATCGGCTCCTAATTACATTGAAAACAAATCATATTATATCTAATAAAGTAAACAGGTCCAAAACAAGAAACAGGGCTATTAAGTATTCCAAGAAATAACTAACCAAGAGCATGTCAATCTATAGTTTTACTAGATCAAGTCACAAACGAAACTATGAGCTCTATACGTGTGCCGGCCACACAGTTCCGGGCAGTTGTGAGAAACTTATTGAGCTTTGCCAAATTCCAGAAGTGTGTCACGCCAACATAACACATTCCACGAGAGACACATTTCACGATGAACTCTAATAGAAGACATAGAAGAAGATACAAGCATTTTATCAGTCTTTTCATTGTTACCATCCACTAGCAAGAGGTTGCACATGGCAATGGCAGTGGCTTTGCTCGTCTCCGTTTTAAATTGTATTTATAGGCGTATCAAATACCAATAATAATAATATAATTTGGCTAGAAGCTCCAGGACTTAGAACTTAGCGAACATGTTAACGGTTACCTTAACAAATTCGTCCCTCTCAGGGAACACAATAATGGGCGAGTCGACCTTGTTCCCGGCCCAGTTGGGCCCGCCCGCCGCGTCCAGGCACAGGTTCCAGTCCAGCCAGCCCGTCGCGTTGTGGTTCAGGTCCTGCACATGTTAACATAGCTGCATAGCTCAGTAAGCACAAACGCAAAAATACTTAAATAATTCTAAAGCATTGTTCATTTTCACGTATCTGTGATAGTTCTCCAAAGATATGAATGTTATGAAAAAGACCTAATGAGATTAGAGTTCGCGATATACAGGGTTATTGGTAAGTCGACCTATTCCCGTTACGGACTTGTATACATTGTGACTTGTTTACATTGTTTCTGACTGATTTGGCTATGAAACACCCTAACTCTAACCGTTTTCGAGATAATTTGAATTTAAATTAATTGAAATATGTAAGTCTTATTATTACCATTATTTGATTTTTACATGTAAAATAAGATGTTTTAGGACCTTAATAACCAATATTTTACGTAAAATGAATAACTTAGTTGTTGTAGACGATTAAAATTTATGAAAACTAATAATTGATAAAACAATTAAATTTAAATATCTCGACAACGGTAAGATTTAGGATAGGGTGTGTCATAGTCAAATCAGTCAAAAACAATGTAAACTAACACCCTAACTAACATATAACTAATGTATAACAGAGCGTGAGGAGTTTTGTAATGTTACCCACTGTCCCAGCTGTAGGGACGTTACATGCAGTGGCGTTGGTATCCCAATGCGGTAATCTGACCAGATTAGAGACGGTAATCCCAATTGTAGCAGACAAGTCGATGGAGGCGCCCAATAAATGAATCTTATGAACTAAAACACTGTTTTAAACTATCACGGTTGTTCTCTAAAGTCATATGATTATTAACGGGATATTTACCGTGGTAAGGTTGTGGAATGAGCTCCCGATATTTCGGCGCAGGTAAATATCCCGTTAATAATCTTATGAACTACTTATAATGAATATACTTTTTCCTAAAACAGGGGGAAAGTTTTCTGCGCTATTTACCGACCGATTTTGATAAAACTTGGTGTGGGGTTTCAGTTTATGCGACTCATCACGTGGCACTCGTCACCTATCTAGGTTTATATGTGCGCCCTGATCCCATTTTATGCATTTCTGTCTACCCGGGTGGTCAACGGGACCTTTGTGTGTCCATGTCGGCGGCGAGCGTTTACGACAAGCAGACGCGATAACCTTACTTGGGTTCGAAATAGATCGCGGCATGACGTGGAGTTCGCACGTAGACAAGATATGCGCCAAACTAGGTAGTGCTTGTTTCGCGCTTAAGCGTCTGTCGCATGTGGTGTCTACTGATGTGGTTCGCACGTGCTACTTTGCTACTGTGCACTTGCTCCTTCAGTACGGCATCGAGCTATGGGGACGCGCAGCCGACTGGTTGCGGGCTTTCCGCATGCAAAAAAGAGCTGTGAGGGCAATTGCACAGGTGTCGCGGTTCACATCAGTGAGATCATACTTTAAATCATTAAAAATACTAACATTTCCTTCACTTGTAATTTTTCAAATTGCTATGTACGTGCGACAACATCTGATAGAGTTCGTGAGGCGCAAGGATATGCACAAATTGAACACCCGCGGTAAACACAAACTCGCAAGCGTGTCTAGGAGACTGGTGCGGTCGGGTAAACTGCCTCACGTAATTGGACCTACAGTCTACAAATTGTTGCCTGATGTAATTACAAGCGCTCTAAGTCTGACATTATTTAAATTGAAATTAAAGAACTGGCTCATCGAGAAATCGTTTTACACTTTTGACGAATTCTTACTGGAATCAAAATAAAATTCTGTGTTGTCTAGTTATCATATTTACCTACTAGATAAGTTGATATTATGTTGAGGATAAGTTGACAGATAAATTGTTACATATTGTAAAATATAATAAAATAAGCATATTTACTCTTTAGTAATTGAATACTAAGTTTAACATTCATGAACCTACTTATTTTAGGTTGACATATTATATATAACGATGTTAATGAATACATTAACAAAACCTTTTTAAATATGTGATGATGATATACCTTTTTAATGAATCGATTATTTAAATGTATCATAATGGTTATGATTTTGATTAATTATTTTGTTATTATTCTATATTATATTATTAATTTTGTTATTATTTTAAAAAATTTGATCTAATTTAAATGTAATTTTTGACTTGTAAATTGTATTTACTAATAAATTGATTATACTGATCCTTGCGTGTTCTGTCTGCCTACTGGGATGGATGAATGAAAGTGCGACATTTCGGTGATCACCATTACTATTTCTTCATATCAGAATTACTATATATATCAACAGGTTACATTATGTAGGTGGGCTGCAGTACGGACACTCGGTACAAACGCGGCAGGGCAACTGAGCGCACGACGCGACTTTTGCAGTAGCAGCAAATTGCGCTCACGTTGCATGTATCGTGCCCCTACACTTGGTACACACATCAGGTATCTCACTTTAAAGAACCATTTTGAATATGAGCGTAATTGGTAGTAGTGGTTGCCGAGATAAAAAGTTGCGAAGTTTAAAAACTGTACGATTTTGTTAATATTGGGCAAGAACTGCCGCTTGACTGTGGTCGCGAGGTACTACTACTACTATACATACAATAGTACAATAGTATTCGTATTCAGCACAGATTCTGTGTTATTTCCTAGTTACGTTTGCCGCAATACTCACAGTAATGATGTCGCTGATGTAGCTGTGAGCTCTCTGCCAGGAGCCCAGCTCTACCTTCGAGCGCTGCCAAGGGAAGCTGCCTGCGAGCACAATGGCACGATACATACATTTATCGGGAAAGACAATGCACACAACTAATATATATAAATATAAATGCATCACATTAAGACGTAGATTTGGGAATGCTGTGCCAGTCAACAAAGACCATCATATTATACTAATATTTAAGTGTGATTGAGGATGCGAGTAAATGAGAGTGTGTTTGTTATATATAAAAGCTAACGGTGGCAGTGCACTGTGTCACCCTTCGACATTGTTCTCGCGTTCATCATGCAGCAGTATGTCCGGTATTGACCCAGCACTGGCACCTAGTAGGAGTTAGTATGGTGGGTACCTTCGCACGCCTCGGTGGCGAGCAGGAACTTGCCGGGCAGCTGGCGCATGACGTCACTGAGCACGGAGGCCGGCGTCACGAAGTCCGTGTAGTAGTGCACGGCCACGCCGTCCGCGAACTGCGCCACAAGCGGCACGTCCGCGATCATCTGCCGAGTGCCGACCGACCACTTGACTACCTTACAGTTCTCCGCCGCGCTCCTACCGCGCACTGTGCTGTGCTCATTCTATTGCATTGTATATTGTTTTCCAGCAAAACATTTTATCGAAATAAATATTAGCCGGCGACAAACAGCTAGACTCCCTTGTAGCGGTCACAGGCAATCCTAGCTTGGGAGCTCATGTTGACATAGCCTATATAGATGGTCATACTTAGCATCGGTAGACAATCTGCGACCAAAGGATCGAGCACGGAGAGGGGAAGCTATTTTTGTTTAATTGTGTAAGTATGGGTACATAATACGTACGCGTACATACATACATACATACACACATTCGGGGCATTTTGTATAAAATATAGTACAACTGGCAAATGATATGAACTGTTTCTGTATCTGTGGGAAAGCAATAGCAATATACTTAATATAGATTATGAAAGAAGCGCGGGCCCAATTGATCTCAGAACTGAACAAAAATGAGTCGACACCGTCGGCATCGGCAGAAATTTCATACAGAAGAATAAAAAAAATCACGCAGTCTGTACAGTTTATACATGCTCAATATGAAGAGATCAAATATGAGTACAAATCAGAGAGGCCGATGTCAAAAAAAAACCAAACGAATCTCCAAGCGTCACTGAGCCATTTCAAAAGTAGGGCCAATCAATAGGAGCAGCAAGTTTGACTTCGGAATGTCGAAATTCAGTCCGTCCGTTGTTGGCGATCGTGACAAAATTTAGTGAAGCTATTGAGTGTGGTCTAAATGACTCACTGACTCTAAATAAGCTGCACTCGAATTGCAACACTGAATCATGCAAATGACGGTCCAAGTTTATTAATCGTTCAAATCGGCAGTCGTAAATCAAGGGTTCTTGATACTCGTAAGTAGAAATCTTGTGCCAAGCTGAATACCACATTCATAGGTTTTACCAGCGAGCGAAAACCCTTATACGTAATTATAGAACGTCTATCTGCTGCTAATAAATCTCTTCATGCTGCAACTAGGCTTAAGGTTAAAGAGTTGAATTACAAGTTTGTCTTGGTACGAATGTTAAGATTTTTGTTCGGGAAACGAAGGGATCTAGTCATCAATTCTCTGACCAGTCTAGAGAAGCTAGTTTTAGTACAGTATATAGTGAATCTTTACCTCGTGAAAATTTAACCATAAAATTGCAGAGGCCTTAAAACTAAAATAACAGAATTTTATCGGAACATATCCTGTTATTATTATTATGTATATGTACTGACTGAAACATAGCCTAAATATCATATTTATATACAGTGAGTTCTTTGATAGCAGCTATAATCTATATTAATTACAAACGAGACAGATAATCATCACAATGTTTCCATATTATAGATGGAGGCGGTGCTTTGATAACTGTTTTAAAAAAACTTAAACTCAAACGAATACAAAATTGGGAAAGTGATATTAAGGACGTGTGGATAGAACTGAATATTGAGGAAAAGTATACTTATCTCCGGTACCTATACTTGCCTTCTAAGTTTTTAAACTAGTAACCATGTCATATCCCGTTGCCCCGTTATGACATGGTCTAGTAACCATGTCATATCCCGTTGCCCCGTTGCTAAAGTTAATTCATACTTGCCTTCTCCCGTACAATTGGATATAATGGACTATTAGCTGAACAACAGCCACTAATTTAAATACAACTACAGCTATTATTAATACAATAAGTTAACTTGATCTCTTACACATAGTACCCAAAGGATCGTAATAAAACTTAGCATAAACTACTATGCATTAATTATTATGCATTTTCTATATATACATATTTGTCCTAACTCAATATCCTTTTAAATTTCATCCAAATCCTTTAACTCATTCCAGTGATAAGAGTGAATGAGTTTGCTGTTTCTCTAATTCACTCACTCACAAACTATCGCTATTGTAATACAAACTATTATTTCTTTAATTAGTTCTAAGTGTTTCCCGATTTTAAAGTCATTTTAAGACAGTTTTTTATTAGTAAGATTTTAATAATTGTAAAATGGTATTAAGTAGGGCTTGCATTCGAATATTCGAATAATTCGAATATGATATTAGTTCGAATATTCGAATAGGTACTGAAATTCGCAATATTCGAATATTCGATTAAAATCAAGTTAGATTTAGGCAGTACTGGGTGTATCTAACTAACTCTAGAAGCTCGAGAGATTTATAAGATCTCACAGAAACGAGACAAAGTTATAGAACCAATTACTAACTTAATTATGATTGTTTGATTTATACGAGTAAGACCTGTTAAGAATGTTTGTGTACCTAGTGTACCTACTTACTTAGTCTAGTATCTACTTACTGCCGTGTTTATTTATTTATTTATTTATTTGTTTATTAAATAGTAAGCTTACAGTATATGCACCAAAGCGCTAACTATCTTAAATAATTTGTTAAAAATAAACTAAGATTACATATAATAGTTCTCAAACTGTCATTAAATATGTCGACGTGCTGGAGCTCGTGGATACATTGATTAAAATTGTTAAAAGCCTGCGGGTGGGCGCGTTTCTTGCATGCATGGTGCGTGAGACGGGAAATGAGAACAGCTGATGGTGAGGTCGACTCCCGACGCGAATGTAGTTATTGGGAACAAATAAACCTATAGTACCCAACACGGTTGGATTATTTACCCTATTGCGCAGTATCTGGCAGTAATGTATGACTAGAAGTAATTTACGTCTGTACTCCAATGTTTCCATTCCAATCAGCCCTGTGACAAAAAAGGATGGGTAAAGGTATGGGTAGTATCCATACATTCATTTGTAGACGTATCTGGCGAATTTGCGCTGCAGTCTCTCAATCATCAGACTGTACATATTCTCGCTCGGGTCCCAGACAATCGCACCAAACTCCAATTTACTGCGAACGAAGGCATTAAAGAGCATGATTGCTATATTAACATCTTGGAATTGCGAGGCTGTTCTCATTATAAAACCTAATATTTTGTTTGCTTCTTTACAAATTGACACAATATGCTCATGGAAATCTAGCTGGTTATCGAGGATAAGTCCCAGATCTCGGATAGACTTCACTCTTCCCAGTTTGGACCCTTCTAATGTGTATTGTAGGGTCAGAGGAGTTCGAGATCTGGTAAAGGAGACCACCATGCATTTCGAGACATTAAAGGAAAGCCTATTTAATCGACTCCATCGCTCTAACGACTCATCGTCGCGCTGAAGCTCAATACCGTCGGCAGGGTCACTCACGGGTCTATAGATTTTTACATCGTCTGCGAACATTAAACACTGGGCTGTGCTGAGTACTGTTGGTAGGTCATTTATCATAACAAGAAAAAGTGTTGGACCAAGGGTACTGCCCTGGCTAACTCCTGATCTTGTGAAAAACTCATGAGATCTATACTTGTTTAGCTGTACATATTGGCGCCTGTTACTCAAGTAATGAGCCAAAAACTTTAGAAGTTTAGGGGAGATTCCCAAAGTAGACAATTTGAACAAGAGAACGTCATTGTCAACCAAATCGAACGCACGCTTAAAGTCAAGGAAGACGGCGTCAACCTGATGTCTGCTATCCATGTGCATGGATACGCTATCTACAAAGGTGATAAGATTCGTATTTGTAGAGCGAGCGACGCGAAAACCATGCTGCGAATCATGATAACTAGATTCAAACTGGCGAGTAAGATAGTAGTTTGTAGGTGGATACTGCCGACGCCATGGGAAGTTACTATATCTCCTAAGTGGCACGTGATTGCTCACTGTGTTGTTCAAAATATCATAAAAAATATCTGTGGCAGAGTCTACATCTTGCTCTACAAGCACATCAGTCCAATCGGCAGAGAATAACTTGGCGTACAGAGAGTAAAAATCAGCTTTCCTAAAATTCCAGTCAGGGGCATAGGTGTTTGTATTAGTTATAAAAGGTATCTCAGAAGAAGTATGAAGAATCGCAGCACCACGTGGCAAAGAAATTGTTACTTGAAACGGGGGGTGGTATGCGTCAACTTTAACTAGCGGTACCACATCGTAAGATACCTTCACACTGTTTGATATAAGGTTTGACAGCACGAGTTCCAACATGCCGCCATATTGATTAAAAATATTGTTGTGCTGATACAGCTTACAAAAATCTGTGAACAAATCGAACTGGAACTTAACACTGGCGCTGCACGGATTTAAGTTAAAATCGCCCACAATCAATATATCAAGAAGTGTCGAATATCTGCATACAACATTTTCTATACACTTGAGAACATTTAAATATTGGCTATCGGTGCAGCTAGGACGTATGTACACTACACAGACTAAAAAATATACAATTTTGTCAGAAACTTTTGCAAATAATATTTCCATGTTGTCCGTTAAGCCATCAATATCTGTGACTAATTTCGACGTGTAATGATTGCGTACAGCCAGCAAAACTCCACCCCAACCAGCATCATTCGCGCGGTCCTTGCGCAGCACCACATATTCCTTACTTCTTGTTGTGAAATTTATTATTAAAGATAGGTAGGTATTGTTAAAATACCAACTCACCTAGATTTCAAAGACTGCTTTTTACTAAGAATTTGTGATTGTGTTTAATATATGTTACTCTAATTGCTAATTTTATTATGATTTCGTGATTTATAAAACCTCTTAAGTAGTTTGTGTACCTACATACTTAGTCTAGTATCTACTTACTACCGTGTGACCGTTACTTATAGTGTTTATTTACTTGTTATTGTGTAAAATTTTATTATACATATTGTTAAAATACCTACTCACCTAGATTTTGAAGACCTTTTTTTATTAAAAGAATCCATGGTTGATTATGACTGTAAATCGCCAATGCCAAATGCCTCGTTACGGCGACACAACCTTTTATTAATTTTATTTCATATTGATATTTTAATTTGTTTATGCAAATAACACTTAAAAGAATAAAAGCAGAGGTGATTCTAAGAAAAACATAGATTTTTTTTTGTTATTCGAATAATATTCGAATAATTCGAATAGTACCCGAAAAAAAATCGAATATTAGAATATCAAAATTTTCGAATATTTGCAAGCCCTAGTATTAAGACAGTTTGTTGATTTCTGAACAATTAAGACTCGTGTGAATTTGCAGTCCATATCAATGTAAATAGAATAATTCCAAAACGTAGTTGTTAAATTATCTTTTGATTAATAAACACCTAGTTATGTCATAAATCGTTAGTTAAATGCCTGGATTTTAGTTATTCAAAACACATGGTTTTTAAACCATGTGCAGGTATGCAAAACAGGAAACAGTTGGCTTCCTGTTTTAAATGAAAATCATCAGTGATAAATCATAAAAACTATTTAAACATATTACAAAAATGTATCGTAAATTATTAAGTTAGAATAAGTCGTGTAAAACATAGTGGATAAGTGTGATATAGAGTTGAGCACTGTGCGGCGGAAAAGACAAGGCGGCCATGTTGAGGTCGGCCATGTTGCTAACCTCAGAGTGCTCGTGCCTTGTGAATATTCATTATTATTTTTGGAGCCACTGGGCAGGAAGGTCTTGTGAGTACTCTTTCCTAATTACTTTGTTAAATTATAAGCTGCTAGATTATTACTTCTTATTATTGTAAATTTATAAAGTGTGTAACTGTGCATATAAATAAGACCAGTGTTGTAAAATTAACTTCTATGTATTTTCGTTATTTTCAATGACTGACACCAACGACTACGGGAATCGTGACGTCAGTAGAGCTGACCTTTTCTAAAAATTCTGCCGATGACAT
Organism: Selenia dentaria; assembly: GCA_917880725.1. Taxonomy (NCBI): domain Eukaryota; kingdom Metazoa; phylum Arthropoda; class Insecta; order Lepidoptera; family Geometridae; genus Selenia; species Selenia dentaria. Next base: position 150,340 of record OU862896.1, on the reverse strand, counting down.
TAACCTGATATATATATATTAAAAAAACGATATTAAAAAATATTTTGTGTCACTTCCACTGAAAATAAAGACGTGTGGCACTCGGAGACTGCCGCGGTAAAGCTATTGCATAGCTGTTTTTATCAACTTATGCAATTATAATTATTTAACCAATGCCATCTAGAGGCGAGTTGCTGAACTAAAGAGACAAGCGTGATATTTCAAAAAGTCATTAAAAGTTCTGCATTTCATCGATAGATGGAGTCCGAGTGGGGGGTGTTAGGTAATTTTCGTTACGGAATTTCTGGATTCGGTTTCCACGCTCAAGGCCCGCGATAGAAGCTATGCAATAGCTTACTACTTATAATTTTTTATTTTATTTTTTTTCAGCGGAGTGTCACTAAATATTTTTTAATATCGTTTTTTGATAATGGATTTCCGCAAAGTAACGCCTGAATCTATAAATTAAACGTATATATTCTTACCTGACTGATCCAGTACATGAGAGTAGCTCTCTGGTCGTCCCCAATAATGATCTTCACGTCCTTGTAGGTCGAGTTCCTGATGGTCGGACCCAAGTGGTTCACGATCCAATTCCCCTGCAAAACTTGACCGTTTTGTTACACGCCCGAAAATCTTAATGCAGCAAATACACTGCGCACCCCGTGGGCCAGCTCAGGAGAAGTTGACTTGCCCAGCGTTACGACGAGATACATTCTCGTACTAGCATATCGGTGACAGTGCAACACACACTGCAGTGTGCACTGCCTTGCCTCCCGCATGAAGCTGCTCTCCCTCTCTGTCATTGACATTTTTATAGTGGAGGTGTTATTCAATATTTCTTTCTAATATTAATTAATCAAAAATTAATATTAGAGGTTCTGCAACACACGCATACCAGACATCGATTGATGTTCGAAACCCTAAGCCTAATGGCCTACCTAAAGCAGGCTCAGCTCGACTGAATATCTTTGCAAACGCCGTTGGATAGCTGAACTGACCAGAGTGGGCGCCGTCCAGCCGAGGCTGTTGAAGTAGTTGAGGGGGATGACGCCGTTGGTGGGCTCGTTGGTGGTGGTGATTCCCCACACCGGGACTCCTTCGGCCGCGTACTTATCGATGAATCTGAACACACGCAACATTACATAATCTTATTAAAATATATATTACTACAAGCTGCGCCTGTGGTTGAACCCGCGAGGTGACGGACGATGTTGATGATGATGTTGATGAAGAGTATCCTGAATGTGTATATCGATATGTGTAACCGCACTCATACCCTGCCCAAATTCATTGACATTTGGTCCAGCTGTTTGAACGTGAAGAAGTAACAAACGTATATACACACAAACTTTCGGCCTATATGTATAATAGTGAGATAGTGTGTCAAGTCACGTAGACATATTGTTAAAAATATACAATTTTGTTATTTACAGTACATAAATATATATAGTGTGAACTGAAGTGTAACCTATCGTGTTTAAACCAATAAAAAATAAGGAAGGTTCTATGTTCGACTGTATGGTTTTTATGTATGTTCACCAATTTCTCCCCCATTTGTGGATAGGTTCCCAAAATCCTTTTTGTAATTGGAAGGGTATCCTCCTGAGGACTGGGAATGGGACCATCCATTTCAATTTCATCAAATTCGGTCAAGCGGATTTTAGTTCATCATCTCAGCCGTAGGACGTCCACTGCTGAACATAAGCCTCCCCCACAAATTTCCAAAAGGACCGATTAGAAGCGGCCTGCATCCAATGTCGTCCTGCTACCTTTATCAGGTCGCCAGTCCACCTCGTCGGTGGACGACCTACGCTGCGCTTGCCGGTCCGTGGTCTCCACTCTAGAACCTTCCGTCCCCATTGGCCATCTGTACTGCGTGCTATGTGGCCTGTCCACTGCCACTTCAACTGGCTTATCTTCTGGGCTATGTCGGTGACTTTAGTTCGTCTACGGATCTCCTCATTTCTGATTCGATCACATAGAGAAACCCCGAGCATAGCCCTTTCCATAGCTCGTTGTGCGACTTTGAGCTTGCTTATGAGGCCCATAGTTAGAGACCACGTTTCAGTGCCATATGTCATCACTGGTAACACACATTGGTCAAAGACTCTTGTCTTGAGGCACCGAGGTATTTTTGACGAGAAGACATCGCGAAGTTTCCGGAACGCTGCCCAGCCGAGATGGATTTGACGATTGACCTCTTTCTCAAAGTTGTACCTCACTAGTTTGACTGTCTGTCCCAGGTAGATGTATTCGTCAACAACTTCGAGAACTGAGTTTCCAACTGATATTGGGGTAGGCACAACATGGGCGTTAGACATAGTTTTCGTCTTGTCCATAATATGTTCATCTTAAGGCCTACCCGTTGGGAAACTCGATGGAGGACTTCGAGCATTATACTGAGGTCTTCCATGGATTCTGCCATGACTACGATATCGTCGGCGAATCGAAGGTGACTGATGTACTCGCCGTTGATATTGATCCCAAGTCTTTGCCATTCTAAGAGCTTGAAGGCGTCTTCCAATGCAGTGGTGACAACAGTTTCGGAGATATAACGTCTCCCTGTCTCACGCCTCTTTGCAATGGAATTGCCTTCGAACTCTGCTCCTGTACTCGGACTGACATGTTTGCGTTATTGTACAAGCACTTCAACACTTCGATATACCGATAGTCAATACGGCACCGCTGGAGAGACTCAAGCACTGCCCACGTCTCGATCGAATCAAAGGCCTTCTCATAGTCCACAAACGCTAAACTAAGAGGCAAGTTATACTCTTCGTTCTTCTGTATCAGTTGCCGTAGCGTGTGGATGTGGTCTATGGTACTATAGCCTTTTCGGAAACCGGCTTGTTCCGGAGGCTGGAATTCATCAAACCTGCGACTGAGACGGTTCGTGATGACCCTTGAAAACAGCTTATAAAAATGGCTCAAAAGCGAGATGGGTCTGTCATTCTGAAGTAAGGTACTGTCACTTTTTTTAAAGAATAGAACCACCTCGCTTTTGTTCCATGCTTCAGGCGTTAATCCTTCGAGTAAGACGGTATTAAACGTAAAGGAAAAAATATCTAATACACCGAAATGTATTAAATATTTGAACAGTAAACGTTTATATTCAGTCTTGATATGGGTTTTGACTGCAGTACACCGGTGTACACCGGTGACGGTATCACATCTGAGCTTCTCAAAGCGGGTGTAAAGTCCTTCAGAAGCTCTTTAATACCGTCTTACTCGAAGGTTCAACGCCAGAAGCATGGAACAAAAGCGTGGTAGTGCTGTTCTTCTAGAAAGGTGACAACACTTTACTTGAAACGTGGTCTCTTACTATGGGCCTCATAGATAAGCTCAAAGTCGCACAACGAGCTATGGAGAGGGCTATGCTCGGGGTTTCTCTACGTGATCGAATCAGAAATGAGGAGATCCGTAGAAGAACAAAAGTCACCGACATGGCCCAGAAGATTAGCCAGTTGAAGTGGCAGTGGGCAGGGCACATAGCACGCAGAACAGATGGCCGATGGGGCCGAAAGGTTCTGGACCCAGGTAGCAAAAACTGGTCGTAAAGGCGTCCAATTTACGTCAGTATATGACCTTTTGACGTCCCAAAATTGACCTTAAAGAACCCCTAAAATGACTCCAATATGTCACATCCTTATGACGTCCTCAGTGTCTGAAAAAAGACGCCTGGGGGACGACTTCGATGACGTCTTGAAGACCTATGATATATATTTATATAGATATAATTGGGGGCTGCAAAACTAAGTCTTTGTGGAGGGTAATATGACGTTTATGTGCACGTCAAAACAACGTGGCTTTGTTATCTACAAAGACGTCGTTCCGACGTACTGTGCCCTCAGGATGGTGTTGAAGAAAGAAACTAATAAATCAGCAGTATAAAAATTGATTTCAAAAATACAATATAATCTTTTGCTTAAGTATTTATTCTTATAATAAATTTAGGACCTAAATCTTAAATATTTGCCATTAGAATATTTATCTAATTACTGTTTGTTCAGTCATTCAATAAGCATTCTATATATTTATACTATCATGTTTTAGTATAAATATTGCAACCATAGGGTGAATTTATTAACAAAGACCGAGCTTAGGCGAGAACACACGAATCACATGCGACAAACGCTTGCGCGATGTTGAATTACCTTGCAAATTAGTCACGCCATCTAGTTCAAAATTTTTGAGCTACGGTTTCGACTAACAAGACGTCTTTACGACTTAATAAGGGCGTCTTTGACCAGATGTCTTCCATTGGTCAATTAAAAGACGACGTTAGGATTTGGAATTTCTGTAGGCACTAATGATATGATGTCTTATTGACTTCATATAGACGTGTTCATATAGAAGGTCTCTATATGATATTATTATACTATTTTAGGACGTAGTGAAGACGTCTAATTTGTGTCCGAAGACGTACCGACCTTCATTTACTTTAAATGGACGTCTGTGCAACGTCACTTTTCGTCTTACGTCATCGGTCTGCTACCTGGGGAGTGAAGACCACGGACCGGCAAGCGCAGCGTAGGTCGTCCACCGACACGGTGGACAGACGACCTGACGAAGGTCGCAGGACGACGTTGGATGCAGGCCGCTTCCAACCGGTCCTTTTGGAAAACCATGGGGGAGGCTTATGTTCAGCAGTGGACGTCCTACGGCTGAGATGATGATGATGATACTGGTGTACCAGCGCGGCTTCATGCAATGTTTAGATTTCGCCACCGGTGTACCGACGCGGTTTCGCGCTTATTAAATTATAAAAATGTACGTAAACCTATGTTTGAGTACTTAGTTTATACTGAGTGAGCGAGTAATTACTGACTGTCTTATCGATTTAGGTACCTAGCTCCCACCCACGAATAATACATAATTATAGGTTTTACCCTTTCTATTCCATTTGAACAGTTAGGGAATATCGCTTAAGGAATCTGGATTTGGGCAATGTTCTCTTCGAAAGGCAACGTTGTTAGGATTTGATAAAACAATGAGTTGACTGACTTGTAATAATAATCAGCATAAGTCTGGTAGTAGTCCGGCTTGAGGCGGCTGACTCCGGAGAACGCGTTGTTGGTCTTCATCCAGGGCGGCGGCGACCACACCGTGCCCACCACGTGCAGCGCGCGCGGCGCCACGCGCATGGCGGCCTTGATCAGCGGCAGCTGGCGTGGCATACCATATATACTTGCAATATTTATCCACTAACTTATTTTTTTATGATGGTTCAATAAAGTGACTGCCTCTCGCCTGATGTAAAGCGAAGATGGAGCTGAGAAGCGATGACCATTAGTGCAGCCGTAGTCTGCACTGATCGCCACCCCTACTTTGATTTGAAAGATGCTTTTTCACGCTCCGCTTGAAAGACCCAGGGTCATAGCTGCAAGGAAATACGTACGCCGGAAGAGCATTCTACAATTTAGTGACAGAGGTAGGAACTGGCCAACTTTTTGGTTCATGGTAAGAAGTTTTGAACGGTATATGGATTCAATGCTAGGCCGGACTTAACTTATACATATTCAATGATCGTGCGGTCGGATGTTTAATTTATGATCGGTTACTAATGTTACAATGTATTATATTGTTACAGCAGGTGTGGCACAGGTACGACCACGGATATCCTCTGTCCATCACTACTACACTACTAATAAATATTAAATATATTTTTTTATTTTTTTTTATTTATAGTTTCGCAAACTGGACGTTACAATACAGAATACATCACATTATTTCAATTAATACAAAAGAGTATGGAATGTATGAACGGCCTTCTTGGTGCGAACACAACATGCACACGAATTTTGTTTACATAGAACTATTTAATGCTTACTTAAAGAATTAAACGTAGGTACTTAAAATTAATTACAAAGAGTGGAGAGAATAAGATTATTAATATTACAATTAAGGTTAACTATAGAAAAACAAACATAGTTAGCGCGACCTGGGGGAAGAGTGAGTGCTGTGCGATTTTGTAGACGACTGCTCATGCGTGGTACAGTAATCTGTAATGCTTCTGTAAGTAGAGGGCTATCTATTTTTCCATTTATTATTTTGTACAGAATAAGTACATCAGCAACCTTACGCCTATAATGAAGTTGGAACATTTTGTAGTTAGCAAGTCTACAGTAATATGTCATAAGATCTCGGCAGCGATTATTTGCGTAGGAGAGGTGATATAAAAACTTTTTCTGGATTCTTTCAATTCTATTGATATGAACTGTAAGAAGGGCTACAAACTGGACTGCAGTATTCTAATAAGCTACGAACGTAGCAGTTGAACAAACCTATTGGAATTTTGGTTCCCTGAAGGCCTTTGTTTGTCTAATCACTAAACCAGCCAGTTTCGCACCCTTCTTAGCTATATTGTCAATGTGTTTACGAAAATCTAACCTATGATCCACAATAACTCCCAAGTCACGGTTGGAAAACACTTCCTTAACAAGTATACCATCTATATAGTAATTTGCAACACTTGGTTTTTTTTCGGGTGAACTTAATGTGCAAACATTTTGATTGATTGAGGATCATTTTGTTTGCCTTGCACCACAGACTTACCTATACAGTTCACATCATTTTGAAGTGAGGCAATGTCATTGACAGATTGTATGGATGTTTATATTTTTAAGTCATCTGCGAAAAGTTTAAATTTGGAAGTTATTATGGAACACAGGTCATTGATAAAGACCAGAAAAAAACAATGGCCCTAAATGAGATCCCTGAGGTACGCCGGAAGGTACGGTCTTTATTGGGGACTTGAAGCCACGAACGACAACCAACTGTGAGCGATTTAAAACAGGTACGATTCACACCATCTCAATAAGGAGCCACAAATGCCAGCATGACTAAGCTTTTGAATCAGAATGGTATGACCGACCACATCAAACGCCTTAGAAAAATCGGTGTATATAGCGTGAACATCATTATTGCTCTTAAAAGCTTCCGTTGTGTCACTAATTATTAATAATTTATTTTTGATTTGAATGAAATTTGGAATAGAGATAGTTTACCCATACCTAGCATAACAAACCGACTACATTGTATCCCGATTGACCGGATAGCCAGCGGGATCGCGTGAACCTCATTTCACGTGGATATAGTCACGGAAATACTTATTCAGAAGGAAGGAACGCGTACATTGATATGTGTGCGATTTTTATGTCCTTTTTTATAGTGCACTACACCTAGTATATACTCAATCTACTATAGATTATATCCAATGGCTCTAGAACGCAGCTGATAGAACACACAAAAAGCGAGCACTGAAAACCTCTAGCCCGAAGTAGTCGACCTTCCACTTCCTTGAGCTACCATCCTGTCGTATTCATAAACTCAAGTAATCACAGAGATAAGGCCGGCATAACCATTACACCCCAACCAACCCCCCTATGTCCGCATCCGTAGGAGGTGTGTACCTTGTAGTGGTAGTCCTCGTAGCTGAGCGAGTAGTTGGAGAGCGCGGCGTCGTCGATGGGCAGCTCGTTGTACGCGTACGCTCGCGTGGAGAAGTCGCACCCGCCCACCGGCACGCGCACCATGCTGTACTCGATGCCGCGCTCGCCAAAGTACGAGCTGCAACCAAGCGCCGCACTCGGTCAGCCTGGCCCGAACTGGTGACCGCCCAGTGGGCTGCGTGAGCACGGGCCTTGAAGCTTCGTGGGTGTCAGGTGCGCATGCGAAGCAGTTTGCGGTGATTATGGTCCTTACTATATTACTGCATTAAACAACAACCGTCGACTATTTTGTTTCTTACAAACACTAGTACAGTTTGACCTTAACAATACAAACTTTCTTCACAAACCAAGCTACTCAATTTTCTATTCCTACTTTGCCTGCGCATGGGATGGCATAATATCATCTGTGATGCACTCCTGAGAATAAATACTATACCTGATTTTATAAGTGCACATATGACTTAGTTTTATTTTAGTACATTGATGAGAACGAAAGCAACACATGAATACATTTCCCAGTCGACACCCTTTCGCTCCACCAATATTCACAAAATAACAAAAATACACATACCTAGGACTATCTCTTGGCATAGTCTAAACTGAATAAATATTCACTGCGTAGTGTGTACCATCAAACAAATTTCACAAGAATCGCTTGAGAAGTGCGACCTGTACCGTATATGACTGTGGAGGAGAACAGCCAGACATCCGGACATACGAAATCATTTATGGATAAAGACTCTTTGTCTGAGGAACGCTTATAGGTTTAGGATCCAGTTGAAATGTCTATGTCTACCAAATACTCGGGTCTACGGTCTCGTTCACCCTCCGTGCGCGAGGTCCATTCGTAATTTATCTATATTATAGGCTGTATATGAATAATGCGCCCTATTGCGTTACCAATAGGATCCTGTGCATAGCAGCAACTCCGCAACACGCGAGAGTAGGTATAAACGTTACATCAATACAACTTTCCTCGGTATTCCTCCGCATCGGGCCGCATAAAGTGGCTGCACAAAGAGTTATACTAACGCATGGATGCTCACTCGACAAGATGTTTCTGCAGCGCAGTGGACAGACTTCTCCAGTTGATTCCGGCCGCGTCGGTGACCGCCCCCCCGAACCCCTCCACCCGCTGGAAGCGCGCGCGGAGGTCGATCGTCAACGTCGCTGATGTACAGTCTGCACGGACACGCACACTACTTAGATACTTAGAGCTGTTTGAATTGCACTAACCACAGATTGCATATTCCTTGAACATATGTTATAAACATTAAAATAAAATGTTAAAGGTATTTTTTAAATTTTTAGCAGAAGTTCTCTAAGTATTACTATTAGAGTTGCAAAAAGATATGATATATTTTATCTATGATTTCTTTCAATAGTTAACTGTGTAGTATATTGAGTTATTAGTTATATGCTTAGGTTGTATGTTTTCGAACCCAACTTACTCGTTTTTCGACAGGACAGCAACGGTCCGTTTGTTTTATTGAATCGGAGCCCACTCTGCGAAAAACAATACAATACAATACACTACAATACACTACACTACTAGTCCACTAGACTTCTTGAAAATATACGCTCCATGAAGAATATAGAAACTAACAGTTCCGCCGTAGTAGAACATTATCTGCTCTCCGACACGAACCACTACATCCGCTTCGACAGAGCTCGGGTCTTAGCGAGAGACTCAGACAAAATAAAAAAGTCAAGACAGAATGTTGTGAACAGAAAAGTGAAGCCGGTAAAACTACGCCTCGCCGTGTACATACACAATTACACACACACACGCACAGCGAAACTACGCATTTGACTCGTCAGTCGAACTATCGCTGCGCGTGGAAGCAACACGTAAAGTAAATCAACAAATTTACCAGTCAAAATGCCGAATTGTGTCGTGAAACGGTGTTAAAACAAACATCAAAATATAAAAAGAATGATGGAATCACATTTCACACGTAAGTAACTTGGAAAGCAATATTTTAAATATATAAAAATAAAAATAAAGGTTATTGCTTGGAACATAGAAAGTGTTGCCATGGTAAAGCCTGTAAGGTTTACCCTATTATTGGGTAATCTTAATATTTAGTATATATGTTACGTTAATACGGGTACGTTTTTATAATAGTTTATCAACGTGTTTTACCCGACTTCAAAAAAGAAGTAGGTTCTCAATTAGACTTTTCTTTAAATATAATATTGTATGACACTCGACGCAATATCTTTATACAAAACCGGTTCCGTCGTTTGAAAGCAAATTAAAAAAAATAGGCAATTCTTTTTTTTTATTTTTATTTATTTTCAACCGACATCTAAAAGGAGTAGGTTCGCAATTAGGTTCTATTGTTTTAAATACTTGTTACCTCATAAGTCCGTTATTTATAAGCCGATTTGAACAATTATTTTTTTGTTGGAAACCTGATACCTTTAATATGGACTCGCATTAATTTCACACTGGATTTTTAATTTCGTACATATTGAAGGCGGTTATGTATTTTTGTAAAAATAAACCATATTTCTATGGAAGTCTTTTGTTTTTAGGGTGTATCTATATTGAATGTTGTTGTGTGTAGTTAGTATGCGGAAAGTTATACGAGATGGTCGACCAGTCTTTGTCATCACGCGATTTTATAAACCAGTCGTAGAGGAAAAATGCAAAGCAGGATTCGTAGGTACATGAATAAATATTGAAAGTTTAAAAGCGCTTTATACGAAGTACATAGAAAATGAAAAAAAGGCTGTTTTTTTATCTACTTATAAATTAAGCCAGGATCATTTGGAGATTCTATTTACGTCTATTAGGATGCATGGAGGGTTCAACGATAACCCTAACGTAAGAAAGTTTACAAGCAAGCTACAAAAAATACTATGTCATTTAGAATTAAAATGTCTTGCAAAAAGTAATTGTGTTCCTTTAGAACACATAGCAATACTTAATTGCACTTCAACAACTAAAATTATGAATAGCACTTCATCGTCGTATAGAAACGAAGAAGAAGAAGAAGAAACCATTGAAAATTCTTCGTTGCAACTTCTTAATGAAATTGTTAATGAATCATTTGATTGGGCCAGTTGTTTACATGACAATTCATATTATGGTGACTACAGAAAAATGATAATTGGTTACATATCTGGAAGTACAGTGCACTATCTCGTTAAAACCATAAAATGCTCTAAATATTAAGATGCCTTGCAGACTGATGAGAAACTTTATTTTCACAAGCTCATTAGTTTAAAAAACAAAGGCGGTCTATGGATCTTTTTGACATTTGTGTCACTTGTGAAGCAGTTGTTCGAAAATTATTGAATGAAAATATTGCAATGACCGCAGAAAATCAACACCAAACTATAGTCTTGAACATATTAAAGAAATTCATTGGTAACAATCAGATTTTTATCAATTTAGAGTCAAAACATGAATATGTTGGGCAGGAACATAAACTTAATTTAATACGGTGTGTAATTGAGACATACTTAAACATTAGATTCCACCATATTGCTAAATTAGAAAGTATTTCTAAATCAGTGCAAAGTAAACAACAAGCGTACAAAAAATTAATTCAGCATAAAGGTTTTTAAATAAAACTAGCAGTTACACCGAGTAATTTTATTTCTGAAACTCTTCGATCAATAATGTACTAGATTCAGTATTGCTTACAAACACGGCTCAAAAAAGTGGCATGAGTTTACTATATATACTGTATAGATTACGATATACACAGAAATACAAAATATGACTATGTCACAAAAATATTTATATGAAAGTCAATCTTACTACTGCACCATAAGGTTGAGTTTCGACTAATGTCGTATACATCATAAGTCATCTTGCTCCGCGATAACAACGAGTGCTAATAAAATTTTATGACCGTACGCAGTGAGCGTTAGAAAATTCAACCGTATTGCTATAGCGATAACGCTTAAATTCTAACCGTCGGAAGGCCGTGTGACGGTATTTAACTTATATTCTAACATAGAATTCATAGAGTCGCTTTGTTGATAAAAAGGTGGATAATTATTTTACACTTCTACACTAATATAAGAATGAGGAAAGATTTGATGTTTTGTTTTCCGAATTATATTATATTTACTACTTTATATCCCGGATTAACACGTTCATCGCCATGGTGGGTCAAAATGACCGGCACTTGATCTACCCATTGGGGCCATGGGGGGTCAAAATGACCGGCACGCCAGACCCTACTTTGCGAAGCCCGTTCGCGCCGCAGAATGCAAAAGCTGTGTATTCAATCATACAATATGACCGGCGCGGCCCCAATGAACACCTGTAACCACTTGGTTTTTTGATGGCATACCTATTTTTAGGACTTAGAGAAAAAAGTTAAAGAATTAGTAATATGGTCCCGTTTTATTTATTTTATTTTATTTTATTTATATTATTTTATAATATTTTATATATTTTATTTTATTTAATTTTATTTTATTTTACGTGTCTACGAGCATAACGCACGTTGTCTCATCGATCGAACGCTCGATACGCTGACCGGCATTGTGACCGGCACGGCCTGAATGTAATAATTATTCCGTTTAGGCCACGCCGGGTCGTTATGACCGGCACTTAAAAAAAAACCTAAAATAAAGCCAAAAAAACCAAATGTCACTGTAAAACTTGTATAAATGAACAAATAGAACTGAAAATAATCATAAAACCAATGACATTTTTTTATGATTTTGTAAAATATTAGTCGGCGATGAACGTGTTAACGCGGGTGAAACTGCAGAGTGCTGCTAATATACTACAAACATTTTATTTTTTTATAATACTAAGAAATAAATAAATAAATTTTATTACAGTATTATTTTATTAAAACAGTATTACCTAAAGCTTGCATGTTATTTTAACACTATAAATTAAAGATATTAAATATTTTTTACAATTAACACATACAATTTTTTCCTTACTTAATGAACGGCTATTTATAACGGCTTATGATTAATTACCTTTAAATAAGTTTAATTTGTTGTAAAGTTGTCTTTTTGAGGTGCTCTTTATTGCAACATTTTCTTTTTTACAGATGTAATGTAGTCGCACATCTACAAACTTTTCTACTATCAGTTTAATTAAATTGATATTATGCTTATGTTCGGCATTTTCAGGAAATACATCTTTTCCGATGTATAACTTTAATACTTCTATGGATATGAAGTTCTTATCATATTTTTTTTGGATTGATTTCCCTCCACTGACACGAATGCAATAATATACGCAAAATAACGTATAACGCGTTTCGTGCTCATACATATCTCGAAAACATCGTTTCCAGCGTAACATAAACCGCCCATGTCTCTTATGTCTATCAATTTGTGAAACCATAATTTTTCTCTTGCCCACAAATTATTTTTGCACTCGTCACAACTGAGGTTTTTTACGAGGCTACTCACCACAAATCCGGAAATATATCCAACTATTTGTGAAACAACGTCTGAAATTGGGTTGTGGTCTAACTTTTCACTGAGTTCATTGCAGTTCGTCTGGTATTTCTGAAAATGTTGTTGTATAGCTTCATTTTTTTTAATTTCGGCTGCACTTAAGTTTGTCTCTTTGGTTTCGTCAGAGCGATATCCTTCCGAAGAACTGTTGATTCTATTGAGAGATGACCCTGACAATATCGGTATATTCTCTAATGGTATTATATTTCCGGTGAATTTCGACCCCACTTCCAAAAGAGACAGCAGCTTTTTAAAACTAGCTTTAAATTGTCTAGTATTAGGGTTATTGTTATGTCCACCCTGACTTCGAATGTTTCCAAAAAAGAGTTCGACATGGTCTTGACTAAATTTGTATGTTAATAAAAATGAAAGGATATCATTTGCAATTAAAGTTTCATATAAATATATCAAACTGTTGATGCATACCAATAATCCTAACACTCCAGTGTTATTTTGAGTCCTAACCAAAGGAACTCTTTTATTAGAAAACACAGTTCTTTTCTCTGAACCAATTTTAAGTGTTTTTTTATATTTAACGTCGATATTTAGTGACAGAAGATAAGCTTTGGATTCTGACAAATATGATATTATTTCGTGGGAATTATTTTTCCTCAGGGGTCTTTTGAAACCGTTATCTTTCAAATTTCTGGTATTTAATGTATCAAATATATCATTTAGTTTTTTAATAAACTCCACAGTTGTGTCTGAATGTTTAAATTCGGATATATTTAAAATGTTGTCACAGAACTCCAAAGCTTTAGCAACGCTTCTGCTTAGGAGCTGCGACGCTAATTTGACATTCATGATTTGATTTTTAAAATTAATATGTCTATGCGATAGTTTGTTTGCCAAGTGCAAGCAGTTTAATTCCTGTAAATTATATAATTTTATCACTAATTCCCATTTGATTGGTTCTTTATCATCAATATATAATTTCTTTTTTGATTCAAAGATGTTTCGCATTAGTTTTAGCATGTGGCAAGCATCTAAAAACACTACGACATCATACTCAGCACTAGGGTGTTTGAAATATGTTTTCATATTTTCTAAATCTTCCACTTCACATCCTAAATTTTTCATTGTCGCAATATTGCTTTTGCAGCCATCGAATGTAATGGACCGAATTTGCACACCGATTTTATTACATTTTTCTAATGCAATTTTTATTAAATTTGCCTTCATGTCTGCCTTTAAGCTGTCGACAAAAAAATAGGCTAAAGGTAACTTCCACGAGTCATTTATAGCAACTAACATAAAAACTTATGCTTGGGTTGCTATTTGACTGCTGTCGTCGTTATCTAAACCCATATCTACTAGGCCCTCATAACGTTTGCCTGTCCATATCTTTTGCCTTCTTATCGACATTTCATCAGCCACTAAAGAACACATGATACTCTTGCTGCTGGATTTCACTTTTTCGCTAAGCCTATTTAGTGTTTCACCGCAAAATCCAGGTTCAGCATCTACATTTTGATACCATTCGTATAAGGTTTGTGGATGCGGCAAACACGTGTCGAACATTTTTCTAACGTATTTATACGCTGAAGGCGAATAAAAATGAAGCGTTAGTGCAAATTTTCTAGCACCTGGAGGATATTTCGCAAACGGTCTGGAACGCTTTTTTTTGTTTTTAATGTACATTCCGTTAAAAACTTCGGCTACTTCTACATTTTTAGACAAATCTAAAAATATTGAGTCATCGACGGAATTTTTCTTTTTGAGCAAATTAATGATATTTTTTAATGATGAATTCTTCTTTTTAAGACGTTTGTTAATTTTTTGTAGGTTGTTTATTTGTTTGGTTTTACACTCGATAATTTTGCGAGACGTGATTAATTGTTTTTTTAAATATCCTTTTCTTGGAGTGTCTTGTAATGGTATTAGGTCTGATAGTGAAGCAGTTGGAGAATCAGAGCAGGTTGAAACAGCCAGAGTCTTCATTGTGGTCTCATTAAGATTTGTAGTAGGTTTGACCTAAAAAATACGAAATACATTAATATATCTTTGTTTATTTTTTTTTACCAAATGTGTTTTTATAATATTGTAATTAAAGTCGGATAAAAAATTATACTGTCACTGTATTTTCACGTCAAAATTATTCGAGATACGTGACAGCATAGCAAATAATTGCTGATCAGATAATATTATATAACATACGCAAACAGATAATTTTACACACAAAATTCGTCCTGAATGGGAATCGAACCCACGACCTTCAGTTTCACATGTAGTCTCGACCAACTATACAAGACAAAATTTATGAAAAATTCTTGCCTTACCTTGTTTGTCGTGGTCAATTTCGTTGATTGATCTTGATCTTGTATATTATTTTTATCGACATGAATCTGGAAAATAATTAATTAATTTAAGTATTAATTTAATTTCAGACCTATCAATTTTTTATCACACACTCAGAAAATTAAAATAGATAGCTTAAAACAGCACTAATGATAACTGTTTCATCACACTTAGTATTTAATTTAACATCACATATTTAGGATATTATACCTGCAATTTCGGAATCGCCGTTTTCGCTAATCTACGCCGTTGAGTATTTCCAGATATATCGAATTTATCAAAGTGTATCGAACAAATTGTAGAATTTTTGTAAGGCTTGTAATGTTCTTCTCTTCTTTCTTGGGCGACAATGGATATCCATTCTGCGCAGCGGAATGGATTAGTAGGAAACCTAAAAACACGAAAATCATGCTTATTTTAAATTAATTACAATACAACTAAATAAAAAAACTACACAATGAAAATTAAAATACTACTCTATGCATTTTTGTTCCAGACCGTCAAATGTTGGCGAGATTGTTGGCTCTGTGATCGCAAATGTTGGCCAACCGTCGAAATATTTGTATTTAAATGTCTAAATAATGATTTTTGGGTACTTTGGTTACTCTTAAAACTGAGCTTGATATATACTTACCGAAAGAAAGAGACTCCTTCGGAAACCTTACTGTTGCGGTGGTTATTTTCGCAATTCTTGAAAGCACACTGAGGCATTATGGCGCGTCCGCACGTTGGTTCTGGTTGGAGCGTACTAAACTCGAATAAGACCACACGCTTATTTGTGCTGTTATTTGCCTAGACGTTTTTATGAACGTGACCTTTAATCTAGTACATTATTGATCGAAGCTGAAACTCTTTGTCTTTTCTCTTTCACTACCCAATGCCACTACTTTTTACCGACACCTAATGTAGGAACCCTGTTTTTATATTAAAACTAATAACGTTATAACTTTATTAAATTTATAACGTTAATAATTTGATAACATTATTTTTATGGGGTAATTTAAATTATCAAAGCAGCACAGATTTACGCACTACATGCAAAGAAAACCGGCCTCACTTCTCTGTTCACAACATTCTGTCTTGACTTTTTATTTTGTCTGAGGCGAGAGAAAAGTTCTACGTGCCGCGCAAGATCCGAGAGTCCATTGAGATTAGTAAGCGGTCAAACTTTAATCGAGACGGATGACGGTTCTTACCACATGCTTGGAAGCCTTGCCTTCATAGAGCTCACTTTGATGCAAATGATGTGTCTGGTGCAGATGTAGTGAGCTCTTTTTGCTGGGACGTCCCCTCCCATACCAGCAGACGCTTAACCAGCGACGACGATCAAGAGGGTTCTCACCGAGACGCGCCAACGCAACATAGCGTATCCCGCCCCCCGCACCAACCTCTAACATCACGAGCGCTACGAGCCCGCAGTGCTAAGCGAGACGTCAGTGCCGAACACTCCTTGTAAAAGACCACCGAACGTCCTGCGCGGGAGCTTGCCGCTGTACGGTGTCGCAGTAGGTCGGGTTGCACACGCACACCACCGACCGCAAGTACCTGTGAGGAGGAGTACGCGAGGAAGGAGTCCTGCGCGGGAGCTTGCCGCTGTACGGTGTCGCAGTAGGTCGCGTTGCACACGCACACCACCGACCGCACGTACCTGTGAGGAGGAGTACGCGAGGAAGGAGTCCTGCGCGGGAGCTTGCCACTGTACGGTGTCGCAGTAGGTCGCGTTGCACACGCACACCACCGACCGCACGTACCTGTGAGGAGGAGTACGCGAGGAAGGAGTCCTGCGCGGGAGCTTGCCACTGTACGGTGTCGCAGTAGGTCGCGTTGCACACGCACACCACCGACCGCACGTACCTGTGAGGAGGAGTACGCGAGGAAGGAGTCCTGCGCGGGAGCTTGCCACTGTACGGTGTCGCAGTAGGTCGCGTTGCACACGCACACCACCGACCGCACGTACCTGTGAGGAGGAGTACGCGAGGAAGGAGTCCTGCGCGGGAGCTTGCCGCTGTACGGTGTCGCAGTAGGTCGCGTTGCACACGCACACCGCCGACCGCACGTACCTGTGAGGAGGAGTACGCGAGGAAGGAGTCCTGCGCGGGAGCTTGCCACTGTACGGTGTCGCAGTAGGTCGCGTTGCACACGCACACCACCGACCGCACGTACCTGTGAGGAGGAGTACGCGAGGAAGGAGTCCTGCGCGGGAGC
Organism: Selenia dentaria; assembly: GCA_917880725.1. Classification (NCBI taxonomy): domain Eukaryota; kingdom Metazoa; phylum Arthropoda; class Insecta; order Lepidoptera; family Geometridae; genus Selenia; species Selenia dentaria. The sequence continues at coordinate 132,953 of OU862896.1, read as the reverse complement.
TTGCCACTGTACGGTGTCGCAGTAGGTCGCGTTGCACACGCACACCACCGACCGCACGTACCTGTGAGGAGGAGTACGCGAGGAAGGAGTCCTGCGCGGGAGCTTGCCACTGTACGGTTTCGCAGTAGGTCGCGTTGCACACGCACACCACCGACCGCACGTACCTGTGAGGAGGAGTACGCGAGGAAGGAGTCCTGCGCGGGAGCTTGCCACTGTACGGTGTCGCAGTAGGTCGCGTTGCACACGCACACCACCGACCGCACGTACCTGTGAGGAGGAGTACGCGAGGAAGGAGTCCTGCGCGGGAGCTTGCCACTGTACGGTGTCGCAGTAGGTCGCGTTGCACACGCACACCACCGACCGCACGTACCTGTGAGGAGGAGTACGCGAGGAAGGAGTCCTGCGCGGGAGCTTGCCGCTGTACGGTGTCGCAGTAGGTCGCGTTGCACACGCACACCACTGACCGCACGTACCTGTGAGGAGGAGTACGCGAGGAAGGAGTCCTGCGCGGGAGCTTGCCACTGTACGGTGTCGCAGTAGGTCGCGTTGCACACGCACACCACCGACCGCACGTACCTGTGAGGAGGAGTACGCGAGGAAGGAGTCCTGCGCGGGAGCTTGCCACTGTACGGTGTCGCAGTAGGTCGCGTTGCACACGCACACCACCGACCGCACGTACCTGTGAGGAGGAGTACGCGAGGAAGGAGTCCTGCGCGGGAGCTTGCCGCTGTACGGTGTCGCAGTAGGTCGCGTTGCACACGCACACCACTGACCGCACGTACCTGTGAGGAGGAGTACGCGAGGAAGGAGTCCTGCGCGGGAGCTTGCCACTGTACGGTGTCGCAGTAGGTCGCGTTGCACACGCACACCACCGACCGCACGTACCTGTGAGGAGGAGTACGCGAGGAAGGAGTCCTGCGCGGGAGCTTGCCACTGTACGGTGTCGCAGTAGGTCGCGTTGCACACGCACACCACCGACCGCACGTACCTGTGAGGAGGAGTACGCGAGGAAGGAGTCCTGCGCGGGAGCTTGCCACTGTACGGTGTCGCAGTAGGTCGCGTTGCACACGCACACCACCGACCGCACGTACCTGTGAGGAGGAGTACGCGAGGAAGGAGTCCTGCGCGGGAGCTTGCCGCTGTACGGTGTCGCAGTAGGTCGCGTTGCACACGCACACCACAGACCGCACGTACCTGTGAGGAGGAGTACGCGAGGAAGGAGTCCTGCGCGGGAGCTTGCCACTGTACGGTGTCGCAGTAGGTCGCGTTGCACACGCACACCACCGACCGCACGTACCTGTGAGGAGGAGTACGCGAGGAAGGAGTCCTGCGCGGGAGCTTGCCACTGTACGGTGTCGCAGTAGGTCGCGTTGCACACGCACACCACCGACCGCACGTACCTGTGAGGAGGAGTACGCGAGGAAGGAGTCCTGCGCGGGAGCTTGCCACTGTACGGTGTCGCAGTAGGTCGCGTTGCACACGCACACCACCGACCGCACGTACCTGTGAGGAGGAGTACGCGAGGAAGGAGTCCTGCGCGGGAGCTTGCCACTGTACGGTGTCGCAGTAGGTCGCGTTGCACACGCACACCACCGACGGCACGTACCTGTGAGGAGGAGTACGCGAGGAAGGAGTCCTGCGCGGGAGCTTGCCGCTGTACGGTGTCGCAGTAGGTCGCGTTGCACACGCACACCACCGACCGCACGTACCTGTGAGGAGGAGTACGCGAGGAAGGAGTCCTGCGCGGGAGCTTGCCGCTGTACGGTGTCGCAGTAGGTCGCGTTGCACACGCACACCACTGACTCCCCGCCGACCGCACGCGCCGCGCACTCCCCATCTGTCACATCCGCCATCACAATCAACTAACAACATCTTTATGCATTACACTAATTAAATACCTATTTCTGTTACAGGGTGGCAAAGCAATATTTTGTGGTAAGGGCGTTATTTTATATCAACATCCACACAAAGGTCTTCAGGTCCCAAACTAGGCAGAGCCTGTACTATGGTAGACATAAGTCAAACAGACATGTTCATGCACACAAATGTTTGACCTATCCAGGGATCGAACCCGGGACCAGCGGCTCAGAAGGCAGGAGGGCTACCTACTTAACTCTCGAAACTTATATGTATAAAAATAGGATTGAGAGTATAATTAGTTCAAAACACAATTATTCACAATCATAAACAAAAATCAACCGGCTACCGGTACTCCCGGTAACCGGCCTCCATCGAGTTTCCCAACGGGTAGGTCTTAAGATGAACATGGATAAGACGAAAATTATGTCTAATGCCCATGTTGTGCCTACCCCAATATCAGTTGGGAACTCAGTTCTCGAAGTTGTTGACGAGTACATCTACCTGGGACAGACAGTCAAACTAGGCAGGTCCAACTTCGAGAAAGAGGTCAATCGTCGAATCCAACTCGGCTGGGCAGCGTTCCAGAAACTTCGCGAAGTCTTCTCGTCAAAAATACGTCAGTGCCTCAAGACAAGAGTCTTCGACCAATGTGTGTTACCAGTGATGACTTATGGCACTGAAACGCGGTCTCTTACTATGGGCCTCATAGATAAGCTCAAAGTCGCTCAACGAGCTATGGAGAGGGCTATGCTCGGGGTTTCTCCACGTGATCGAATCAGAAATGAGGAGATCCGCAGAAGAACGAAAGTCACCGACATAGTTGAAAAACTTTTAATGAGCCATAAGTTAACTAGTTAATGTGTTTATGTTTTGTAAGTAGCTGTTAGTTTTCCGAAGAAAATAAAATAAAATAGCCCAGAAGATTAGCTAGTTGAAGTGGCAGTGGGCAGGGCACATAGCACGCAGAACAGATGGCCGATGGGGCCGAAAGGTTCTGGAGGGGAGACTACGGACCGGCAAGCGCAGCGTAGGTCGTACACCGACACGGTGGACAGACTACCTGATGAAGGTCGCAGGACGACGTTGGATGCAGGCCGCTTCCAACCGGTCCTTTTGGAAAATCATGGGGGAGGCATATGTTCAGCAGTGGACGTCTTACGGCTGAGATGATGATGATGATGAATAATGGTAGTCGAATGATGATATCGAATTCACATCCGCAACGTTTCTTGACTAGCGAGCGAATGACCGAAATCTGTCAATTGCACAACGAGACGTTCAATTGATTAGGTAGCCTTTCCGAGGTACCTACCTAGTGAAGGGCAATACATATTGTTACCTACCTCCATTGATTCCTCCAATGATGGAAACCCCGACGACGGCAACAAGTAGTAATATTTTACACAACTCCATTATTTCACAACTGTCGCATAATGTACAAAAGCTCGCCGACACCGTACCTACGAGTACATAGACACCGTAATAATAACTGCGGTAGGTATTCAATGTTTACTCAGTGACGCGTTCCTCGCCCCCTGGCCCCCTGGCCCCCTCCCCTTCCCGCCTAGCACAACACAAGCGTAGTGGCAGTGCGCCTCCACTCAAATTATTATTCGTATCTTCCATGTAAACAAATTGATATTCGCGTCTCAGTCCCTCGTGTACACAAATTGAATATTGCGTCTCGCTCCCTCGTGCAAGCTTACACTTATCTATTCTAGATAAACTGTAGTTGGCACTCACTTGTATTCCGCGTGATGATAATTTGGCTTTTTCGCAATACAAGTGTAGCCGGCCAGCGCGCCAGCAGCGGTGTCTCCGCAGCCGCACTGACTGAAGGTCGGCAGGAGGGGGGGGGGGTTGCTAACTGCGAGGAAGTGATGATCATATTCCTCGCGAACGAAATCACAGCCAGTGGTCTACTGTCGGTTATTCTGAAGGCGCCGAAGACTGTGGTGCGCCGAATGGATGTCCTTGATACGTATGGTAACATAGGTACTCATTGGTCATTACTTTTACACCTCAAAACAAAACTCTGGTTACCTACATCAACAATAATGTCCGGAGCAACGCCATTCTCAGTAACACTGACGTCATCATCATCATTTCGTTAATAGGCTCCTCCAATAACATGTTGAGTGTATGTGTGTTTTGGGTGTAATGCTGGGGCTGCATTACAGAGATATAAGCAGCCGGGGCTACTCACCTGACCCATCATAGGGGACCTCGGGCGCTCAGACTCGCGGCGCGAGAGTGTCCGCGGAGGCGGTTGCGATGCGCCGTGTGTTCTGGCGTGTTCAACACAATCGAATCGAGCGTGTTTGACAGTTTCCCTTAACACCAAATGGAACTCGGCTTAGAGCATGCAGTTATTCACAATACCTACTCAGCACGCAAAATATTTTAATCATCATTCGGCGGGTTCATAGATAACAAGTAGCTCGGGGTCAGCCGTACTGTTTGGTGAACAGATAATTATAACCTTATTCACGAATCACAGTTTTTAGGGTTCTTTACGACACTATGGGACCCCGTTACGTATAGTATATCTACACTTGCCATTGTAACCTATCTACTCGTATGTGTACCTATACTTATCCGTACAAAATATGTCTTATATTGTAGTGTATTCTTATTCAGTAATCTGTGGTGTAATGTTTAGCGCAAGCCCGACACGCACTTGGCCGCTTTATTCCATTACCTATCACACTAAGTTTGACGTTTGTACATAGAATAGATACCTACTACGTGTAGTAATCCTTGGTTAGATAGGTAATGCCGTTTCTAACGGTTGAGTCCGGTACACGTAACTACAACATGAGACTTTTCGGATGTTTTATTTTACTTGTGCTGAATGCTAAATTAGACTTGAATGCAATGGTTCTACGTGAACGGAAAGTACCCTACAGGTCGTGCTTTACTGGCAAGTGCATACACTTGTATACGAGTGTAAACAATAAGTGATAGTGGTCGTTTGACAGCAACTGTGATGGTTATATTTTTATATAAGTACACTCGAGAGCAATGAATCCGGGTCACTTAAAGAATGTTAAAAATCTCGGAAACTAAAAATGATAGGTTAATGCAATAAATTGTATTTAATAGACAATGTAATACTCCTTAAATGAAAGTAAAAAAAATATGAGTCACCATACATTTTACTAACACAAAATTACATAAAGAAAAAAACTGCTGATCTCTCCTTAAAACAAAAATAGGAAACATTAAATTTTTGAACTTTATTACGATTTTCTTGAATTTTAATACTTCGTATTGCCTCCTCGTGCTTCCATTACTGCGTTTACGCGGTTTGGCATGCTGTACACCAAGTTCCTTATACGATTTTGGGGAATATTCTCCCATTCCTCTGTGAGAGCAATTTTGAGCTCACGAAGCGTGATTGGGGGAGGGTTTCGTTGTTTTACGCATCTGCCTAGCTCGTCCCAAGCATGCTCGATCGGGTTGATATCCGGGCTGCGCGCTGGCCACTCCATACGAGTAATGTTCATCTCTTGAAGGTAGTCATTCACAATCCTACCTGTATGAGGTCGGGCAGGCATTGTCATGCATAAATATAGCATCCTCACCTAAATTGACCATAAGTGGACCAACGTGATCATTGAGGATTTCTTCCACATATCTTTTGCTAGTTACAGAGCCGTTTTCTATGATCACCAGCTCTGTGCGACTTTCAGAAGAAATTCCGGCCCACACAAGTACAGACCCACCACCGTAGGCTACTTTTTCTTTGATGCATGCTTGCTTGAATCTTTCCCCTGGTCTTCGATACACTCTGTGTCTTCCATCATGCTTGTAGAGCATAAATTTTGATTCGTCGGAGAACATAACTTTTGACCAATCTTCAATACTCCAATTTACGTGGCTCTGGGCATATCTTAGTCTTGAAATACGATGCCCACGCTCCAGTTTAGGGCCGTTTGCAGGTCTAAGGGGTTTTAAGTTAGATTCAGCAAGCCGACGTCTTACTGTCCATGCACTTGGGTTACTTCCTCCGAGGCGTCGAAACTGATTTGTGAGTTCAGTTCCTGTGAGAAAGCGATTTCGAAGCATGGTGTTCACCAAGTATCGGTCTTCTCGTGCTGTGGTACACCTGGTTCTGCCCGTTCCTGGTCTGCGTAGGTTAGAACCAGTTTCTTCGTAACGTCGGAGAACTCTTTGTACTGTTGACAGCGACACACCGACAGTCCTGGCTGTATCGCGCTGACTCCGGCCGGTTTCCACCATTGTAAGTATTCTGGTGCATTCTTCAGGCGTAAGCGACATAATTTCAGCTTGAATAATGAATATAGAGCACTATCAACATGGTTTATGTACCCACATAAATGACAGATTACAAACAAAAGCAAAACCAAATGCTGTAATTTCGTAGTTCCATCTTCGAAAGTGGCCCTTTTTCAAATTTGATTTTTTTATGATATAACTTTACAATAACTAAGAAGTTTTAATACCTTCATTTAAGGAGTATTACATTTTGTCTATTAAATACAATTTATTGCATTAACCTAGCATTTTTAGTTTCCGAGATTTTTAGGATTCTTTAAGTGACCCGGATTCATTGCTCTCGAGTGTATATATATAAAACTACACTCCACAGACTCTAGGATCCGAGCCTTTTTTTAACTTGCAGATTTTTGACAACTTACAATAAATTTATAACATACAACAAAATACATACACGAGGAACATAACATATTTTTTTTAAGTTAACTCATACATATAACATAATACACTTAAAGTTATTGATACATTTTATTCTGAGTTGGTGCAAGCATTCACAGCAGACCAGTGCCCGCAAACAGCACCCGTTCACGAGTTGACGCATGTGCCAGCCATCGCCTTCCTCAACCATTTCTGAGGGAAGATGGCGACCCACCACACACGCCACCGCTTGCCAACACATTTCCGTGAGCATGTCTGCTCTGGATGCCCGCACCATCTCTTTGTCAGTTATAATTTCTTAACGCTAGCTTACATACAATTCGAAAAACTACATATATTACAACAAATGGATCAGTTAACCAGAAATAGGGGAACAAAAGGGGAAAAGAGGGGAAAAACTGAGATTTACATTTATTGTGAGCCCACGTTGCCCACTTTGCGCTGAAGAAGGGCCAGGATGATTAAATGTTGATGTAGAAACTTTATTCTTGACAGAAACGTAGACCTAAGTGTATAAAATTAATTTCGCATGCATATTCTCCACGCGTTCAGGGTCTTGACAGACAGGCAGATGTGGAACGATGGACAAGGAAGAGACCGGGTGACCCTGTAGAGGTTTCTTTTTCGGCTGAGGTACGGAACCCAAACAAATGAAGGAGAGAAACAGTTGGCTCGCTACCGGACTTCACAACATGCGCAATGGAATGCGCCCAAGACATCACAACGTACCGGGAGGTCTGCTAAGCCTCTATGGTTATCTGCTGGCGAACTTTGTGAAATTATCAGCGTACAAGCATAGAATAACGACCTAATCTATTAGGTCGTTAGTAAGGTGCAGTATAAGTGTGGCCGCTGTCCTATCGAGTGGAGCAGATGTGACTGGCGTAGTGCGTATAATCTCGCATTAGTGCACAACCAGACCGGGTGCCGGCCGCGCGTGGGCCACGAGGTGCCGAAATCGTCTCTCGCTCTCGCTGAAAATAAAAACATAAGTAATCATTGCCGGAAATAGCTCGTGATAACCGTGGTGGTGCCGTGCTGAGCTTGTTGGCGCTCCGCCGCGGACACCGAGCCTCTACATCGGACTCTACAGACGGAGAGAGCATTCATTTACTGAACAAAGGTGGCTGGTGTGTAAGTACCCATATGACGTGGTGTATTTGTACTGTTTGGTGAAGAGACGGGCATGCGTTTCCCATCACCTGCCGAATCGTTTTGGAGTGCGAGTGTCACACCAGTAACTCAGAGCTTTGCTACGAGCAAACCCACGCGGCCAAGGTGTTGCGGTCCCTCTGCTCTACCCGCGAGCACGTCGGAGGCTGGTTTCCTCTGTGTGGAAGGCAGACGTTGGCAGCTTGTTTACGTCCATCACAGCTGGATACCGCGCTTGCGTGTCGCACAGAAGAGATACCTACCGTTCATTGGAACAAACATGTCAACACCAGTATTGAGTATTCTTGCAATTAAGAGATGAGACGAGTAAGTCAATACGCTCAATACGCTTTCCCAACATAGGTGCGCCGGGACACACAACGCGAACACGCAGGCACACTGAGTGAGACCAGTGTGCCCCTAGCACGACTACCTATATCTGCGTAAGTGGAACGGAACGTTTCGTTCACGTGGAACAGACAAGCTGTCATGTATCTAAGGCAACAGTGACACAGACACATCATAGTTTGTACAAATACTTTTACGCAGATAGTTTGTGCTACGGCTTCTGGGCCCCTATTCGCTATGACCATTCAACCTGCTTGTATAAGCCTATAAGAGCATAATGTCAATTTTTATTCGCGTCACCAGGAACCCACGTGCAGGGACTCCTAGCTGAAAGGATCCTACCCTCCTTCAGCGTTGGGCGCCTTGCTACTCTACATCTGGTGGGTGTTTGTACGACCACCCGTTGTATTATGTGCTTGTATATAATATAATATATAATATATTGTATGTAATATCAATTGTGGAGAGGACTACTGCAGAGTTCGCCTGGGGAAGTACCACACCTTTGCCAGTTTATCGACCGTGAAGCCGTAGTGTGCAAACATTAGGAACTGTGATTCGGTTTGAAGGGCCCTGATTCCAGTAAAGTTACAGAGTAATTAAACATCAGACACAGAGCTAGTAATTTACCATCATGCATACCTTAGGGTGACACTCTAAGAGGAAGGCTTGAGTCCCAGCAATGGGAAAGTACTTATGCATAATATAAGTATATACATACTTACTTAAAACACATTTTCAACCGGCTTTCAAATAGGAGTTGTTTCTCATCTCAATTCAGATGTATTGTTTTGTATACGAGAATTCTTCGCGGATTCTGAACCGATTTGAATAATGCTTTTTGTTGAATAGATTGGTCCCATTGTAATTTCTCTATCGTAGACTGAACGATTGGCGCCGTTGACGGCCACTTTGACTTCTGAGCCGCTGGTCCCGGGTTCGACCATTTGTGCGCATGAACATGTCAGTTTGACCTATGTTTGGGTGTACTCGTATATGTACGTAAGTAAGTATATAACGGTTTGGCTGGGATTGCCATTCTCATGGTGTTTTGGTTATCCCTTTACTGTAGAAGCTAGCCGGCGCGGCGGGAGGCGATGAAGTCAGCGAAAGCGTTTTGTATTTGCTTGCATTCGATCTCCGGACAGGTCTGATATTTATTATATAAGTATTTGATCGGTGTTTGGGTGTGTAATTATGTACTCGTATATACGCAGGTATGTATATCGGTCATCGAATCAGGGTGGCTATTCTCTTAGCTACTGAGCAATTGCCACACTACTGCAACGCTTCTGCGATTGTACTGCTTCTAATGTCAAATTCGGTATTCTGTTATATATTGCTCTCAATTGCAATTGCGTCGCTATTGTATGGCCCATATATTAATCAGACTATATCTATGGCCGTGCTACGGCTTGCGAATGTTGCCACTTAAATAAGATTGAAAACTTGTAACAATTAAACATCATTCCAAACATCAATACAGTGGTTTTAAAGCAAAAATACATTAAATAATTATTTTGCTATCAAAACGCTGTCAAAATATCACTGAAACTGAGTTTTTAATAATTCTTTGTTTACTTTAAAATTGAACTCACGTGTTTGTACCTTTGCCATTCGTCAAGTTAAATAGTTGTGTAATACATAATGTTGCATCAAGTGACATAATTATTCAAGTCATCATCATCATCATCTCAGCCATAGGACGTCCACTGCTGAACATAGGTCTCCGCCAGAAATTTCCAAAAGGACCGGTTGGAAGCGGCTGCATTCAACGTCGTCCTGCTACCTTTGTCAGGTCGTCAGTCCACCTTGTCAGTGGACGACCTACGCTGCGCTTGCCTGTCCGTGGTCTCCACTTCAGAACCTTCCAGCCCCATCGGCCATCTGTTCTGCGTGCTATGTGGCCTGCCCGCTGCCACTTTAACTGGCTAATCTTCTGGGCTATGTCGGTGACTTTAGTTCGTCTACGGGTCATTTCTGATTCGATCACGTAGAGAAACCCGGAGCATAGCCCACTCCATAGTTCGTTGTTCAAGTTGTCAGAGTCAAGTCACAGTTACACAAATAAGTCCTTCGTCAAGTCACTGTCCTCTTTAAGTTACGTTCTAGTAACGAAGTGGTTCCATTACCAAGACCAATTACCATCGTCTCATGATTCTAGTCACTTTGCGTACATTCGTGCACCATTACGAACATTTAACGGTTAATAATCCATCAAAACTACAAGCCAACACCACAAAAACACAAAAGTAGAAAAATTAAACAAAATAAACGATAACCATAATTATTGAGCTTTGTCCCGCCATCTTTTTAATACTTTTATGAAGCATCGAATACAGACGAAATAATCTACATCGTCTTTGGCTCAAAAAAAAAAGTCAACAACTACCGATGCCTCAGAGTAAGTATATACATATTGTCACGGTAGTAATAATACACTTAGCAAGTGTGCCAAACATTTGTAAGAGATTTTTGCAATTCTAGTGAAATCTGAGTTTACAATACAACGGTCGGTAAAAAAAACGGTCTTGTATTGTTATCGAATACAAGATTAGTTAAAAACGAAAATATAACCTTTTATTCGTAAGTCCACAATTTTGACCTTATTTTTACCTTGTTAATAAATATAGATTATATCAAAACTTGCATGACTGCAACAGTGTAAAGAAAATACGAAATAATACGTAAATTAGCCCAAGAAAATAACCGAATTTTGTAGCATTAACCACTCAAATTATGTAGGTAAGTAAAATAAATCCAGGTAACGTTTTTCCTTGGCATCATGAATACTTCAGAAATAGGGTTGACCTTTCTTTTAATTGTACGTTAAATTAATCAGGACTAGACCGAAATACACACTTGGCATATTTTTAAATATTTTTTATATAATCTCATTCGGTAATATTCTAATTATGAAAAGAAATACATACTCTTATTGGCATATTTTATTTACATCCTTCTTTAAGAAAATTAAAAAATTAAATTGAAGCTTTATTCTCCTGACAAAACAATGCTTTAAAACATTTTTTTTAATTATTAAAGTACAATGTGTCCCGACGAAGGAGGTTTCAATTCAATTTAAGTACACATTATCTGTGGCGAGCACGCTGCGCTCGCAACGCACTGATTCCAAGCCAATAGACCAATAACAGACTTTTTGTGGTTACGCCGCACAAGCCATACAAACAAGAAGAAGAAGAAGACTATTTCCATTTTGGCTATTTCGTTGGGTAAAACTTTAGTAGCAAAAATGTCATGAGATTAAATAAAGTAGTGTATGCAACTGCATATAATTAGGTATTAAAACACTCGTGTTATCTTATTTAGAAAACTACTATCATGTTTTAATACCCTCTTATTATATGACAGTTGCATAAACTACTATTAAAGAACTCTAAACTAAAAATCTATGTTTATATTTCAACTTTTAAAATTGGTGCTTAAACTTATTCAATGGCGGCCAATACGTCGTATGACGTCACTAAGGTTAAGGGACGTCATTAAGTACAAACAATGTTGTAATTATAATTCGTTTTACCTTTGAACATGCAGATGGCGAGAAAAAGCCAACAATGACTATTATAATTTATGTTCTTTTGTGTTGATTTTTAAGTTTTGACGTGTAATAGTGGTGGATTATTATAAGTTGATGTTCACAATGGTGCACTTGAGTTTCAGGTGGTAAGTAAAGTTTATAAATTCAAAACATTATTTTTGCTTTTTTTCGTCAATCGTGTTAGCGAGTTTTAGTAATGCATCCACGTGACTCATACAAAACAGCAGTTAAATTCTTGACTTCTTTCTTAGAGCAGACTCTAACTACCTACTTGAAAAAAGTTTATATTTCTGAAGCTACATAAATAAAACTACATTTTAGCCGCATAATGTGTTCTTTGTAGGGTTGTCCACTTCAAAAGGATGAATCAACCCTTATCGGATCACTTTGTTGCCCGTCTGTTCGCCTGTATGTCAGCCAAGGTCCTTTTTCATTCATAAAAAGAAAAAATCTTAATTTCATAAATGTGTAACAGTGAAAACAAGATTAACGAATTGACTATTAAATATTATTATAAACGTTGGTATATTTAATCAATATAAAAATAATATAATAAACTTATTATTTTCGGTTGCAGTTATAACCGTGTTTATGGATCGACAGTTTGTCCTTTGACCTAGTATGTATTTAGTTTTAAAGCAGTAATATTAGATGCTTGCTTCACTTGCATGATTATCATGTCGTACCAATCTGTTGATAAGGTACGACACTATCATATTACACGTTTGTTTTTGCCCTTATGACATCATTTCCGCAGCTACTTCCGTTTTTGGTCACCTGACTTTTCGAAACTTTTGTACACATTTTATTTATTCAAAATAATAATCCAATGCATATTTTTTTTTTAAATTAATTGAGTTGTTTGCTCTAACTACTAATAAGTTAACATTACATTGCAATTTATTTTTGATTGTGTCAACTACCTTATTGGTTGGGTTCGTAGCATTTCTGTCTCTTACCGGTATACGCTAATGACAACTCTATTTGATACTTACTCTGAGACAGATGTGTACCACTGTAGCAACACAGAGGCACAGTAGATATATATGGAGAACAGTACGGAAACTACCTTTAATCGTTCGAAACGGCCCACTGATATAAACATGCGCATCGACGAGACCCCTAAGCGGTTCTCGCGGTGCCGTCAGTAGTGAGTGTTACAAACTATTTCTTCATCTTAACCTTTTTTATATAATCTAAAATATGATATATCACACTTGAATGACTGCTATGTGTTTTCAAATTGTAATAGTGTTCTTGTATGATTGATCATAAATCATAATACATTTGTAAAACATAACACATAATATAAATCTCAGATAGCGGCCGCAAAAGATCATAATATTATTATGAACTATATCCTACTGGGTGTCATTTTTATGGTTTCCGAAGGTGTCATACATTTTATTTGGTAACTAGAATTAACTTGATTTCATGTCTACAGCAGAACAACGAATGTTCTATTAAAAAAATAATACCTTAAAACATTAAAAGTGACAACTATGGCTTCAATGGGGCATAGATAATTATTTAATCAACTAGGCTTAGTTTCCATACTGTTGCATCTTTATACTGTGACAGAGGTTAGTAGCAATGCAATCGCAACTCAATAGTTTACAGAATACCATTTATGTCAAAAACTATCGATCGCAAGCCGCTGGACCGCGATCGAACCTAAATAGCGAGCAGAATACCAAAACTGTCAAAAACGACAATTTTCGTGCAATTGAGTTGCTATATCGCGGTTCAATAGCTAAGAGAATAGCCCCCAGGTTACCATAAAAGTCAAAGTCAAAATCATTTATTCAATTTAGGCATCAAAGACGCACTTATGAACGGCATTTATTCATTATAATGTATTTTAAAGACTCCACCGCCGCGTTCCAAAATATATCCTACCGAGAAGAAGCGGCAAGACACTCGGGGTCATTCTTTCTAGATAGATGTTTACAATGTTTCTACATATGTACTACTAATATTACTATATTAATGGGCGGCAGAATGACAGCTTGCCGGAAGTGGAGTATTCCAAGCATCTTTGTCTTCTGTATAATGTCGGACTTTATATTTTGCTTTTTTTATTAAAACGTTTTACAGTCAACTTTCATTTTCCCTCTCTGAGATCAGTTATGTGTTTTAGGATTCACGTTTCTGAAGGATAAAGATGGTCTCTATATCAGTCGCTGAACCCCATAGCAATATCCCATATGACATTACGCTGTGGAAATATGCAAAACATACTAACCGCGCCGTAGAAACGTCTGTTAATGTATATATATAGTTATAACATAGTAATGGTTATGCCTAGCTTGGGATCTGAACACCAAATGTGGATGTTGTGATTAATATTATTAGTTATCATTACTCAATTAGGATGTTTTCCTTGCCGTTATTAGTGTGTGAGTGTGAGCGTAATTTGCTGATAGTATTATATTACAACAGTGGTTTTCCTCGTTTACAGACTGACCGACGCTTTCGCGTGCCGGTTCGACCACCCACGCTATAGAAGCGCTGACGATGCAGGGGGTGATCGCATGGGCATGCGCGTGCGCAGCGCTGACGATGGTCCGCGGCGAGTTGCATTGCCCAGACGACGAGCGCAGGTGCCACCGCAACGGCGGCAGCGTCGTCTACCACACTGACCTACTCGACCGGTCGGTCCACCAGCACCACCAGTACCAATTCCTAATCGAAGGTACGTTGGCCTGGCGCTGCTTGCTGCCTTCCTGGAGGCCAAAGGTCGTGGGCTGGCGCTGCTTGCTGCCTTCCTGGAGGCCGTAGGTCGTGGGCTGGCGCTGCTTGCTGCCTTCCTGGAGGCCGTACGTCGTGGGCTTGCACATTATAAAGTTCCGAGCCCGGACATACTCCGTAACGTAGCTGTATTCAGAATGAAGCTCAGAAATTGTATTTTACTCACCATTAGATTCTATCTCAGCCATATTTACCCGTAATACTGTGTCAAGTTCTTTTTTTATGGGATAGGTTGGCAAACGAGCAAGCGGCTCACCTGATGGTAAGTGAAATCGTCGTCGCAATACCACAGGTCTCGAGGATACGTTGCCGACCTTTAAGTAGGATGATAAGAAGGAAGAGGTAGAAGGGGTGAGAGTGGAGGGGAGGGGGAAGGAGAGGGAGAACAGAGAAGGGGGGAATCGGGCATCCGGAACCTCCCACAAACCGACGAAACGCAATAGCAAGCTATGTTACTTCACGTCGGTGTTATGTGGGAATGTGGTACTTCTCGGGTCATGCCGGTCCATTCGGCTGTGGGGTTGCAGCGTGGCACTCATCACCATCATCATCATCTCAGCCGTAGGACGTTCACTGCTGAACATATTGGCCTCCCCATGATTTTCCAAAAGGACCGGTTGGAAGCGGCCTGCATCCAACGTCGTCCTGCGAACTTCATCAGGTCGTCTGTCCACCGTGTCGGTGGACGACCTACGCTGCGCTTGCCGGTCCGTGATCTCCACTCTGACTCTCTCACAACTGGCTAATCTTCTGGGCTATGTCGGTGACTTTCGTTCTTCTACGAATGTCCTCATTTCTGATTCGATCACGTAGAGAAACCCCGAGCATAGCCCTCTCCATAGCCCGTTGTGCGACTTTGAGCTTTTCTATGAGGCCCATAGTAAGAGACCATGTTTCAGTGCCATAAGTTATCACTGGTAACACACATTGGTCGAAGACTCTTGTCTTGAGGCACTGAGGTATTTTTGACGAGAAGACTTCGCGAAGTTTCCGGAACGCTGCCCAGCCGCGTTGGATTCGACGATTAACCTCTTTCTCGAAGTTGGACCTGCCTAGTTTGACTGTCTGTCCCAGGTAGATGTACTCGTCAACAACTTCGAGAACTGAGTTCCCAACTGATATTGGGGTAGGTACAACATGGGCATTAGACATAATTTTCGTCTTGTCCATGTTCATCTTAAGACTTACCCGTTGGGAAACTCGATGGAGGCCTTCGAGCATTGTACTGAGGTCTTCCATGGATTCTGCCATAACTACAATATCGTCGGCAAATCGAACGTGAGTGATGTATTCGCCGTTAATATTGATGCCAAGTCCTTGCACATTCCAGAAGCTTGAAGGCGTCTTCCAATGTAGCGGTGAACAGTTTCGGAGATAAAACGTCTCCCTGTCTCACGCCTCTTTGCAATGGAATTGCCTTCGAACTCTGCTCCTGTACTCGGACTGACATGTAGGCGTTTTTGTACAAACACTTCAGCACTTCAATATACCGATAGTCAATACGGCACCGCTGGAGAGACTCAAGCACTGCCCACGTCTCGATCGAATCAAAGGCTTTCTCATAGTCCACAAACGCAAAACAGAGATGCAAGTTATACTCTTCGGTCTTCTGTATAACTTGCCGTAGCGTGTGTATGTGGTCTATGGTACTATAGCCTTTTCGGAAACCGGCTTGTTCCGGCGGCTGGAATTTATCGAACCTGCGACTGAGACGGTTCGTTATGACCTTCGAAAACAGCTTATAAACATGTCTCAAAAGCGAGATAGGTCTGTAATTCTTCAATAAGCTGTTGTCACCTTTCTTGAAGAACAGCACCACCACGCTTTTGTTCCATGCTTCTGGCGTTGAACCTTCGAGTAAGACGGTATTAAAGAGCTTCTGAAGGACTTTAAATACCGGTGTTCCACCCGATTTCAGAAGCTCAGATGTGATACCGTCGTCACCAGGCGCCTTTTGGTCTTAAGCTGTTACAACGCTATTCTAATCTCGTACAGGCTGATGTCCGGGATATCTTCGGTATAATGTCGGGTCAGCTTGGCTCTTGGGTCTTTGACCGAGCTGCTAACAGGTTTAGCGACCGAGGTGTATAACTGTCCGTAGAAACTCTCTACCTCTCCTAACAATTCTGCATTGGTCGACGCTACACTGCTGTCTTCTCTCTTCAGCTTCGTCAACTGGCTTTACCCAATAGACATGTCTCTTGCAAACACTTTGGAGCCTTTTTTCCGCTCTATCGTCTCTTTAATACGGTTTGTATTAAAGATCCGGATGTCGTGTCGCAAGGACTTCCATATTCGTCTATTGAGCAGCCTATATGCTTCAGCATCATGCGAAGACTGCATTTTCAGTGAGCGTCGTTCAGCCATGAGGTTGAGGGTATCGTTGGAGAGTTTCTGTGGCCTATCTGTACGGTGGGGTTTAAAGTATTTGGAACCCACTGTATCGACAGTTTCTACTAACCTGTTATTGATATCGTCCACTGAAGCGATGTTATCAAGGCAATCGAAGCGATTGGATAGCTCAAGTTGAAAGCTCTCGGGGTCTTGTATATGGGCACGAGTGGGTCGGAGCGTAGACTTCATCAGACGGGACCTCTCCAGTTTGACATTAATATTCACCGTGCCTCTTACCATTCGGTGATCACTACCGGTTTTAACCCTGTTGATCACGGAGACATCAGTGAATATTTGCCTTTTGGTGGTCATAATGAAGTCAATCTCATTTCTCGTGGAACCATCGGGACTCAGCCAGGTCCATTTCCTGTGAGGTGGCTTCTGAAAGAAAGAGTTCATCATAAAGAGTCCCTCTTTCTCCAGGAAGTCGGCCAACCTCTGTCCCCTACGGTTCCGTTGTCCATAGCCAAATTGCCCCACTTTCAACTCATCCTCGCTTCTCTTACCCAACTTCGCGTTGAAGTCCCCCATAACAACTAGAAAGTGCGTTTCAGAGGTATGTATGGCCCGACTAATGTCCTCATACATATCCTCCACCTCATCATCCGGGTGCGACTTCGTCGGTGCGTATACCTGAATGACCTTCAGCGAATATCGTTTGGATACTCTGAGTATTAGGTATACGACCCTATTGGAAACGCTATCGATCTTAACTATGTTGTTAGTAAGGGACTTGTGGACGAGAAAGCCGACACCACCTTGGGACTGTTGGTCGCCCTCCCTGTAGTAGAGTAGGTTACCTGATTTTAGGGTTATCGTGTCCTCACCCGCTCTACGGACTTCAGATAACCCAACAATGTCCCAGTCTAACTTACTCATTTCTTCTTCCAGCTCATATATCTTCCCGTCTGTCCTCATCGTGCGTATGTTGTGTGTCACCAGGGCCACGTCGTCGTTGGGGGTGGTAGCCGGGCGTCTGCCGGGGATTCTTAGCACCCCCTGCCCCACCGTTACCGTGACCGCTACCGTAGCCAGGAATAGCGTGGCTGCCGGGGACTGGGGGCCTGGTTCCTAATGTGTCTATCATTGGGGGGGATTTGCCAATACTCGCCACGCTTGGCAGGCGGGTTGGCGAGCGCAGTTTTCGGGTTTTAATACTGGGAAGGAGCTGCTGCCCACCTTCCGATTGTTATCCCTTAGCAGATTTTTACGCACCCACGGGTAGAGTTGGGGGGTACTATTCTAAGCCGGTACCCCACGGCGTGGCACTACCACAAAGTTATGTGTTGTACACTACAGTAACCGAATGACAAGAAATAAAAAAGGACAAACTCTTCTGTAAGAGTCCATTTTGGTACCACTGCAATATAAGTTAAATTCCACTAGTTCTCCTAACTTATACCACTACATGCCGAGTCACCCACGTTTGTAAGACACGTCAGCGAATCACAACCCGTAGTGTCTACCCGTTGTGGTACCCATCAGTAGCATACTCTAGCATTAGTAGCATGCTCGCTCGCGAACAAGTATCCCTCTTTGTAACACTTAGAAAGTGAGTTAGCGTGAGATTAGATTAGAAGCATTACAAAGTTTGGAATGAGCAGCTCAGAGTATAATTCAGGATTAACACATAAGCTACTTTTTATTCCGATTCGAGATAATCTCATCAAGCGCGGGCAAAAACTAATTTTAGGGTATGTCATCATCGCACACAAGTTTCCGTAGACTTTCACATTTTAGTATCTAATGCTAAAGTCGTATTTTTTATACTTAATTTTTAGGTAATGACATCACAATCCAGTATGAATACGGCACGTTCTTGGCAGTGTACTGCTTCGGTCGGGCAGTGCTGGACTCGGAGGCACTGCCGCAGTTCAGGGTCTCGCTTCGCGTGCCGCGTATCATACTGTCCAAGTGTCCACCACCTGCGGCCGGATCTTTCGAGCGTCCACTGTTCGTACTGAACGCCACGTTGTTGCGCACGCGCACGCAGGGCAACCTCACGCTGGCGAACCTGCCGGCTCACCCGCCGCTCCAGGCAACTCACTTCGCTGGGCTCGAAGATCTCGTCGAGCTGAAGCTCTATTCCCACGAACAACCCGCGCCTGAACCCGCCGATGGGTTCCTCGCGCCGCTGCAGGCGCTGAGCTCGCTTCTGCTGCAAGGTGTGCGGCTCCCGCCCGGCGAGCTGGACCACCCAGTGGCCGCACTGCGCTCGCTGACGGTGCGCTTACGAGCCCCAGAGAGCGCTCCACGTGCAGTGCTCGCTCAGCTCCATCTGCCCACACCGGAGTTGCGCGAGGACCCGCTTGCCGAGTCCGGATCGAACTCGTGGGACACTACGTTCCGCTTCGAATCGGCTCATGAGCTCGAGACCCTGACGCTAGGCAAGTGGTCCACGGCGCGGCCGGCGGCGCTGGTTCACTGCCCGAACCTGCGCACGCTGCAGTTGTTGACGCCGGCGATGGAGGTGCTCCCGGAGAGATGGGTGGGGCTGTGCGGAGTGCTGGAGACGCTGTACATCACTGACGCCCGGAGACTTACGACGCTGCCGCAGAGACTGTTGCAAAACGCGACGACGTTGCGAGACCTGTCGCTGATATACGGAGCGTTGGAGACGCTGCCGGTAGGGCTGTTGGACTACGTGCCCAATTTGCGTACTCTCGACTTGACGAGCAACCGTCTGCGAACCCTTCCTAGGTAAATATATGGTGATTTTTTATCTTTCATTCATTTTTATTTTTAATTAGTGTATATGGTTATAAGTCCTGTCTGTATTTTGTTCGGCAAGCTGCACTTGTCAACCGGAACGTTACAGGCTGTGTGGGCAAGGTGCGGGCGGCGGTGCGCAAACGCAAACCGCGGAGTGCCATCCGCGCTCGCCACCCGTCCGGTGACGCTGTAAATGCCGGTAGAGGCAAACAGCATTATAGTAGATCCAACCGTTTATCCTCTTTTTGACAGCACCAATAGAACGTAACATGACGATGTTACGCAAAAGTTAACTTATAAATGCGAGGTTTTAAAAATATGACAACTGCTTAAATTTGCTCCTTGATCCCGTATAATAATCATCTTTCACAAAATGAGTCCATAAGTGCAGTAGTTTTTTTATAAATTCCATAAAATAACAAACGTTTTTAAAAAATTACGTTCTATGGCTATCAACATAGTGATGTTACGAAGTTACGATTGAGATATCGATATTGTTTATGAACTATTTTTACACGGGTGTTTTCCGTTCTCGGCACATAATATCGGATTTATTTTTATGTAAAACCGTTATATTGATGCGCCTCAGGAAAACATACAGCATTATTTGAAGACGTGTTTATCTCCTGGTGTATATCCAAAAAAGAACAAGGTTATGATGACTATGATGATTACAAGTACAAGTCATACTTGACGAAGCTGTTACCGGTTAAATCTGGGATGGCCAGCGAGCAACACGGAAGGGAGTAGGCATACACAGCGTTTCCCCTCTGTCAAAGTACAAGTCCGCATGGACCATGGAGTTTGATAATATACTGTGGGGTGAGGGCGGGGCTAGATTTGTGAATGGTGCTTTATTTTTTATGTGTTAGTGATTTGGTTGTGTGAGTATGATCGGCAATGGATCGGTACAGGTATGTTTTGTATGTAATAGTGCGGCTTTGCGCTAGTGTGCAACTTCCCCTCCCGCAAGAAATGACAGAAAGATTTGAACAATATTTTTTAGCTAAGGCTACTCCCTTCCGTGTTGCTCGCTGGGGATGGCAGACATTAAAGTCTGCCGTTTGGTACCAGAAAATAGTAAAGTTTGAGCAACCCCAATTCCAATTTAAGCAAACGAAATCTAATCTTTTATTTTTATTTATTTATTAATCAAAATCAGATTCATCGTTGCTGTCACTCGAGCTATTGCCGACATTTATAATTAATTGTTGACTCATATAATCTATCGCCACGTGTTTATCCCAATCTGCCATTATAGTTTCTTGTGTTTTTTGAATTACATTTTGCCAGCTTTCCGCAGTTACTTTCACACATGCATTTTTTAATAAATTTACCATTTTGTTTGCCGTGAATGGGGGTTTTGTGTTATTTCTAGCAGCGTGTCCTTTAACTTGAGCCCATATTAATTCAATGGCATTGTATTGACAATGATAGGGTGGAAGTCTAAGAATCCAATGACCATGTTCTGCAGCTATTTCGTCGATCACATATCGTTTTGGGAAGTGTTTTTTTGTTCGTAATATATTTAGTAATTGTACTTTTAGTAAGGAGTTATCAACATTTTCACCATGTCGTTGAAGCCAGTCAATGATTACTTGTTTTTTGTCGGCCTGGGTCGGCATTTTATCAATTTGGCGTGAGTGATAGGATGCGTTATCCATAATAATAACTGACGGTTCTTCCAATGATTGTACCATTTCCTTAAACCAACTTTCGTAAACCTCAGAATTCATTTCTTCGTGGTACTCAACTGTTTTTTTGGATTTAAAGGCCAACAAAGCATCTGGCATGAATCCTTTCACAGACCCTGCATGGCAAATGATTAGACGTTCTCCTTTTCCCATCGGTACTGAGGTAGTGGAAGCAGCGGTGTCATCAGTCCAGCTCTTAGACACTGTGTGGTTCGCATTCAGCCAAGTTTCGTCAGTGAAAACAACATTTGACCAATCTGTAATTTTTTTGGCTTCGCTCAAAAATTCGCAACGAGAAAAAAGCTACGTCGCGACGCTCCATCAATATTTTGCGTTTGTCCGATTTTTTATAAGTAAATCCAATTTCATTCAAGACCTTTACCAATGACGATTTTTGACCTCGGAACAAATCACATTCACGCAAAGAAGCAACAAGTTTTTTAAGTGTTGGAACTTCTTTACGTAAGTAATAGTTATATATATGACGGCGTATAGCGTCTGCGTCAAAGTTGTCAACCGAAGTCACACGACGTGGTTGGCGTTTTTTCTTCGGCGTACGAAGCTTATTCTCCTGCATGCCGCTTGTTCCGTAGGCTTCGGTAGTAATTTTTGTAATCGTAGATGCACTAATACCTAACGCGGCCGCAACGCGCTCTCTCACTTGCGACAATGGTAAAAGCGGGCCGCCATTTTGATACTCTGCTTCAAAGTAATTACGAAGCTTGATCACCATTTCTCTCGTCTGTCCTTTCAGCACTGATCCTTTCGGCATTTTATAGTTCCAATATAAAACTCAGCAAATAATTACTAGCACGGGCGTCTTGTTGCGAGTGACAGTGACAAATACAAAACGGCGGTGGACCATTGAGTTTTACTACCTTGATAAAATACTACTGCTTACCCATAGACAAAAAAATTGGCAGTCATAGGAATTGCCGATAGAAGTGAAAACTTATAACTCAGAATTTGATAGCTTACCTTGGAAACTACACGGGTGTAACCGGACGGCGTGGCCTCGCCATCTGGGCATGGCCATCTAGAAATGCGTCAGCATTTCCCATTGGCTGATGCGTTTCTAGATGGCCATGCCATGACGGCCTGTCCACGCCCTTTCAACATTCCCCATTGGCTGACGTATTTCTAGATGGCCAATAGCCATGGTCATGGCGCCATTCCTAGGACTATTCTCTTTCCGCACAGACTCGATAGAAAAATGAATCGAAATCGTGTCCACTATAATCACTTGGTCACAACACTTTAACTGACAAATTAGATCTGTCAAAAAGAGGATAAACGGTTGGATCTACTATAGTCCGTTCGAAAAAAAACCAGAACGCAGTTTGCTGCGAGCGCTCGCTCACTGCATGCGCACGTCTCTGTTGTTATAATCTAATAAGCGATGGAAGATTTAAGTTGGAATAGACATTACTTACGTGTTTTCTTCATACCGGTACACTTCATTTCGGCTCTCAGCCGATAAATATATATTTTTTTGGCTGACAATTGAGTAGTGACAAGCTAATAAAATAAGATTGTATAAGAAGTGCAGGGTGGTACAGGTCCTCGGGGACAAGGGCATCTGTCGAGCGAATTACCTGTATCGATAGTATTAAATCAAGAATATTATTTTGAGCGCTGTGTACCATTATAGATTTCTAAAACTTTACATGAATAACTATAAACAATTTGAAGTTCAGAGAAAGAGCTGCACAGACGGCTACCGCAGTAGAGCATCACTCGGCACAAGCGGTTCGGCTTTGCTTGACAGTTATTAGGATGGCCCCGCATGCGACTACCCTGGCAATTAGTAGTCCCTCCGCCTTATCATTATTAATATAGTCATTACTACGAAATAGTAGAACATTTCTCTTAAATTCCGTTGTCTTGGTGTGCACTCCCCTCACACTCTGATACTATAATACATTATTATATACTATAACAAAAATTATTTGCAGTAAACAATTAGGTATTAATTCAAATTGATTTAAATCGTGAGGGGAATGCGCAATGCACCCGGTCATCGAGAAAAAGAAATAAGGTATATGTGAGGTTTATGAGGTTCATGAAGGTTTCTTCAATAAAGGTTTTCTTAAACTTCACTTTCCATGCGTTTTATTTCTTCAAATACAGTTTTTCTTCTTAAAATTAGACTTAGGTACAAGTGTATATGGTGGGCAAGAATTTTTCTAACTTAGCTACTATATATAGGATTTACAATGTTTGGCAACTAGCGTGCCGCTCACCTAGCGTGTATGAATTAGTGCGGGAAAGAGAGAGCGATATACTGTACACCTATCTCGCTCTGTCGTTCGCTCTATTTAAAACTTTAAACTAAAAAATGGATCATTGTCCGTAACATTCTCCCCCCGGCGCAGCACTGCGAAGCCCCTCTTCAGTCGGGAGGACGATGAGCCTCCTCACCGGTCGCTTGAAGACTCCCCCTCTCGTCCGTACATCCGCACTTCTTACTATACCGTCCGGTCCCGTATAAACCTTGTTTACTTGGCCCCGTGGCCAAACGTTACGTGGTAGTAAACCGTCGACTATTAGGACTACATCGCCTATCTTTATGTTGTTAAAATCTTTACGTACGTCTCCTCGGGGAGTTAAGGTAGGTAAGTACTCGTCTATCCACCTAGCCCAGAACATATTCGCTAACGCCTGCGAGGCGCGCCATAGTCGCCTATCCGCTACGTCGCAAGTACCTACATGCGGTAACCCGACCGCGGTCCCCAGTAAAAAGTGGTTCGGCGTCAGAGCTTCCGCGTCGTCGTGACTAACGGCTACGTGCGTCAAAGGTCGCGCGTTTATAGTATGTTCGATTTCCGTAAGCGCGGTAGCTAGTACCTCCTCCTTCGGTGACCGTTCGCTCAACACGACTTTTAAGGCGCGTTTCACTGAGGAAATAAGCCTTTCCCAACACCCCCCTTCATTAGGTCCACCCGGGTTCGAGTATGACCACCGTACTCTTCGACTTAACGCGTAGTCTCGTAGCGCGGGTAACCACTCCTCGAAAGCTTTGTCTAACTCGACTTGGGCCCCCTTGAAATTCGTACCGTTATCGGAAAATATTAACTCCGGCCATCCGCGTCGGGACGCCATTCGGCGCATGGCTAACACTGCCGAATCCGTACTCAGGCTCGCGACGAGTTCGATGTGTACCGCTTCGCTATCTAGCTTTATAAGACTCCTAGGTACCGACCCGTGTACGATCCACCCCAACTTAGTGAGCGATGCAGCCGGGTGATTCATCTTTCCCGTCAACAGCTTTCGAGTTACTATCAAGTGCCAGTTATCCGCCCCGATAAGTATCCGTGGTTTGGCTTCATCGTAGCACATAGGTTCGATATTTACGTCGCGTAAGTGCGAGTGCTGTAACCACTCGGATTTAACCGACTGCGAACCTAGGGCTATGCTATTCACGGTGCGAGCGTTTATTGGGTGGTATTCTTTCTCGCTCTGGCCTCTTATCTCGATTTTTATGCACTGACTGTCGGGCTCCCTTTGGCTGGTCGCTACCCCGTGGATGTTGAGCGCTCGTGTCGGGCCCCGTGCTCCGACCATTTCGGCGATCTCTCGGTCCAGAAGGGTGATAGTCGATCCCTCGTCTAGTAGCGCGTATGTATGTGTTTCTTTTCCGTCGGGTCCTCTGATCATGACTGGACAGACCTTCAATAACACCTTGTTATCCTTAGCTGATCGCGCCGTCGCTGCGATGACGTCATCGTCTGACGCTGCGTTGACGGACTCGCTGCTTTTCATATGTAACAGTGCGTGGTGCGGTTGACGACACTCTCCCACCCCGCAGTGTTTACTTTTACAGTGAAATCTTCTATGTTTACTATTCATGCACTTGAAACATGTGCGACTTTCCTTCGCCCACTCCCAGCGTTGGGATGTAGGCATTGCGGCGATCTTCGGGCACTTGTTCGTATCGTGTTCGGCTCCGCAGCAGAAACATACCCTTTTCTTGGTATCGTCTGTTGTAGCATACACGTTCGCGCCCTTGCTTCGCTCGTTACTTCGTCGTTGTTCCGTGTGCTTATATACGGCACCTCTCGTGGCCGTCGTAGTGGCTGTGGTCGACGAGTAGGTATATCTAATTGCTCGGTCCGCCTCGCGCATTAGGAATCGTGACAGGGTGACGATCTCGGGCTCCGATCGGTTTCCGTATTCGGACGCGTAATCACACCACCTTGACTTAATATGCGGCGTTAATTTATCCGTGACCTGTCGAGCTAGCATCGGGTTCTGTAGATAACCCCTTTCGTCGATGCACATAATAGTCGTCGTTATGTTCTGCAGTTTAATCGCGAAACCGTTTAACTCGGTCGCTGACGTACCTAAACGTGGTAGTTTCTTAATGTCGTCTAACGCTTTGTCGATTATTGCTTCCGGTCGACCGAAACATTGTTCCAATGTTTGCATTATGATAGACGGCTCGGCTGCTGTATACAACAGCGCCGATACGCATTCGCGTGCTTCGCCTCGTAGGCACGCTCTAAGCCGTGCGAGATTTTCCGCCGGTGAAAACTTGTGCATGCCGGTTGACTCTCGCATGGCCGCCTTGAAAGGTAACCATTCACCCGTGGCTCCACTGAACGCTGGTAAGTCCTGAGTCTGCCTAGATGGTATTCGCGTTCGGGCCATTCGCTCTAAGGCTTCCGCTAGATGTTCTATGTCTCTGTCTCGCGGTCTGTTGGGCGTAGGCGACCTGGGCCTCCGCGCCTCTTCGAACGTAACACGGTTGTGTGTTGATACCGTTGGCCTTCCCGTAACTCCTTCCCTCGTAGTCGGTGGAAGTGATGGGTATCTTCCTGCACTCGTTTCTTGTTCCGTGTCCTCGGGTTGCTCCCCCCGTGGCTGATTGTGATGCAACCACTCTTTACATGGACATATGCTATCTCTGTCTGTCTCTTCGCGTATGGTTGCGACGTCCAATGCAAGTCGTTTTCTTATAAGAGTCGCTTGTAATTGTAATTCTTGGCGTCTAATTTCCGCGAGTTTTTCTTCGGCTTCCAGCTCGGCTTGACGAATGCGACCCGCTGCGCTCGCTGTGGATTTATGAGACCGTACCGACGGTGCGCGCGTTGCCCTACTTGTCGCGCCTACAACGTGCTCGGTGAGACGCGGTACCGTTCGCGTCATCCCTACCTCGTTCGCGGTTGTACCGACGCGTGTAGTCGCGGTGGACTGCGGGTCCACTGGGACGCTGTTCGCGGACGGCGACGCGGGAGAGTCTTCATGCACCAGGATTGGTGCCCTTTCTTCCGCGGCTTGGCTTCTTGTCGTCGGCATCTTCGGCTCTTGACTGCCCCTATGGTCCCTAACCCCCTAGCACCCTAACAGCCCTAACAACCCTAACTGCCCTACCAAGTCTTACCCTCCACCTGTCGTCGACACGTGGCACCTTTGGGTGATCTTCTCACTCGATCACACGGCGCACCGTTCGGTGATCTTCTTTCTTCTACCTCGAAGAACCCGTTGCAGTAGCACCGTTGGGTGATCTTCACACTCGATCACACGGCGCACCGTTCGGTGATCTTCTTTCTTCTACCTCGAAGAACCCGTTGCAGTAGCACCGTTGGGTGATCTTCACAAACTCAGATGACGACCACGATCCCCCGGGTTATAATGAAAACCCGTGATCTGGTCCGCCGTACGTTGTAGTCCTCTATATGCGGGTGATATTGGCAGATCGTGGGGACGC
This sequence comes from Selenia dentaria, assembly GCA_917880725.1. NCBI lineage: Eukaryota > Metazoa > Arthropoda > Insecta > Lepidoptera > Geometridae > Selenia > Selenia dentaria. The sequence continues at coordinate 106,093 of OU862896.1, read as the reverse complement.
GTTCGGTAGTCCCTCGTTCTGATCTGCCGTTTTCCGTTCCACACACGCCGCTGTAGAGATTTTCTCGTTATTTCCCGAAGTGTAGCTCAGCATGAACTTGGATTACATGAGCGTGTTCGGTATATCCTTGTTCGTTTCTCGTCTTCAAATACTGGCTGCAGACATCCGGCTCTTTCGAAGGACCATTAAAATGTGAGGTTTATGAGGTTCATGAAGGTTTCTTCAATAAAGGTTTTCTTAAACTTCACTTTCCATGCGTTTTATTTCTTCAAATACAGTTTTTCTTCTTAAAATTAGACTTAGGTACAAGTGTATATGGTGGGCAAGAATTTTTCTAACTTAGCTACTATATATAGGATTTACAATGTTTGGCAACTAGCGTGCCGCTCACCTAGCGTGTATGAATTAGTGCGGGAAAGAGAGAGCGATATACTGTACACCTATCTCGCTCTGTCGTTCGCTCTATTTAAAACTTTAAACTAAAAAATGGATCATTGTCCGTAACAGTATATATAATGTGACAACTATTTATGATGCCCTCGCGACTATGTCTTTGCACAGCTTAAACTGAATATATATATTCACCGCGCAACTTAAAATAAAATTCTTAAACTTAAAATCGAAAATATCCAAAAACTGAATTAACATATAAGTATCGAACCATGGCCAGCAGTACAAGCATAGAATGTAGATAGGATAAAATTATCGGTAAATGACAGCCCGCTATATAACTATTCCAGCTAGATCCACACTACAGTGCATTCACAGTTATTTTACCTCTAGCTGTTAGGTTGGCAATCTGAGCGTTATATTGCCATATCTAGCTTCTATGACTCCCTTAAACGAAATGTAAAAAACAGTATTGCTAATATTACCTAACTATGCCGATTTAGTATTATTACACTTCGTGTGATAATGGTACATATAATACGACATTTCTTAAATATTTAAACAAGCTAATCTTGTATATATATATATATGTATATTTATTTATTCATATATATCGGCTATATCGGAAACGGCCTTAACAATTTGAATGAAATTTTATACTTAGTGTTTATCATTATAAGTTCATTTAGTTAAAAACTTTTCTCAAGAAAATGCGAAATACCAAAAAAAATTTAACCCACCAACTATGTTTGGTTGGTGCCAATAATTGCAACGTCACCAATGCCCTCATTGCTAAACGAACGTACCTCAAGTCAAAAGCACACAATGATTTTGCCAGCTCGATACACTAGACGTGCTCGGCGATAGAGTTGGCATGTCATCCGTCTTTGTTGTTCAGCCGACTGTAGTCGAGCGATTCCGCCATCACGACGGAGGTGAAACATCAATCTAGCGGTCTTGAGTGAATCACCCGCAATACTTACATGTTATTTTTTAACACAACATAACAAATGGTTTCGCCTATATATCCTCGAAGGGGTAAGCAGCGGTGTTTTCAACGCCTACATTTAAGTTTGTTTTTTTTTGTTTGTGCCTTAAGTTTGTGTCGCTCGCTATTATTTTGAGAGCTCGATACACTAGACTCAAGGGGGATGAAATGTAACACAAATACCGTCAAGGGTGATGAAATGAAATGACAGTTTTTTTAATGGTGATATATTTGTATGTACCTACTCGTAAGTCCTGTCTTTTATTATTAGTGTTTACTGATTGATACACCAAGAATGTTCATTTTCTCTTGGATTTCTATTATAACAATTGCGTTTGACCATGTACATATTTTATGACATTTTGGTGAAATGATAGATGGAGGTCTGGTCAGGGTGAGGCCTTGGAGAAGATAATAAGCTACTCGAAGTACTAACCCTGCGCAGACGTAGTCGCGGGCACCAGCTAGTTAAATATATTTTTGGTAAAATGAATATGCGTAATTTTTTTAATCTCACTTCACTACATTGTGAAGAAAGAGTCTCTTCTAATTACTTCTAGACGAAAACTTAATAAATTAATCATATTTGGCGGGACATAAAGTTCACTGAATTTTAATAAGTAACCGATTATAAAAAAACAAAAAAACATTGTTTATATTATTGACTTGGTCCAATTCACTTGTTGCATTACATCGTCCACGACGCTACGACTCAGTTGTCATAGTAGACGTTGCAGCACGCGCGTGAACCAATCCCCGCTTTCCTTCTGAATTTAAACCAATCACCGAACATGTCTCTTTGTAACCTCGGAAGTAACTCGTATTTGGAATCATAAGTCGCTTTTGTTTGAAGGACCACTTTTTGTGTGGAATTTGTTCTGAATTATGCTTCCTGACTTATTATTATTCGTAGTAATAACCACTCATTGCACAATCGTGGGGTATATAGTATTCTATTAAAACCACTTTATTAAGTATTGGCCGCGCCCCGCGGTTACACCCCCGTAGTGATGTATGATGATGATGAAAAGTATCCTATGCGTTAATCCAGCGCCTCATCTACCTCCATACAGAATTTCATGCGAAGTACCACAAAGTTCAATCCTGTTTTGTATTTGACTTGATCTTGTCAGCTCATTGATAGAGTGGATAAAAGTTTGTTTTACAATCATATTTTTATCCCAGTTTTGGTATCTTAACCCAATCAAAAGTCTAATAAAATCCAATTTAGAGTCGAAAATCTAAAATTAATTAAAAAAGTGGCTACATGTTTTAAGGCTAAAATAAAAAAAAAACGAGTCGTACCAAACAAAAGGTTAGCCAAAGTTTGTGAAATTAATGTGCAATAAATTGTCTGTAAGAGTTACCAATCTAGGTACATTATACCTACCTTGTTCTTAAAGAAACTTGTTTTTTTTTCTATAGTATAGCACAAGTATTTTGTTTATTGATATGATCCGACGTGTATCTATAAATTGATTTTTTGGAAACCTAAATAACATCAATCGGGAAATTAAACGAGTCGAGTCGAGTGGTAACACTAATTCTGATTTGCATATATTAGAAAAATCTCTTGAAAAACACTTCAAAAAAATTGTTGGTGACTACTTATGCGTGAAGGGAGACCGTGGTCTCCTTTATTTTACATATCCTCTAATTTTTACGCAATCTAATCGCACAAAACGGCATTTTTATTTTTAATTATACTCAGTATCCACAGCGAGTGACACTTACAGTGGATACTCGCAGCTTCGTCAATAAACCGCTTAAAAAGTAGGCTAACAAAATGTACTAAGTTTTCAGCACATTTTTTAACAAATGTGGGTGTAGACCATCAGGCCCAGCTGATTTTTTGAATTATTACGGACTAAGTAGCCCCTTTTGGACCATTGAATATAGTTTTCTGTTTCTGATTTATGTGTTTTTATTATAATCTGTCATGCATGGTCTTTGAGTTGTTCGTATCTAATACTTATTTCATTTCGCTTTGGGAAATCAAGTTCCACATGGTAAATTTCGCAAGATTCTGCATGGTGTTCGAGAAAGATTATCAGCCAGGATGTTCTTCTTCGTGGTGTATGTTTTATTTCAAATTAGTAGGATTGTAACCGTAGTGCCCAACGTGCTAGGCGTCCAGTGGGTGATTTTAGCGTACGTAACCACTTCAATGGTTGGTAGTCTGTAATCGTTAAAAATTTAACACCTTCTATATAGCCTCTAAACTTAGTTACTGCCCACGCTATTGCTAGAGCTTATTTTTCTGTTTAAGTATAGTTTCGCTCGGCAGCAGTCAGTAATCTAGTTGCATATTCTATAGGATGATCATCAGCTCCCTCCCCCTGCACCAGAGTTGCGCCTATTGCGTAATTGCTTGCATCATTTTCAATTATATGTGGGAGGTTAGGGGTCAACTTGTTTTAAAACAGGCGCCATAGTTAGAGCTGTTTTTAGAGTGGTGAAAGCTGTTTCTTGTGCGTCTTCCCCAATCCAGGAAGATGTCTCATTTGTTAGATTTGTGAGAGGTCTTGCAATTTCAGCATAATTTTGTATGAATCGACGATACCAGGATGCTGTCTGTAGAAAGAAATCAGTTGTTTAATATTTTTAGGTAGTGGATGTTCACTGATTGGCTTAACCTTATCAGGATGTGTAGCAGGACCCAAATATTTAATTCTTTGGCAACAGAAATTGCATTTATTTTTATTTGCACGTAACTTATATACTGAGTTTTGTAAATATTTCAAGCAAATCTTTTACATGTAAGTCAAAAGTTGGCAATCTGCAAATTATGTCATCTAAATAGGTTATGGCTTCAGCTTTTAGTTCCCGGCAAAATTTGTCCATCAATCTTTGTAATGTACTCGGTGCATCACGTAGTCCAAATGCCATTCGTTTGAACCGGAACGTTCCAAAATTTGTTAAGAACGTCGACATGCTTCGATCGTTTTCATCAATTTCGATTTGATAATAGCCTGATTGTAAATCAATTGTAGACATTTCAGTTCATTTATTCGTGGTGGGGGGTACGTATCAGGTGTTGTTATTTCATTAAGTTTTCTATAGTCTATGCTATAACTCTTATGTCTGATTCTCCTTTAGGTACTAAAACAACAGGTGCAGCCCATGGACTTTCACATTCTTGAATAATATCGTGAAGTAACATTTTATCTAGCTTTTGCTTTAACTGTTGCTGTCTAATGGGAGAAATTCTATATGGTATAAATGCTATTGGTTGTGATTGCCTGTTTTTATTTTATGTTTTGCGAACGAAGTAGGATCTCCGTATTAGTTAAAAATGTCATTAAATTTTTTTATTTCGTGAATCTAACTCTGAAATTTCTTTATTTGTTATAGGTGTGTTAGGAATGTGCTAATGAATAATCTAAAGAGTCGCTTTGTAAACGATTTATTGGTGCATAAACAACACGAGGATCTCTTGGACCTATATCGTTGATTTCACGAGGTTTTCGTGGGCGAATAGACCGGAGTGGTATATCCAATTTGATGTGCTTCCAATTTGGTTTCTTTGGAGATGATGCTTCTTCAACAGTAGAACTCATTGGTGGTGGTGTATCCGAGATTGGTGAAAGTATTCTAAGTTCTTGTGCCCATTGTAAGAATTTCGGCAATTCGTGTATCAGCGAAGTCAATCTTTTGGGCAGCCAACGTTTCAGTATTTTGTCGAATGAACTGATGTTTCTCATTAGGGCTGTCGATGAAGTGCCATACTAGTTAGGAAGTTGACTCCCAATAATGTCTCTGTGTATAGGCGTTGTTTGCAAATTTGGCTCAGTATCTAGCTTACCGAACCGTTTTCTGCACACTTCTATCGTATGTCCCCTTCTGCTCCAGAATAGGCAATCATTGCCTTTTCGTGTGTTTTTAGCTTGATGATAATAGCATGGTGGTTGTCTGGATGTTTTTCATACTTCAAGATGACGTGCTTTTTCCATTAGCTCCGCGAAAGACTTTATGTCAGAACGGGCTATTTTCTTCTTCAGTTCTATTTTAACAACCCGTATATGAGGTCAAGTTGATCTTCTTCTTTGTGGCTCTTTGACGGAAGCATCCCAACTAGCACCCTCTTACGACACAAAAATGAATCAATTGGCTCAGTGTTGCCCTTAGTATCTGAAAACAATTCAACGTTCACTTCGTGTGGTTGCCGTTTTGGAGCGAATGCAGAATGAATACTCAATAATGCTGAAGGCCAATTCTTTACTTCTGAACGTATTTCGGCCCACCAGGTATTCGCTGTGCCTTTAAGCAGAAGTGGTAATCCAATTAAAGCGTCGTCTGTAATATTCTTGACTTACTTTTTCATGACTTCTTTCGCCGTGGAAAGGTAAATCGCACAGCGTAAAATTTTTATTTGACGATTTTGAAGATGCTGATATTCTACTGAGCAATTCTTCATATTGAATATACCTTTGACATTTGAATAGCAAATATCTTGGTCTTCACTATATGTATGCTTGATTTTTCGTTCTGACTTTTGGCGCCATATTGCAGGGTCAAATGTAGAAGACAAAACTCCAGGTGACGATTCAGGTATTTATTTCCACAGAGGTACAGGTACTTTGTCGACTATGTATAATTCTTGCCTATTTTTCAGACGAGCTGACTGCGGGTGGCTGTCGTGCTCGCTACCTGGGACAGACAGTCAACCTAGGCAGGTCCAACTTCGAGAAAGAGGTCAATCGTCGAATCCAACTCGGCTGGGCAGCGTTCCGTAAACTTCGCGAAGTCTTCTCGTCAAAAATACCTCAGTGCCTCAAGACAAGAGTCTTTGACCAATGTGTGTTACCAGTGATGACTTATGGCACTGAAACGTGGTCTCTTTCTATGGGCCTCATAGATAAACTCAAAGTAGCACAACGAGCTATGGCGAGGGCTATGCTCGGGGTTTCTCTACGTGATTGAATCAGAAATAAGGATATCCGTAGAAGAACGAAAGTCACCAACATAGCTCAGAAGAGCCAGTTGAAGTGGCAGTGGGCAGGGCACATAGATGGCCGATGGGGCCAAAAGGTTCTGGAGTGGAGACTACGGACCGGCAAGCGCAGCGTAGGTCGTCCACCGACACGGTGGACAGACGACCTGATGAAGGTCGCAGGACGACTTTGGATGCAGGCCGCTTCCAACCGGTCCTTTTGGAAAATCATGGGGGAGGCTATGTTCAGCAGTGGATGTCCTACGGCTGAGATGATGATGATGATGATGATGATTACTGCTAAACTCATTTTTTGGATTAGGTATATTGATTATGTCTGTTTTGTAGTTCATATGATGTTTGCTATTGTAACCAACAATAGCAAAAAGAGGTGTTAAAAGATTAGTCCAAAATTTGAAAGACCACAACTGATAGATACAAGTAGATAGGCTACAACTTGGTTTAAGTTTACTGCTAATCATTAAAGAATACTTTTGAGACCCTGAGTTGTTTGTGTGTTGCTTTTTCTTTAACTGCCTGCTTGCGGTTTATGCGGAAAGGAGAGCGGTGTACACTGAATCCCTGTTATGTCAGCCATAATATTTTATAAGTAAGCATTTTCCAGCAGTTGTGTCACTCCGACTGGTGATTATATTAACAGTAAGAATTGAATATAATATTTGTGCAGCGCAATGTTCGCGATCCCGGTGGGGCTGGAGTCGCTGAACTTGTCGCAGAACCAGCTCGCTGCAGACTCGACGCCGCAGCTGGCGGAGCTGTACTCCCTCGTCACGCTCAAGCTCGCGTCAAACCCGCGCCTCTACGACCTCTGCGACTACGCCGGGGATAGACCAGGTAGCGCAGTGGTATAACCTCCACGAACTGACCTCACTGATTTGAGGCACGATCAGGCGGTATGTAAACTCGAATGCTGGGATTGGCCAGTGGCCACTATCTAAAACGAAGGCTTGGTTTCTAGAAGCTCGAAAAGCGGAAAAGAATAGACTACTTTTAAGCAATTCCGATTGTACAGTTTTTATTGTAAAAGATTTTTAAAGCACTAACGCCAGCTCAGCGAGACCAAACTTTTCGATAAGCGGCTAGTGAGTTGAATTCCGGACACCGCTGGCCGGACACGGATTGTCGGAAGGCGCGGGTCCGAATCCCGTCTGAGGATGTACGTACGGGAGCCGTACTTGCATGTGTTCGTGCTGATAGAGCACTGCCGCGGGTCGCGATGATTGCGAGCCGTGTGCTATTGGGTTAAAGATATGTCAGCTAGAAATGCTAGTGATCCAATGTTCGAATGTTCCGAACATTCATATTTCTTTATAAAATAGCAAACTTTGATTTCATATTTCATGTACTTTAATATTAGTATGTAATGGTTTTCTCTATGCTCTTTTTTAATGAACAAATTATTAACGTTCCATTCAGGTTATTCACAGTTGTTCAGATTGAAGAAGCTAGCACTGTTGTCTCTGTACAAGACTAACGTGAGCCGCATCTGCTACGATTGGCGCGAGAGCATGACGCTGCTCAGCACTCTGGACTTGCGGAAGACGAACATCTCCGAGTTGCGGGTGAGTTTGCACTCAATGAAGAGCAAACACCACTCGGGATCTCTGTATGCTACACAATATTGTATTGTGGATTTTAATTCATTTTTCTTTATTCACATAGCAAGAGTAAATAATTATATAAAATTTTCGCCCGATGGTAAGCTACACGTTTTCACCAATTTCAAGGTAAATTTCAAGACAATACTCCCGTCGTCCCGAGACATAACTATTAACTCAATAAATCAAACTAACAGACGTTTCTACGGTGCGGTTAGTATATTTTGCATATTTCTGCAGAGTAATGTCATACGGGCTATTGCTATGGGGTTCAGCGGATGATATAGAGACCATCTTTATCCTACAAAAACGTGCTGTTCGAGCTATATACGAAATGATGAGTCCCTGCGAATCTTCGAGAGTTTATTTTAAGTAATTCAATATATTAACTTTGCCTTCTTTATATTATGTATTTGCGAAATATATTTTCAGATCTTTACTGAGACCTAAACCTATTGAACGCGGAAGCGGAAGATCCAATTTTCAACCGATAATTGATAAAATCTGTTTGCAGTTCTTCGATCTGCACTACAAGAGGGAAAACATTGAAGGCGAAGTGCTCTTAGACGGCGCGCCCGTCGTTTTAATTTCATATTCCGAAGAAGATTACCAGACGTCGCAGAAAATGGCCATAAGTAAAGCCACGGTGAAGCTGGGCGAGGACTCGAGAGTACAGTGCGACTGCCACATGTACTGGACGCGGCTGGCGCTGTTCCCGGCGCCTTACCAGCGGCAGGCGTCCGCGCGGGTGTCGGGGCTGCAGTGCGCCGACGGGCGCGGCCTGCAGGCGGTGCCGCCCGAGGAGCTCGTGTGCCCGGCGCAGCACGTGTGCCACGACGCGCGCCTGCCGCCCGCGTGCCGCTGCACCGCTCGCCCCACAGGACAGCGCCGATGGTTGATCCGCGTCCGCTGCGAAGGCGTCGCGCTCACCGGTGTGCCACAGCTGGCGTCCAGCCCGCTCGTCGAGTACGACTTACTGCTGGCGAACAACCACATCACCGAGCTGCACATCGCTCACCTGCCGCAGAACTTGAGGGTGAGGGTGCGACGCTGGCTTCAGTGCCACCATTTACTTATGTACCCTGTTACTGACTAGCACAGTTTTAAATGTGCATTTCCTTCTGCGATCGTCACATCGTTGTACGAAATTCATTTTACAGAGTTTTATTTTTATACCGTCCACTGAATATGTATGACTTATGCCGTAACTGACAGTTGATATAACTGTTAACAATTATGTTTGTTTAATATAGTATTCAGTTTGGTGGGAGGCGAGCGCATGGGGGCACAGCGAATCATTCTGCGTTCGATCGTCGAGCGAACCACAAGTCTTAAACGTGAAATGTTCACGCCTGAATCATTAGTTAGAATATTTAAATAAATAAAGTGTGATTGTGTAAATTAAATATTCGCAATAACAAAAAAGTGATTTTATTATGGAAGATGATGACCGAGAAGATACTGCGTCCCCAATACTGCCACCAGCTTTACCAATATCCGACATCAGAAGTGGGATGAATCAACCGTCTGCACCTGGACCAGCCAACGAAAATGTGAGAAGGCACGATAATAACGACGTAGCCTTATCAGCCTTAGTGCGCATAGTGGAAAGTTTGACGCAACAACAACAGAGGAGTTAATTAAGTGCTCCAGTCCAGAGGGATGCTTTTAAAAAAATATAATTTTATTTGCTAAAGATTTAATTACAGAAAAATACTAGAATTAATTACAATAAATTAAGCTTGCTCGAAGTATGAACAAAGAATGACTTAAAACTAGTTAAATATAATGCTCATGAATACCAAACTTAGACATGACCCCTTTCGACAGGTTCTGCGGAATCCAATTGACTCCTACTCTCAGCCCTCAGTAGGTTGATATAGGTTTAATGATATTATTCCCATGCGGTGTGGCGATTGACGTCAATGGTCAAATGCTGACACCGCTCCTCGTGTCCGCTGGGCTGTTGTTTTGGGTCACTGCTAACTCATCGGTTTCCGTATGTTACCCTTGCGTAACACCTCCCCCCGAAGAACAGCGACTAATTGAAGCTTGTCGTAAATTGAGCTGGGGGTTGATTAGCGTCAACCCGTCGTGTAGCTGTTGGTAGTGCGTATACGGTCGTCAGTTCAGCTTGATTTTCTTTGGGAGAGTTGAGCATAGTTTCGTGTGATCTTGATCGGTATTTCTTGTAGAGCAGTCCACTGCTGAGTGCACATACACTGGCTATTACCACGTACAAGGGGATTGTTTTATGGTATATGCTGTAGTTAACGGCGTGTTCGAGTCTCAGCGGTGATTGCAAAGTAATTTTCTTATTAATTGTATGTAGGTGCTGCAAGTCTATTGAATTCAGTTTGAATGCTGAGGCCGAAGATAGAGTTGAATTATCGTTCGTAGGTACCTCCATTAATTTCAGTGCTTGACCTTTTAGTCGATCTTTGCTGTTAGAGATCTTAAACTCTTGCGTTTCCAGGTAGCAATCCTTTGGTATTATAGCAAGGTAACTGCCTTGAAGCGTGCTGTAAAGTTCTTGACTGCAGGAAAGGTGAGTCTTCGTGGGATTGGGAAAGATGATCGTGTAGTGCTTCTCGTCAAGCTCTTCGTATGCAGGTGTCTCAAGTGCGACTGTTGTAGGGTTGCATTTTTCGTTCCGTTGTTGAGTGGAGATGAGATGTTGGATACAGTCACCTAGTGGGTGATTTTGTAGACCCAAGTGTTCTTCGCAGAGGTGCCATTTGCTCGTCCTCGGGCATTCGCCTTCGATGTACTTGAAGTCTTTCTTGTCAATTGCAAGGAAGGGATATGGGGGTATGAGGATTTCGTGGTGTTTGTTAGGGATGATAGATAATTTATATAAATCGTAAGTGGATGGGAACATAATGGGAAATTTGTATACTATAACTACTTTGTTGCCTACATAATAAGAACCTAATTTAATTATATCAAAGTACTCCCTATAGTCTAAATCTACTACTTTATCGCTGCCATATAGCGTGTTCAATTTGCGAACTATGTCGCGAATGGCAAACACAGTTAAAGCCGAATGATGAGTCGTGGAGGCTTTAACAAATGCTAGGACATTTTGTAATTTATTAAGCTCTTGAGAGATAGAGTCGATGTTATCCGTTAGAATAATAAGTACTTGAGCTAAGTGCACGTACTTTAGCAAGTCATAGTCTCTAGTAGCTTCTACTTGATATATTCTATCCGCTAGAGTATTCATCTTATTCTGGTTATCCGCGATGTTGTCTAAAATTACAGTAAATTGATTAGTCCAGTTTTGTGTTAAGGTAATATGGTTATTTAATTCCGTAACTAATTTGTTTTCATTTTGTTCTAAACTTTTTATAACATGATTATAATGTAACGCGTCGGTATAGTCCAAGTTTCCGGTTATACTTTTTACTATTGATCCGAGACCATCCACGAGTCCGCGTTTAACGTGGTTTGTTTCAAAGGTTTCCAATTGTTCTAGTACGCCAGCAATCTTACTTTTCAGATAGATTAAATGGGGCTCAAATAAAGAATTAGTTTTGTTGTTAAGTTGAGAACTAAAACTATCTAATTGATTATTGACGGAATTGACCTTAGCCTGCAATTCCTGAAGATCGACGTATTGTAGGAAGGAGTGGTGGTGAGAGACGATTTTAGCTGAACCTAGTTTAAAGGGTAGAATACCGGGTCCATCGTTGAGGCTTTCAAGTTTTATCTCCTGCATGAGAGCTGATCTCAGGAGAAGATGAAGTACTAGCAGAAGGATCCTGTAACAATTGAGCGGTTTTGGGTACTCTTTTTAATCGGGACTTAGCGACAGGCCCTCGTTTTTTCTTTGTATATATATGAATCGGTAAGTCAGCCATAACTGTATCGTGTGTGTATCGTGGAGCAAGTTTCCGTCTTGAAGCAAACGGATTTTTGATGAAAATCTGCTGTTCGGGGGAATACTCTACTTCGGGTTCACGGTTAGTGTTACGGTTGTCTGTCAAATTTTGACGGAGGGTAGTACACGAGTCGTGAATAAGGTGGTAGGCTTTACACATTCTATTTTTATGGTCCACAATATACTGCTGCAATAAATGAGATGTTAGGTCAATATCGAATGGATCGCGAGGGTCAAAATGGCCTGTTATTACTTCGATAGGTTTACACTTTGTGAAACTGTGAATTGAATTTTTATATGCCAGAAGGGCGTACGGCATGAGGTTGATAGTCGCTTCACCCTTTTGTTCGAGTTTGAGAATACGCAAGTGCTCTAGTATGGTCGAATGAAACCTTTCTACGATGCCGTTTTCATTTGGCGTGTGAGGTGCTACTCTATGATATTGTATTTTATGTAGCTTGAGGAATTCGGTCATCAGTTGGTTAATAAACTCAGTTCCGTTATCAGTTACGATAGTAGCAGGCATTCCGTGATGCGTGCAAAATTTAAGTAAGGCCTGAACGACACTTACTGCAGTTCCATCGCGTAAGTAATATGCCTGAGATACATAGTATACTTTGAGAATGCATCGACAATAGTCAAGAACTTCTCGCCCTGTATAGTCAGTAAATCCATGTTCACTAACTCGAAAGGCTTACTAGGAGGCGGCACGACTCGAAACTGCTGCTTGATCGGGTTTCGATCGTACTTAGCTTGACCACAGATCGTACATTCACTTATTAACTTAGTAATATGCTCTCTCATTTTAGGCCAATAGTACTTACGAGATAGTGCCAGGAAACATTCGTTAATACCGCAGTGGTTAGTTTTACCGTCGTGGTATTTACTAATGATTTTTTGTTGCTGTAAATATTCCCTAACGTTCTCTAATTCCGTTTTTACTAACATGAGGTTCATAGCGGAACTTTTAAAAGTACTTTGTATAATAGGTATTATTTTATACATAGCTGTAAAAGGGTTAATAAGCAGTCCAGTTTTAATCTTTGGATGTACATACTCTCTAATAGCGTTAATTACATCATGCTCGAGATTCGATTCTGACAGTTGGACCACGGTGCGGGTGTGAGTTTCGAATGGCTTGGTAACGTGAGGTTTGCCTTTAATATCACCAACTATCGTAAGAACTAACTGTTTCGTGAATTTGTTTAAGGGCTCGTCTGTTATAGGAATCTCCAAGATGGGATTTTCAACGCTTGTGTGAACAGTGATAGTCCTGGAATCGTCAGCGCCTTCTGAAGCTGTAATAGTTCTTGAATCATCTAAAGCACCTATGGATGGATTAACTACAATAGAGCTAATCTCTTCATTATTTATCTCTATCCTGGAAAGTGCATCGGCGTTAGTATTATACTTTCCTTGTTTATAAATGACTATAAAGTCGTACTCGCTTAACTTCAACCGCCATCTCGTAAGTCGCGAGTTCGGCTCCTTTAAATTCATTACCCATTGCAGAGGCTTATGGTCCGTTAAGATCTTAAATTTTCGACCGAATAAATAAGGTCGAAAGTACTTGGTAGCCCATACAATGGCAAGTAACTCTTTTTCTATTGTGCTATAGTTAAGCTCGCTAGATTAAGAGTTCTTGAGGCGTAAGCGATAGGCTTATCGGAACCCACCGTGCCCTGAGATAGCACGGCTCCTATGGCTACATTGGATGCGTCAGTCGTTAATATAAAATCCTTTGTAAAATCCGGGTACTGTAGTATTGGGTCATTTGTTAATAGGGTCTTACAGTGTTCGAAGCAGTTAATGTAGCTTTGATCAAGTGATATTTTAGATCCCTTTTTTAAGCATTGTGTTAACGGTTTCGTTATTCGAGCGAAGTCGGGTATGAACTTCCTGTAGTACCCGAGAAGTCCGAGAAAACGTTTGATTTCGGTGGTAGTCTTTGGTATCGGGTACTTCTCGATGGCCTTGATTTTATCTGGATTTGGTTTAACACCGTCTCTACATATAACATGTCCCAAGAAATCGGTTTCTAACTTCAAGAATTCGGACTTGTCCATCTGAATCTTGAAGTTAGATTCACGTAACCTCATAAATACTTTCTCCAGGTTAACCATCATTTCTTGCAGCGATGTACTATAAACTATAATATCATCGAGATAGACTAGACATATGTTATTTTGTAGCCCTTGGAGAACATTATCCATCACCCTTTGAAAGGTTGATGGAGAATTTTTGAGTCCCATGGGCATTCTTAGGTACTTATAATGCCCGTTCTCCACAGTGAAAGCCGTTTTGTGTACATCGTCGGGGTCCATCTCGACCTGGTAGAACCCACTTGCCAAATCCAAGGTCGTGAAGTACTGACATTTTCCTAACTTGTCTAATACATCAGAAATGTTAGGGATAGGGTACTTGTCGTCAATCGTCTTCTCGTTAACTTTCCGAAAGTCCACGACAAGGCGCCATTTGGGTTTGCCAGACGCATCTGCTTTTTTGGGAACCACCCAAATCGGTGAGCTCCAGGCAGAATCAGACGGCCTGATGATATTTTGATCAAGCATTTTGGTTATCTGATCCTTTACTTCTTGTCGGTGGACGTACGGGTATCTATAGCTTTTTGTGTATACAGGAACTTCATCCGTTGTTTTAATTCTATGTTTAATTTTATTTGTGAACATCAAAGCTTCACTGTCGATGTAGAAGACATCTGCGTACCGTGAACACAGGGCTTGTAGATTAGCAAGCTCTTCGGGATTTAAATGGTCGGTTCTAAGTCGTGATAGTACCTCAGTGGCGCGATCCGACACGTGTTCAGTGCGTTCGCACTCTAAATTGAACGCGTCGGCCGATACCGGTCGATCCATTGAAAAAATAACGTCGTTAGGTGAATCGTTTGTAACCTTGACCCAACCGCGACTATTTTTAACCTCTGTTAAGCAGTCGGTTATCGTACAGTTGCACATTGTCTGACTTGTTACGAAAACGTCACCATCCGGGCTGTTGATAGGCAAGCGAATTAACTTAGAGGTGTGTGCCGGTAATATGTCTTCGTATAGGTTAACATTGCGCGAGTTATACAGTTGTAACGGGATTTTAGCGTTCCTCGTCGTCAGTACTTTGTTCTTGAGATCTATATTAGATTCCCAAGCGGTTAGCAAGTCCAATCCTAATAAGCCATCGAAATATTGGTGGAAATCATACACGTACAGAGTCATATCGCCTTTTTCATGGTATTCTGTGAAACAGGGCAAAGTAATGGAATGCTGATGTGTACTAGTAATATTAGAATTCGTGACTTCGAAAGGTTCATAGTTTAAGGGCACGTGATGGAAATAAGTTTGAACAGCTCGAGGGCTCAAGAAAGATTGATTCGCACCGGTGTCTATTAATATTTTTAAAGGTGGGTCACAAATCTGAACATACATAAGCTGCCTTTGAGTTTGCAAATTTATTTCTATTTTTGCTTGTTTGGGTTCGAATTCTTCTGAGAATTTTCTTGTTCAGGGATCGGGTTCGGTATTTCTTCTACCACTGCATCCTCGGGATAAGAGTATGCATAACCGCTATTATCGTAATAATCGGGACACTGATCATACGTATAATAATTATACTCGTCACAATCCAAATAGCTATTATCACGGTCATACTGTATATTGTAATCGTAACCTGACTCGTTGAAATTTAATCCTCGCGTTTTAAAATAGTTGCTTGGAGGCGGGTTACCGTGCTTCCTCCAATCATGACCCGTGAGTGGCAATTGCCGGGGTACAAAATGACTAACACCGCTCATGGGGTGCGGGGTGCTGAAAGTTTGATTTTGAGGTCTGCTGGGCATTCTAAAACCGTTTCCTTGAGGATTATAATTCGGTGGGGGTGCGCGGAACATTTGTTGGGTCCGCGTGGGTCCACGGAACGTTTGCATTTGGTTAGGGCTAGGTCTCCACCCTTGCGCGGGTTGTGAAGGCATGAGCTGCTGGTGTGATGCACCATGTGATTGATTGTAGATTGGTTGCACCGACGCGGACGGGCCAGGTAAGTTATAAATAGGAGCTCTCATCATAGGGATGGTACCAAACGGCATTTTAAAATTACTAGCGGAGCTCGGCGGTTGCGAATCTCTTTTATTCGAACCACCTTCATTACGGTTTTGTATATAAAGGGTGTTAAGCTCCTCCTGCACGAACTGCAAGGCTTTTTCCATGCTTTCGGGGCGCATGCACCGAATTCTAGAACCCAGTGGGTCTCTAAGGCCCCGTAAGTAAGATTGCAGTGTTAATTTTTGGTAGAGAGTGCGTTTGGCCTCTATTGTAGTACTTACAGTCTCGTGAAGCGAGACATACGTCATTATGGTACTGAATAAATTTTGACAACGTTCATAGTACTCCTGTGGGGTACCTGACCCTTGAGATAATAGGGAAAGGTCATTATATAGGGCGGTCTCGTCACGATGGTCTGCGAAATTATTTATTAGTGCGTTACGAATTCCTTCCCAGTTATTAGGGATCCCATTCGTATTGATAAGTCTAGCCGCGGGTCCTGTGACTTTATTTAAGATGCCGTTGAACAGCGCTTAGTTCGCTAGCTCATTCGGTCCCAGGTTTAAAATAGGTTAGTACTAGTTGGTCACATAAATTTATAAAACGCGTCAGAACATGAGGGTTTCCATCAAATTCGGGCAAAAGTCTGAGGGACTTAAAAATCGTGTCTACCGCGTCAGACATGTTGGAAAGCTCTTTCAATGGGCTTAGCTCTCTTCGTTCGTCAATTACGCTAAGTCTATTACCTACTCTATTGCTATCGCTACACCTACTACGTCTACTCGATTCGCGTGGGTGAAAAATGTTGAAATACTAAGCTAAAACTCGCTGAAATTCAATCAAGTACACAATACACGTGAAATATACGAAAAGACTAAAGCTAACACACAATAAATTTAAAAAATAAAATGAAATTATAGAGGTTAATTTATATATAAGGATATATCGGTAAGGAAAGCAAGGACTTGAAAGATTCAAGGACTTACAGTAGCATCGTCGAATCGATTTCTGGATTCTTCCTCCGAGTGGTACTTGTCTTTTAACACTTTTAAGGTTCTTTTTCTTGATAGATTTGAGATAAATCTTCTTACAAGATCCGTGAGACTGCGCCAATTAAGTGCTCCAGCCCAGAGGGATGCTTTTAAAAAAATATAATTTTATTTGCTAAAGATTTAATTACAGAAAAATACTAGAATTAATTACAATAAATGAAGCTTGCTCGAAGTATGAACAAAGAATGACTTAAAACTAGTTAAATATTCCCATGCGGTGTGGCGATTGACGTCAATGGTCAAATGCTGACACCGCTCCTCGTGTCCGCTGGGCTGTTGTTTTAGGTCACTGCTAACTCATCGGTTTCCGTATGTTACCCTTGCGTAACAAGTTTAACGGCTAATAATGAGTTGTTTACAAACTTAATTGCAAAATCAACCTCTGCATCGAACAGACCAAGATTAAGTGACGTGTATATTGCTTCATTTGATCCTGACGGTGATATACCAGTGCGTGACTGGTGCGAACATGTGGACCGCGCTATGGAGCATTGGAACTTAACAGATTATGAGGTATGTACAAAGATAGCTGGATTTACTTCAAGGCCGAGCCAAAAGCCTTGGCGACTCATGGCTAGTTAGATCACCAGTATGGAGTGACATGCGTGACGCTTTAGTGCAAACATTTGAGCCAGAAGCACGATATTCTAATGACGTTATCAAATTTAGAAACTTTAGGTTTGACCCATTTAACCCAGCTGCTTCTATAACAAAAGCTTGGAACATTTGGAAACGGATTATGAACGGTGACAAAGATAAAGACGCTGTTGAAGCCGTTATTGGCTGTATAGACAATGAGAATCTACGATTGAGGTTACTTTCAAGCAAATGCTAATCTGTTCCGGAATTGGTATCCGTTGCTGCCACTACAAAACCGAGAGAACCTAGACTAGGTGAGCCACCAGCCAAACGTCCAAGAATGCGAACAAATAGAGAAGATTCTGTCATTTGTTTTGAATGTGGGAAAGTGGGTCACGTTCAGAGTAACTGTTCGATTGACAAAATAGCAGAACCAATATCAGTGACTACCAACACAGAATCCAGTTTGAACAAAGGACAAGGCAGCAATAACAGTGAGTACCGACATAAACCTAAGTGCACCTACTGCGATAAGATAGGCCACGTGGAGTCGAGCTGTTTCAAGAAGATGAGTGATGAAGCTAATAAAGTAAACTAGAATAAAGTAAAATTTTTCAAGAGGAATTACTTATCGAACTTCACACAGATGCGAGTAGCACTGGATTAGGAGCAGTACTTATCCAACTAAAACGAGGCCGTCAACACGTGGTAGCGTACGTGAGCATGCGCACAACAGTACCTGGGAGTCACTACCACTCCTATGAATTCGAGACTCTAGCTATAATACGAGCGGTAAAGCATTTCAGACAATATCTTTACGGACGAACCTTTACTATCGTGACAGACTGCAATGCAATAAAATCATCGATGCACAAACATGAACTTTTACCCAGGATTCACAGATGTTGGTCGTACCTTCAACACTACGACTTTAAAATTGAATACCGTCAAGGAAATCGGATGAAACACGCTGATTTATTCAGTAGAAACCCAGTAGCATGCATCAATCTGGCAAGTAACACAGACTCCTTTCTCAAAATCGAACAGAGACGCGATCTTGAACTGGCCAATATAATAAATACTATCGAAAACGGAAGTCAGGTGAAAGATTACCGATTATATGACTCCGTTCTTCAGAAACAAACTCTGGAAGAAGAACCTGGACGCAACAAATGGAAAAAAGTGATTCCGAAGTCGTATCAGTGGAGCATTATTAATGCTTATCATACTGCTTTGAAGCACTTCGGATGGGACAAAACTCGTGCCTAAATTCGCGAAGAATACTGGTTCCCTAACATGACAAGCACGGTAAGGCTATTTATAGACAATTGTGTGATATGCAAGACAAGCAAAGGATTATCAGGAGCCAAACAGGTACAGATGTATCCGATTGAGAAGGAACCCATTCCATTTCTATTTTATACCAGTTTGTCGAGGACAGGGGCCTCCAAACTATTTTACATATGAATTGTCGGGGACAGGGTCCTTTAACCCTTTTTACGTTTTACAAGTTTGTAGATAAAAGGGGCCTTCAAACTAATTCATATTATTTCCAATTTGTTGAGGACAGTATCTATCTAGCTAACTATTCCAACTGACAGCAATATTGAAAGTTTGGTCAGAATTGAAGCCGAGCTAGATTCATGTCTAATGCATTGTCAATGTTTTGTGGTTTTACAAGGTCACGTTGAGCGCGACATGCAGCAGAATGGCCGTGTCGGCGCATCGGAAACTGACGACGTCAACAGTTGTGAAACGACTACGACACTACGTCAATCCCCTCCGCTCCGTAAATCAGGCGACCAGTAGTATTGGTGGGAGGCGAGCGCATGGGGGCGCAGCGAATCACTCTGCGTTTGATCGTCGAGCGAACCACAAGTCTTAAACGTGAAGTTTTCAGGCCTGAATCATAAGTTATAATATTTAAATAATTTTGTAAATTAAATTAAAAAAAGTGTGATTGTGTAAATTACATATTCGCAATAACAAAAAAGTAATTTTATTATGGAAGATGATGACCGAGAAGATACTGCGTCCCCAATACTGCCACCAGCTTTACCAATATCCGACATATATATATTTGTAGCCATTGGGTTTTGACCGGTACTGTCCATAACTAGTTTAGATTGAGGTAGAAGTTGCCGAACTCATTGTAAACTCTCTGAATCCTTGGTTCAGCTTAACCGCCACTGCTGGCTGATGCTGGCCAAAGATTTGTCTATTTTGCTTTTCTCCTGGATGTTTTTGAGGCTCATTTTGGTGTGTGGTTCTGAAGAACTGAGAGGCCACCGCTTGTACAGTTTCCACCTACTCGTTTATCTCTTCCATGACTATTTTGCATTCAGTAGGGCACTGGAAATATGTGTGTAGAAAGAGTTGAAAGTTTAAACATGTCTAAGGTGGGACGTGGACTTATCCTGACATAACCACTCAGGCTTCACATTGATAGTTAATGTAACTCTGGCGAAATCAAATTGTACTCTGCTGATTTCGTTTTATGCTAATCCATTCACCATAAATCATAGAGCCGTGCCATTCTACCTGGATCTCAAAGAAATAATTTGAGGCATAGTACTTACTTTTTATTAATATCGATTTTTTATTCTTTTCTTTCTGTGATAAAATAATACAATCCCCTAACAATAGTGAAATATGTTTCATAGATGTGTATGGATTTAAATCTAAATATGTTCATACACCTCGGTAGTAATTTACGTCAGCGTTTAAACTTGCAATATATGCTCGCTTGTCCTCTTGACGAACGCAAACTCAGCTGCCAGTTCGACGATGACGATACTGCCCGCTTTTTCAATGATGATACTATGTTTTTTGTTATGTATTCTTTTAATCGCCTGAAATTAACGATACGTTTTTTTACAATTTCAGGTTTTAGACATACGCAACAACTCACTAGAGAGAGTAGACGGGGAGACGGCTCGGGCGCTCGTGGCGTCTCCGCGGCGGCTGCTGGTCGCCGGGAACCCGCTGGTGTGCTCGTGCAGCGCCGCGCCACTGCTGCTCGCGCTGCACGGCGCCGAGGCGGGCGCGACCGACTTGCACAGCGCCGCCTGCGCGAACGGGGGTGCGCTCCACGCGGCACCCACGGCGCCATGCCCCCGCGCCTTGCGCTCACTCTGGCTCGCCGCCGCACTCGCCGCGATTCTCGCCGCGACGGCCACCATCGTCGGCTACTTGCAGCCTTCCGAGTGCCGCTTCCTTAAGGCAAAGATAAGAGAGTGGCGTACGATGAACCCGCCCCCCGAACGGAGCGACTGTTTTCGCTTCGACGCGTTTTTGTGTTTTACGGAAGCAGACCGAGAAGTCGTGCAGATGCTCAGAGAACAGCTCGAAGGCGGACCGAGCCCGTATCGCCTGTGCCTGCACGACCGAGACTGGATCCCGGGACGCTTCATCGAAGAGCACATCCAGGAGTCAATTCGCGATTCGCGACGCACGATAGTGGTGGTGTCGCGCGCGTACCTCGAGGTGCATTGGAACGCGTACCGCCAGCTGTACGCGCTGGTGCCGCGGCTGGTGCTGGTGCTGCTGCAGGACGCGGCGGAGCTGCCTCTCGACACCGACATGCGCCGCCACATCGCCGCCAACTCCTACATCCACTGGGGCGACCAGTTCTTCTGGGACAAACTACGTCGGGCGTTGTGATCCTACATTTTGACAGAAATTAAATATTTTTTTAAATGTGCAATAAAACGCTTATTGATTTGGAGCTGTTTTCATTGTACAAATCAAAATATTGAACAAGTATTCGATATAACATTATGAAAGGATTGGAAATACCTAAGTATGTACCGTACGATGTGCCTGGCTTTTCACATTATGACTATATAAAGACTATTATGATGATGAGACAGATATTAAATTGTTGAGATTAAATCAACTGGTAACATTATTTCTGCTATTTTCTAAACTTTTAACTATAGTTTCTAGCCGCCTAAACCACAGATCTATTATACTAGCTCGCGTGGTCCTTTTGACTTATTTCAGTAAATGTTAATATTTTTACAATATACTTGTTTTGCTATTGCTGAATATATATGACTAGATTATTCTGCTAAAATACCGTTTAGAATCAAGCTTATCTAATTATCTTTGTAACCTTGGCATAATATTGACAATAAAGAATTGGGTAGCCCCTACCTACCCAATTCTTTATTGTCAATATTATGATAATATTAATATTACATATGATAATATGATAATTTGTTTCATGATTATTTATTTGAGATTAAATAAATCCTTTTTATTACTAGCTTATACTATTAAGTATCCTTGTAGAACTTTAGTGCAATGTATTTGATAGATTATTAAATATCATATACTATTAGTATTTTATTGAAGTTCCCATGTACTGTGTGATATTAGAAGTTTTATTAGTATTTCTGTTTAGGTCTTAACTTCAAAACATAGATTTTGTAAATGGATTTATCTCGAGAGTCTATTACTATCATTTACTTTTGTACTTAGGCTTTATTAGGTTGTCAATATAGATATAGTGAACTAGCATGGTTAGTACTAAATATCAATCTTGTTTGTACTTTGTTATCCTACAAGTAGGCATATTGCTTGAATATGTAGTCGATTGCTACACAAGTTTGCATAATTCTGGTAATAGGTATTTAAATATTTTGTTCTAATTTTGCTTATTTATATTTTGTTACTTTATAATTGAAGCTATTGTTGATCACTTAGTTTAATATAATTGTATTAGACTGTTCACTTGGTTCTGAGTATACTGAGTCTAATGCAAATAAGTGGAAGGGATCTTTTGGTGTTTCCACATACTTGCAACTATGGATAGTATATGTATATATATATATATATGGATAGTAAACCCTACTATCCATTTTTTTTAACTTAAATCTACACTCCACAGACTCCAGGGTCCGTGCCTTTTATCAATTTGTTTTTTTAATTGTTAGAGTACATTGAATAAGGACAACATAAAATATATACACACTTAGGAAATACAGGAACATTTTTTTTTTCCCAATGTTCTTATTTACTAAAATACATGTTAATTACTTTTCTCAAAGTTTTTATGGGCATTCGAAGCAGACCGGTTCCCGCATGCAGTACCCGTTCACGAGTTGACGCATGTGCCAGCCATCGCCCTCCTCAACCATATTAGAGGGAAGATGGCGACCCGACACTCGACGCCGCCGCAAGCCAGAACCTTTTCGTGAGCATGACTGCTTCGAATGCCCATACCAACTCTTTGTCATTATCGTTATTACACACAAATCATATCTACTTATTTCTAGATTACATGCACAAATATTACTAAAATACACAAATTTTACTAAAATCCCAAAGATTACATAGATTTTATGTTTTACAAAATTATATCTACTTACTATTTCTAAATTACATGCATATTTTTTTTTAACAACACTTTATAACTATCTTATTTCTGCTTATTCGTCCAAACCCGCGTTGCACTGAAGAAGGGCCCCCATCACCGCCGCGTTCCTGTCCCTGATGGCCATTTTCTGGTTGTATTCTACGATGGTTTTGGTCGTTGCAACCATCGCTCGCTTCACAAATCGATGGATTGTAGGGCTAAGAGGCGCCCCTTTACAGCACGCTAATGCTCCCCTTTCGCTACACCAGATCCTACCCTTCGACTATCTATGGCGCTATGTATATGGCTCAATGCTGAGATATTGTTTCCCAATAGAATTGTAAGAAATATCTTACTAAGTTTGATATAGGTTCTTCCTCAACGTTTTACATGTATTTTATTGGTTTTATTTCATTACGACTTTATATTGATCAATAATGTATTTCTTGATATTAGTATGCTACTATTTATGTTACTAGCATAACACATTATAAAATTATTACTTTTATAGTACCGTTATTGGTAGATATTTATTTTAAATCTTTTTTTTTTACTAATTAGAATAATCAGACCGATCAATGTCCTTAGGATATATTATTCTCAATTTATCTAATTTTTTATTGTTATTATGAATAAGCAGAAATATTAAATACATATGTAGATTTATACAATAAATTTATCTAACATCTTTATTAGCATTGACAGTATCACAAATATCAAATTGGGAGAATTCTCTCTGCATTTTAAGCTTTGAGAATTTCCACGGAAATATTTTATTCCAGCTATTAGCAAATTTATCAACTTTTGCTTCACTATTTTAGAAGCGTAATATACTGTAACGAAGTGAAAATATATCTTCTAGACTATTTATTCTGAACTGATAATCATGAATCATTATTTAGTCAGTATTATATTACTTTGACTTTATTTTAAATTATTTTTACTTAATAAAACTTTTATCTCAAAGTCCTTACTTTAGTATTGCAAATAAATTATATTGCTTTATAAAATCCGAAGTATTAAATATTTGTTTTACATAAATGATAATTTAAATATTTGATTCTTTATGAAAATCTAACTGTAACCTAATATTCACTATCCTACAATGCCTATGATCTCCTATCAATCTATCTAAAGTGTCATTCAAAACTAGACACCCGACTTTCTTTTTAGCAAATCTAGAAGTCTATTAGAATCCAGTCCTTAACGAAGGGAAAATCTGCACAGCAGAATGATCCCGCTAGCTGGTTTCCCTAACAGAACAAATTCGGGTCGCTTGCTGAGCAAGAATACGAGTCCTGGTTCGCCTCAATTTCCAGGCTCGAAGATAAGTATAGACCTTCATATAGCACCGTTAGTTTCCAGTATATACTACGAAAAACACTCGTTTTTCGATTTACCGATCGTCACACAGTACAATAACTTTACACTTAAAACTTACGATTTTGCAACACTATAGCAACTTAGTAACCACTCCAACCCGAACGCGATAATTTACGATAAACGAACACTATAGGGAGTACTACGTCGATATAGCCACTAGGCTGATAATTTCGTGTCACTGTACTACACTTGTAATTGCACCTTCGCGATTCGAAGGAGCGGATGGAAAATGAAAAGCTCAGTGGGATAGTTCGTCGAAATGCACGTCCGACTCACCAGTATTTAGCTCCAGTCCTGCCAAGGACGGCGCCGTCCACAATAATGTCCTTTGATGAGCAACACACAACACCACACAATGTAATTTTAAATATCCTTTTGACAACATTCATCGACGATGCGTAGGTCGAGACTGGTGCGCGAACCCAATGGCCGGTGGCAGTATCCACAAAACTACCCTCACTGGCATTAATAAATATCGAGCGATTTATTGGGTCACCTACCCACGCAAACTGTCGAGGTTTCTATTCCAAAATATTGCAAGGCTCCAACATTCCGCCCACCAAAATACACGTATTTTCTATGAGAATTAACATTTTAAGTGAACAAAACGAGAAGCCCAGATAAGCAGGCGTGCTAATATTCTAACCTAAGTAATGACGCGAAGCTCCTATGAGCGAGCGCGGCCTAACTATAACTACAATGCATCGCGAAGCTCCGATGAGCGAGCGCGAACTATAACTAAATGCGAGACTACAAATTAATCATTTATAGGTAAAGGGCAAAGCTTTACCAAAGGTCTTTGTAAAAGACCTGTCTGAGTTTTTACAGTCGCAACGCGACATACATTATCTCTTGCACGATGCAATTGAACGATACGTCCAAGCGACCAATTAAGAGGTTTAAGTTGTTCATCTTTGATCAAAACTAGCGATCCTAATTTAGGTTCCGAAGAGTCCGTTAGCCATTTTGCACGTTGATTCAAAGTATGTAAATATTCCATATGCCATCGTTTCCAGAAATCATGATGAAGTCTCTGCACCAGTTGCCAACGATTCAAACATGTGAGTTTGACACTTGAGATATCAGGTTCTGGAAGAGATGTCAAAGGTTCAAGAGTGAGGAAATGACCAGGGGTCAAGACCGACAAATCATTAGGATCGGATCCCATTTCACACAAGGGACGAGAGTTTAATACTGCTTCGATTTGTGTAGTCACCGTCAAGAACTCCTCGTAAGTTAGGATCTGATTGCCAATGACGCGAGCTAAGTGGGTTTTGATACTCAATACTCAATACTCAATACTCAATATTTTATTGCAGATATATGTGGGTACATGGAGTTCTTAAAGTAACATGTTTAAATATAAAGTATACATATGACCCTATTTGGGTATATAACCAATGTTAGCCTCCCACAATCCACCAAAATGCGCTGCTGCGGGGGGATTGAATGAAAACTCAATAGCTTCATTAGCAGTAGCTTGCTGCACCAGAGGTAACAAACTATTATAAGCACCAACAAAATTCGTGCCTTGATCACAGTGTATGCGCTGACACCGTCCGCGGCGTGCCACGAACCTACGGAGTGCGCCAAGAAATGCTTCACTTGTCAAACCGATGACGAGTTCAATATGAACTGCTTTAGTTGCGAAGCAGATGAACAAACAAATGTATGTCTTGAAAGTCCTTGATCTCCGAAAACGAACGATATGAGTGGGAAAAGGACCAGCAAAATCTATACCAATAATTGAGAATGGTTTCACTTGGGAAACTCGAAGTTTGGGTAAGTCTGACATGCGAGGTATAATAGGTTTTGGATTAGTGCGATAACAAGGTATGCACTTCGACAAACGACTGCGAATAGCACGACGTGAGGACAATATCCAGAAGTTTTGAGCAAGTAAGAAACTAAGCGTACGCAATCCAGGATGCAAATTATCATTATGACATTGGTCGATAATGAGCGAAGTAACACGATGCTGACGAGGCAATAGCAAAGGATGTTTACAGTCGTAGGCCAACTCCGAGTGAGCCAAGCGACCGCCCACCCTGAGAAGACCATCATCATCAAGGAAAGGATGCAGCTTCTGTAAGGGTTTTGGCAATGGCAATCCCTTTTTCAAGTTTGTGATTTCGTGTGAAAATGACGAATTTTGAGTGACTTTGACGAGTGCAAACAACGATTGCTTCAACTCGGAAGCGACAAGATGACCAGATCGACGAGTAGATCGGTTTCGGCAATTATGTAGAAAGCGGAGCACGTATCCCACGATGCGCTGAACCTTGCTCAGGCTCGAATGCCTTTCCAAGAATTCATCCAATTTATCGACAGCAACAAAAAGCGAAATGAGCGTGTCACGTTGTTCTTTGACCGATTCAGGAGGTTCCTCGGAACGAGTTGCGTTAGGCCACTCCTTGGCATTCAAAAGCAGCCAAGGTGGTCCATGCCACCACAATGGATGATCGAGAAGCTCTCGAATCGTAATACCACGTGACGCGCAGTCCGATGGATTAGTTAGTCCATTTGTATGACGCCAATGCGCAGGTGGAACTCGGTCTTGAACATGACTTACGCGGTTGCTCACGTACGTCTTCCACCGAGATGATGGCGATTTGAGCCAAGCCAGAACTACCATAGAATCTGACCAGCAAAAGATGTCATTGAAGTTCAGCTTGCCGGCGAAAACTTCCTTGACATGTGCGACAAGATCTGCCAATAGAAGTGCTGCGCAAAGTTCTAGCCGAGGAATCGATATTTTCTTCAAAGGAGCAACCTTTGATCGAGCGATGACGAGATGAGTAGTGACTCGATTGTCACCGTACTCACAGCGAAAGTACACAACAGCAGCGTACCCGAGCTCAGAAGCGTCGCAGTAGCCGTGTATATCAAGTTTGATTGATTCCAGTCCCGGTATGAAACGAGGGATCACAAGAGATGAAAGGGAACTGAATTCCGAGCGATAACGAGACCAGGTCTCTGCAATGTGATTAGGAGCAAGTTCATCCCAATCCAAACCAAGATTCCAGAGTTTCTGGATAATGCATTTGAATGCAATAGTGAGTGGCGTGAGAAAGCCAAGTGGATCAAATATACGGGCCAGTTCCGAGAGAATGTTTCGCTTAGTACACTGTTCATGTAGCGGGGTAACAGGGAACGAGAATCCGTCTTCGATGGGGTTCCACTCTAGACCGAGAACCTTGACGGAGTGACAAGATTCAGAGTCGAATGACAACGAGTTGTCATGACGATGATCAGGGGGAACGTTTTTGAGTAGAGAACGACAGTTAGATGCCCATTTTCTGAGCTCGAAACATCCTTTTCGAAGTATATTATTAACCTGGCTCATTAGCTCGCGAGTTGAGTCTAATGAGTGCGAGCCAGTTACCACGTCATCAACGTAGACATCATTAGTAAGCGCATCGACAGCGAGAGGACTACCGACTCCTTCATCGCGAGCCACCTGTAAGATGGTACGAAGTGCTAAGAAACTCGATGATGCCATGCCGTATGTTACAGTGTTGAGACGATACTCAACCACAGGTTCGTCAGGCGAGAAACGAAATAGAATGCGCTGATAGTCTCGATCAACGTCAGCGACCAGTATCTGTCTATACATCTGCCTTATGTCGGCAGTGAATACGACCGAATGCAAACGAAAGCGAAGAAGAATCGAACCAATGTCCGATTGTAAACGGGGACCAACGAGTAACTGCTCATTCAGCGCAGCCCCACCGGCTGGCCGTGCTGTGGCGTCAAATACCACGCGAAGCGGACTCGTGGTGCTACTCGGTTTCAGCACACAGTGGTGCGGAATATAATATGAATGGCCCGAACCCGATTGGTCGGCTACATCCATATGCCGAGACGAGATATAGTCCTTCATAAATTTATTGTAACCCTCGCGCAACTGAGGATTACGTGAAAGACGTTTTTCGAGGGCGAACAAACGACGAAGTGCCATAGGGCGCGAGTCACCGAGATTAGGTTCCGGCGACTTGAAAGGTAAACGCACGACATACCTTCCATCCACGGTTCTGGTGTGAGTCGTATCGAATATACGCTCGCACAAGACTTCCTCTTCGGATAGAGGTGACGATTTGGAAAGTTCATCAATTTCCCAAAATTTACGAACTTGCGAATCTAAACTATCCAACGAACAAAACAGTGACGAGGTTTTGGAAGGAATATGTGCACGTGATATTTTTCCCATCACTACCCAACCAAGCTTGGTGTTGAAAGCCACGGGTCCATCAGGGCCGGAATCGCGGCGTTCACCGAGGAAAATTTGGCAGAAGATGTCAACCCCCACCAAAGCATCAATATGCGCGGGCACGTTGTATTCAGGATCAGCCAACTCAATATTCCGAAGTTGTGGCCACTGAGCGATATCGATTCTATCAGTGGGCATTTGACTACAAATTTTAGGTATGACTAGAGCATCGACTTCAATGTCAGGAGATCGGTCTCCACAGCGCATGCGATACGTGGTGGATTCAACTGCGATCGATGATGATTGACCGATGCCTTCTACTGAAGTCGTAGTCTTCCTCAATATAAGACCAAGGCGATGTGCACATTTCTTTGTAATGAAGTTCGATTGACTACCACTATCAATGACGACGCGAATTTTACGATAAGTGCCGAAGTTATCAAGAACTTCGACCGAAGCTGTGGCTAATAACGAAGTGTGTGTGGCGGGCTCCATACCAGCCACCAAAGTGACAGTCTGTTGACTGTGCTCGAGACATGACGATTGTGCAGCGGTGGCAGGTTGTGCCACATCCATCATAGCATCCGAAGCGATAAGTGTTGCCGGCGAGGTGATTTGCAATTTATCGAAATGTAAAGTTGTGTGATGAGGCAAACCACACTTTGAACAACGACCATTTGATTTACAGTTTTTTAACAAGTGACCTTTGTTAAGGCAATTAATACAACAATGGTTTTCTTTAACAACAGTGTATCGATCTCGAGGGCTATGATTGCGATATGTGGGACAGTTCCACAACGTATGATTAGACTTGCACAAAATGCAAGTGTCACTCGATTGTGGCAGCGAGTTAACAACGAAGGCCTTGGTATGCGCTTGGTGACGCGGCGAGTAAGCCCCGGTGCGCGGCTGCGCAGGCGGTGCAAGCGCGACGCGCGCGACCGCTCCAGCAGCGGCGGCGCGCGGCGCTCGTGAGCCCTCGGGCTCGGCCAACTCCAACGCTTGACCAGCCTTGTTCAAATATTCCAACAACGAATTAAACGAAGGGATGTCTTTGCTCTCATTTTGTAGCTCGAAGCGGCGACGTGTATCAAGATCGAGTTTGTTTATCAGCAAATAAAACAATGGAAAGTCCCAGTCCTTGACTGGCAACCTTAAATTTTTCAAAACAGCAATATTTTCTTTGAAGGTGTCAACAAGACGGCGCAACTCACTAGGAGAACTTGACTTCAAAGTCACCTTTTGTAATTCTTCCCAGTAACGAAAAGCTAACTTACGCTTGCATTGATAACGATCAATAAGTGCCTCATACGCATCTAAATAATTGTTTTCCGAAAGCGGAAAACCTTTTAGCAGCTGCAAGGGTTCACCGGAAAGAAGAGATATCAAAATTGAAAATCTTTCTATATTGGATAGTTTTCTATTTTGATGTACCATCGTGTTGTACATATCATAAAAGGTACTCCATGTTGTGATATCACCATTGAAATTTAATAAATTTAGTCGCGGAAGTTTAACTGATAAGTCAGTTCTATTCGATTCTAGTTCCGGTCCAGGTCTAGTCGTGGACGCGGAAGTGAGTGACGAATGAATTTCAATAATTTGAAAATATTTGTTGTCTACCTCTTGTCGAATGCCATCCTCTTCATCAAGTGATGAGGTATCCGAAATTTCTAAACAAATTTTTAAATGATGTGATTCGAAACTAGCGCAATGATTTTCGAGTCGAGTGTACCGTGATAAGAAAATAGGTAGTCGGGAGATATCATCTTTAGCTTCTAAGGCGGCTGATAAACAATCATCAATACGTTTGACAGCAATTTCACGTTTCAGTTCTAAGTTACGTTTAACTGCAGCTTTCGACATTGTAAATAAACAAACTACACAAGACAAAATAAAATTTAACTGTATAAAATAAACAAATAAATTTGCAGTGGACTGTATTTAAGTGATTTGCAATTTCTTACGAAATTACGAAAGTGAAATAAACAAAATGCTGCAATAAGGTTAGGTATTTATTTACCTTCAAAACAAACACTTATCAACGATTTGAAATGCTATTATTACAAATAACCGAATAACGGAATACCAATATGTATTTAAATAATGAATTTAAAAGAGTAAATAATTAATTATAATATACGATGAAAATAACGATAATTATTTTCACTCCATAACCATAATGATAACGAAACGTTTGTCTACTATGATGCACCTAGCCGCGTGCACGAATATAATCCGACCAAATATAACGATGCAAAGTGGCGTACGAATTTTAACGCGTCAATGACCAACTTAATTCGTTCGTACTATAATGACAATCGTTCAACCGCATGATACAAAATACGAATATTTGCTTGAAATAATGACGAAATAACAAAAATATGATTAAAGTGAGCCTCAACCTATCAAATAAGAATGTTTAAAGGCTATTTCCTACGAAAGAATGCGAGATCCAACAATGAATCGCGATTACGAATTTCCGTAATGGCAACGGGTGTGATAATTATTTTAAAAACCGAATGTTTTAACCAATATTTACCACCGAATAAGCTAGAATGTTGCGAAATATTGATAAATAAGCGCAGATCCGAGTGATTTGCCTATTATATACCAATATTATGAGCGAGCGAGATTATAATAAATGAGCGTAGAAAACGATATTCCTACCTACCATTTACTATTTAAAACGAAATATAGCGACTGAATTTACTATCGACAGTTTGCGTGTTACGTCACTCCTGGTGATGAGACAGGGCTGCTGTCCTCACCACAAGGAGGATCCCGGTTCGAAAGGGCCAATGTTCACGCACCTTCGCGATTCGAAGGAGCGGATGGAAAATGAAAAGCTCAGTGGGATAGTTCGTCGAAATGCACGTCCGACTCACCAGTATTTAGCTCCAGTCCTGCCAAGGACGGCGCCGTCCACAATAATGTCCTTTGATGAGCAACACACAACACCACACAATGTAATTTTAAATATCCTTTTGACAACATTCATCGACGATGCGTAGGTCGAGACTGGTGCGCGAACCCAATGGCCGGTGGCAGTATCCACAAAACTACCCTCACTGGCATTAATAAATATCGAGCGATTTATTGGGTCACCTACCCACGCAAACTGTCGAGGTTTCTATTCCAAAATATTGCAAGGCTCCAACAACACTGCTGTACTGTTGCGCTATATTCTTGCAACCTCACAGCACTATTACAGTCGTTCAGAGAATATATAATTTGAGTACCCACTTGAAATGCCTCAATGCGATCAGCTCTCCTCAGAGAGCCACCGGACTAGAGATATTGGACCTATTACCCTTCTTCTATCTGCCAACTTAATATAGAAAGTATTAGTCAAGCTAAATGTGAAGTAGTAAGTAAGATTCTATTAGAAAATGACATAGACGTACTCCTTTTACAAGAAACTCACGCTAGAGATGAACAGGATCTACATAAACGTGGTGCTATTCCGGGATACTATCTTGCTCATGCAATAAACCACACGCAATATGGCATCGCCACTTATGTTAAAGACGGTATTAGACATGGCACTGCGGAGACTAGCCTTGGGGGTCCGGATGTATTTGCCTCTGCAATAATGATCAATAACCTTACCATTGTAAACGTATACAAACCACCGAGCTCTTCATGGACTACCAACCTCCCCGCTTTCCCACACCCATGCCTATATGCCGGCGACTTCAATAGTCATCACACGACCTGGCGATATAACAAAAATGATGCAAATGGTGAGCACCTCGTGCAATGGGCGGAGAACAACAACCTACACCTGGTATTTAATGCCAAGGATAGAGGATCGTTCAGGTCAGCAAGATGGAAACGGGATTATAATCCAGACTTAACGTTTACTACCTGTGACATCAATCAAACCCCATTACAAACCACACGAAGAATTCTCTCAGACTTCCCGAACAGTCAGCACCGACCTGTGCTTGTGGAGGTTGGTATTAAGATCCCCTTAACAAATTCCATGCCTTTGCCTCGATGGAACTTCCACAAAGCAGACTGGTCCAAATTCAGCGCTGACATGGATGCTGCTATCAGATGGATACCTCCCTGTGCCGAAAACTACAAGAGAATCACTAAACTTATCATAGCAACATCAAAAAAGAGCATTCCCCGAGGCTACCGCAAGGCGTACATCCCTTGCTGGTCGAAAGAAAGCGAAAAACTATTTGATGAATACACGCGCACGGGTAACCATGAAATAGGTGATGACCTTCTGAAGTCTCTCGATGAAGGGCATCGAAATAGGTGGCTCGATACCGTGGAGTCAATGGATTTTAAGACTTCCAGCAGGAAGGCTTGGAGGGTGCTCAATGGGTTGGAGGGCAAGACTACAACAAACTCTCGTGGCGGATCTGCTCCACTAGCCAACGCGATTGCAAACAGAATAGTGGAGGTGTCCCGAGTTAAAGGCAGCAAAGATGATACCCGGGCAACACGACAGTGCGCTAAACAGCTCAAGGTGTCGCTACCAATTGACTACCAGCTGTCACGAGAATTCTCCCAAGACGAAACCGATCGCGCCTTGAAACTATTGCCCCCTAATAAAGCAGCTGGTTTCGATGCAGTCTACAATGAATTTTTAAAGCACCTGGGCCCGAAATGCAGGAAATGGCTAAAAGAGTTCTTCTCAGATATCCTGTTACGTAACAAATTGCCTCGCGGCTTCAATAGATCCAAGATTGTTGCCATACTTAAACCCCAAAAACCTGCAGACGATCCTAAGAGCTACCGTCCTATCGCCTTTCTGAGCTGTGTCTACAAACTTCTGGAGAGACTTATCTACAACCGCATTGTGCCTCTCATTGATAAGGTGATTCCAGTAGAACAAGCTGGCTTTCGATGTGGCCGCAACTGTACCGACCAGGTGTTGTCCCTCACAACCCATATTGAAGCAGGGTTTCAAAAGAAACTAAAGACGGTTGCTGTTTTAATAGACCTGTCATCGGCATACGACACAGTTTGGCGGCAAGGATTAGTCTACAAGCTCATGACAGTGGTACCATGCAGAAAAATGGTGGGGCTGTTAAATAGCATGCTTAGCAACCGTGAGTTCATGGTTTTCCTTGGCGAGAATGAAAGTCGTACCAAAAAGCTGAACAATGGATTACCACAGGGTTCAGTTTTGGCTCCGCTGCTCTTCAATCTTTACTTACATGACATACCTGAAACGCAGAGTCGTAAATTTATGTATGCTGATGACATAGCACTAGCTTCCCAACACAAAACCTTCAAATCATCCGAAAGTATCCTTAACGAGGACTTAAGCATACTAAACAAATTCTTTAGGAAATGGAGACTAGTACCAAACACTGCCAAAACCGAAGTAACTGCGTTTCACTTGGCTAACCAAATGGCAAAATACGAGCCCACTGTTGAGTTTGCTGGAGCCATGTTACACTACAACCCCACGCCGAAATACCTGGGCGTGACTCTCGATCGGAGTCTCACGTACGCTCCGCACATGAACAAATTATCCAAAAAGCTCCAGACCAGAAACAACATCTTACACAGGCTAGCGGGCACCACTTGGGGGGCCAGCGCCGATGTGCTGCGTACAACCGGTCTCAGTTTGGTGTACTCAGTAGCAGAGTACTGTGCACCAGTATGGTCAAATAGTGCACATGTGATGCATGTGGACACCCAGCTGAACCAGACCATGAGATGCATATCCGGAACCCTAAAATGTACCCCCCTTCAGTGGCTCCCCGTGCTAAGCCATATAAGCCCACCCCATTTGAGAAGACAACAAATACTACTACGAGAGGCCCAGAAGATGTACGGAAATCCCAACCTGCCAGCTCACGCGGAGTTTACTGATCCGCCACCCCACCGTTTGAAGTCACGTCACCCACCATACCAGACCGCATGTGAACTCGTGTCCGGCGGATTTAACACATCTGCTGAGTGGTTGCAGGAATGGAATGCAAAACCCCCTGATAGCATGGGAGTTACCATCAACCCTACACTTAAACCTGCTGGTTTCGCGCTCCCAAGAAGGGAATGGTGCCAACTGAATAGGGTACGAACTAGATGCGGGCGATGCAATGCCTTCATGTCAATGTATGGGTGGAGGGAATCTCCGGAGTGTGCGTGTGGAGCTGCTGTCCAGGATGTTGAGCATATAGCTAGAGACTGCCCACTCACAAGGTACAACGGCTGCCCAACAGACCTGTTCTCTCTCGAAAACGACGCTATCCCATGGATTCAGCAATTAAAGGATAGAATAACTTTATAATTTTAATTTATTGTGAACGATTGTAAGAATGCCATACGATTAAATAAAAATAACTGTACTACACGCGATGATTTCTTGCCGAATGCTTGATGTATAATGAATTTCCTCCTAGTAGTTGTCTCCCTTATATACCATGCTCTTGACGCTGAGTTCACGCCAGTTCAACTACCAATCAGAGCCTGCCAAATAATTAATTTCGAGTAAATTGAACGTGGTCCAAAGTCAATTCTTTGAATTTAGACTGAAGGCACTCTGAAGCTTGTAACTGTTCGTATTGTAATCATCCATGGTCACGGCCTCAACTTGTAACTATCCCTACTCGTCCCGTAGTCTAATGCTCTAATTCTGGGAACGGCACTACCAATTGTAACTTCTCCCCTGTATGCTTGGAAGACCTACGCCTACTCGACTGACCTGTACTCCAACTACCTATATACTGTTAATCTAGGCATTTCAGTTTATTCCTACCTAATTATTTCTTGTTTCCTGAATTGGAACATCCCTAATCTGAGCTAATAATACTAGATAATTTCGGCCGTTGATTTTAGTTCCTCAGATAAATAAGTACACATAACTAGCTCGAATCATAACTTATCCAGACAATAATTCTATACTAATGAATGAAGGACTGATTAAATATATGGCCAAGGTGTGATCGTCTAGCTCATAGTGATAGGACCGAATATTGTGAGCCGTTGTAACTCAAGTTCTTTTCAGGAAATACTGAGACAAACTTAGGTTTGTCTCCTAATTGTAAGAGAAATAAATTATTATAACGATATAATATACCTTGTAAGCACATGAAGACAAATCTTATTCCTACTGCAAGGGTTAATTATAATGACCCCAATTCTGTTATACCATTTTGACCCCAATCGTGTCGTTACTATTAGAGATTATATTTCGCCATAAGATTTCTATATATTCACAAAGCATAGATTGTAATAAACTAACTTCATGTAAACACAAAATCAAATATTTAATGCAGAACATTTGTACCTGTTTTGTAAACTCGCGACTGTATTTGTCGCGGGTCTCGCTTCACTGGTACCGGTCGCCTAGGTGCCGTCAGCTGTGTGTGGTCACGTGATGCTGTGACGTGCAATGACCGGTACGGATGGTTTATTCTTAGGTTGAGGGTGTATTAACATTTTTATGTGTTAAAAAACGAGTGAAGTACATCGCGGTCGATTGCAAGATGGTTAATGTAAAAACGAATTAATTGTATTTTCATTGTGAATACGAGTACATCGCGGTCGAGTGCTTTATTATAAATGTGCGCCGATATATTTGTGTTCTTATTGTGAAACTAAGTGAATTTGGTTATCGCGGACGGACACAATATCAGAGGGCTACTTATTTCTGTGTTTAGGTTAAGGACGGCCGTCCGGGGTAGGATAATTCTACGGTTAGCTAGATCAGCTAGGTATTTGCAACTACGACACGACCCACGGATGGATCGGGAAGGTCGCTGGAGCAAACACTGCTTCCCCGCCTTGACGGACCGAAGAGCCGCCTGGATGTTCCAGGCATTGTGAGTTTTACCCTTAATTTAATTGTCTATGTACTGTATTGTTTGTTAGTTTTAATTAATTAGCGCTACGTATCGTAGCCGATGTTCGCTGGAGGCGCTTATGGGCCCCGCCTCCCGAAGACCCGAGTAGGCTCTTCGACAAAACCTATTGGCCCACGGTTGGGCCAAGTTTGGTTGTTAACTGTACCTAGAACATGGAATGACACTTATCACACACCTTCTTAAAGTAATAAATCATAAAATAATTAGTAAATCATTGTTAATAACTAAATGTAAATATCCATAGTTGTATTTGTTTGTTCTATGGTAGTCAAAAGTTGTTCAGTAAAGGTAATTATTTTCATGTTTTCACCTAAAATGAGAATTCTACGGATATTCATCATTGTAGATAACCGGAGCTAGGAAAACATTACAGGCTTGTGACTGTAAAGCTGGGTTAAGAGGCCCCTTGACGTATTACAACACTCTCCATTGTTGTTCTAGCTCAAATTACTCCTTTTGATACTTATTACTAACGCTGATTAAGATTTGGAAACACAATGCTGAGATAAGAATATTTTATCTTAAATTCTATAAAACAACCACAATATCCAGACAGATAAATGTCTTCACCATAACATGATTAATTGACAAATATTTATTGAACAATTAACTGATAATATTAACCAACGACTTGGACATCTCTAAACTGTCTTTTAGTCTACGAGAAATCCAAAGAGCAAGTGTATCTATTCAATGATCAATTCCATCAATCATAACTCCATTATTTTAGAAGAATAATTTATTAAGTTTAACATTTATCTTGGAGACGCCTCATCTATCCGGAAAAGTCTAAAATCCCTAAATTCTAGGACTTACGTGAGTAAACTCGTCCAACAGAGTTAATCCAATCCCCTATGGCAGGTGGCAACTCACCAGCACTTACACTTCACTTTTCACAGACACTACACTTTGAATATTTCACTTCTCACCTTTTACTTTATCGCGAACAGCAACTTTGGCTTCTTGACGGTAACTGGTTTGGACGGCCCACTCGTCCCCTTTTTATACTAAAAAAGTGTCCGTATCTGGTCTTCATCGTGTCCCCGACTAAACCAATCAGACTCCTCGAGTACACATTCCGACCAATAGAACCCTCGTTCCATTTTATGATTTTCCAAATATTGATGAGTCATTGTTACTTTTCCAATTTTAAATTTATTTGAATTTAGAATAATGTACGTAAGCTGTCCTCATCGTGTCTCCGACCTAACCAATCAGATCCCTTGAATACACATTTTGAATACACATACACATTCGTTCCTTTTTTATATATTTATGATATAATGTTATTTTGTTTTATGAGTTTTATTTGAATTTGGAACCTGTCCCCAAGCGTCATGTTAGTTAGTATTTATTGTGCATATTTTTTAGTTCCGATCGAAGTGGCATTGCGGGTACCACTTGTTTTGTGTTGCATTCAATTATTGTTTATATACGTCAACACGACGGTAGGCTAGTTTAGTTGCAATAGACCAGCATAGAGTAAACACGTACACAGCTATTTTCTTTATCTACAAACCAAACAGAAACTTATCCCCAATCAATACATGTTCAAATTCGAGCGGATTGTTAAGGAGCTATCGGAGTGATCGCTGCGAGTCAGCCGGCCGGCGAGAATATTAGAAGCCCGCATTCCTGAGCGATAAGGATCTATTTTTAGCGCGATGTCTACAGTCACGGAATTACTCAACTTACTGGAAAACACAGCGTGTTTAATACAAAAAACGCAAGCTAATGTGAAGAAATGTCCGAAGGCAAGATTGGCAACACAAAGTTATGTGCAAATTCGTATAAAACGGTCGAAGAATATTGGGAAACTTTCGAAAATGCGCATCAAAATCTAGTTAAAATAACACCTCAAGAAAAACGAACTTCGATGTCGTATTTTAATAATGATGAATATTATAGCTGTGAAGAAGCATATATATGTGTACTTGCTGACCTCAGGGACTTATTAGCAAGTCTGACGCCCTCATCATTATCATCATCGGGACCCACCGCCGAGTCAACAAATCAACTCGCGCGCCTTCCGAGAATTGAGTTAACAAAATTTAGCGGGAATCATGAAGATTTATGAAGAAGCCTACATTTCAAGATCTGTTTATTTCGCTAGTGCACGATAACAAAACAATTAGTGATGTGCAAAAGTTACATTATGTAAAGACTAGTGTGACAGGTGAAGCTCAGACGTTAGTAAAGCACGTTCAAGTGACTCATCAAAATTACAAAATAGCGTGGGATATTCTAAAAACAAGGTATGGTAATAAAAGACTAATTTTGAATACCTATATGAAAAAAATATTTAATCAAAAAAAGATGTCAAGCCAATCTGCTACACAAATCAAGTGTTTGCTCGACGTGACGTCAGACTGCCTACATAATTAACACAATCTTAATATCTCAACAGAGACATGGGATCCTATCATAATTTTTCTTGTCGTGCAAAAGTTAGACCCTGAGACACATAAAGATTGGGAAGAATATTCATACAAAAAAGATACAGATTCGTTACCTACCTGGGATGAGTTAAATAATTATTTGCAATCAAAATATAGAACACTGGAACTTGTCACATCATCGGGCCCCCGTGATAAACCTATGAAGGAACGTTCTTTCCACGTCGCCACTACTACTACTACTTCATCCACAGCAACTTCGCCGTCACTATCTGCAAAGAAGACATGTGTATTATGCAAAGATAACCACACTTTATGCCATTGTAAGGAATTCACTACGCTGCTACCTATGGAACGAACAGAATATGTTAAGAAAAATAACCTATGCTTTAACTGTTTAGCACCAGGGCATTCTGCTCACCAATGTAGACTGCAAATGTCCTGTCGTTTATGCAAACGGCGCCATCATACTCTCCTACACCAAAACAGGAATCCAGATACTTCGGAAACTGTAAGCACCACTCAACCGAAGGCATCACACCAGAGTGCAGAAGAGTTAGTAGAACAAGTTAACACAATGATTGCGTCACACAACAATGTTAAACAAGGCTCATCCACGGCGCTACTAGCGACGGCAATGGTGACTGTTAAAAATGAACATAACCACACCATTGTTCTCCGTGCGCTCGTCGATCAAGGGTCACAAGCAGCGTTTTTGAGCGAAAAGGCAGCTCAAATGCTCAATCTTACCAAACGGTCAGCTAGAGGAAGCATAATTGGAGTAGGATCTTCAAGAATGAACGTTGATCACGTGGTAAGACTTCAAGTTGGTTCCCGATGGGATGCAAACTTTAAGATAGATCTAACTGCTTATGTGATGAGCAAACAACTTACCACGAACCTGCCCTCTAAAGCTGTAATTGTTGACAGAAATCTATGGACATGTGGCGGTCATCGTCCTGCGGATTATTGCGACGCACACAATACAGGTTACGAGTTCGGCCGCGGCATACGAGCGGGCGAAGCGAAGAGCGACGTGCGTCTGCGCTGGACATCGTTGGGCGACTGACGAGCGCTACGGCCGCCGCGAAGTATTTATACTCGTGCGAGCGAGATAGAAGACTCGCCTTATCGAATTACTTCGGTAGTAAATAGTTTGTACGCTCCGTATGTTAGTGCCTAGTTGTAAGATTAATTTATGTATATAAGACGGACAATAAATTTGATTTTTATGGTGTATTCATCAAGTCACTATTAGTTTTTTTTCAACGGTAAAACCATAACCATAGACTTCCACAATGGTGACCCCGACGTGATGCGAGACCAGCTACTGCGAAGGATGCGAGACCTTGGCGGCTCCATGATACAAGACGATGCATTGAAAGTCTTGTGGTTAAATCAATTGCCCTCGTCCGTACGGGCTGTTATGTCAGTCAACGCAGAGTCTACGCTTGACACGCTCGCCTCAATGGCCGACAAGATGATGGAACATCTAGAACCACAAGTTGCAGCAATTTCAACCACGAATAACCTGACAGTTGATGACTCAAAATTTGAACTTTTATCGAAACAGATTGAAAAACTCACATTAGAAATCGCAGAACTTAGAGGGAGACAAACTTATCGCCGT
The DNA here is from genome assembly GCA_917880725.1 of Selenia dentaria. Taxonomy (NCBI): domain Eukaryota; kingdom Metazoa; phylum Arthropoda; class Insecta; order Lepidoptera; family Geometridae; genus Selenia; species Selenia dentaria. The sequence goes on along the minus strand of OU862896.1, from coordinate 65,784 downwards.
CCGTTTCATCGACGTAACCGTTCAAGATCGAAATCTACCAAAAGCAAGTCAGCAAAGCCGGGCGATGCAAATTGGCTATGCCGGTACCACTACCGATTCCGTGACCGAGCGAGACAATGTGAAGCACCATGCGCATGGAAGAATCAACAACAGAAGTCGGAAAACTAGAAGAGACATCGGGTTCGGCGGGCACCGGTGTTGAAACTATGTATAGTAACCGCCTGAGCGTCACCGACCGACAAAGTGGTGAACGTTTCCTTATAGATACCGGCGCCGACATCTCCGTCCTAGCAGTGAAGATGAAACAGCGACACTCTCCGAACGATTTTAAATTGTACGCTACGAACGGATGCACTATCAAAACTTTCGGTGAGAAGACACTTCAATTGAATCTGGGCTTACGACGTAGTTTCTCCTGGACATTTGTTATTGCGGACGTCAGAAGATCAATCATTGGTGCAGATTTCCTTCGACACCACAACATCCTAGTGGATCTGAAAGGACAGAGATTAATTGACGGGTTACCCAAACTCTCAGTCAGGACACTGTCAGCCCGAAGCGATGACTCAGCAGTACATGTCATCAATATGAGCCATCCGTATAGCGACATACTGATGCAGTATCCAGACATCCAGAGACCCATGTCGCTTAAGAAACCTCCACCGCATAATGTAACCCATCACTTAGAAACAACCGGACCGCCAGTCTACGTCCGGCCGCGACCACTGCCACCCGATTGATATATCGCAGCAAAGAAGGAGTTCGAGCGTTTGATGGAAATGGGCGTCTGCCGTCCATCGAACAGTCCATGGGCTAATCCATTACACTTAGTGAAGAAGAAGGATGGTCAACCACGCATCTGTGGAGATTACAGACTACTCAATAGTCAGACATTGCCGGATCGTTACTCGATACCACGAATCACGGATTTCACGTTCAGACTGCATGGCAATAAGATATATTCGAAACTTGACATCAAGAAGGCCTACTACTGGATTCTAATGGCCAGCAAGGAGGATGCGCAAAAAACGGCCGTAACCACGCCCTTCGGCTCATTTGAATTCACTTCAATGACCTTCGGGTTGCGCAACGCCGCGCAAACCTTCCAGCGCTTTATGCATCAAGCGCTACGAGGCCTGGATGCATTCACTTTCTGTTATATTGATGATCTACTAATTTTTTCGCCAGAAGAAGAAAGCCATAGACGCCATTTGCATCAAGTCTTCAAGCGCCTGACAGAATATGGACTCACGCTCAATATGGACAAATGCGAATTCGGAAAAGAATCTATCAACTTTCTTGGCTATCACGTGTCAGCAGCTGGCATCAAACCACCAGAAGAAAAGACGGAAGCCATATCATCATTCCCTAAGCCAAAGACCATAGAAGAGCTTAGAAGATTCATGGGAATGTTAAACTTCTACAGAGACGCGTTGCCGCACCAAGCTGAAAAACAGCTAGAACTCAACAAACTGTTACATAACGCAAAGAAAAAGGACAAAACGCCAGTTGCGTGGACTGCAGAAACTGAAAAAGCTTTCGAACAATGTCGTGACAGCATAAAACAAGCGGCGACATTGTCACATCCGATCCCCGGAGCCAAGCTACATATAATGTCGGACGCATCAGATAAAAGTCTCGGTAGCGTTCTACAGCAATACCAAGACTCGGCATGGCGTCCAATAGCCTTTTTTTCGAAAACACTCAGTGAAGCACAGAAAAAATACAGCGTGTACGACCGCGAACTCTTAGCGATGTACAGCGCCGTCAAGCATTTCAGAAGATACATAGAAGGCTCGGAAGTGGTTATTCATACGGATCACCGACCACTCACATACGCCTTGACAAAACCTCCAAGCAATAATGACACCCCACGGCGAGAAAGACAACTACATTTCATCAGCCAGTTTTGTACAGAGATACGATACGTTAGAGGCCAAAGTAACCCTGTAGCAGACACACTCTCAAGATTAGAGGAGATCACATGCACTTCAACAGTGGACTATAACAAGCTCGCAGATGACCAAGAAGAAGACGAAGAATTGAAGGAACTAAAAACAAAAAAGAACCTAAAGTTTGCCCAAATCAATTTACCAGGCGTGAGCAAACCGATCCACTGCGAGATGACGACTAACAATCCTAGGCCGTACCTGCCTACTTCAATTCGAGAAGCCGCCTTCAAAGCGCTTCACGAGTTAAGCCACCCAGGAATCCGGAACACAAGGAAGCAGATGGCCCAGCGATATTTCTGGCCTAGCATGAACGCTGATGTAGCCAGATGGACGAGAGCTTGCCTAAGCTGTCAGAAGAGCAAGATACAAAGGCACACAATTGCGCCCTTACGGACAGTTCCCAGAAGTGGGAAGATTTGACCATCTACATGTGGATGTTGTAGGACCGCTGCTACCGTCGGAAGAATACACGTACTTAGTAACCATGATGGACCGCCGCACTAAATGGCCAGAAGCAGTCCCAGTGCGTAACATAACTGCAGAGACGATAGCCAGAGCAGTCTATGAACACTAAATCTGCAGATACGGATGCCCATTAAAAATTACCACAGACCAGGCTAAACAGTTTGAGTCATCTCTGTTCCACGCGTTAATGAAGAAGATGGGAGTGACGAGAATACGGACCACCGCATATCATCCGCAATCGAACGGTCAAATAGAACGCTGGCATCGATCCCTAAAAGCCGCCCTAATGGCACGAGGAGCCAGCACAACCTGGACGAAAGAACTACCAACAGTTCTGCTTGGGTTGCGCGCAGCACTGCATAAGTCAACGGATATGAGTCCAGCTTTATGTACGTACGGAAAAACGATACGCCTGCCAGCAGATTTTTTCATACCCTCGAAACCGCACGCGGAGGAACCAGCTGAGTTCATAAGGAAAATGGCCGAAACAATGACGTCACTAGCGTCAGAGAACGCACAGAAGCACGGATCACAGCGCACTCCATTTGTGCATAAAGATCTGTCCTCATGTAGCCACATATTTGTACGAGTCGATATGGTCAAGAAGCCACTATCACCGCCGTATGAAGGACCGTATTTCGTATTGGAGAAGCATGACAAGTACTTTAAGGTACAACTGCCTAACCGGACAGCAGTAATATCGATTGATCGACTGAAACCAGCGTACTTATGCGATGACGTAACCGAAAGCAAAACCGACGCGAAAAATGCCACTATACCAGCAACCACGATTACGGCTACAAATGCAGTCGCTACGGACCTTAGAACCTCGACAGCCTTACAGACGCTAAGCCCATATGTCACAAGAAGCGGCAGAACTGTGCATCGCACGGTACGTTTCACTTGAAGGGGGGTGATGTGGCGGTCATCGTCCTGCGGATTATTGCGACGCACACAATACAGGTTACGAGTTCGGCCGCGGCATACGAGCGGGCGAAGCGAAGAGCGACGTGCGTCTGCGCTGGACATCGTTGGGCGACTGACGAGCGCTACGGCCGCCGCGAAGTATTTATACTCGTGCGAGCGAGATAGAAGACTCGCCTTATCGAATTACTTCGGTAGTAAATAGTTTGTACGCTCCGTATGTTAGTGCCTAGTTGTAAGATTAATTTATGTATATAAGACGGACAATAAATTTGATTTTTATGGTGTATTCATCAAGTCACTATTAGTTTTCTTTCAACGGTAAAACCATAACCATAGACTTCCACAGACACACCTAGAAGGTCTCAATCTGGCAAATCCAAACTATCATACCCCAGGGCCAATCGATTTGCTTCTAGGCGTCAGAGAATACGCACAAATAGTGCAACAATCACTTATTAAAGGTCCTCCGGGTTCCCCATGCGGACAAAAAACACACCTTGGATGGATTTTGTTCGGAGAAATCAATTTGCCGAGCTTGAAATAGAAATCATTTCTGGTCCTTCATCATCAAGTAGACATGGATGATATGCTGAAATCACTGTGGGAAATAGACACAGATTATAATAGAAAGCTAACTAAAATGAAAAATTATGCGAAGCAATCTACGAAGAAACACATATGAGAACTAGAGAAGGAAGATACGTGGTAAAATTACCTTTTAAAATAGAACCCTCAAAATCACCGGAAGGAAATACCAAGTATATAGCACGAAAGAGACTACTGCAGCTAGAAAGAAGATTTAAAAGAACACCTAAATTAGAAGAAGATTACACAAGGGTTATGCAGGAATATATAACGCTGGGACATATGGAAGAAATACCAGAAAGTGAAGCAAATAAGGAAAAGGCAGTAAACTTACCTCACCACGCCGTCATTCGTGAGGATAAGGTAACGTCCAATACGCGTGTCGTATTTGATGCTTCTGTGCGGCTGCACACGGGCTCGAATCAAATATCACTTATTGACGAATTGCTGGTTAGTCCTCAGCTTTAAGACGACCTAAGAAACTTGATTATGAGATGGCGGTTAAAGCGCATCTGTTATGCCAGTGACATTAAGATGATGTACAGACAGATTCTGGTTCACAAAGATGCTGATACTTACCAACGTATTTTATGGCGTGAGAACGATTCTGAAAGTATAAAAGAATACCGTATGCTACGCGTCACCTTTGGCACGGCACCAGCACCATACCATCTTGCAGTAAAAACTCTTCACCAAGTTGCCACAGACGAAGGTCAAAATCACACAACTGCTGCGAAGATAATAAAAGAAGATTTTTAAATTGATGATATGATATCAGGTAATGACACTACGAAAGAAGCCATAGATACAGCACAGGCAGTTTCAAGCATATTGAAAAAGGGTGGCTTCACGCTGTCGTATTGGTCATACAACTGCCCTGAGTTTATGAGATCTATTGAAACCAGCGAAAGAAGTACTAATGCACAGTTAGATCTCAAGTTGGATGGAACTGTAAAATCATTGGGATCGATTTGGAATTTGGAAACCGATCAATTTCAATACAAATTGAATCTACCCACAGTCTCAACCAATGTAACAAAAAGAACAATCTTGTCAGATGTTCAGAAGCTTTTTGATCCTCTTGGATGGATTTCACCAAGTCTGACAAGGTTATCGAGGTTAGGTTGGTTAGGTTTTATTTTTTATATATTTCGTCCTCCTCCGCCAAATACCCCGGATATTTTCCGGGACCTTTTTTAGGTTTAATTTAATGATAAGCTTATTTTTATTAATAGTTTGCAATATGCAATTTAGTTTACTATGTATAAATGTATATATTATATTTATATATGCAATGTATATACATGTATATACAATGTATGTACATGCCCTAAGAACATTTTTAACAAATGAAGGATGTGAAGTGTTGCTGAAGGTTGATATTAAGAACGCCTTCAATTCTCTTGATAGAAACACTCTTTTGACACAAGTTAAAAATAAAATCCCTTTTATATATATAGTTTCATTTGGCAATGTTATGGTAAACCTTCAAAATTAATATACAAAAACAATTTGTTATCTTCAGAAGTAGGATGCCAACAAGGTGATCCACTTGGACCAGCTATTTTTAGCCTAGCAATCCACCCTATCATCAAAAAATTAGAATCGAAATTTAATGTCTGGTACCTGGATGATGGGTCCCTAGGAGGAGATGTTGACACTGTTCTTAAAGACCTACAAAATTTAATTTCAGAATTTAGTTCAATAGGTCTTGCTCTCAACTTTTCAAAATGCGAACTTTTCATTCCAAATTCTACAACACTACTAAGAAACAAGATATTAAACATTTTTGAACCAATTGCTCCCAATATCAAAATATTAGATAATCGATCACTTCGCCTCTTAGGGTCTCCAATCCTAGACGAGTCAATTGAAGATTTTGTTGATGACAAAATTCAAAACTTTAACTCAGTTTCGGACCGCCTACTAAAAATAAATTGTCACATGGCCTATTTTATTATTCGATATTGCCTTTTTGTCCCTAAATTTATGTATTCTCTTAGATGTTGTCAGTTTTGGAATCATCCTTTACTTTTACAAAAACTTGACAACATCCAGAGGGATACGCTCACTACCATACTTAACACACATTTTGACGATCGCACTTGGCGCCAGGCCTCACTACCTGTTAGGTGTGGAGGTCTCGGTATTCGCAAAATTTCTAGTGTAGCATTACCCGCATTCCTTTCATCAATTTTCAGTACTCAAAAGTTAGTAAAGGCAATTTTATCGCCTTCTATTCAGATTAGTTATATGACTGAGGCTTTAGGAAACTGGAAAATAGCTTGTCCAAGTCAGTCCCTGCCCAAAGCTCCTGCTTCTCAGAGGCAGTGGGACGGGCCGCTCTGTGAGTTAGAACTTGAAAACCTGATCAATTCAACTAGTTCCTCCGCAGAGCGTGCTCGCCTGTTAGCTGTTACTCGATGGGAGTCGGGGCTTTGGCTACATGCTTTGCCGTCTAAAAATGTTGGAAATCTTTTGGACAACAATACTTTCCGAATAGCCGTATCCCTACGAGTAGGTGCCCCTTGCCAGGTCCCTCACCGTTGTGTCTGCGGTGAAATGGTGGATCGGTTCGGCCACCACGCACTCTCATGCGTAAAGAGCGCGGGGCGCATATCGCGGCACGCCAGCTTGAATGATATCATCCGTCGGGCATTTGTCAGTGTTGGAGTCCCGTCAGTTTTGGAACCGAACGGATTGATGCGGGATGACGGCAAGAGACCAGATGGGATGACTATCGTCCCGTGGAAGATGGGACAGCCCCTGGTTTGGGATGCTACATGTGTGGACACACTGGCGCCGTCTCATCTCCCTGGGACGACTGATCGGGCTGGCGCTGCCGCGTCTAAAGCGGAAGACCTCAAACGTCATAAATATGTGTATTTAGACAGAATGTACATGTTTATGCCGTTTGGGGTCGAAACTTTAGGCCCATGGGGGCCGTCCGCTCTCAACTTGTTTAGGGATCTGGCGAAACGTTTGTTTGAGGCGTCGGGTGACCGAAATGCTGGCGCCTATTTTGGGCAAAAACTTAGCATTGCCATACAGCGTGGCAATGCCGCCAGCGTTTTGGCCACTTTTCCCCCCACCATGGGGCTTATAGATTAGAATGTTATTATTATTATTATTATATGTTATTATTATTATTATTACATAAAAATTATATGTTTGATAACAAATTTGTATTTAGAAATTCTCAGGTCAACACTATGAAAAATTTTTATGTATATATGTATCATATGTAAATAAAAGAAGTTGTATATTTGAATGTACAGTAGGTAAAATATCTTAAATAGAAAGTTCTAATAATATGCTAACACGTTTGTGCGGTTGTCTTTTGTTTTTATAATTTAAGAATATTATAATTTAGAAATAATTTTGGTTCTTGGGTTTTTGACTGCTTTTAGGGTACATTTTCTCTTTGTTAATTGGACTCTTGTATTTTCTGAAATTGTATGCACATTTTATTATGCACACGTAGTCATAGTTATTTCTATAAAACTGTGCTAGTGTGCAATTTCTTAAGCTGTGAGTTTATATAAGAAGGTAACACTGAGTGTTACCGTGTCTTATTTCTTATTACTGCATCCTTTGCTACTTTATTGCAAAAGGCCAACAGGTAAGATCTTGTCTCCTCCCCGGCCATCATCTCATACAGTGAGGCTTCGGTCAACTTCATGTTGGTGGCGAATTCCAGATCGCACCTGTTCGCCTCATATTTAGGGTACTCCAAAAGTAGATGTTGTATCGTCTCCTGTTTTAATTTGTCACATACACATGAAGGGTCATCTTTACACTTAAAGCGATTTAAATACGCAGAAAACCCTCCATGTCCAGTCAGAACCTGCGTCAGTAGCGAAGTCAGCTCGAGTTTTTTTAATAGTCTTATACGCCTTTAAAACATCCGGCATGAATAGCTTTGTAACCTCAGCTGTTGTTCCTTTTTTGTTACTATGATCCCAAATTTCTAGAGTGGCTCTTCTGATCTCGCTTTTGACATATGCTGTTGGGCATCTGTCATAATGGGCAGACCAACGTGGGCGGCCCGAGCGCCACATGTCGTCGCCTGTACTCCGGAGTGATCCGGAGTATGGCCTTGTACGGGGCACCTGTCTGGGTGGACGCCCTCGGTCGCGCCAATAAGGCCCTGCTGCGTCGTCCGCAGCGGGTCATCGCGACGAGGGCGATACGCGGGTACCGGACGGTGTCCTGGACTGCGGGATGCGCGTTGGCCGGTGATCCCCCCTGGGAGCTCCAAGCGGAGATCCTCGCCGAGGTGTACCACTTCGTGGCGGCGAGGAGATCCCGCGGGGAGCCTCCAGCGTGGGAGGAGGTGACGCGCCTTCGACGGCGGGCGCGGGCTGCCTTGTTGGGGCGGTGGACGGAGGACCTGGCTCCACCGGTCCCTGGACAGAGGACGGTGGATGCCATTCGCCCGGTCCTCCGGAGGTGGGTAGGGCGGCGATTCGGGTCGCTCACCTTCCGATTGGTGCAGGTGCTTTCCGGACACGGATGTTTCGGCAAGTACCTGCATCACATCGCAAGACGCGAGGCGACCCCCGCCTGTCACGAGTGTGGAGCACCAGAAGACACGGCGCTCCACACGCTGGAGGAGTGCGCCGCATGGAGTCCCATGCGGCGTCATAGGCGCAGATCTGTCGCTGCCGAGCGTGGTTAACGCTATGCTCGGCAGCGACGGAGCGTGGCAGGCGGTGGTCTCTTTCTGCGAGGCGGTGATGGTGCAGAAAGAGGCCGCGGAGCGGGTGAGGGAGGAAGACGTCCTCTCCGACCCGCTCCGGCGTAGACGAACTGGGGGAAGGAGAAGGCGATTCGGGCGCCTTCTCGCTCTATCCTAGTGCTGTGCGGATCACCGGTGGAGAGTCGGGGGATTCTCCACTGGCTTGCACGATCCCACACGTCTGGGGGATGACCCAATGAGCCAGGTCATCCCTCCATTGGCCGGGGCCCGTCACCGGTGACGGGCCAACCGCTGAGGCGAGATGGTGATTGCTAACGCTACCCCATTTCGCCCTGACTAGGCGGCAGACTGCTCATCCCGGGTTTTTAGTGGGTAACCTCCTTAATACCCCCCCGTGGTGGAAGTAAGGCCCTTCAGGCGAGGACTCCCACATAACCACTCTGCCCCCCCCCGGAGCCGGGTGGTATCCATAAAGGATTTTCCAGGCTCAAAAAAAAAAAAAAAAAAAAAAAAGTTTCAACGGCCGGAGGGACGACCAGCTGCCGGCGGAGCAGCTGGCGGCCGAGCAGCTCCTGTATGGTGATGTTAAGGTAGCCAAACAGGAGCTGAAGCTGGCCATCGGCCGGGCTAAGGCCCTAGGCTGGAGTGAACAGCTGGAAGGCCTCGACAGGGACCCATGGGGGCGCCCGTATAAGTCTGCCCGGAATAGGTTCCGGGGCAGAGCGCCCCCTATCGCGGAGTCCCTGGAGCCAGAGCTCCTGGAGAGGGTGCTGGAGGGTCTATTCCCCGACAGCTACCCCCACTACACCCCTCCACCGATGGCCACGCCCTCCTTCCAGGAGGAGGAGGACCCGGCCTCCATTCCGCCTGTTTCAGAGGTGGAGGTGGAGGCAGCAGTCTCTCGCCTGAGAGGCAAGAAGACTGCCCCGGGACCAGACGGGATTCCCGGTCGGGTCCTCACGATCGCCCTCAGGAAGATGGGCGGTCAGCTTCGGGAACTATTCGACGCGTGCCTCACGTCGGGTCAGTTCCCGAAGCTCTGGAAGGACGGGCGATTGTGCCTGTTGCGGAAGGAAGGGCGAGACGCCGACTCGCCCGACGTCGCGTGTCCTGCGGGGTTCCACAGGGATCGGTGTTGGGACCGCTCCTGTGGAACATTGGCTATGACTGGGTGCTCCGCGGCACGTTTCCCGCAAGTATGCGGGTTGCGTGCTACGCGGATGACACCCTAGTCGTAGTCAAGGGGAGGGACCTCAGGGAGACGGTTCGGCGGGCCACGGTGGCCACAACACTCGTGGTCGGCCGCATACGTGCCCTGGGGCTGGAGGTCGCCCTCTCCAAGACCGAGGCCCTAATGTTCCATGGGCCTCGGGGGGGACCCCCTCCAGGAACGCGGATAGACCTGGACGGGGTCCTGGTCCGGGTTGGGACCCAAATGAGGTACCTGGGTCTCATCCTGGATGGGCGGTGGACTTTTGGGGCCCACTTCACTCAACTGGCCCCAAAAGTCATAGGCGCCGCAGCCGCCCTTGGGAGGCTGCTGCCCAACGTTGGCGGCCCGAGCGCCACATGTCGTCGCCTGTACTCCGGAGTGATCCGGAGTATGGCCTTGTACGGGGCACCTGTCTGGGTGGACGCCCTCGGTCGCGCCAATAAGGCCCTGCTGCGTCGTCCGCAGCGGGTCATCGCGACGAGGGCGATACGCGGGTACCGGACGGTGTCCTGGACTGCGGGATGCGCGTTGGCCGGTGATCCCCCCTGGGAGCTCCAAGCGGAGATCCTCGCCGAGGTGTACCACTTCGTGGCGGCGAGGAGATCCCGCGGGGAGCCTCCAGCGTGGGAGGAGGTGACGCGCCTTCGACGGCGGGCGCGGGCTGCCTTGTTGGGGCGGTGGACGGAGGACCTGGCTCCACCGGTCCCTGGACAGAGGACGGTGGATGCCATTCGCCCGGTCCTCCGGAGGTGGGTAGGGCGGCGATTCGGGTCGCTCACCTTCCGATTGGTGCAGGTGCTTTCCGGACACGGATGTTTCGGCAAGTACCTGCATCACATCGCAAGACGCGAGGCGACCCCCGCCTGTCACGAGTGTGGAGCACCAGAAGACACGGCGCTCCACACGCTGGAGGAGTGCGCCGCATGGAGTCCCATGCGGCGCGCCCTCACAGCGGTCATAGGCGCAGATCTGTCGCTGCCGAGCGTGGTTAACGCTATGCTCGGCAGCGACGGAGCGTGGCAGGCGGTGGTCTCTTTCTGCGAGGCGGTGATGGTGCAGAAAGAGGCCGCGGAGCGGGTGAGGGAGGAAGACGTCCTCTCCGACCCACTCCGGCGTAGACGAACTGGGGGAAGGAGAAGGCGATTCGGGCGCCTTCTCGCTCTATCCTAGTGCTGTGCGGATCACCGGTGGAGAGTCGGGGGATTCTCCACTGGCTTGCACGATCCCACACGTCTGGGGGATGGCCCCAATGAGCCAGGTCATCCCTCCATTGGCCGGGGGGCGAGATGGTGATTGCTAACGCTACCCCATTTCGCCCTGACTAGGCGGCAGACTGCTCATCCCGGGTTTTTAGTGGGTAACCTCCTTACTACCCCCCCGTGGGGGTAGTAAGGCCCTTCAGGCGAGGACTCCCACATAACCACTCTGCCCCCCCGGAGCCGGGTGGTATCCATAAAAGATTTTCCCGGGTCAAAAAAAAAAAAAAAAGGTTAGGTTAGGTTAGGTTAGGTTAGGTTAGGTTTTTTTATATATATTACATGGCGGTGGTGCGGTCTATGGCCCTCTATGGTGCCCCCATATGGGCAGGGTCCCTAAACGCTCGGGAGACCGCCTTTCTATGTAGGGCCCAGAGAGTCATGGCGGTAAGAGTGTGCAGGGGCTACCGTACACTGTCACACGAGGTGGCCTGCGTTCTCGCTGGTTCCCTTCCATGGGACCTGGAAGCCGAGGTTCTTTCCTCGGTCTTCTGGCGTAGAACGTGGGCCCGACAGGAGGGTCTCAATCCTGCCCTCCAAGAGAAGAGACAATGGCGAACGGACGCCAGGAAGGTAGCGTTGGCGTCCTGGAGTAGACGGCTGGCCGTGGGCCCGCGGAGAGGAGCCGGAGCCACCCGGTTTCTCGAGGCGGTCTGGCCAATACTGGAGGAGTGGGTTCAGCGGGGGCACGGGTCACTTACCTTCCGAATGACTCAGGTCCTCTCGGGGCATGGATGCTTTGGGAGGTACCTGTGTAACGTGGCCCGGAGAGAAGCGACCCCTGCGTGCCACCAGTGCGGCTGCGTAGAGGAAACCGCGCAGCACGTATTGGAGGCGTGCCCGGGGGCAGAGGAACCGCGGCAGACCCTTGTCTCGGTAGTAGGGGCGGACCTCTCTTTACCGACCATCATAGCCAGGATGGTCGATGACGAGAGGTCATGGGAGGCGATGGTCTCTTTCTGTGAGGACGTGATGTCGCAGAGAGAGACCGAAGAGCGCGAGAGAGAGATAAATCCCCTCTCTCTCCCGCTCCGGAGGGCGCGGACACGGAGGCGAGCTATTCGAGCCCGCACTCCGTCTCCGCTAGCAGGGCCTGGGTTGTCGGACGTGGGGACGTTCGGCACCCCTCATCCATGAGGTCCTTCTTAGGTGGCGACGCGCTGTATGTCCCAGCGCGTGGCTGGAGCAGTACGAGGGGGGGCAATCTGTCCGTCCTCCGAGGTGGGTCTGCCCTGAAACATCGAGGGGCAGACGTCGGCAAGACAGGGCTGCGGAGAATGCACAAACGGCCCCGTAACCCTGTTTGAAGTCGTTGCCGAAGGACATCGTGGGGTTTTTAGTCGGTAGTGAGAGTCCGACATAACCCGATCGTTATCCCCGACGAGCGGGTATGCGTAAATGCATTTTCCCCACGAAAAAAAAAAAAAAAAAAAAAAAAGGTTTTTTTATATATATAACACTCATTATATATTACTATTTTTATTTCTTTTTATTACACTATTTACTATTTTAAGACAATATTCTAACATACTATTTCTAAATTTCTTATCAAATAACATAGCGTTCAAACTTTCCCTTTTCAATTCAATTTCTAATCTTTGCTCAAACTCAAAACGGTCCTTAATATATATGGGACACTCAAGAATGATGTGCTCCACTGTCTCAAGCGCACTGGGCTCGCATGGGCATGATGGGTTCTCTTTACACTTAAAACGGTGCAAGTATTCCGAAAACCCACCATGTCCAGTTAACAGCTGTGTCAGGGTACCTGTTATTTCAATATTTTTTATTATTTTGTAGGCAGTTATCGCGCACGGGAAAAACATTTTTGTAACGCCGGCTGTTTCGCCTATTTGATATCTTCTGTTCCATTTGTCGAGCGAGTCCTTTCGGATCTCCCGCTTGACAAATGAAACAGGAGTGTAGTCGTAATCTGGCGTTTTTCTGCTCCTGAGTGCTGCTTCCTTCGCGAGCTCGTCGGCGCGCTCGTTCTCCCTGAGCCCCGCATGCGCTTTCACCCAGAACAGTCGACATGTTTTGCCCTGTTGCGCGATCACTTTCAGCTCCCTACGCGTCTCTACTGCCAAGGGGTGCAGAGCCTGGCTGTTTACTACAGTTTCCAAGGCTGATCTGGAATCACTGTAGATTCCAAATGTCAATTTTGTGCTTTTTGCTACGATTTTCGTGGCCTCACATATGGCCAGGAGCTCTGCCTGGTATACGGTGCAATGGGACGACAGCATAAATTTTCGGTTTTTGGTTTCGGCATCTTCACTCCAGAGTGATAGAGCCGCTCCGACTTTACCTTCAATTTTGCTGCCGTCCGTGAATATCCGCACGTCCTGCGATTTATGTGCGTCTATTTCCGTCTCATTCGACAGGCACATGAACTCTAGGCACATATGTTTGGCGGGATGGGGTACATTAGCGTAGGGCTCCAAGCGTTCCATCTCCCTGTCTCCTAATATTGACCGGGAGACTCCTCTCTTTGCCTCGTACAATGCGGCTGCTTCTTGCACTCTGAGGTCGAGAGGCAATATCCCGGCCAATAGTAGTGCCGAGTTTAGGGAGACGGTGCGATAGGCCTTGCAAAGCTTCTGGGCGAATCCCCGCTGAATAGCATTTAAGCGCTTCTGTACCCCAATTTTTTCAGTAGCTGGAGCCCAGACACTTGCCGCGTACAGCACCACCGGTTCTACAACGGCCGTATATATGGTCCTAACTATTTCCGGATGTAGACCCCAACTAACTCTAGCTGTTCTTGCGAGTTGTCGGTATAGTCCCAGCGCTTTTTTACATACATTTGCCACGTGGTCGTTGAAGGTTAGCCCGCTATCGATGGTGAGCCCTAGTATTTTCACCTCCTTCACCATTTCGATGCGGACGCCTCCCATGCTCAGGAAGGGGGTGTGATGCTTAAGTTTCCGCGTTATTATCATCGCTTTGGTCTTATGCGGTGCGAATTTGAGCTTAAATCTGACATCCCACTCCTGGACAAACGCGTGCGTTTCGTTTGCGCGGCGTTGGACCTCCATCGCTGTTTCTCCTTCAAATAGCAGGACCACATCGTCGGCAAATGCTTGGCAGTAGTCGCCTCTAATTTCTAAGCCCTTGAGCAAGTCGTCAATAAGTAGATTCCAGAGAATCGGTCCTCCTATAGAGCCTTGCACACATCCCTTGTTGGTACTTGTTTTGCTCTCCTCCCCGGCGTACCTCACTTTGACGGATCTGTCCTGCAGGTAACTATCGACCAGCCTCTTGACCCTGCCCACGTATGGCTCCTGGAGCAGTGCAAAAGCAACCTTTCTTTTATCGGCTTCTATCATCAGCTCATTCGTTGCTGTTGCCATCCTTTGGAGATTTACTTGTAGAGCGCGATACGGCTTTTCGCTGGTTAGGTTAGGTTAGGTTAGGTTAGGTTAGGTTAGGTTTTTTTTTTTTTTTTTTTATAATATTATTGTTTCTTCTCCCCCGACATTTTACAAGTCGGAGACCTTTTTGGTCTTTAATAGTTACATTTTCTGTTACTTATAATTTCTATTTCTACCCATATTTATCTAAATAGTACTGCTCTATTTCTAATTTAGTTGCCTAATTATTATTCTAATATGTTAATCCTGTGTATACTTATTATACAAGTGAAAACATATTGACTCTACTTATTTCTTTTTATTACTAATTTTGCTGTTTCGATGCAGTACTCTAAAAATTTCGGTCTACTTATTTTATTCCCTATAATTTCATTTATGTTTTTCTTTGTTATTTTCATTCCTATTTCACTTTCACACTTCAATCTTTCATACTCATTAATGGGGCAGTCTAGTATTACGTGCTCTACTGTCTCATCACTATCCGGATCACATGCACATGATGGACTTTCCTTGCATTTGAAGCGACTCAAGTATGCGGAAAACCCACCGTGCCCCGTCAGTATCTGAGTTAGCACACCCGTGGGCTTAATTTTCCTGGCCAGTCTATATGCCGCAATTGCATCCGGAAAGAACATTTTCGTCACGGAGGCCGTCGTACCCGACTCATATCTCCTAGCCCATTCACTAACCGTTTCCTCTCTTATGAAGCGCTTTGCGAATGATATTGGGCATCGGTCGTAGTCCGGCTTCCTCCGCGACGATACTGCCGCTTCCTTGGCGATCTCATCCGCACGCTCGTTGCCGGGCAATCCTGCATGTGCTTTCACCCAGAACAAGTCCACAGTTTTGCCCTGGGTGAATGCCGTCCTCACGTTTGCCCGTGTTTCGAGCGCCAAGCGGTGAAGCGAGCTCTGGTTGACTACAGTTTCTAGGGCTGACCTAGAGTCACTGTAGATTCCGAAGCTCGCTTCACCTCTCTTCAGTATCTCTGCTGTCGCCCTGGATATGGCGAAAAGCTCGGCTTGGTACACGGTACAGTACTTGGCGAGTGGAATCTTGACGGCTTTAGTTTCAGCCTCGTCTCTCCAAATGGAGAGGGAGGCTCCAACACCACCGTCAATTTTGCTGCCGTCAGTGAAGATTTTAATTTCCTGTACCGCGTACCGATCTAAGGTCTCCTGGTCTGGTATCACCGTGAACTTCATCTCCATGCCCAGGGCGGGATGCGGAGTCTCGGTGTAGTCCACCGGCGTTTCCATCTCCCTGTCGTCTGGCAATGCCCGGGATCTGCCTCTCCTCGCGTCATAAAGGGCTGCGGCCTCTCTTATCCGGAGGTCAAGTGGCAAGATTCCGGTCAGCGCCAGCGCAGAGTTTAAAGACACCGTTCGGTAGGCTCCACAGAGTTTTTGGACGAATCCCCTTTGCACGGCTGCCAGCTCCTTCTGTACCCCTATCTTTTCAGTCGCTGGTGCCCATGCTGCTGCGGCATATGTTATAATAGGCTCTACAGCCACCGTATAAATGAGCCGTATCACCTCCGGGTGCAACCCCCAGCTTACTCTTGCTGTAGTTCTGAGCCTTTTGTAAATATCCAATGCTCTTCTACAGACACTTGCGACGTGTGACTTGAAGGTCAACTTTTCGTCGATGGTGAGTCCTAGGATTTTCATCTCTCTGGCCATGGCGATGCTACGGCCCCCCATGGTTACAACTGGTGTATCGTACTTTAGTTTTCTAGTAACCGTCATAGCTACTGTTTTACTGGTGGCGAACTTTAGTTTGTTTCCGATACCCCAGTTCCAAGCATGGGAGAGCGCAGCACTTGCCTTCATTGAGACTTCCAATCCCGAGTCCCCATCGAAAACCATTACAACGTCGTCTGCAAATGCCTGTATGTACTGGCCCTGTTTATCCAGTCGTTGCAGCAAGGGGTCCAGCAGAAGGTTCCACAGTATTGGGCCTCCTATAGATCCTTGCACACACCCTTTCTCTGTCTGCCTCTCTGCATTCCTTCCTCCGTATCTTACATCTACTCTTCTTCCTTCCAAGTAGCTATCTATTACTCTTCTGATACCAATAGGACATTCTTCCTCAGCTAGTCTCAGTCTGATTTTAGGCCACCACGCCCCATCGAAGGCTCCCTCTATGTCTAGTGATACGATAGTAACAATCTTTTTATCTGCCAGTTTTTTCCTAATGTGGTTCATCAGGACGTAGAGGGAGTCTTCCGTGCCCCTTTGTGGCATAAAACCATACTGTTTGGCGCTCAGTCTCGGTACCAGGTGCCACTTCAGTCTGTTCATTAGAACCTTTTCGAAAATTTTACCTAAAACGGGAAGGAGTCCGATGGGCCTGTAGGACTTCACCTCGGTATAGTCTTTTTTGCCAGGTTTTTTCAGGATCACCACCACTGCTTTTTTCCAGATACTGGGAAAGTGTCCCTTTTCCAGGCACTTGTTTAGTAAAGCTAAGTAAATTTCCGGGTGGGATCCTATGACTCTTAGACATATATCCGAGGTGAAGCCATCGCCCCCAGGGGCCTTCTTCGGGTTAAAGTTTTTGGCCGCAGCGATGATCTCCTGCATGGTGAGTGGTGGGTCGCATTGCTCGCCTTCGATAATTTTATTCACCGCTGAGGCCTTTTCCCTCGTGTCTTGGTGGTCTTCATTGTCTCCGTCCTTATCGTCCTTTGGGTAAAATCTCTCGGCTATCCACTCTGCAGATTCCTCCATTCCCAGTATTCTTCCTTCCTTTTTGAGCGGCAAATCTTCAGTTCTTCTTTCAGTTTTCTTTATGATTCTGTAGATGCCGTCCCATACTGTTTCTTTTTCTTGTTTTTCGCAGAGCTCCTTCCAGCTTTTAATTTGTGCTTGCCTCGCTGCTTCCTCATAGTTGTCTTTCTGTTTCAGGTATTCCTGTACCACCTTCTCTCGTCGGATCGGCGCTGCACCTCGGATACGATTCTTCATGGTGTTGACGAGCCTCTTCATCTGGTACAGCTCGTCGGACCACCACGGGATGGTAAGTTTCTGGTTGCTTTTCTTCGCTGGAATGTGTAGTGTGCATGCTTGTGTAATGATTTCAGTGTATTTGTCTATTGTGTTGTCTAATTGTGTAGTGTTATTAATTATGTCTATGTTTTGTGTGTCAATGTTGTTTGCGTCTAGAAGTTGGGTGAGTTTGTCATCAAATTCACTCCAACTTGCTTTTTTAGTGTTATATTTGCGTGTGGTTCTGTTTAGTGTAATGCATTTCCCTATTGTGAGGTCCAAAGCGAAAAAGATAGCGTTGTGGTCCGACCCTATCGCTTCTCTATCCACCCTCCAGTTGGTGATTTTGTCCAGGAGGTCAAGTGAGCATGCCGTTACGTCGACAATACTAGTGCATGTTTGGCCGTTTCTCACGACTTCGAAGGTTGGGGTGTCTCCGGTGTTAAGGACCTGAAGCTGCCACTCGTGTAACGCTCCTGCTAGCTCCTGTCCCCTTGAGTCGGTTCTCACGCTTCCCCACCAGATACTTTTGGCGTTGGCATCGCCACCTATGACGAGTCCGGCCGTTCCTATCTTTGCTAGGATCTTCGTTATTTGGGCGATGTAGGGATCTATGAGGGCATTGGGTTCGAAGTAAAATGAGACGGCGTTGATGCACCACGCACTGGTCCGGATCCTGACGACCGTGATGTTATTCGTCGTCAGTTCTGGGTACTGTTCGACATCGAGGTCTGCATCGAAAACGACAATTGCAGACTTTACAGTTCCCTCTTGCTGTCCATCGCATTGGTACACCCTCGCCGTCCCGTAGTTCTTCACTCTA